>CACSLI010000280.1:2960000-3592500 GCA_902706615.1 Meloidogyne luci
GAATATTTGCTACTTCCACCAAGATCTGCACTAGTGGAAGCTCCAGCTGGGTGCACACCCAAAGCCTTCAACGCAACCACTACGACCCTCTTACACGTCATTGCAAGACTTTTCACGAAATACAAGCATATGACGGCAGAGTATAGGTGGCCCGCTCCAGCGCCATCCATTTTCAGGGCTAGTTGATTCGGCAGGTGAGTTGTTACACACTCCTTAGCGGATTCCGACTTCCATGGCCACCGTCCTGCTGTCTGTATCAACCAACACCTTTTATGGGGTCTAATGAGCGGGCACTTTGGCACCGCAACTCCGCGTTTGGTTCATCCCACATCGCCAGTTCTGCTTACCAAAAATGGCCCACTTGGAGCTCGTATTCAACGCCAAAGTTCAAAATCAAGCAACTTTGACATCATACCCATTTAGAGTTTGAGAATAGGTTAAGAACATTTCGTTCCCAAGTCCTCTAATCATTCGCTTTACCGAGTATAACTACTCGTGAGCTCCAGCTATCCTGGGGGAAACTTCAGAGGGAACCAGCTACTAGATGGTTCGATTAGTCTTTCGCCCCTATACCCAAGTCAGACGATCGATTTGCACGTCAGAACCGCTTCGGACTTCCACCAGAGTTTCCTCTGGCTTCGTCCTGCTCAGGAATAGTTCACCATCTTTCGGGTCTCACCGCGTACGCTCTTCCGCCACCCTACTGTAAACAGTTAGAATGGGGCCATGCTGCACTTTTTTACAAGATCGCACATCAGACTCTAAAGAGTCATTTACTTTCATTTCGCTTTTAGGTTTTTAACACCCAAAAACTTGCGCACACGATAAACTCCTTGGTCCGTGTTTCAAGACGGGTCGGATAGATGACCGGCTTTTACATGGGGAATGAGTACGAGAGCATTAACTGGACCGAACTAATTATAAAGCACGTGTCGCATGCGACCGTAACTTACACTCAGATCGAACCAATTAATGCCCGTAAGCCATACTCAAATGTACAAGACAAAAAATGCTAAACACCGTTTGGGTACCAGCAAGCTGGCCTCAAAACGGCGGTTACAAATCTGCCTCAAACATCCCCAAGCACCAAACAAGTAAATGCATCACAGAAAATTATGCTGCTTCCCTCTGTCCCAATCTGGAGCTCAGAGATCACAACATAAAAATAATGTAAATGAATACTTGAAAGATACGCCGACTCTATCCGTTTCCACCTCACCAGTTTCACGTCCTCTTTAACTCTCTCTTCAAAGTGCTTTGCAACTTTCCTTCACAGTACTTGTTTGCTATCGGTCTCGTGGCAATATTGAGTCTTAGATGAAGTTTACCACCGACTTTGGGCTGCGATCCCAAACAACCCGACTCTAAAGCACGCAAATATCGATCAATTATCTCAATGTACAGGACTTGCACCTTCTGTGGAACCCCTGTCAAGGGGACTTGTTTGAGACAAAAGATCAAAGATTACGGCTTATACGCTACACCTCATAATGCCTGAGGCAAAATGATTTAGCGATGGACATTTCCCTGTTCACTCGCCGTTACTGGGGGAATCCTGTTTAGTTTCTTTTTCTCCGCTTACTGATATGCTTAAGTTCAGCGGGTGCTCTCGACTGAGTTCAGGTCAAAAATTAATTGTTGCTGATATGCTGCAAGCAATGAAATATATCCAACAATCATTTTCAAATATAAAGCTTAAAAGCAATATATCATAAAGCTTTCGCTTTAAAAAAAAATGACCCTGAACCAGACGTAGCAAAGGGTTTGACCCCAATGCGGCAATATGCGTTCAAAACTTTTGTGCTCAAGGTTTCTGCAGTTCGCACAAATTATCGCAGTTTGCTGCGTTCTTCATCGATCCACGAGCCCAGTGATCCACCGATAAGGCTAGAAATTTTTGTTTTTTTTTTTAAATTTAGAGAAAAAAAGAGTGCTGGCGTCCTCACTTAAGAGGCTCATTAAGTCTTAAACTCATTAAAGAGTCCTAACATGTCACCACATATACAGCCACGGACGTTCACAACTGTATCAGCAACACCTAGACACCAGCGACAGCCGTTTCACAACAGTATATTTTTGTTGCGAATTCAAATTTGAACATCACATAAAGTAATGATCCAGCAGCAGGTTCACCTACAGCTACCTTGTTACGACTTTTGCCCGGTTCAAGCCACTGCGATTAAATTGGTTTCCATCAAAGTAATTTAGAAAAATTAAATCAACGGTCCCCAAATTTCTCGAAATGGCTCAGTCCCGGGCAGCGACGGGCGGTGTGTACAAAGGGCAGGGACGTAATCAACGCGAGCTGATGACTCGCACTTACTTGGAATTCCTCGTTCACGGAAAATAATTGCAATTTCCGATCCCAATCACGGCAAATTTTCAATGGTTTACCCGCCCCTTTCGGGGTAGGACAAGCACGTTGATTTTGCCAGTGTAGCGCGCGTGCAGCCCCGGACATCTAAGGGCATCACAGACCTGTTATTGCTCAATTTCTTTCGGCTGAACACCGCAAATCCCTCTAAGAAGCTGTATACACGTAAATTATGTACCAGCTATTTAGTAGGTTAGAGTCTCGCTCGTTATCGGAATAAACCAGACAAATCACTCCACGAACTAAGAACGGCCATGCACCACCATCCACTGAATCATGAAAAAGCTATCAATCTGTCAATCCTCACAGTGTCCGGGCCGGGTGAGTTTCCCCGTGTTGAGTCAAATTAAGCCGCAGGCTCCACTCCTGGTGGTGCCCTTCCGTCAATTCCTTTAAGTTTCAGCTTTGCAACCATACTTCCCCCGGAACCGGAAGACTTTCGTTTCCGGGAAGCTCCCCACCAAGGCAATATAATTTCCATCGGCGGATCGCTAGTTGGCATCGTTTACGGTCAGAACTAGGGCGGTATCTGATCGCCTTCGAACCTCTGACTTTCGTTCTTGATTAATGAAGACATTCTTGGCAAATGCTTTCGCTGTAGTTTGTCTGGCCACGGTCCAAGAATTTCACCTCTCACGGGGCCATACAAATGCCCCCGTTTGTCTCTGTTAACCATTATCTCAGTCCGTAAAACCAATAAAACTGAACCGAAATCGTTTTCTATTATTCCATGCACGATCATTCAAGCGAAAACGCCTGTTTGAAGCACTCTGATTTGTTCAAAGTAAACTTGCAATGCCTGTTAAGAATCCTGTTAAGGACTCAAAACCGAACATTACGATAAATCGATAACACCCAGAAACACCCGGAGGGTTCCAGGGTACCGATACGAATCCAACTACGAGCTTTTTAACCGCAGCAATAATTCTATGTATTAGCAGAGCTGGAATTACCGCGGCTGCTGGCACCAGACTTGCCCTCTGCTTGATACTCGTTAAAGGGTTTAAATTGTACCCATTCCGATGACCGGCCTCAAAGAGAACGATCTCGTTATTTCTCGTCACTACCTCCTCGAGCCGAGAGTGGGTAATTTGCGCGCCTGCTGCCATCCTTAGACGTAGTGGCCATTTCTCAGGCCCCTTCTCCGGAGTCGAACCCTAATCCTCCGTTATCCGTCACCACCACGGGAGTCGATTATGCTCCCGTCAAGTTGATAAAGTGGACGCTTGAAAGACACGCCGCCGGCACAAGGCCATGCGGTCAGCTTAGTTATTCTGAGTCAACAAGAAGCAGCCGAAGCCGCGTGGTTTTGTTCTAATAAATGCGCTTTTCCGAGAGGACAAAGCTTTGGTGCATGTATTAGCTCTAGCTTTTCCACAGTTATCCATTTAGATAATCAAGATCAAGTAAATCATGGCCATTGTAATGAGCCGTTCGCGGTTTCTCGTTAAAACGATTAAACTTATACATGCATGGCTTAATCTTTGAAATGAACACATCAGTTCAGGCAGGATCAACCAGATATCTCGTAAATCCAGGTAAGATTCACTTCCGAATTCTGAGGATATCAAATCTTACCCAAAAAAGCATCAAGCTTCATCATACTCGCAACGTCGGCGCCAGAACGACACACGAGGCGAGACAGATTTGGTCTCACAACCAATCTCGGGTCACTTGCTGGCTTTACGAGACACTAAAAAGTGTGCATCGAACCGACCGATTGCTCGTCTTGCCAATTCAGCAATGAATTGGCATAAAATTAAAATCCTTCAACGAGGACGCTTCGTCTCAACATAAAATGTCAACTTTTCACTTCACCAATTCAGCCCAGAGGCTACATTTAGTATGAAATTTTTTTCTCTTTCATCGAGATTCAACCGCTAAGCAATTTTCAGCCGGGAAATTCAACATCTTCCCATATGCAATAAGATGTGCACCTAGATGTTGCCATTTCCTCAGATTTTCGCAAGCTAGAGCATATCCGCGAAGTATTGTCCTACTTAATCCGTTAATCATCCGAAGCGTCTTTTAGAATGATGACAAATCGTTTTAAAACGGTTAAAAATCAAAATAGAACATTTGAGTCTTCAGATTGTACCATAAACATGTTGATTGGATGATAAGAATTTACATAAAAGGGCACCAAGAAGCCCGGAAGGACTTGAGATCTGTTACGTCGAGAATTATTTATTTTCCTATACATCTTCTTTTCCATTTCCTCAGCAAACAACCACTTTATTTTACAATTCGCAAGCACACAGCCACTTTTTCAATTTTACTCAACAGACAACCACTTTTCTAATATAATATGAGTCGAGGCGAAAAGAGAAATGGACCAAATGCAACCCCAAGCTATGCGCCATCAAGAGAAAAATAAATGGAAAGAGAATTAAGCAAGAAAGAAAACAAAAAGTGGTCGTAGAATTAGTAAAAGTGGCTGTTTTTATAGTAGTTATTTAATAGTAGTAATGAATTATTGAAACAATTTTTGAAAAATTTGGGCATGACCCCTTCGCACAGTATGATTAAATGTGAATTTTTAAAATATTTGAGCAACGCATGCATACTAAATTTAAAATGAGATTTTTTTAATAAAGCCATTATTATAACGATTTTTGGAAAAAACCGGCATGACCCCTCCACACATTGTAGTATCATTTTGTTTAAATTAATTGTAATATGTATTATTTATCTTGTATTTCTGTAAATGTTTTTTAACCGTGCTTAGCCATTGTTATATAATTTTATGAAATATTGTATGCTGATTTGTCTTTAAACGTAAGCAATAATGTATTTGATAATGTATTTATTAATGTATTTTTATTTATGTATGATTTTTCATGTGTGATCTCCTTCAAACTGATAGCCTCACTTTTCAAGCTCCTGCTCTGATATAAAACTACAACAGTATATGCATTATTTTTTGTGTATGTGTATTATATTTTTTGTGTATGTGTATTATAAGTATTTTTGTTCTTTGGTTATATGTATTGTTTTACTGTGTATTTGTTTGTATAATCTGAATATATTGCATATTATTGTGTTTCGTATTTATGTAATTCCTTAGTTTTTAGTTAAATAATATCTATGTACCCAAAACCGTAATAAAAATCCGAATACTACTTTAATTCCGTTTAGAATCTACTAGGGGTTTTTTGAAATTAAAAATTGCCAAATAATCTCACTGAGCTATCAAAAGTTAATATTTATGTTAATACCTTCTCCATATTACTCCTTTTCAGTTCATTTTCACCTAGTAAAATTACCCACAAATTTTGGGTACTTTTCTGTTTTGCCACACCCCCCCCCCATATATTCGCAGGATTTATTTTTTTTTCCTTAATTCGTACGGAAAGAGTCTTCCACAATTTCACCCAGTTTTTCCTGTGGCATGTTCAATGAGAGACGTTAATAAAGAAAGGATTAATTTTTCAGTACAAATTAACATTAACCCTTTCTTTAAATTGTGGAAGAAAGAAGACTAACCTTTCCGTACGAATTAAGGAAAAATAAAAAATAAATCCTGCGAATATATGGGGGTGGCAAAGCAGAAAAGTTCCAAATTTTGCAATTAACATGCACCAATGTAAATCGTAGTCAATAACCTATTGCAGGGCTCCGATTCGTACTTTATTTGAAAGTACAGTACTTTAAAATCGACCTCCGTACTTACAAAAATGAATTTGTACTTTATTGAAAGTATGTACTTTAAAATCACAATTTTGAAAAAAATGGAAGAAATCTGGCCTAAAGACCTCTATAATTCTCAAAATTTTTGCCTGCGGCGCTGAAAATGGAAGAAATCTGACTTAAGGACCTCCAAAATTCTCAAAATTTTCGCCTGCGGCGCAAAAAATGGAAGAAATCTGGCCTAAAGACCTCCAAAATTCTCAAAATTTTCGCCTGCGGCGCAATTTTGGATTTGAAAAACTTTTTTGTGGCGTCTTCGGCATCACAAAAAAGTGCATTGAAATGCACAAAATGCTCAGTGGAAACAAGAAATTATTAGAAAAGATTCATTTAGGAGAGAAATATAAAAGATTTGAGCATGAATAAATATTTTCTAATTTAATTTTGAGTGTACTTTAAATTTGGAAATTTTCTCCCTATATACTTTTAAATCGAGATTTTTATACTTTTGATAGGCATTTTGTCGATCGGAACCCTGACCTATTGTCAATTTTTTTAACCCTGACTCCGAAATTAAAAAGTTACAGGGTTTCAAAGTTTTCCTCACTTTTCTTATTAAAGAGAAAATACACTTTTTCGCCTATTGGAGAAGAATGTCCTCCATCTAATGCGGATGGCTCCATCTAATGCGGATCAAAAAAAGAGAGAGGGCAGAGACGCCTTTCCCTTTTCTTTTCCCCCTTCTTTTCTCTTTCTTTAACTAACATGGGAAAAGAATTGTTAAGGAAAAAAGGAAAAAGAGAGTCGCAATTTCACTTTATTATGAAAAACGAGGGGACTCATCACTCCATCGAAAACTTTGAAGCACTATAACTTTTCGATTCAAAGCCAAAAACTTCTTTTTTAAATGTTTTGCTTGTAGCAACTAACTGTCGAAAGATTAATTTTTTGTTTTTTTACGTTTATAATGTTTAAATTAATTGTGAACACATATTTTTCAAATTGGCATAAAAATTAATCCTTTGACAGTTAGTTGCTACAAGCACTTGCTACAAGCAAAACAACCAAAACATTTAAAAAGAAACAAAGGAAAAAAGTCCGCAGAAAAAGCGGGTGACGGAATTTTCGTCTTTGGAACATTTCCAAATTCCGCTGGAGACGAGAATTCCGAAAATTTGTGAGACGAAACTTCCGAAAAATCTTGGAGACGAATGTTCCAAAGAGGAAAATTCAGTACACCAGAAATAACACCCTTATCTTTAGAAGTGCCTAATTAGGTAATCCAAAATGTCAACACTCAAATTTTTCTTCCTTTCTCTTTGATCTTTTGGACAAACGGTCATAACTTTGTCAAGTCAAGTCAGATTTCATTGTTTTTGGTGTCATTCAACTCAGCTCGACGATCTCTTTCTAATGAGCATCATTTAAAAACGAATTTTCTACACCAAAATCAGCTTGATCCTCCCTATGGTTTCTCTCTTGATCCTCCCTATGGTTTCATTGCCTGTATTTCTCCGAGTATTAGCTCCCGCTAGAAATCCTTACGTATTTGAACTCAAATCAACAAAACGAATCTAATATGTACTTCGTGTTTTTCACTCGGAGGTGAGAAGGAAAGGAGGAAGGAAAAAACACCCAGGAATGACCCAAAAGACCATTGGAGACACACTCAGCACAATTGATTACCTAATGCCAAACCTCCCGAAAAAGTATTTTGTTTTAATACAAAACTATTTAATCACGTTGAGGTTAGTTAAGCCCAAAAATCAGGCCTAAACTGGAAATAGTGAAGATTACTGATTCCTAGAAAAAGCTTTTCTGATATTGCTGATGCTTTCCAGTAGGTAGTCTACTCGAATTCAACCAAGTAGAATTCGAATTAAAAATCTGAAATTAAGATACTAAAGCCATTCTTACTTATCTTTTAGAGTTGAGATGAATGGTATCCATATTATAATGTATCGATAGCATTAAGCGAAAGCAAGATCAATTAAATACACGTCTGGAATAAAAGATAAAAACTCATCCAAATCAATGATCAATTTCGTTGAAAGGTGTCGAAACATAATTTTTCAAGTTAGCACTATAATTTTAATTTTCAGATTCCAAACCGCTTTTGACCTGATCGAATTCGGGTCCGGGATTCAAAATGAATGAAATTTTAAATTCGGACTCAGCTTACTCGAGCATATCGAAAAAGGAGTTCCTCCTCATTTTTTCTATGGACCAGTGACCTTCACTATTACCAGGAACCCTTAACATCAGATTCTGGAACATTTACTAACAAATTCAACGTATTAACATAAAAATTCAGCTTTTGAATCTCAGCCCACAAAATTACTAAGGAAACCCCTACTCAATTCTCAACATTAACCAGAAAAATATAAAATAAAACTTGCAAAATACCAACAACAGCTGCGCAGAAAGCAATTGATGTTGAGTACAGTAAAGAGCAATTAAAGTTTTCCTCAACATAACCTAAATTTGAAAAAGTATTGTAGTAAAAAATCATTTTTGGATACAAAATTGGGCAAAAACTTCAAAAAAATTCCCTGAAATTTTTCTTAGCTACGGCCTATAAGCAATATTTATGCATGATAACAATACAGGATGCCTGACAATACATCTAGCTATTTGAGGACTAACACATGAATTTTGGCATTAATCAAATTTAAAATGGATATTCATAGAAGGCCAAAAATTGATATAAACAAGCTAATGAATATATGCCCTGGAAGCCTTAGATAACTTTGGAATCGCCAGGAACTTATACATAGGAATCGTATTCTAAAAACGAGACAGCAGTTTAGCCTAGAACTTTCCCCAAAAATGAAATGAGAGGGTAAACGGTTTGCTGCGGCAAGAGATTTGAATTAAAAAGCAGCGGGTAACTTTCTGAACTAAAACATCAGCAGTTATTATAATACGACCCTAGTACTAGTATAAAAAGCCCCACATACTATTTCAGAAATCGGTAAAAGCAGGGTTTCGATCTCGAATTTTTAAAAATCCGCAAAATTGATCGAAAAAATCCGCATTTTATATCAAAAATCCGCAAAAAATTATCAAACCCAAAAATTGAATTAAAATCACTTTATGCATGGTATTTTTCGTCTTCTACAATTGAATTAAGCAATTTTTTTATTACTAACGATCATCTTATGAAAATCCAACAACTATCTGAAAAATCACACTTGCATTTTTGTCGCGGAAGATGTCGCAAATTTTTATTTTTTCCATTTTCAGCGCCGCAGGCGAAAATTTTTTTAATTTTGGAAGATCCTTGAGCCAAAAATCGTTCATTTTTAGGCCAGGAAAAAATTTTGAGGATTTTGGAAGATCAAGGACACAGATTCCTTCCTTTTTTGCGCGCAGCCGAAAATTTTGAGAATTTGGGAAGGCCAAGAAGCCAGATTTCTTCCATTTTCAGCGCCGCAGGCGAAAATTTTGAGGATTTTTGAGGTCTTAGCGGAAAAATAATGACATTTTATGCTAAAAACCACAAGAAAATATAAAAAATCCTCATAATCTTCAAAAGACCACAAAAATCCGCAAATCCGCATTTTTAAAAATAATCCTCATCGCCCTATCAAAAAACCACAAAATGAGGAAAAATCCGCAGATATCGAAACCCTGGGTAAAAGTAAAGAAACCCTCTCCACGGAAAAATGAACAAAAAGTGCTTTTTTGATATTTTGAGGTTTGCCATTAAGAAACGTGTGTAATAAACAATTAATATTAATCTGACACTTCTCTTCGATCTGAGCTGGATGATAACAAAATGTTTCAACCCACATTCAACTGTAACATTATACATACCTCTCAACTAGCTAAATGAGTCATGACATTAATAGCTAGAATATCCTAACGAAGGATCCCGAATCATTCTAAATCCGTAATTGACTCAGCAACCCGATTAGGCAAACCTCAAAAACGTGAAAGAGCACATTTTGCCCATTTTTCTGGTGGCTAGTATTCTGCACCTAAACCCAAAAATTAAAAGAAAAACCTTTAGATTACTTCATTTATACCATCCATCCATATTTCATCCATCAAGCAGGGTGCATATATGATACTGACAAATCAAAATCCTGTCAAAATCTGACACATAAAAATACATTCACATCAAATTGAAGGGAGGAGTAGGAATTAATTTTTGAAAATTTTTGAACTCTAAAAAATGTAAAAAAATAAGAGATTAATCAAATTGTTATGAATAAGGGTGTAGGACGCCTCGAATCAAAGACAAAGATTATTGATTTGAAACTCTAACCTCGACAAAACAGAAAGTTGGGCAGTTAGTTGTTTACAAAAATGAAACGAAAGAAATTATGTAAGAACTTGAAAAAAAGAAGCACACAAAGAAAATCTCTAATTCTCTGCTTTATAACTATCTCTAAAATAAATAATGTTATGCCAAAATGGTTGCCAAAAAAATTAAACTCAAAAAAGTGTCAAACAATCGACAACCTTTAATCTGTTTCCGGGAGTTCGAACTTCGTGTTCGAATTTGAAGTTTATTGATTTACATGAAAAATTGATGAGAGGCAAAACGGGGGTGAGGCAAAGCTTCCACCAACGGGTGAAGTTGTTCAACAGAGGAACGCCAGCGGTAGATTCGGCGGGTTTGATATCGATAATCGATTTATATCGATATCAAACAAAATTCGAGCTCTCTAATCCATTCAAAGAAATCTATTTTTTGAATGGATTTTTTCAAAATAAATTTATAGTACTTGTATAGTAAACACAACAAAAAGATTTCTTTAAACCAAAAAACATCAACAAAAAATAATATTTTTATTTAATCCATATCATCACTCCCCATTTGCTTTCCTTCAATTCCTCCATTGCTGTAATCGAAAAAAATAACATCTCGTCTCTTCTACATATTCAAATTTTCTCATTTTCCAAAAATTCTTTCAATTTTTCCAAAGCTTTTCCTCTATGAGATATTTTGTTTTTTTCTTCTGATGTCATTTCTGCAAATGTTTTTCCAAAGCCGTTTGGCTGAAAGAAAAAATAAAATTGATAATATTTTTATACATTTTTACCATAAAACAAGGATCCCAACCAAATTGACGACTTCCTCTAGGTTCAACTATTATTCCTTCTGTCCTTCCTAAAAATTCAGAATTATTTTATAAAAGCAACTTAAAACCTTGGAATGTATAAATTTGTTGATTTACACCTTTACAATATGCAAAAGTACAGAGTGCATAGCCTGATTTGTCTTCAAATCCAGCTTTAAATGTGAATTTATTTAAATTTTTTGTCTGGTTTTGAAGTAATGAACTTAGATCAATCCCAATAAGACATACAAGCACAACAAATCATTTAGAAAAATCCAGAAAAATTTAAAGATTACCTAACAACTTTATCAATCCTTCCGGCTTCAATTTTTCAAGAAACCATTTAATATAAGGCCCTTAAAATGAAAATTCAAGTCAGAATAACATCCAAAATTACCGGGCAACCCTCCAAATGCATTAAAACACAAACAAGTATCCTCTACAAGTACAGGCCCTTCAATTTGTTTGACTGCGTGTTCACATTTTTTAGCAACAATTTCGTCTGGTTCTCCTTGAAATTCGGGCAGATCAAGTCCGATATGTTCTACCTATTTATAAATAATTTTTATGCAAATTCGAGAAATTGAAGAAAATCTAAACACCCAAAAAGTCAACCATCCCTAAACACCGTCATAGTTATGCGAGAAATTGTAAGGAAAAGAGAATGTCCGAGGATAGTGTTTTTCCTCTTAAAGTTGCTTTGAGAGAAGTTTGCTGTTTCCTCTTAAATTAGGCTAATACATTCCGCCTACCCCCCCCCCTCTCTCTCTCAAAAAATAAAATTTCTTTCTAATCTTACATTGAAATTGCTTCCCAACAAAGCCTTAAGTTCTTTAAGTTTGTTTTGATTGCTAGTAACAAATTTTAAATTTCTGACATTCATTTCAAAATTTTTTTAATAAATTAAAAAAATAAAAGATTGACAAGAATAACAACAAAAAATATTTTCTTTTGTTTTAACAAAACAATTTCAAAATTTAATTTAAAAAAATTCCTTTATTTTCACAAAAAATTAATTCCAGCAGCAAATTGTAATCCAGACGAACAATTATCCCCAGGAAAATAACGAAGAGGCAAAACATAATTTAATTCAAGCCGGGCAGTATTTAAAAAATTAATTGCCAATCCAATACCCGCTGAAATTCTTTGCTTCATTACGAGATCGGTCAATAAATTATTTGAATGTTTTAAACTTAATGAACCAGAAGCAAGAAATAAATGGGCAAATACCTGAAAAAATTAAATTGAAGGAAAATAAAAGAACGGAGTAAAAAATAAAAATTAGAAACTCAAATTAGAAAAATATCAGAATTCTAAAAGAAATAATACAAAAATCAGAATTTTTGAGAAATCAGAATAATGTTATAAACTAGAAGAAAGTAAAAAATCGGAATTTAAAATTGACATATAAGCCAAAAATCAGAATTATTAAATACAAATGCAGACTAAAACACACAAACCAGAACCCATAAATTAGTATTTCCAAAAGAAAAATTCAAAAGTATATAACAAATCAGACAAAAATCAGAATTTTAATTAGAATTCTCTTTGTGTTTTCTTTGAATTCTACTTTTTTAAAATTATTTTTGTTCTGATTATTTAAATTGTTTTGAGTTTATTCTGATTTGTGTATCAGAAAAAACTCAAAACAATTTAAATATCAGAACAAAAACAATTTAAAAAAAAAGTAAATTCAAAGAAACCACAAAGAGAATAATAAAAAACGAAAAAAGTCAGAGAATCCAACTAAATCTTTAATCAAAAAAAAAATAAAATTAATTACTGTGTCAGAAGGTATTAAAGGCGCATAAATATGAAAAACATTAGAAAAAGAAGCAACACCACCAAGAGAACAATTTTCTGTTTGGATTCCAATTGAATTTTGTTCAAATCCGCGTAAATCATAGGGGCCACCCAAATAAATTCTGTCAAGTAAATGTAAACATTCTCTTTGACCCAACGATTTTATAAAAGCAAAACGAGTTGATAAGGAAAATATTAAACCATAAAATGGGTCTGTGATGGATGTCTTTAAAAAAATTAAAACTATTATTTAATTTTTTTGTCAAAAATCCTCTTTTAAAAATTAAACAAACAAAAAATTTTGTAAAGCCTTTTTCGTGATTTTTAATGGAAATGGCTTTTTGGTACGGCAAATAGGGGGGGGGGGATTATAGGAAAGACAAAAAAAAATGTGCCACACAAACTGAAATAATACCCGAGATTATACATTTTTTCTGAATATAGGACCCTGGCCAAGTTCTATGGTATAATTTAAAATTCAAACCAAAATTTTAAAAATTTATATCTTCCAACTTAAAAATTAAAAAAAAACCTGATAATCAAAAATTGATTTAAAAAAAGAAGTATCGCCAACCAACCCAGCCAATTCATTAGTTAATTTATATAAAGACCCAAATTCTGGAATTATTAATCTATTTCTAGTATCTTTATAAATTAAATGTTCAACAGAGAATTTTGTTGTATGGCCAGCATGTTCACGAATTGGAAATGGAGTTTCGTTTTTTGGAAGAAAGAGACGCCAAATCTTTGAAAAAAAATTTTTTGGAAAGAAAAAAAATTGAAAATGCTAAATGGTTGATATAATGGATTAGCTATTTATAAAGGGAAACCTCTTACGAGGGAACATTCCGAATTGTGACCAAAAATTTTGAAATAAAAATTATACCATCGTGTAGAGCATGGTCGAAAACCTGTTGTGTTTCCGGTTTTCTTGGCTCCGACCCCCAATTTTATAGGGCTTCAAAGTTTTCGACTTTTGGAGCGCTGAATCTCCCTCATAAAGAAGTTCGAAATGTTCCCTTGTTAAATAAAAATTTATTTTCAAGGGAAAAAGATATTAACTATGTTGGCCCCACACTTTGTATACATGCCATTCATCCCTAAAATGTCTATAAAACTAAAAAAAATCCAAAAATAACCATATTTAGCCTCAAAGAAGAGATAATTCGATTAGATAAAAATCCAGTATTTAATTGCAAAACAGCTGCATTCTCTACAGAATCACATTTATTCCATCGAAAATAATCAGTGTTTTTGAATAAATGAGCACTCAAATTATTATAATTTTCCCAGCCAAGAAATGGTTTTACAGCTTAAAAAAGAAAATATAAAAAAATTATTTGAAATGAATTTAAAAAAATAAATTGAGAGGAAGAAAATTAAGAACTCTAAAAATTTTAAGTGAAATTCGATCTGGATCAAGTCTCACGCTCTTCAAACTATTTGGAAGAATTCCACTTGTAATTTAATACGGAATTCAGATTTTCCCCAAACAAACTACACATTTTTGGGAAACAAACTACAATTATTAAATGTTTTTAAGACTTCTCAAAAATCATTCAAAATTTAGACCCAGGACCAAAAATGAAATTTAAATTTGTAAATTAAAAAAAATTAAGATAAATTTTAAATTTAAACCTGTAAATCCAAAATTATACCCTCCATGTTCCTTAATTCCTTTAGAATAATTCAATTCTGCACATTCTCCACGGCCAAATATATTCTTTAGAAAATTTAAAAATTATTTTATAATTTATTAAATATACAGTTCTTCTAGCAGTAACCCCAGCATCAGTATCTCCACTTGTCTTCATTTCCATTTTTATATTTAATTTTATAGGTCTTTTATTCTCTTGAACAGTAAATTTGACAGAATAATCAGAATCTCCTGAAGTATCGATTTTTGGGAAACAAACTTCGAAAAGGCCCATTTTCTGGAAAATAAAGAAATTTTGTAAATAAATTCACAGGACTCAAATTCTATTTAAAAGATATCAGACGTACCCTTCCCAAACAAATAATTCAAAATTTTGGAAAAATTTTGTTTGAGATCCCAAACTCCGGTATTAACGATATGGGCTATTCGAAAGAGCTCGACAAGAAAAGTCAAACGACACCAAAATCAGCCCGCGGCCTCAACTGTGGGCCGAGGTATGGGGCTCAAAAAATTGAATAGGGAGCTCCAAGCTCATTTTTGGTACAAAAAATTAATTTAAGAAACCTGCATATGTATAGAAGCTGTATTTGCCATTCTAATAAGTTGATCTCTAAAAAATTTAAAAATTTTCTTAAAATTTAAATAAAAAACAAACAAATTTTTTGCATTAAATAATTCAGAAACTTCTTTAATTAAAGCATCACGTTTAGTCATTGTAACACCATAAAATTCAATAGATTTTAAAACAACAGGAATATTGCTAATTTTGTCATAAAAATAATTTAGAGGAGTTGATTGGTGGTTGATTGACAACATTTTTTTTAAATTCTTTGTTAAAAAATGGAAAAATAAATCTATAAAAAATTAAAAAAAATTTTTTTTGGCAAATTTCAAAGTAAAATACGAAGATATTTACATTAGAAAAGTTGATTTTTATTTATACAAAATTAAGAAAATATATGTACAACAAAAGGGATTCCACTAACATCGTTGTAAAGGATTAGAAAACTAAATTCATCCTAGGCTTTCCCTAAGTATCAAAAATCCTGGAACAAAAAACTTAAATTGAACATTTTAGATATTTTTGTTTAATTTACTAAAATGAAAGTTAAACGAATTAACATTTTTTGACAAGTTAACAAAATGAAATTTTAGATGTCATTTTGTCAAATAATTGTTTAGCCTAAAATTTCACAAATTTTGGCGATTTTTTTGTTTTATTTACAAATTTGCTTATTTAATTTAATTTAGATAATGCTTAAAAAATTTAGTAATCCAACTTTGTGGCGTTCAAAAAATCCACATTCTCTTGAATATTTAAGGTTTTTTTTGATTTTTTATTTACAAAATTCTTTTTATTTTTAAAGATATCTGCAAGGTGTTTTAGTTAAAAATGAGAAAATAACTGAAGGAAATAGAGCTTTGGTGATTGAAGCAATGCGTGCAATTACTGAAATATTGATTTGGGGGGATCAGAATGATGCTGCTGTTTTTGAGTATTAATTTTGACTTAAATTTATTTTGAGGGATTGACTTTGCTATTTTTATTATTTATCCCTCAAGTTCTTATATTCTATTCTCCTCTGGAGAGTAGTTCATTAATATTATCTTAAGTTTTGGTTGTTTGGCCTTATCCATTCCTCTTTAGTTTAAAATTTTTTCTTTAATTTCACTATTATTCACGTACTTCCCCGAATTTTCATGATCTAATTTGTCCGGACTATACTTATTGTTAATTAGCCCATTTATTAATCTTGAGATATTGAAGATGAGAAAAATTGAATTATTTAAATAACCCTTTTTTAAAGTCTACAAATTTTTTGTTGGCCGCAGACTTTTTGTTTAAATTTTATCAAAATTAAGAATTTTTATTTTTTTCATTTTAGTTTCTTCCTCGAAAGGCAAATGTTTTCACATTTTCTTCAAATTATGCAGCAGGCAGATACAAGTTTTGTAAATATTCAGTTACTTCAAACATTAAATATTTTATTTGAAAATACAAAAAATGAGACGTCTTTATGTTTGTTTTTTTTTATTTTTTACTAAAATTGATAAAAAAAAATTTTTTCAGATTTTTTGTTAAGCAATAATCATGTAAATTCAATTATTAGCCACAATTTTGACTTCTCAAACGAAGAAATAATTGCTTATTATATTTCTTTTTTAAAGACTCTTTCTTTCAAATTAAATACAAAAACTGTCCATTTCTTTAGCGAGGTTTGTAATTTTATATTTTTATTAAAGATTGGGTAGATTTGATTATTTTTAATGTTTTTTTTATTTTTTTTTCTTCCTTTTTTAAATTTTTTATTTAATTTTTCACTTCAGTTTTCCTTTAAAAATACACAAATACCTAATAATTTTTGCCCAGAAAATTAATTATTTTTTTAGTCATCCTCCAATTTTTGGTATCAAAAATTTTTAATATTTTATCTGTCCTGTTCCAACATTTTTTAAAATTCCAACTTTCTTGACCACATTTTCAGCCTATTTTTGTTTTAGTTACCCTAAAAAGACCCCGACATTTCTTTCAAAAATATTTTTTACCTCACTTATTTTTTAGAATGCAGACCAATTTCCATTATTTACTGAAGCTGTCAGATTCCACAAACATTCAGAACCGATGGTTAGAATTGCTGTGAGAACACTTACTTTAAATATATTTAAAGTTTAATTTAATTTAAATAAAAATATTCCTCCAATTTTTTAAAGGTTAAAGAACAAATGCTTCACAAATTTGTAATTACACATTCTCGTGATTATTTTAATAATGTTTGTCAGGAAATTGCTCATCAAATTATTGAGGTTTTTTTTAATTTTTATTTGTAATTATTTTTTTAAATTTTTACTAGATGGACACTTTTGCTAGATCCGCACAAAATGAAGAGAGCAATAGGTTTTTTTTGAAGAAAATTTTGATTTCTTTAATAAATTTTAAGATCTCGTTTATCTCAATATATAGACGTTCATATTGATAATTTGCATTATTTAAATGATATTTTGGTTATTGGAAATTCTGATTTGGTTTGTTTTTTGATTTTTATTTAAAGAGGAACAGCTTTGCCATTTCCTTCCCTAAAACGTATTCAGGGGTTGGATTTTATGGGGTATAACGGATGGCTAAACGACATTTGCGGATTCGCACTTGCGGACCGACTTTTGCGGACCGACTCTTGCGGACCGACATATGCGGACCGACACTTGCGGACCCGACATTTACGGACTCGAAATGAAATAAAAAAATAAAAAGAAATTAAAAAATAAAACTTCAAAAAATTTAAAAGAAATTTATTTAAAAATGAAAATAAGAGATGCGTCCGACCCCGTTCCCGAATCATTTTTCACATTTATCCTCGACCCAAACCCCTTCCCGAAAAAAAGTTATAATCCGTTCCCCGCCAGAAAAAATCCTGTTCCCCGACTGTTTAAATAGGAATTAAGATGACTGCCATCAGTGATGTCAAGGGTTCCAAAATTTCTCTGGAACTAGTTCCAGTTCCAGAACCAGATTTTTAATTTTTGTAGTTCCAGTTCCGGATTATATACAAAATAGATTTTTTAAAATTTTTAAAGAGCTGCGGGTAGGATTTTATCCCACGTCAGATGAAGGTACAATTCTATTACCTGAGTAACAACCCAGAACTCTTTTGTAGCGTTACCCGAATTTTGGATAAGGGGGTTCTTACTAGGGTTTGACCCCGACCTCGAACCCCGACCCGAAACAATTCGAAAATCCCGTACCCCGACATACACGCCCCCGAGTGTTCGGGGTCAAACCCTAGTTCTTACTGAGGGTTGGTTACTCCTTAAAAATTTCCTTTTTAAAAAAGCATAAGAAAATGGATAGGTTTCAAAAGACGAAGGAAAAAATTTGCTGAGATCGACTTCGGATTTATAACTAAAACCGGTCTCTTATCATCTTTTTTTAAATTTATTTCGCAAATGTCGGTCCGCAAGTGTCGGTCCGCAAAAATCGGTCCGTAAGTGTCGGTCCGCAAGTGCGTGTCCGCAAGTGCGAATCCGCAAATGTCGGTCCGCAAGTGCGGGTCCGCAAAAGTCGGCTAACCTAACGGATATGCACCAACCTTTTTGGCGATCTAAGCGTAAATTTATTATACGTATATTTTTATTTTTTGGCGTGTTTTTTTTTGTTTTTGGAAGGCCAGACACTAAAATTCTCTATTTTTAGCGGCGCAGGAGAAAAGTTTAGAGGCCTTTTACAGAAAAATCCACTTTTTATCTTTTCTCAAGATTTTTTTACCCAATTTCCTCCATTAAACCCCCAAAGTCCTACCAATTTTTTTTTTTTCAATTTTCAGAATTTATTAGTAATTGATTGTTTACATCAATTTTTAATTGGTCCAATATATTTAGCTTCATTAGCATCAATTAGAGCCCAACCAAATACTTTATTAATTTCACGTGTTACTTGTTTATTTCTTTTTGCTCAATTTTTAAAAATTATACAAGAGACAGAAACTATTCAAAATGTGTTGACTTCCCTTTTCTTTGGAGATATTAATGATATTAAAACTGAATGGGTTAGAACTTTGAGTGATGGAATTAGTTTGGCTATGCTTAGAAAATGGGATAAATCTGTTGAAAGGTTTTTTTATTTTTAAATTTTATGTTATCCTGATTGAGCTACATTTTTTGTTTTATATTTTTTAGATTAGTCTAGAGTCCAGACTAATATTAAAAATAATCTACAATAGATAAGCTTTTCCCTTACTTTGATATTTTGATCTAATTTACAATCTATTAAGGGTGTAGCCAGGGGCTAAAGCCCCCCTCCTGAAATGGGAGAAAGGGGAAAAATTGGAAGAAGTATGGTCGAAAAGTTGGAATTTTTTGCCTACACCTTCAGAAATTTTCGTTCGGAATGCCAAAGTAAACGCCAAAATTTTGGCACACCTCCCAGTTTAGCCTTACCCATGAAACAATTTATTTATTTCTATTCTATTTTACATAGTTCTCCATTTCGCAATCACCTATTTATGGCTTTACATGATGGCAATGATGATGACCATGCTTGTTTCTTTGCTCTTATTTTTATTAATTATATTTTACAAAACCAAGGTTTTTTAAATTTATTTGAGAAAATTTTTAATTTTTGTAGCAGCACAAAAAGAATTGTTAAATGCTGCACAATTACCTTTTCCCGGTTCTACAAATAAATGTGATTCTGAATTGGCTGATTGTTTAATTAGAATAATTGAAAATTGCTCTCTTACGGGTATTTTTTTGAAAAATTTTTTTTTGTTTAATTTTGCTCTTTTGCAATAAAAGGGTCGATGTTTTCTTAATAAAAGCCATCGATTTTCTCGGAATCAGTATCTTTTCCTTATAGAGTTGAAAATGAAAAGGCTTAAGTTTGAAATTTTGTATTCTCAAAGTTTTTTCGGTGCGATTAACAATAATTAACATCGACCTTCTCCATTGCAAAAGAGCAAAATCAAACAAAAATTTTCTTTCTTAAGTCGGTTCATGAAACCGGGTAAAGTTCGGGTTTGTATTAACATAATTGTGAGATTTTTAGCTTATTGTTAATCGTGTTTCCCCGGTATTAATTCAGTGTTTTTTTCTTTTTTAGTCAATTTCTTCCTAATTTCTGATTTTGTTAATTATTTTTAGATACACTTATTCGTCCAATAACAGTTGAATTGTGTACTATTGTTCTTCGGCATATTCTTCTTTGTTTAGAATCTGATCAAGAATTTTATTCTTTAGTTGAATCTTCTGTCAGAAAAACTTTACATAAACTTTCCAATGTTTTAAGAGGGGCTTTACAAACAGAAAAATTCTTTTTGGAAATGTTTGAAGAAGAATATTATCAATTACAGGTTTCTCTAAATTGAGAAACTAAATTTTTATTTATTTTCTAAACAGAAATCTGAAAGAAAAATAAATACATTTTTGGATGATCCTGGACTTTATTTGCCTCCAAGTAATACACCTTTGTCGTAAGTTTTTTATAATGTCCGTTTAATAAATTTTAAAATTTGGGGTTATGGCACTCATAACCAAATTTTTCATTGTACAGTCAGAATCCGATTTACGTACAGTTACAATTTGAGGTACATTTTTCTCCGGAGCAATACTCCCAATTTTATGTACGTAAGTCGAGATTCGACCGTGTTTCGTGTATTTTGTGAGAAATCCTCCGATACCGTCAAATTATGACCTTCAACTTTTTTAAATTTTTAATAACCTTCAGCTTTTTAAATTTTAAAATAATTTTGTTAAAAAATTTTAGAGGACTTCCTCTATTTAAAAGAATATCTAGTGGAAATGATGAACGAATTCGAAGGGTTTTTAACAATATTCTCTTTATAATTTATTTTTATTTCTAAGAGTCTTCAATTTTACTTTATTATAAGAAAATTTGCTCAAGATTTGTCGGGAGAGACAGAAAGTTTTCTTCCAATATCTTCACAATCTGAACCTATGGCCGAATTAAATGATTGTATTAATTTAAGTAAATCTTTTTTATTTTTCTGTTTACGAGGGATGAATGAGCTCCAGTCTATTCCCGTTGTTTTTGATCTCGTCTACCAATTTTCTGAGAAATTTTTTTTGTTTTTTAGTCCTTGGTATTTTAGTACAGATCCAAGGATGTCACGGGTTACCTGAAATCCGGACTTTTTTTTTGACCCAAGACCTGATCTGAAGACTCGAAACCCTACCCTACTTTTTTCTCAACCCTTGACTGTGATCTAACAATAAATCCACGGAAAGAATTGGGGATTGTGTGACATGAGTTTTAAAAAGGTTTTAACCTTCCCTACCATTCAATTTAATTACCTAAAACATTTTAATTTTGAATTATTTTAAAATTTAGATAACAGTGATTTACTTGCCTGTACAGTTGTAAATTCAAAAAATGAGCGTCTCTCTCAATTTCTTGTAACTGATCAATTTCAATTTATTTTGGTTGAACCGGACAGTCGAAAATTGGGTTGGGGAATTGTTCGTTTTGTTGCTTTATTACAAGTAATAAATTTTGGATTTTGAAAAGAAAATTAAATTTTTAAAGGATGTATTAATTGTTGGAACTTCAGACAATCGAACTTTGCAAATCAACGTTGAGGTTTTTTATATTGAGGTTTTTAACCTCGAATATATATTTTTTTTTATTTTTGGGTTGTGATTAATAAAATTAACAAAAAACAGAAAATAAACCAAAAAAAAATTTTTTTGACGGGTGAATTAAGGAAGTTAAGGTCAAAAATTATATTAGAGGGTCTGTGAGAGGACCTTCCCCTCGTCCCAGTGACAGAGGGGTAAACCTGTTTTTAAAATTAACAACTGAAATTGACTATGAATTTTTTCAATTGATGTCCAAACTGTCTTTTATTTCCAAACTTTTTTAAATTTTCTAAGAAAAAAATATTTTCTTTTTAAGGATGTTGAAACACGTGTCAAAAAATCTGGGAAAAATATTTTTTCTGCCCATTTAATATTTGATGACTATATTCGTTGTATGGCTGCTAAACAACGTCTAAATCGTGGAAGGAAGCGTTGTCGACTTTACAGACTTGGAATTATTGCTGATATGCTTGGAATGCGTTTACCTCATTCTTTGCAAACAATGGAAGGTTCTCCAGTTATTGGAATTAATTCTTTGAGATTGCAAGGTTTGCCTGCTCCCGGGTCTGTTCAAAGACTTTCTTCTACTTCGAGACGTAAAAATAGTGAATCTTCGACGGGAGAGGGAAGAGGAGTGGGAGTAGAAACAATACCTCCAGATCCTGATACTAGTAAACAATGCTCTACTTCTTCTGGGGCAATACATCATGTTTAGATTTTTAAATTGTGTTGGGTCATTGTGTGGTTTGTTTCTCTTATAAACGAATTTTGGTTTATAGGACTGTCCAGGACTCGAGACAATTTTTTAAATCCCTTAAAAGTTAAATTTCTGAGTTTGTGCTTTTTTTTACCGAGAAATTATTTTCACTTTAGTCATTCGCAAAGTGAATTATAATTAAGAGAAACAATTCCAAATACAAACCAATTTTCAATGAAAATAAAAACTTTTCCTGGTTAATTAATTTTAAGATTCATATAAAAATTTAATTGAATGTATATATTTTCTGTTCATTATAATTGTATTTTGAGTCTTTTTTGACTTCGTATAGTTTATTAAAATTAAATTTGGAATTTAATTATGAATATTATAATTGTTTTCGAGCATTTGAATATTTTTTAAAATTAAAACAATTTTTTATTAAATTTATTCTTTTTAAAAGTCTAAAATGGTTAAAGACACAGAATCCCCCCAACAAGCATCTTCATCATCTGATCAGTTGCCGCCTTGTTTAGTTGTTTTGGGTATGGCTGGTTCTGGCAAGACTACTTTTGTTCAGGTTAATTTTTAAATAAATTGAGGGATGGAATTTAATTGGAAATGATGATAATGATTGGTTTTTTGAGGTGAAATCGATGAATGTTGATTTTTATCAACGAAGCACTTCATCTGATCCACATGGCTTTTTCCCTACAAAATTCTAGCTACTTTTCTATAAATTTATCTTTTTTTATTTTTAGCGTCTAGCCAGCCATCTTCATTCAAAAAGAACATTTCCTTATTTAATCAATCTTGATCCGGCAGCAGGAACTGTGCCTTTTCCAGCAAATATTGATATTCGAGACACGGTTATTTTTGTTAATTTTTTTGAATTTTATTAGTGACTGTAAATTATGAGATAAACTTGGGAGAACATTATCAAAATTAATTCAAAAATAATATTTAAAATTCATTAATTAAATCAAGAATTGAGGGCAGACAGTCTTTAAAGGAATCAAGATTTTTGTTTTAGTTCTTATTTTAGATTTCTTGTTTTATTTTTCAACCATTCCGTTTATTTTTTTACTATATTTGTGAGGTAGGACTGCAACCCTGTTCCTTCCCAAATATATTCTTATAGAGCCTAAGTTTTTAATTTTTTGTGAATGATTTTTCTTTTATATTTATTCATTTTTAGGTTGATTATAAAGGTGTAATGAAGGAATATGGACTTGGACCAAACGGAGCAATTTTGACTTGTCTTAATTTGCTTTGTACAAAATTTGATCAAGTTTATTTTATTGTTTTTTCTATTTCTAAAATTCTTTTAAAGATTCTTTCTCTTCTCGAAAAAAGAGATTCTTCAATTCCTTCAATTATTTTGGATACGCCTGGACAAATTGAAGTATTTACTTGGTCAGTCAGTGGTTCTATAATTACTGGATCGTTAGCAGACAAATATCCAACGGTTTTGAATTTTTTCTTTTAAATTATCTTTAATTAAAAATTTGCGGTTTTTCGGGTGAAAATTGGCAAGTTTTTTCCTAACATCGAATACTTTAAGGAATGTGTTTTTTATTTGATTGTTAGTTATTCTAATTTTTATTCCTCTAACTGACAAAAAACAGCGGATTCGCTACTTTGTGAACGGCTATATCTATCGAATGATACCACAAAAATAGGGGGTACACCCCAGGGGCGTAGCCAGGGGGGGCTGGGGGGGGGGCTGAAGCCCCCCCCCCCGAAATGGGAGAAAGGGGAGAAAAATTAGGAGAAGAATTAGCAAAAAAGTGAAAATTTTCCGCCTACGACCGTCCAAATTCAAAAAATTTTCGCCTGCGGCGCTGAAAAAGAAAGAAATCTGGCTTCTTGAGGTCAAAATTCAAAAAATTTTTGCCTGCGGCGCAAAAAATGGAAGAAATCTGGCTTCTTGAGCTCCAAAATCCTCAAAATTTTTGCCTGCGGCGCAAAAAAAGTGAATTTTTTTGGCCTACGACCTTCCAAAATTCAAAAAATTTTCGCCTGCGGCGCTGAGAAGATGAAAATTTGTGTACAAAAAAATTTGCGTCCGGAACGCCAAGGTAAACGCCAAAAATTTGGCGCACACCCAGTGTTAGCCCCCCCCCCCGAAATCGACCCCCTGGCTACGCCCTTGGTACACCCCAAGGTATCGCAGGCCCAAGGTACCGTCGAGCTGTAACTTCGTATAGAATTGTCGCATATGGAACGCCCTGGTATGGTTCGATTCAGCTCGTCGAGGCCATACCACGGCGTCCCGGATTCGACAATTCTGAACGAAGTTATAGTTCTGCGGTACTTTGGGCTTGCGGCACTTTGGCTTGCTCAAAAAATAGGAATTCACACTTTCAGAAACTGTTTCCTTGTGGGAAAATAAATATTTAAGTGATGTATTTACAAAATAATAATTTATAAAATTCTTTCTTAGATAATTGCTTATGTTGTGGATAGGTTTGTGTTTTTTTTAAATTAAATTTATTAAAAAAATTTAAAGTGCTCGTTCAACTAATCCACGTACATTTATGTCTAATATGCTTTATGCTTGTTCTATTCTTTATGTAATTTTTTGAAATTAAATATTTTTTTATTTTAATTTTAGAGAACAAAACTTCCATTTTTTCTTGTTTTGAATAAGTCTGATGTTGTAAGTTTTTTAAAAATAAAAAAAATTTTTTACTTTATTTTTTTAGGTTAATCCAGAATTTGCAGTTGAGTGGATGGGGGACTTTGAAAAATTCTCGGTTGAGTTTCTTTAAGAAATTAAAAGAAGGATTCTTTTAAAAATAATTTTAAAATGTTGAAATAATTCTGTAATTCGTTTCTAATTTTTACCAAAATTGCCTAAAAAGTATTTTTAAATTTTCGAAAAAATGTTTTTCTGTTTCCTCCTTCACTTTTCTCCTTTTTTTGTCCTCCTTTTATTTCCTACACAATTCCAATCTTTATTTTTTCCAAAAAAAAATTTTTTTTTAATTTAAAATAGGACTCCTTAGATGACAGCGAATCTTGTTATGCTAACGATTTGACACGTTCACTTAGTATTGTATTAGATTCTTTTTATCAAAATTTAAATTGGGTTGCTGTTTCTTCACAAACTGGACAAGGATTTGATAAAGTTTTTTTTAATTTTTAAATAATTTATTTTTTATTTTTTCTTCAAAGGTTTTGGAAATTATAGAAAAATGTAAAAAAGAATATAATAAAGAATACAAACCTTTTTTTGAAAAATTAAATAAAGATAAAGCTGAAATGGAAGCAAAATTTACAGCTGAGAGATTGGCCAGTTTACAAATTGGGGAAATTAATGGAAATAATAAAGAGAAGGAGGAAGAAGAAATAATAAAAGAAGAAAAATAAAATATATTTTGAAGAATATTTTCGAATTTTTTTGTTATCGTTTAAAATTAAAAAAATTTTGAAGCTTCCTTGTGTGACAATAAAATTAATTTTGTGTAACATTTTTCTGGAAACATTTAAAAAACTTGGAAATTTTTTTCTGAAAATACTAGTTGAGTTAGCTCTGCAACGAAGATTATTCCGTAAATTCTAAAAGATATTTTCCAGTAAAAAATACATATGTATTTCTCGGATAATTCTGAGTTTCCCTATTTACATGTCACAACCTTTTTTAGGGTAAATTCAATACTTAACTTTGTTAAATTAAAACAGCAGGCGACACACATTTAACCAAAAATTTTTTTGTTAAATTTTATTTCCTTCTTAATAAGACAAATTTTTATATCTTTTTATAATCATTTCCTTCTATTTTATTTCTCTCCTTTAATTCATTTGTTGAGTATTTTCAAAAATATAAATTACAGCATATACACAAAACAAAAACAAAATCAATGTTTTTAGACGGTCATCATTAACATTTTCTCTCTCTCTCCTCTCAATCTACTCTCAACAACTTCCCCAAAACAAAATTTCAGCAAATCGGGTAAATCTGTGAGAAAAAAAGGAAAAGGAGAAAAAAAAGTTTTTGGTTGTTTTAGTAATTTATTTTTATATTTTTTAGTGGTAGTCTACTCTACTTCTAACTACCTTCCAATTTTGCAACCCCCCACCCTTCCCCCAAAAAAACTGCGACTAAAATAAAGAAAAAGGGCAATGTTGAACATTTAGCTTTTATTTATTTTCAATCAATTTTTGATTTTATTTTATAATTAATTTTTTTTGATTTTTCAAAACATTTAAAAATATTAACGGTAATTTCTCAGACGAAAATTTTATTAACTCTGGAAGGTCAAAAATTTGCCTTTTTGAAGATAGGGGTATTTTTTGATGTATTTTTTACTTCTTTTCAGTCAAACACAATACCGCCCTTCATTGTTTTTAAACTTTGAAGATAAACGATGAAAACACCTTTTGGTTTGATTTGAGAGAATTTTTATTTTGACGGGAAGAAATTTTTTTTTATTTTTTTAAATTTTTTGAATGATTTTGCAGAGATTTTATGTATTTTTTTTTGATTTTTTCTTCCATAGAAGAAATAAAATAAATACTAAAAACAACTGATACATATCAATTCTTTAATATTTCCTCGACCCGAATTTTGTTTTTTTTGTTTATTTGTTGATTCCCAAGGGAAATGACGAGATTATAACACTAGTAAAATGCATGGAGATATGCAAGTCTGCTACTATATTTTTATTTTATTTTATTTTTTTTCCTTTGGCCCTTTTTAACTAAAAAAAACTTTTTCTCGTTTTCTGTTCACCTTTTACTGCCAGTCTATTAAATATATTTATTTTATTTTTACTCTTCTTCTTTTTTAATTCCAACTTGTTTTAACCAAATCAATTGTTTGGTGTGCGCCATAGAAGCTTTAAAAACGCAATATTAAACTTTTTATATGTTCTTCCCAACAAGTTTATTAAAACTTTGTTTTTCCCAACAATGTTTTTATAAAACTTTTTGGCTCTTGTCCAGTTTATGCGTCCAATCGACTTTTATGCGTCCAATGAAAGTTTATGCGTCCAATCAAAAGAAAATTGGATTTTTCTTTATATTTTGAAGTTGGGGTTGGGTTCTTTAACATTTATTCATGTTCGGGACTTACGCCCACAGGGTCTGGGATCGTTCTTTGCCCTATCCCTCGTAATTTCTGAAAGTTGTAGCCAATTTTTAAAAATTAAGGAAAACAATTATAACTTTCCGAAATTACCAGGGATAGGGCAAAGAACGGTCCCAGACCCTGTGGGCGTAGGTCCCGAACATGAATAAATGTTAAAGAACCCAACCCCAACTTCAAAATATAAAGAAAAATCCAATTTTCTTTTGATTGGACGCATAAACTTTAATTGGACGCATAAAAGTCGATTGGACGCATAAACTGGACAAGAGCCAACTTTTTTTCGAACATTTTATTAAAACTTGTTTTATTTTTCTTCAAAACATGCTCAAGTTTATAAATAATTTAAACCTTTATTAATAGTCAGACAATAATTGAGATCAATTTTAAAGTAAAATTAGACAAAATATGTTCAACTTGAAGGTAAAAAAGGGTTGATTTAATGAGGCTTGACTAGAATATAATAATTATTTATTTTTTTAATTCTCTTTTATTTTCACAAAATAATTTTATCGCCCAACTTTTGTATTTTTAAAAGTTCTACTATGACATATTTTATATATACACTAATCCTCATAAATTTGAATTGAGTTGCACTTTTTATTTTTCCTATCCGTTCTTCTCGACGAAAAATTTTCACTGTCCATTTATTCCAACTAACCAAAATGCTTAAAAAACATTAAACACCTAAAATTTGTTCACAAACATTACCAACTTTCTTTTAAATGTTTTGAACAATCAAAAATATGTTCAAACTTGTTTTAAGCTTGTTTATAAAACTTTATTCTAAACATCCTTTTTATAGCATGTTTTAATAAACTTGTTTTAATGTTTTAACAAACATGTTGTTTTAAAACTTCCTTAAACTTATTTAAATGAACATGTTTTTGTTGTTTTTAAATAAGTTGATTTTCTGTGTTTCTATCTTTTGAATGTGGGTTGTATTACTTTTGTTTGCTTTTGCAACGAGTTAAAAAATGTTTAGAGGTGGTCTACCTTTATATTTATTTATTTAACAACAACATTTATTTATTAAAAACAGAGTATAATATATACAAACAAAACAAATGTACCGCTTATTACGAGTATTTTTGAAAAGACAGGAAATGTGTAGAAAATTTGAAAGGTAAAAAGGAAATAAATAAAAGAGGGCTTTAAATAAAAGAAAGGGAAAAGATGGAAGAATAATAATGATTGTAACTGACAACTAGCTAGCATTTTATTTTTAATTTTTTTTTTCTTTTTTTTTTCTTTCAGAAGCACTGAAAAAGGAAATAAATTAGTGGTAGTGTCTACTAAAATTTATTTTTTCCTAAATTGTTTTTTGGCCAGATTCTTTTCTTTTAAAATTCTATTTTTGGAATTTGTCTTAAGACTAAATTTGTGCTTTACTTTAATTTCTACTTATTTTTGGTGTTTTGGCGCGTTAACTTTTGGGCGTTAACTAATAAATTGATTAAAATATTAATTTATATTTGTGATCGAATAATTTTATGTTCCTTAAAATCATCTCCACAATTTCAACATTTTTGGTTCAAAATTTCAAAATTTATGGATTAAAAATAGTAAAAAGTCCGTATTTGTTTTTGAAAAATTTAATATTTTCAAAAATAATTTTTGAACAAAAGTTTTGAACACTTTTAACAATTTTTAAAGATGCTGTTGGCCTCACATTTATTTTATACAAGTATGTTCGACCATATTCAACCATTAATTCCAACTGTTTTATAAAAGTTTATTCTTAAGTTTATTTTTGACTAAACCAAAAATAATTTAAACGCTCATTAAACTTTAAAATTCACATAAATATTATATTCCTGTTACTGAATGATACTATTTTAATTAAATTAAAATCTTTTTTATTTCTTGTTCGCAACTTATTTGTCAAACAGTTTTTTAACTTTTAAACAGCAAAAATTGAAAAAAATTTATTTTTTGCATAGAAACTATCCCTCCTCCCATCCCCCCAATTTTACAAATCTTTGCTCGTTCATTCAGCGTCAAGGCCACTCCAATTTATTAGTCATTTATTTTTGGGGAAGAGGAGGGGGGGGGGAAGGAAGACTTTACTAAATTTAACCATTTATTTATTATACCCTTTGAAAAAGCTAATAAATATAAAAATTGATTTTGTGTAAAAAAATCTTTTTAAAAGAAAATTTGGGCGGGGAACTTTCCCTCTCCCTTTTATTTATTTATTTATTTACCCCCCCCCCCCCCTTCCCTTTTTGGCCATTAAAACGGAGAAAAGAAAATAAATGACCAAGGCTGGTTTGGGGGAGAATGAAAAATAAATATAATAAAGAAGGGTGTGAGTCCAACGCCAACTATCAGTTAGACAAAATGGCCAAAGTGCCCAAATTATTCAAATATGTTTTAAGTTCCTGATGGCCGCCATAAATTATCAAAAAATCTGACAAAATTTTAGTCAAAAATATCAGAATTTTAACCAAAAAAATCAGAATTTCCTTTTGGTCAGTCCCCCTTCCTAGACATTTTGTCATCTCTGACCAAATGACCATTCCCCTTCTCTTCTCTCCCTTCCTTTCGGCCAGTCAGAGGTTATAAAATGGACAGTAAATTACCTACTACTTTTACTATTTCTTCCTAACGCTTTACTGCTTAAATAAATTTTCTTTTTCCTCAAACCAATTTTTGTTCAATTGTCATCGCTTTTCATTACAATTTTAGACAGCTGAGGTCCAATATATAAATATATTACCTAAACATTTTTACACAATTTCCCTCCCTTTCTTTAAAAATAATATTTTTTTGAAAAAAATTATTTTTTTTATTAAAGAAACCCCCCAAAAATATTATTTTTTTTAATTTTCCTTCTTCTCTCCCTTCCTCTATTTTATTAACCACTATTATTATTAAATGAGCAACAAAAATAATTCATCTAAAAATAATAAATTTAATTCAAATGATGAAGGTAAAAACAACAATAATGCCGATACTAATGGGCCAGAAAAAATAATTTCTGATTGTTTTTATAGTGTGCTGGGGGTGAAGAGGGACGCGGAAGAGGCAGAAATTAAAAAGGCGTAGGTTTTGTGGGAGAAAGAAATAATAATTAAAAATCAGAAATAAAATCAGAATTTTAAATTAAATATTCTGATAAAATTAAATCAGAATTTAGATTCAAAAAATCAGAATTCTGACTGTCAAAAAATTATAATAATCAGAATTTTAGACATCAGAAAATAAAAAGAAATCAGAATTCTGATTATTCTTAAAATTTTAGTTATCGACGCCTTGCACTTAAATGGCATCCAGACAAAAATCCAGATAAGAAAGAACGTGCTGAACGAAATTTTAAAAGAATTGCGCAAGCTTATGAAGTGCTTTCTGATGGTAATATTTAAATATTTTTGGAGAAAAAAAAAATAAATAAAAACCAGAATTTAATTTTAAAAAAATCAGAATTCTGTTCATAAATTAAAGAAAAAAGCCAAGATTCTGGTAAATAAATTATAAAATAAAAATCAAAATTCTGATTTTAAAAATAAAAAAATCAGAATTTTATTTTAATAAATCAGAATTTAAAATCAGAAATCTGTTAAAAAAAGCCAAAATTCTGGTAAATAAAATAAAAACAGAAATTCTGATTTTATAAATAAATTATTTAAAAATCAGAATTTTAAATAAAAGGAAAGCGTCGAGCAGAGTATGACAAACACGGATTAACTAAACCAACAACAAATAACCACCACAATAATTATCAAAGAAGACGAACAACGCCATCAGATGCCCATCATCATTTCTTTCCCAGTGGAATGTTTCGTTCCCCTTTTGATGTTTTTCGTGAATTTTTTGGGGATCCTTTTGCTGATCCTTTTCATTCACCTCTTTTTGGGTTTGGACGGGAAAGTGGTGGAGGAGGAGGAATGAGAAGTGAGGAAGAAGGGCTTTTTTCTGATAAAAATTATGAGTGTAATGGGATCTCTTAAAAAACATTTCTGGTCAATCACAGAAAACCTCTATATAATGGACTTTTTATAATTCCGTATCTATACAACAAAACCCTCTATAACCGACTATCTCCGTTCTTTGGAGAATTCTCCTTAAAAATACCTCTATATAATAGACCCCTCTGTATAAGCGACTTTTTAGCTGTTCCTCTTGTTTAAAGTTTCGTCTAGCTTACAATAAATGAGAAAATATTTAAAAATCATTAAATCTAGCGAACATTTGAGACAGTTTAGGATTATTATCAAAGAAATCTTCCATTTAACCTTTTATTATTTTGATAACACAAGGAGTATTTTAATTTATATTAATTTTTAGGTAGACGAAGACACACAACAAATTTATTTGGCCCATTTACAACAGATAAAGACGAAAATAATTGGTAAACAGAATAAATTTTTTTTAAATTAAATTTTTATATTTTTAGTGAATTTTCTACAGTTATTAGATTCAGTACAAGTACAAAAGAACCTGGAAAAAAGCTAAAAAAGACGATTACACAAACACGTGTTGTTAATGGTTAGTTAGTCTTAGAAGAGAATCTCTCTCTGTCTTACTTCAGTTTTATAAGAGGGTGGAATGTCTAAGGGATAGGAAATTAGAAAATTGTGATATTGGGGAGATTGGGATGCCTGATAGTGTGGGGGTGGGGTGGGGTGGGGTGAGGGGAGTGGGAGTGTTAAAATTGTTAAATAGACTAGAATTATTTAAGTATTTCAGATATAAGATAGAGATTCTAGTAAATATTTAAAAAATATTTTTATTTATTTTAAGGAAAAAGGATTATAACAAAAAGGTGAAGAAATTATAATTAAATTATTAATCTTTAAAAATACATTTAAGGACGGAGGATGATGGAGAAGAGACTGTAGAAGTAACGGAGAATGGGGTGAGAATTAGACTGTTTATTAAAACTTGAATATACTTTCCGGAAAGTTTTGAAATATACGAAGACATACATTTTTCTTTTCCGGAAGTGTTTGAGTATACGTTTCCGGAAATTAGAGAGTGAAATATTGCACCTTTACAAGAGAGACTGCCAGACATTCTCTCACTTTAAATAAAACATTTTTAGAAGTTTAATTCCCTTTCCGGAATTATCTCTAACATTAATAGAAGAATTAAACTTTTAATTTTTAGGTTCTCAAATCAAGACTAATTAACGGTAATTGTTTTTTTTATTTTCGAAAAAAGATTATTTTTAAAGGATGTCCAGTGGAAATATCTGTTTAATAAAAAGAAGAAAAGAAAAAATAATTTTATATAATTTGCCATCCCTTCCTGCCCAAAACCAACCAAATACTTTCCCTCAAGAAAAATGACCGAAAATGTTTCGCTGCCCTTTTAATTTTTCTAAACATCGTGTTTTTTTAATTTTAAAGTTCTTTCAATTTAATTATGTAAATTCCAATTTTTATTGTTTTATAAATAAAGTTTAAATTCTGTTTAGTATTTTAATTTTTTATTTGAGTGTGTACATACATACTATTGTGTTGTCTTAGTTGGAATATTTGGTTGATATTTAAATGATTATTTTTGGATATTTATTATTTTCCCAATTAAATAATAAAACATTTAATTTATAAAGATACTAGAGAGATTAATAATTCCAGAATTTGGGTTTATATAAATTAGGTAACTAATGAATTGGCTGGAAGGTTACTGATGGTAAAAATGAAAAGGGTTAACAATATAACTTCTATACTAACCGAGAATGGATTAATTGTTGATCGATTTATTTCTCAAGAACCCAAAGCCTTTTTTGACCCGAGACCCGCCCCGATATTTCTTTCTATCCGTCCGAACCAGGGCTGAGCGTCATGTCGTTTGGCGTTCATTTTTGGCCGATTTTTGACGTTTTGCGTTTGTCGTGTTTTAAAGATTTTTTAAATGGGCGTTTGGCGTTCTGTACAAAAATTGGCGCACAGGCTGGTCCGAACCCTGATGCTCAAGCAAAAATTCTAACCTCTGTTAAATAATTTCCCAACATTTTCTCTTAAAATTTTAGTTAAAAGATTTATCAAATAAACTTGGTCTCAAAAATATTTTTATTTGTACTGATGGAAATAAAGAATTATCACCCGCAGAAGTTTCTATTATTGACCAAGTATTTTTTGGAATATTTTAAATTTTTTGAAAATTTTCTTTTAGTGGATCTGTGCCCATTCCAAATATTTTATAGGAACACATCATTCAACTTTTTCCTTTAGAATACACGAAGATAGAGAAATATTGGGACATTCACCAGAAACAACATTTAACAGATTTTGTGGAGAAAAGGGAAAAGAAGGGAGAGAATGTGAACAACCTGCCAACTGGAGAATTTTACTTAATTAAATTTATAAATTTTTTTAATTTAAATAAATTATTAATTATCAAAATTTTTTTATCGGGAAAGCTTTAAAAAGAAAATTTTGTTTTTAATTATTAGGCATTGTTAATTTAAAAAATTTTTTTCCAGTTGTCCCAGCCCTGATCTCAACTATGGCCCGAGGTACGGCCTTACAAGAATTGAAAAATCGTAAAAGGATTAAGCTTATTTTTGGAGTAGAAAATTCGATTATATGTAGAGCTATTCGAGCTGAGTCAAAATTGAATCCCCATTTAGTTTCATTTGACACAACTTTCTCTCAGAGTTCTTTCGAATGACATATTATTGGTTTGTGGAAATCTAACAAAATTTTAACAAAAAATATAGAAAGGTTTACATTAGCCAAATTCTAATTTAAGAACAGATTAGTAAACATAAACATCAATAAAAAATCGTTCAACTTTTTGATGAATGAAAGGTGTGATTTCATCATTTTTTGCCCATCATGATTTTCCCCCATTGAAAAATACCTAATCGAAATATGCCCCCTCAACATATTTTAAATGATTTTTTCTTTAAATTTAAACAAATTTACATTCCCTTCCCATATTTTTTAATCTTTTTCTTCTCATAATTTCCCTAGGCTCATAATTTCGAGTAGTTGTCATCATCTTTCTGCCCCTGTTTTTCACTATAAATACCCACATAATTCATTCATTATTCAACTACATTCGAAGCCCACTACTTAACCAATTTATGTTTATTGAAATAAATTTTAAAAAGTATTTTATATAATTTAGGGCCATGTTTTAATATAAGAGTTAGTTAAACAGATACAACAAATTCCGCTTTCAATTACTAGGAACAAATTATGGATCTCCTTCTTTTCAATCAGGCTCCCTTTTATTGATCAGTCAAGATTTTTGATTTTATTTAATTCTCAATCCAGTAGAATACTAAGAACCCACAAAATTTAAAATTAAAAATTAATAATTTTAATTTTCTAAATAATTTTAATTTTTTAATATTTTTTTAAAGAACAAAACAAAATTTTTGTGTTTCTTTTAAAAATGACCTTAGTAAAAAAACAACAAAAAAATAAATTAATTCCAATTGAATTGATTTATGAAATATCAAAATCAATTTTTGGAGATGGAAATTTATTGATAAAAAACCAAATAAATGATAAATCAAAACAACAAAAATATTTTGTTTCCAAAATTGAAAGTAATAAAAATGTTTTGATTTCTTCTAGAATAATCTACTTATTTTGTGGCAAGACTTTAAAAGAAATATTGGTAAGGGTCTACATATTTTGTTTTTAATTTAAAGTTTGAGGATTGTTTCACTCTCCCTTCAAGTAATAAAAAATTAAATCATCTTAACTATGTCAAAATAAAGAGTGCGTAACTGCACGGGCAAACTTAAAATTTCACGCGGCTTCGGCTCGATAAATATAATAATTTTAAAAACATTATTATAAACATTATTTTGGAGGCCAAATTTCCGCAATTTTTTGCAGCATCGCCTCTCATGATCATTTTCGCAAATTCTTTTTGCTGGTAATTCATCTGAAGTCTTCTATTGCCTATTTGAACTTGTGGAATGAAATGACAATTCATTATTTATACACATATCTCATTTCCATCCTGGCTTCTCTGGATTCCTGGCCGGATTTGGGATTTTTTTCGAATTTTTCAAAAAAAATTTTCTTTTAATTCCTTTTGCATTAAAAATTTTTTAATAGTTGAAGGAAGCTTTAAATTTGTCGAATTAAAAGTAGAGAGCGAGATTTTCAAAGAATTGACGTTTGAACTGATTGGGCCCACAATAAATGGCTAATTTGTGGTCCCGCATAAATATCATTAGTGGCCCATTAACATGAATAAAATTGAATAGTTAATAAAATAATTCTTTTGAGATGTTTTTTGGAATTAAAGTTTCGTTAAATTTTTACTGTTTCGTCTCGTTTTGTTAACGAAACGATTTTTTAAAATTTCCGTTTCGTCCGAAAAAAGTTGAAGTTTCGCCCATGTCTGATCCGGATACAGGAAAAAATGAAAATATACTAAAAATCCTCAAAATACATACGGGGACTCAACCGTCCCCACCCCATTTGGGTGCGAACTAGAAGTCGGTGCGGGACGGGATCCCACGCGGGGGTTTGCGGGACCGTTCCGCAATCCCGCACTTTTTTCGATTTGCGGGAATGCGGGATTTATCCCGCGGGATCCCGTCCCGCAAAAATTAAAAAAATCCCGCAAACGACCTCTACTGAAAACTCAGACGGCAGGACTCAATCGGCGGTACTCAATAGTCCCGTTCCCATGAAAGCGAACGTTTTTCCAAAAACATACATATTTAATTATATTTATGCGAATTGTTTACTTGATTTAGTTTTCTGAGAATTTTTTATAATTTTTATTTTTTTTAATTTTTAGACTTTGTTTAAAAAAATGTCTAACGATAACAAAAAAATTAATGAATTTGAAGAATATAAAAAGATTCTTGAACAACAAATGAAAATTGAGAAGGAAGAAGTATTTGATTTTCTTAAAAAGGCCTTTGATTTGCTTAACAAGGAAGCTAAAGAAAAAATGAATAAAATTAAACAAAAATATTTAAATTTGTTGGAACAGAAGAAGATGGAACTTGAGGGTGTGAATGTTTTGGAGATGGAAATGGTACAAAAAAATCGTGGGAGTCCAAGTTTGTTTTTCTTTATAAAAAGGCCTTTTTATTAAAATAATTTAGGAGTCTTCTCGTCGTCTGAAGGGATGAGTGCAATTTCTCATCAGGACAACTTGACTCTGTTCGGGTCGAGCTTGTGCAAAATTAAGAACGAGGATATTTTTTTTGATTGAATTTAAGGGAATATTCAATAAATATGGATTTAATTTTAACTTTCTTAACTATTTTTTAAAGGCTTTTTTCGAATTATTTTTGATCTGAATAAATAAATGCATTAAAAAGATATCATTCTTCTATTAGGATTCGCCTTTTGATTTTTTTTAATTTCTGGAAAAACTTAATTTTTTTTCAAAAATTTCCCATTTACCAGAGATTCTTCCTAATCCTCACTTGGATTTCCAATGCAACCTAAACTTTGGAGTTAGAATTGACCAATGGAAGCTTCAGGGCTACAGCACATAAAATGGTTTAAAGGTTTTTTATTCTCCTTAATTTTGTCAATTTCTGGATAATTTTTTATCCCAGAGTGTAACCGGGGGGTCGGTTTCACTCTGGGGTCAGTTTCAACCACACTGAATGTATTAGCAGAATTTAAGAGGAAGACTCCTCTCAAAGCAACTTTAAAAGGAAAAACACTATCCTCGGACATTTTCTTTTCCTTACAATTTCTCCCATAACGTGCCGGTGTTTAGGGATGGTTTGACTTTTTGGGTGTTTAAATTTTCTTTAATTTCTCGATTTTGCTTCAAAATTATTTATAAATAGGTAGAACATATTGGACTTGATCTGCCCGAATTTCAAGGAGAACCAGACGAAATTGTTGCCAAAAAATGTGAACACGCAGTTAAACAAATTGAAGGGCCTGTACTTGTGGAGGATACTTGTTTGTGTTTTAATGCATTTGAAGGGTTACCCGGTAATTTTGGATGTTATTTTGACCTAATAAAATTTTTTTTATTTTCATTTTAAGGACCTTATATTAAATGGTTTCTTGAAAAATTGAAGCCGGAAGGATTGATAAAGTTGTTAGGTAATTAAGGTTATTTTTAAATTTGGGGGTTTTCTGGATTTTTTAAAATGATTTGTTGTGCTTGTTTGTTCGTTTTTTATTGGGATTGATTTTTGTTTATTCAAAACCAGACAAAAAAATTCTCTCAAATTTAAATATATCCACATTTAAAGCTGGATTTGAAGACAAATCGGGCTATGCACTCTGTACTTTTGCATATTGTAAAGGTGTAAATCAACAAATTTATACATTCCAAGGTTATTGACCGATCTCATAATGAAGCAAAGAATTTCAGCGGGTATTGGATTGGCAATTAATTTTTTAAATACTGCCCGGCTTGAATTAAATTATGTTTTGCCTCTTCGTTATTTTCCTGGGGATAATTGTTCGTCTGGATTACAATTTGCTGCTGGAATTAATTTTTTGTGAAAATAAAGGAATTTTTTTAAATTAAATTTTGAAATTGTTTTGTTAAAACAAAAGAAAATATTTTTTGTTGTTATTCTTGTCAATCTTTTATTTTTTTAATTTATTAAAAAAATTTTGAAATGAATGTCAGAAATTTAAAATTTGTTACTAGCAATCAAAACAAACTTAAAGAACTTAAGGCTTTGTTGGGAAGCAATTTCAATGTAAGATTAGAAAGAAATATGTAGTATTTTTGAGGGGCGGGGAGGGGGGGGGGGTAGACCGAATGTATTAGTCTAATTTAAGAGGAAACAGCAAACTTCTCTCAAAGCAACTTTAAGAGGAAAAACACTATCCTCGGACATTCTCTTTTCCTTACAATTTCTTTCATAACATGACGGTGTTGACTTTTTGGGTGTTTAGATTTTCTTCAATTTCTCGAATTTGCATAAAAATTATTTATAAATAGGTAGAACATATCGGACTTGACTTGCCTGAATTTCAAGGAGAACCTAACGAAATTGTTGCCAAAAAATGTGAACACGCAGTTAAACAAATTGAAGGGCCTGTACTTGTAGAGGATACTTGTTTGTGTTTTAATGCATTTGGAGGGTTACCCGGTAATTTTGGATGTTATTTTGACTTGAATTTTCATTTTAAGGGCCTTATATTAAATGGTTTCTTGAAAAATTGAAGCCGGAAGGATTGATAAAGTTGTTAGGTAATTTTTAAATTTTGGGTTTTCTGGATTTTTTTTTCAACGATTTTTTATGCTTATTTGTTCTGGGATTAATTTTTGTTTATTCAAAACCAAACAAAAAAATTTCTCTCAAATTTAAATATATCCACATTTAAAGCTGGATTTGAAGACAAATCAGGCTATGCACTCTGTACTTTTGCATATTGTAAAGGTGTAAATCAACAAATTTATACATTCCAAGGTTTTAAGTTGCTTTTATAAAATAATTCTGAATTTTTAGGAAGGACAGAAGGAATAATAGTTGAACCTAGAGGAAGTCGTCAATTTGGTTGGGATCCTTGTTTTATGGTAGAAATGTATAAAAATATTATCAATTTATTTTTTTTTAGCCAAATGGATTTGGAAAAACATTTGCAGAAATGACATCAGAAGAAAAAAACAAAATATCTCATAGAGGAAAAGCTTTGAAAAAATTGAAAGAATTTTTGGAAAATGAGAAAATTTGAATATGTATGTAGAAGAGACGATTACAGCAATGGAGGAATTGTCTCTCGATTTGTTAGGTTTGAAATCATTTTCTACGATTATTTAGTTAACTGTATATATTTTTTCTGACAACAAGTTTTTTTCGCTTAAATACAGATTTTTTAGTCATACGATTTCATCTGACAAGTCTCCTCTAAAATTTCGAGTTTGATTACTTGAGAGAGTAATTTTTGTCCTGCTTTAATTTTATTGGTTTTTTATACTCTCAAAAGTCCGCAAGTTTTATCTGCGAATTTTTTCCTCTATGAAAATAAATATTCTTCTGTTGCTACGGTTAAACTCAACCCACCAATCACAAAAATGTAAAATTTTCGCACACCTCCCTCGCATCTTCGGGTAGCAGGAAAGGAAAGAGAACCATTTTATTAGAAATTATTTTTAAGGTAGCATTAACAATTGCTGGTCCTAATGGGCATTTCGAATTAAATTAATTTAAACCTTTAATTGTCCGTAATGTTTTACAATTAATTCGTTTATTATCAGATGGAGCAGAATCGTTCACTTGTGTTATAAGGAATTTATAATTAGAATATAGGACATATTAAGCTTTAAGAAACACGTACAAAAAACACACATGCTCACATGTACAAAAAAGCTCTTGGGCCGAAGAAGGAACTGGAAAAATTTGCGGAGACATACCAAGATGGGGGGATGGTTAAAAAACCCGAATTCTTCGACTTTCGAGGACTGGCAACAAACTTATTTGAGGTACAATTTGAGAACATTTCTGAGCTGAATCTGACCCAACCAAATTTAGTAAAAATATTAGAAATCCAAAAATACCCATAATTTTACATCAATCAACAATCCTTCCAACAAGTAAATCCTTTCTTCAACGGCTCGATTGCAGATAGTATATCAAAAAAAGTTCAGTAACACGTACAAGAAAAGCTCCTATCTGCTCGTTTTCTCGGAAAATAATTCCTTCAATTTATCAATTAGTTTGTAGTTTAAATTAGAGTGCGTCCGGGTACGAGTAATTTGGAAAAACCCGAGTACGAGTAAAGCCGAGTATGAAAAGTCCGGGTACGAGTACGAGTTTCAATTTTTAGGCCGAGTACGAGTACGAGTAAAACGGGTAAAACGAGTAATTTTTATAAAACAGTATTTTAAAATAATTTTAATAAAAACAACACTTTTATTCATCATAAATGAGGGTATTGGGCATTTGTTGACATTGATGCAGGGGATCATCATAAAAATCCAAGTTATTTTCATTAATCCGCCGATATCCCTCTTAATCCACCGAAATTCCATGATATCACCCAAGATCATGTTGTCTCCGGACTTCGGGTGGAAAATCAATGGATAATGTAATTTCGGGGGATTTGTGTAGGTTATGCGGATATAAGTGATAACAGAGGAATGAGATGGATATCAAGGGATTAAGCGGGATTTGGGCTGATTATCATGGGATTTGGGTGTATTAAGAGCAAAATCTGGGAAATTCGAGATATTAATTGGGATATCATTGGATTAGGTATGTCGTCGAAAGGTAATCACGAGATCCGTAGCTCTATCCCTCTCTTTTCGCTCCGCTGCTTAAATTTTGAGAATTTCTGAAGGCCAAAAGGAACACCCAAGTTCTGGAAGGCCAGATCCTTCCCTTGAAATATCCGACTATCACTAAAATCCACCCAAGTCCATTCACATCCTCCAATATACACAAGTCTTCCTTTTTCGGCGCCGCAGGCGAAAATTTTGAGAAATTTGAAAGGCCAAGGACAGAATTTTTTCCCTTTTCAGCGCCGCATGCGAAAATTTTGGGAAATTTGGAAGGCCAAGGACAGAATTTCTTCCTTTTTCAGCGCCGCAGGCGAAAATTTTGAGAAATTTGAAAGATCCTTAAGCCAACTTAATTTGAAAAAAAAATTAAGTTTTTCCAGAAATTAAAAAAATCAAAAGGCGAATCCTAATAGAAGAATGATATCTTTTTAATGCATTTATTTATTCAGATCAAAAATAATTCGAAAAAAGCCTTTAAAAAATAGTTAAGAAAGTTAAAATTAAATCCATATTTATTGAATATTCCCTTAAATTCAATCAAAAAAAATATCCTCGTTCTTAATTTTGCACAAGCTCGACCCGAACAGAGTCAAGTTGTCCTGATGAGAAATTCCACTCATCCCTTCAGACGACGAGAAGACTCCTAAATTATTTTAATAAAAAGGCCTTTTTATAAAGAAAAACAAACTTGGACTCCCACGATTTTTTTGTACCATTTCCATCTCCATAACATTCACACCCTCAGCTTCCATCTTCTTTTGTTCCAACAAATTTAAATATTTTTGTTTAATTTTATTCATTTTTTCTTTAGCATCCTTCATTGTTTCCTTCATTACTTTTTCCATTTCAATTTTCATTTGTTCTTCAATAAGATTTTTATATTGTTCAAATTCATTAATTTTTTTGTTATTAGCAGACATTTTTTTAAACAAAGTCTAAAAATAAAAAAAATAAATATTATAAAAAATTCTCATAAAACTAAATCAAGTAAACAATTCGCTTAAATATAAGTAAATGTGTATGTTTTTGGAAAAACGTTCGCTTTCTTGGGAACGAGACTATGAGTACAGCCGATTGAGTCCCGCCGCCTGAGTTCGCAATAGAGGTCGTTTGCGGGATCCCGCATGTGGGATTTATTTAAATCTTTGCGGGACGGGATCCCGCGGGATAAATCCCGTATTCCCGCAAATCGAAAAAACGGGATTGCGTGACGGTCCCGCAAAATCCCGCGCGGGATCCCGTCCAGCACCGACTTCTAGTTCGCACCCAAATGGGGTGGGGACGGTTGAGTCGGGATTTTTTTTATTGTTTTGTTAATTTTTTGATGCGGTTTTTCCAACTAATTTTTTAATTAATTGACTAATGTCCATTCGGACCAGAGCTGCGTCGAATTTTCTACCGATTTTCATTTTCAGCGCCACAGGCGAAAATTTTGGAAGGCCAAGTAGTCAAATTTCTTTATTTTTTGGCTGCAGGAATAAAAATTAAGAAAAAGAATGTAATTTTTCTAAAATCTCAGCTTATCGAAATCGAAATTTTATGAAAAAATTCGAAAATCGGTAGAAAAAAACGTCGAAGATCGAAATTTCGACGCAGCTCTGGTCTGAATGAACATGGGTCAATTAATTAATGATCAGTCAATTAATTAAAAAATTGGCGCGCTTTGGTTTCGTCCCCTCTCAAAATGGGTAATAGCGCCTTTTCTGGTTTTCAGAGGTCTTTAACCCGGTCTTTGAATGTCGGACTGACTCAACGGCACTCCATAATCTCTAGATGACCTCCATAATCACTCTAAATGCAACTATGTCCCTCTTAATCCCTCCAAATCCTAAGAATAAATACGTGGATCCAAACGTCCCCATTTGGGTGGGGACTCCATCGGCGGTACTCAATGATACCCCGCCGTTAGTGCTTTGCGCCGAACAAGGAAATGCCTTTAACATGTTAAAATTTTTCAGGCAACTTAAAATTGTCTGGGAACTTCCAGGGAAGCCAGGATGGAAATGAGATATGTGTATAAATAATGAATTGTCATTTCATTCCACAAGTTAAAATAGGAATAGAAGACTTCAGTTGGGTTACCAACAAATATGAAATGAAGTTAAGCTTTGGAAAACCCGTTAGCTGGCGATTCTGCAAAAACTTGCGGAAATTTGGCCTCCAAAATGATGTTTATAATGTTTTTAAAATTATTATATTTATCGAGCCGAAGCCGTGAAATTTTAAGTTTGCCAGTTATTTTGACATAGTTAAGATGATTCAAATTATTTATTATTTAAAGGGAGAGTAAAACAATAGATAAAATCCTCAAACTTTAAATTAAAAACAAAATATGTAGACCCTTACCAATATTTCTTTTAAAGTCTTGCCACAAAATAAGTAGATTATTCTAGAAGAAATCAAAACATTTTTATTACTTTCAATTTTGGAAACAAAATATTTTTGTTGTTTTGATCTGTCATTTATTTTTTGTTTTTTTATCAATAAATTTCCATCTCCAAAAATTGATTTTGATATTTCATAAATCAATTCAATTGGAATTAATTTATTTTTTTGTTGTTTTTTTACTAAGGTCATTTTTAAAAGAAACACAAAAATTTTGTTTTGTTCTTTAAAAAAATATTAAAAAATTAAAATTATTTAGAAAATTAAAATTATTAATTTTTAATTTTAAATTTTGTGGGTTCTTAGTATTCTACTGGATTGAGAATTAAATAAAATCAAAAATCTTGACTGATCAATAAAAGGGAGCCTGATTGAAAAGAAGGAGATCCATAATTTGTTCCTAGTAATTGAAAGCGGAATTTGTTGTATCTGTTTAACTAACTCTTATATTAAAACATGGCCCTAAATTATATAAAATACTTTTTAAAATTTATTTCAATAAACATAAATTGGTTAAGTAGTGGGCTTCGAATGTAGTTGAATATGTGAATTATGTGGGTATTTATAGTGAAAAACAGGGGCAGAAAGATGATGACAACTACTCGAAATTATGAGCCTAGGGAAATTATGAGAAGAAAAAGATTAAAAAATATGGGAAGGGAATGTAGTAAATTTGTTTAAATTTAAAGAAAAAATCATTTAAAATATGTTGAGAGGGCATATTTCGATTATATTTTTCAATGGGGGAAAATCATGATGGGCAAAAAATGATGAAATCACACCTTTCTTTCATCAAAAGTTGAACGATTTTTTTATTGATGTTTACGTTTACAATTTAAGAGTATATGCGTCTGTTCCTAAATTAGCTCTTATATTCAAATATGGCCCTAAATTTAATCAAATAAAATATTTTATAAATTTATTTGAATAAACATAAATTAGTTAAGGTGGGGGCTTCGAATGGAGTTGAATAATGAATGAATTATGTGGGTATTTATAGTGAAAAACAGAAACAGAAAAATGTTGACAACTACTCGGAATTATGATCCTAGAGAAATTATAAGAAGAAAAAGATTAAAAAATATGGGAAGGGAATGTAAATTTGTTTAAATTAAAAGAAAAAAAATCATTTAAAATATGTTGAGAGGGTATATTTCGATTATATTTTTCAATGGGGGAAAATCTGATGGGAAAAAAATGATGAAGTCGCACCTTTCTTTCATCAAAAAGTTGAACGATTTTTTTATTGATGTTTGTTTAATAATTTAAAAATATATGCGTCTGTTTCTAAATTCAAGTTCCTACTCGAAAACCGATTAGAATTTTGCTAATGTAAATCTGTCTATATTTTTTGTTAAAATTTCGTTAGACTTCCTCCAACCAATAATATGCCATTAGAAAGAACTTTTAGAGGTGTATCCGATGAAATCAGATGGGGATTCAATTTTATTTGATAAATCTTTTAACACATATAATCAAATTTTCTACTCCAAAAATGAGCTTAATCCTTTTACGATTTTTCAATTCTTGTAAGGCCATATCTCTGGCCATAGTTGAGATCAGGGCTGATTACAATTGGAAAAATTTTTTTTAAATTAACAACGCCTAATAATTAAAAACAAAATTCTCTTTTTAAAGCTTTCTTGATACAAAAAATTTTGATAATTAATAATTTATTTAAATTAAAAAAATTTATAAATTTAATTAAGTAAAATTCTCCAGTTGGCAGGTTGTTCACATTCTCTCCCTTCTTTTTCCTTTTCTCCACAAAATCTGTTAAATGTTGTTTCTGGTGAATGTCCCAATATTTCTCTATCTTCGTGTATTCTAAAGGAAAAAGTTGAGTGATGTGTTCCTATAAAATATTTGGAATGGGCACAAATCCACTAAAATTAATTTCTCAATTTTTATAAAATATTCCAAAAATACTTGGTCAATAATAGAAACTTCTGCAGGTGATAATTCTTGGGAAATAAACCGATCAACAATTAATCCACTCTCGTTTAGAATAGAAGTAATGTTGTTAACCTCCTCATTATTAGCATCAGTACAGATAAAAATATTTTTAAGACCAAGTTTATTTGATAAATCTTTTAACTAAAATTTTTAAGAGAAGAATCATTGAAAATTATTGAGGTTAGCATTCTTGCTTGAGCATCAGAGGATGCACGGGTAGAGAAAAATATCGGGGCGGGAATTCGGGTCAAAAAAGCTTGGGTAGGTAATAGAGATCGAGCTGGGTCTGGACCAAGGTCTGGGATTTTCCTGCACCCAGAGTCCAGGCCCAGGCATTTTTTGCCCTTCCTGGGTTTTTCCTGGACTACAGGCCAAAAAAAGGCCCGGGTCAATAAATCAAACCCAGAGTCCAGGAACATGTCCAGGCTTTTCAAAAATCTCAATCTCTAGTAGGTAACCCGTCATTCCCCCATTAACATAAAAGCTTTGTTCTAAATTCTCCATTTTTTTACCTTATTCGCCGCCCCACTCAAAGAAGGAATAATCTCTTTATGTGCCCAAACAAAATCCCCACGTCTCAAATGTGCACAAATAAATTCACTCCCCAAAGGAAACTTTTCTTTTCTAAATTTATCTCCAATATTTTTTAATTTTTTTGAATAATTCATTGATATTCTTGCTTTCCAATAATTAACTTAAACAAGAAAAATCTTTTAATAAACAAAATGCCAAAACACAACCATCTCCAAAATTATCATGCAAAATTGTTTCGGCTCTGTCAACGAGAATTGTTTGTCTTTAGAAAAAGAAAAGATTTTCTTGAAAACAAACAAAAACAATTACTTATTTTTCATTAATTCAATTATTGCATCAACTAAAGTACTTGATTGGCCTTGTATTGAAAGACATTTTAATTCATTAAAAGTCAATATTTGGCCAGAAAAATCACCTAACCTAGAAAATTTTTGAGATTAAATTTTCTGATCCTAAGAAAAAATTATTTTGGAGGTGATCCTAAAATTGAGAGAGCCCCCAATAAATTGTCAAAACATTTAGTTTAGGCACCAGGGCTATGCGCCAAAATTTTCGCGTGGAACGCCAAACGCCAATTTATCAAATTTTAAAAACACGCCAAACGCAAAATGGCAAAAAAAGGCCAAAAATGGACACCAAACGCCATGACGCTCAGCCCTGTTAGGCATACAGAAACCCCCAAGATTTCTTAAAATTACCGAATTTGACCCAACCTCAAAAATTCCCATTTCCCAACTTCAAAAAAGAGAAGGGGAATACTCACCATTTTCCCCCATTTTTTCTGTAATATTTATTTGCATCAATACAAGGACGAATATCATATTTAATCTCAAAACCTTTACTTTCTGACCACCCTTCTTGATAATGTTGAAGATAAAAAATAGAATCAATAATTAATTCTGAATTTTTTCTAATAAATTCATTAAATTCCATAACTGGAACAAATTTATTTAAACTTTCAATATCAAATAATTCTTTCCAAAAAATTTTTAATTTTGGATTGTGCCAATGCCAAATACCCTGCCATGGAGGTAAAACGAGTGTGAAAAGATGACCTTAAATAATACAAAATATAGTCTCAGACTTCTATTTGAGGTAGAGGTTTCTTTTTCTTTTTTTTTCTCCTCTATTTGAGACCTCTATTTACCAAACTTTCGTTAGCGATTCGGTGGGGGAGTTACAAGATATGCTCAATTAAAGGTACTCCTCAATTATTAGATAATTTTTGGACTGTTTAGTAAGGTTGGCGGATAGTTGGAAATCTTCGGATATCCGGATCCGATGTCCGAACCGAAAATTTTCGGATATCCCGCCTTTTTCGGATCCGGATCCACCATCCTTAATGTTTAGTGTAAGAAGGTGTCTATTTTAGGGAAATTACTCAAAAGTTGAATCAAAAAATAAAATTTTGTTGAAAACTCCTTTTCTCCAAAACACCCCATCCCTCTCTCCTCACCTTTCTCTCTAAGTTGTCTAACAACATTAGCCACCCTCATATAAACATCCCTTCTTAAATTGAAGCCTTCTCCACGATTCTTTTAGAAAAATTTCTTTTAAAAATACAAATGTCAAAAAAACCTACAACAGAATAAAGTAAAAAACGTTCATTCACAATACATTGTTGTTGTTCTTTTGATTTAATAAAGAAATTATTAAATTTTGTTTGATAACATTTTTGGAAAGAATTTAATTGACAAAATAATAAAAAGAAAAAAATAAAAATAATAATTAAATTGTTCATTATCAATTAAATACAAAAATTGAAAAACTAAATCAGTCCAAAAATGTTTGGTAGTTAAATTATCCTTTCAAAAAAACTTTTAAAAAAGTATAAACTAAATAAATACAGTCAAATTTATTTTCAAAATTTATAGAGAATTTGTAGAGGTTTTATTTTAAAGCTTTATCGACTAGAAAATTAATTGAGTTATAATTAAATTGGGTGTTTTTGACCAAAAAAATACTAGATTAAAATGTCCTTCAGAGCATGACACTTAAGGATAGGGGAGACGTTATATGTACATAGATGATCTTTTCAAAAAAACTTTTTTTAGTCTTTCTTGGTCAGATTGTTTCTTTGGTAAACAAAATGCAAATCAAAAATTGAATCGAAAAATCAAAAATAGGAAAAAAATCAAAAATCACAATATTAAAATTGACTAAATTTTTGGAAAGGAATAGAAAAATATTTTAAAAAATCAAAAAAAAAATTTAAGAAAAAATCACATTCAAAAATACTTAAAGTTAATTGAGTAAAAAATTAAAGTCTCAAAATTTTGGACTTGCACTATTTCCTAAAATTAATTTTATAAAATGTTTGGAAAAAATTTTTGTTTCAAAATTACTTTTAAAATGTATTTTACACTAAATGACTCAAGAAAATGTTTCAGAATTAATCCAGAATTAATCTCCAAATGCATTTTTCGAAATATTCTTGACTATTACTACTAGGGTTGGAGTTTTCAAGTCAGGCCGACGTTTGAGTCATTTTTCGGGCCGACCCGACAAAGCCTTTTTCGGGCCAAAATTCGATGCCCGACTCAACCTTTCGGACCGGACCTCCAACCCTAGTTAATACATAAAAGTGCAAATCCAAAAATCAATATTTAAAGCCAATTTAAAAAAATATCACCGAGGTGATTGACGACCAGAAACAACATGTACAATCATTGGAGGAGGAGAACTTCCTTCAATAATATTAGAAGCTCTAGAGGAAGATTTTTGTAAAATATTTGGGCATTCTGTTGAAGAAGTTGAGGATGTCATAATTAAAGTATTTTGTTGTTCTTGAATAATTGCTTCTAACCATTTATTTAATTCTTCATTTGAATAAACCGCAAAATGTAATTTTAATCCTTTGTTTTTATTTTTTAGTAGGAAAATGCTAAAAAATGTAGGAGAATATAAGAGTGAAAATTTAGAATTTATTTTTCAGAAAGCATGTCTTATGTCTTCTTCTCCTACTTTACCGAGTAGGAGAAGTGGGCCCAGGATGCATTTATCCAAGAATGGAAAACTGGGATAAGAAAAATTTTTAAGGGTGTAAGAGGTAAGCTTAAGAGAAATGGTTAATTCAAGTAAGTTCAAAAAATTCGCGATTTTTTATCTTACTACCTCTTCCCAGCGTTTACCTGTTCAGGAAAAGTCAGCCACGCTACCATCCATTAATATAAGAAAGGCTTAAACACTACCCTGCTTTCCGCCTTAGCCCTAACCTCCGTAAAAAACCTAGAATATATTGGACATAACATCTACAACCGTATACTTGGGACACTATTCTATTTTATACTATATATCCAATCCAGCCCCCCCCCCCAACACCCAATCAAGGCCCATTGATTTGTTAATGTTATTACGTAATTAATTTTAAATGATTTCCGGAAAGATACTAAAGTATAAAGTCTATCTATTAACTGTTTTTTAGAAGTTTGAATTTCAGGTTTAGTTGTAATTGTACTCATCGATAAATCAATTAAAAGTTCTGCTTCAGTTGACTTAAAATTTAAATTAATTTTTATAAGAATTATTATTTGTTTTACCATCTGATTTGAATAAATTTGAAATACCCCTCCTTTAATTAACCCCCAACATTTTGTCCAACGTTTTCGTCTAAACGAAGCTCTAAAAAGTTGCCTTTTATATTCTGATTGAAATAATTCTCGCAAAATTAATCCCTCAATAATTGGGGTTTTTGATGATATATTTTGTGTTGTTTGACAATTTATTGCCTAAATAAATAAAATTAATTTCTTTCAAAAAAATAATTTTTATTCAAACATTTTCTGATGAAGATATTGGTACATAAGTTAATAATAAATCACCAACTTCATCTGGTTCAGCCAAAGGCTAAAAATGGAAAAAAATGTTGACTTTAATAAGGGATCTCTCGTTTATACGACATCTCAAATCAGAGAAATCTGACATTAAATATAATCCCTTTTATTAAAGTCTATAAGTAAACATGCCATAGAAAAAATTGAGTGAAATTAGGGAGGGGAGGAAATTTTTCCGTTACTCATTTTTTACATGAGTCCGCAGAAATATGTCCGCAAAAAGGATAGGGATTGTTGTGTCCGCACTTGCAGAAAGAACATAAATGAAAATAAATAACCCAGCATTGGGTTGGATGGTGGCACAGTCGGTTGTGCTTTCGGTTTGGGCTCATTCCATGATGGTTCAATTCCATCTCCCATCCACAATTTTTCCACAGCATGAACACTCGGACATGACAAATGGCGCGGTCGCACAGGCCGGGCATAGCCCGAGGAACAAGCGAACCTTCAAATGCTGTGATGATCTGACATTCTGTCACTGTGGAGAGAAAAAGGAGAAGACCCTGTGAGAAATTAAATGCCTGAGTTGTGATAGGCTAGCCGGTGGTGTGAGGCTAATATAAAAATGCGTAAGACGCCGATGATGCGCAGCGAGTAAGAAAATAAATGCCACAAATGGGTTTCTGTGTGTGCTCTCCAAAATCAAAACAGATGATAGTTATAGAAGGCAAGCAACAAGCGAGGACGCTTGGTTTCGCAAGGCGGAAGGAGTGTTGTGTCCGCACTTGCAGAAAGAACATAAATGAAAATAAATAACCCAGCATTGGGTTGGATGGTGGCACAGTCGGTTGTGCTTTCGGTTTGGGCTCATTCCATGATGGTTCAATTCCATCTCCCATCCACAATTTTTCCACAGCATGAACACTCGGACATGACACTTTTCCGTTTTTAACGGAAAAGTACCTGAGATTCTCGTACAAGTGGCGGTAGAAATGAAAAAAAACTGACATTTCTGCAGGCTTGTTAGTTAAATAGGTCCCCGATTTATTTTAAAGTTTTCATAAAAATTTATCAAAATAAAAAAACTCACAGCCAATCTATTTCTACTCGAACTTGCTGTTTTAACAATAGTAGAAGTATAGGAAGGCGAATCAACAGAACATAAACTACTTGAACTTCCCTCCCCCAATTTAGTTGAAGTACTCGAAGAAAAAGGTAATTCTAGTGAATATTTAGAATTTGGAGTTATTGGGGTTTTACATTCAGGATTTGTTGTTTGTTTGGGTAAAAATGTTGTTGAAGTTTTTATTGTTAAATCTTGGGAAGAATTTTGTATATTTATACTTGATGGACTAGGTGATGGAGTTGTTGAAAATTCCCCATAAAAGAAACGAGCGATTTTGGCGTGAATATTGCTTTAAAAAATTAAATTTAGAAAATTTTTCACAGTTCTTTCTGTCCCTAATTAACGGAAATGTGCCTCGAGTTGCAAAAAATCTTTCCCAAAAAATTCTCAACCTCCTTCCAAGACTTACAAAAAATAAAATATTTAATCACTTAAGTACCTAATAAAAAATATTTGGAAGGACAACAAATTTTATAGTCATTTTATAGAGTCCCTGGCATTCACAATAAATACATAACAAAATTTTTTGTTAAAGTTTTGAGGGGAAAGTCAAAAATAAAATTTATTTATTTTTAAAAAAACCTCAAAGGAGATTCACTAATAACAGGTAACGGATTAACAGAATTTTCAGAAAAAGGAGCTCTTTGTTGTGTTGATATTCCAGTAATTTCTTTAATTGGAGCATTCCATTCAGGTTCAACAATAACAGAAAGAGAAGTTCCAATTTTGAGTAATTCATTTTCCTGGACTATTTCAACACTTGAAAAGACGATACCTTTAAATTTAAAAAAAATATTATTTTTCTAAATAAAACACAAAAGTTGAAGACATTTAATTTCATGAAAGTTGGTATAACGGACAAAATTCTAGAGAAGGCTAAATTAAATATTTAGTACCCCAAATATCAGTGCAAACCTTGGATTTTAATACCTTAAATTTTTTACAACGGATTTTAATTTTTACACCTAATACATATTAGGCCGTAAAATTTCTGATAATTATTATAAATAATTTAGAATTTAGTTTATGTAATAAATAAAATAAAAGTTGCTAACCATTTTGGCCATCCTCAATTTCCCCTTTATCTACCACAACAGAAACTTCGCCAGGTTCGAGAATCCCTTTCAATGGTGGAGGCCTTTTTTGAATTCGATCGGGTCTAGTTGTTGTTGTTAAACGATTATTTTCAGTGCCCCAAGAAGCTAGTAAAAGTAGCCATGAATTTGAATCCTAAAAATTAAAAAATTATTTCCTATAAAAATGTTTAGAGACATTTTTTGAGTAATACATATGTACTCTTCAATATCCAATAATCAATTTTCAAATAATCTGCTAATTTCCTAGCTATTATCATAGTATGTAATTCCCTTATAATGTAATTCCCCCATGCCCGTAGCCAGGGGTGGAGGGGGGTTTCCCCCGAAAAAAAGATGGCTACAGGCAAGGGCGTATCCAGGGGGGGGCTGGGGGGGGGGCTAGAGCCCCCCCCCCCCCCGAAATGGGTGAAAGGGGGAAAAAATTAGGAGAAGGATTGTCGAAAAAGTGAAATTTTTTCGCCTACAACCCTCAAATTTTAAAAAATTTTCGCCTGCGGCGCAAAAAATGAAAGAAATCTGGCTTCTTGAGCTCCAAAATCCTCAAAATTTTCGCCTGCGGCGCTAAAAAGTGAACTTTTTTGGCCTACGGCCCTCCAAATTCCAAAAAATTTTCGCCTGCGGCGCTAAAAAAAAGGAAGAAATCTGGCTTCTTGGGCTTCAAATTCCAAAAAATTTTCGCCTGCGGCGCTGAATAAGTGAATTTTTTTGCCTACGGCCCTCCAAATTCAAAAAATTTTCGCCTGCGGCGCTAAAAAAAGGAAGAAATCTGGCTTCTTGGGCTTCAAATTCCAAAAAATTTTCGCCTGCGGCGGAGAAAAGATAAAAATTTATGTACAAAAAAATTTGCGTCCGGAACGCCAAGGTAAACGCCAAAAATTTTTGCGCCCACCCAGTGTTAGCCCCCCCCCCCCCCCCCCCGAAACCGACCCCCTGGATACGCCCTTGGCTACAGGCCTGATTCCCCCATGTCTGATCCGCAAATCTAGTCCGCAAGTAAAAGGTAAACAATTTCCATATTTAATTCCAAAATTAATTTTTTTAAAAAACCTTAAAAGGAGAATGTAAAGTGCCAGGCGGACTTTCATTCCAAACAGAAGCTCTTCGAAATAATTGTTGTTTTCCAGTTGGAATTAAAAGTGAAATGCATCTACTTGCTTGAGGTAATGAACAATCACTGCATCTTCGACTATTTGAATTTACATTTGCTGTAAAACTTGAAGAACGAACACGTCGGAGGGCTAAATGGTTGGAATTGCCGTTTTCTTGTTTTTTAAATTCGTTTGAAATTTCTTTTTGATTTCGATGCCATCTCATAGAAAAATCTGTTCCAATCTAAAAAATTTGAAAGAAAAATTAAATGAGAGGAAAGGGATAAAAAATTATCTTTCATCAAATTTAAAAATAAATATTTAGTACATAATGGGTCAGCGGAAAAATTAAGCAAAAAATAAGAGAAAATTCCATAAGAATAATATTCCAAAAATTATCAGTGGGAAATGGATAGGATTAAGAAAACTCCAAATATTTTTTATTGAAACATGATACCCCCCCCCTTCTCCCCAAAATCATTTTCAGTTACTCTCAGCTATTTACCCAACAAAAATTTTTGGTTTTATTGCGAGTCCAATATCCCATTTTTAGTTAAATTTTAAAAATCAATTAAAAAAAATTCCAAACCTTATTTTTAAAATCCAAAGCCAATTTTGTCAATCTCTTCGCTTCTTGATCACCTCCCAAATTCCCACAATCCTGTATTTTAGGAAATCTTTGAGGAGAGCAACTTTCTCTCGGTCTTTTACACAAAAGTAGCTGAGTTTCAACATTTTCTAAATTCGAGAATTGTGCTTGTCCGGGTCTCAAAAATTGTTGTTTCTCATTTAAACGACGTAAAAGTGATGTCCTTTTCCATCCAATAACTGATTGACCGTTAATCTTTTTTTAAATTTTTCTGAAAAATTTTTTTAAAGAAAAAAAACCTCCAAAATTTCATCTCCAACATCAAATTTATCTGGGAATGCAGACGGGGAATTGTAATCAACTCGAGTTATTAAATTTATGCCTAAACAGGTTCTTCCAATCTCAAAACCCTTAAATTAAATTTTAACAAAAATTAATTTTCAAAAAAATATACCCAATCAGCAGAAGCAGGTCTTCTAATAGTTATTCTATCAAGAAATGCCGTATATAAAATACTTGGATCGGGCAAATGAATTATTTCGTTACAAACTTGTTGAATCATTTTTGCTCTCTAAAATATTTGAAAAACCAGAATTATTAGGAAAACGAGGAAAGTGTGTAGTCTTATAGTAATTTAGAATTAAATATCAAAGGTTTCAATAACAATTCTAAGCAACGGATTAGCGAGTTAAATTAATTGGATGCATCTAGACTTTCTCAGAAAGTCAGTCTCCTCGTCAGACCGAAATCCTAAAGTTACAAATCATAAAAATCCAAAATCCTTAGTTGCAGTGCAAAATTTAACGCCTATAACGGAGCAAAAAAAGAAAAACTAAAGAACTATTCGTCATCCCAAAAAACTTTTTAGTTAGTTAATAGACTTTTTAAATATGTTTGGCCAAGTATCACCAAACTTTTAAAAGACTTAAAAACAAAAAACTCTTAAAAATCTCATATTTAACAAACCTCAATCAACAATTGCGGAACAGAAAAGAATTTTGGATTGTTTGGATTATTAACACAATCAACCATTTCATCAACATAAGTAGCCAAATTATTTCTCATTTTTGCATATTTTTTATTTCCAACGAAAGGATTTCTTTTTTTTTAAATTATTTTAAAAATCTTTAAACAAACAAAAAAACCTTTCCAACCAAAATATTAGCCTTATTGTATTTTCATATGTGCTAGCCAGAGCACCCAAAACATTATTTAATACTTCTATGTGCATTGAAGCATTTGAAGAATTATTGATTATTGGAGTGGCTATGGAGACTGCTTCGAGTATTTCGTTTGTACAAACCCTACAGAAAAATTTTTTTGATCAAAATCAAGAAAATTTTCGAGATTTGGAAAGAAAATTTTTCAAAGAAAAATTCAAGTTTTAAGCTTCTTTTTGCCCCATATGTATATGGTTATATTATTCAAAAAAATTTTTTTGGATTTAAAAAGGTAACTTTAACAAATTTGTAGGAATAACAAAAAATAATGGAGAAGTGTAACAAAATCGAAAAATAAATATTCAGAAACTTTTAAAAAAGGTGAAAAATTTTAAAAAAAAACCTCGTCTTCAAAGCCAATTTTTGTAAATTTTCATATTTAATTGAATAACTCTAAAAAATATTTTTTTAAACATTAAAAAACTTTCCTTACATAATACAAAAGCAAATTAATTGCAGAAATTATTTTTGCACGGGAAGCTTCTCTATTTACACCAATTCTCTTCAAAGTATCATTATCAACATTTAACAATTTACTTCCAGTAATATTGTGTGTAACAAAATGCCTGATATAGGGAGCCATTCCATCATCAACGCCTTTTAAAAATTAAAAATTTTTTGCGGATAAAATTTACGGACAAAAAAATAGGGAAAATTTTGTCCGCAAATGTTGTCCGCAAATTTAAAAAAATTAATTCTAATTTAATTTAGAAATAAAAATATTTTTTTTAATATTTAATTTTTACCATTTAACCATTCGGCAACCTGTTGAGCTGTCCAATTATCACATTGAAAAATAGCTGGTAAATTTGAATTGTGAAAAGTAAACGAATAAATTTTTGTCATTTTTTCATTATTTTTAATTGAAAATATTTAAAATAAGTATACAAATTCTATAAATAAAAATTAAAAAAATAAATAGAACAAAAAAAAGTAAAATCCAAGCAAAAAAACTAGTGACCGGTAAAATCGATTTTTCTCGACCCGGATTTGCAACTTGCCAAACCGGATTTCTCCGGTTTTAATCCGGAGATTGCGAAAAAACCCGGATTTGGGACCCAGACTCAGGAAAAATCCGGGCGGATCGGGTCCGGTCACTAAAAAATCCCAAAGCCAATTTTCCCTGTCTAGACTCAAAAAGCATAAAATCAGTTTTACGCTAGTCCAGTTCATCACTAACTCTTTGATCGTCTACAGTCTCTTGTTCCCACCAAATTAAAAATTTAAAAAATATTTAGCATGAAATTCACCGTAAATAACAAAAACAAAATTTACAATAAATTAATATAAAATTTAAATTATTTTTCCTCCTTTCTTTGATATCACGACTTTTGCGCCGAGAACATTTGCGCCGCGACTTATGCGCCGCGACTTTTGCGCCGGGCGACTTATGCGCCGCGACATTTGCGCCGCCATTATTTAAAAAAAATAATAACTACAATCGGACCTTACCCCTTGGGTTTAAAAAATTATACAGGAAATGAAGGAAGTTCAGGAAGTACAATGGTGGTACGGTATCTGCTGAAGGTCTGGGTCATAAAAGTAGGATGCACTATAGTGTAGGGTAGTCGGATACGGATATCCGAAGATTTCCAATTATCCTCAACCCTAGTATAGTGAGGTCTGGCTGTAGTTATTCATATATTTTTAATAATAGTGGCGGCGCAAAAGTCGCCCGGCGCAATAGTCGCGGCGCAAAAGTCCCCCGGCGCAAAAGTCGCTCGGCGCATAAGTCGCGGCGCAAAAGTCGCGGCGCAAGAGTCGCGGCGCAAATGTTCTCGGCGCAAAAGTCACGTAACCCTTTCTTTAATTCTTTTTATTATTCTCCGGAAGCCATTTAATTTCATTTAATTCCCATTGCTTTAAATAAAGGGAAATTAATTCAAGAAAAATATTTTCTTTTCATTTTTCTACCTGTGAATATTTTCCCCTAACACATTTTGACATTTTTGGTAATCTTTCAGGTTTTTCTTCTTTTCCATCAAAATTAAAAATATTTGCAGAAGGGAATGAATTAGCTGTTTCTATTGGTTCATCCAAACATAAACTGCTGTTTATGTGGACAAAATGTCGATTCTTTAAAAGTTATTTAATTCTAAGTTAACTTCAACTCACTCGATATTCCCATCTCCAATATTCCATTTCTTAAATTAAACGATTTTTTTATTAAAAAATTCCCTTGATTGAAACTTTTATCCTTATATTCCGTTCAAATTAATTTTGAATTGTATGTAATACTATTATATATAAGAAAAATTCCAAGAGAGAGAAAAGTGAATGATTCACCTTTATCCCGTTAAAAGAATAAATTCTATTTTATACTAAACTTTAAAAAATATGAAGCATTCCTCTCTCCTCAACCTTGAATCGAAGGAAGCGAAGGAAGCATTACCCCCCCCTCTAGATCATCTCTAAAATCCCTTCCCTCCTTTTCCCCGTTTTTAACCCAACCCTTTATTATTTCTTCCCTTACTATGTCCTCCACATTCCCTCAATTGAATTCTCCAAACATTATTATCTGTTTGTTCTTTAGCTGCACCTAAACATTGATGTTCGTCACTCATTAATCTAACACCTTCTGATTCTTTGGACGAAGACAATACCCAAAACTGGAAATTTTGTTAAATAATGTCAACTAAATACATTCCACCTGCCATATATCGAAACCTAGAGAGCATGTCCCCATTGTTAAACGATGTCTCTTCCCCGGATTTGAAGGGCGACCAAAAAGACAAGAATTTGAGGATAAATGGCGAAACTTAACTTTTAAAAAATAAAAGAATATTAATTTTAGTAATTTACACGGCCAATAAGGGCAGAACGTCCATTAGGTAGAAAATTGTCTTTCCACACATTTTGTAAATACTTGAATATATACCGTATATGCTCTATTAATTACCCTCTCTCAAATAATTACCCCCGCTCTATTAATTACTTCCTCCAGCGAGAGATCGAAACAATAATTACCCAGGGTAATTATTAGAGCATATACGGTACATATTAAAAATTGAAAAATTAGTTAAATATCTCTCATTTTATTAATCTACTTTGTTGTTATCCTCCAAGTTTCCCATTATTAATTAGGGTTCGGGGATGGGGATTAATGTCCCTACTATTAATTAGCCACTTTAAAAAAAGGGGGGGGGGGTTTGCGGAATATCGCGATATTTTTCTAGGTCATTTTAACATTTTGAATTATGGTTGGCCTTTAATGAGAAAGGAGAGTCTAAATCAGTATAAACCGAAAACCTATTTTCTCCTTCTTTATTAAATTAATTTACCCAATTAAAATTTTTGCAATTCAATTTTTTGCGTAATTCAATTCTTTCACTAACATCTAAGGAAGGAATTAGAGCAGAAGCTTCTAAAAATTTTTTTTCAATTTATCTCTAAAAAAATATAAACCCACGCGGTGATATTTTATAAAAGAAATGCCTTAAAAATAATTTTTTAATCCTTTCCTTTCATCTAATCTATTTAAAACCTCCACTGATCCATCCATACTTCACTCACTCTCGCCAAGTTTGAATTAAGTATTTTACCAGAACTTTTTTCTTTAGGAAAATCATGGGGAGAGGCATGTCGAAATACATGGCCAACCTTTTTAGGGAATTTATTTTTTTTTAATTTTCAAAAAAAAACGTGGGAGCAAGGCAGAATTTCTATAACACCTCCACATTGCCATACTCTAAAAGACATTTCCAAATTCTCCCCTCCCCAAATGTCCATATCCGGGTCATAAGCACCCAATTCTTGAAAAAATTGTTTGTCTATACTAAAGAGACCGCCAGCCATTGTTGGAGAACTTTGAAAAAATTTTAGGTAATTTTTTTATTTTTAAATTACACAATGGCTGCTGTAGGGTCTTTTTGATGTCTTTGCTTGGCCATATCGCTTGGAACTGCATACCTTAAAAATTATGAATTCCTGCGTATTTATGAAGCTTTAAACTTTCTCACTATGTGTTTTCTATAATTCGGAAAATGCTAGAAGTATTATTGAGAGCAGTAGGAAAGAAAAGAAACTTTCCGGAAACGTAATACAATATATTCCGGAAAAATATAAAAGAATATAATACGGAAACATATAATATAATAAATAAATTTTCCGGAAACATCTACTAGATATACATTCCGGAAGAATATATATTATTCCGGATTCTATTTAACAAACTTTCCGGAAACGTAATACAATATATTCCGGAAAATATAAAAAGAATGTAATTACGGAAACATATACCTAATATAAAAACTTTCCGGAAACATTTACCAAATATACATTCCGGAAGATTATATACATATAGTACATATATTCATTTCGGATTCTATTTAACAAAAGAATAGAAATATAGTGTTAGATACAATGTATTAGCTACTCTACTCACCATCTAAATTGCATATTCCAATTAAATCCTCCTCTAAATAATTCAATTCCCTTTTGATAAGCAAATGTCTGGTCATTTATAACATCTACATAAAACTATTAAATAATTACAAATTTATTACCAATTATAGGGCAAACAACAGCCTTTCTTTCTTCCCTTATTCTGGCCAGTAAAGGTTCCAGCCATCCACGGGTACATTCACAATGAGACTAAAAAACTACAAATTTATAAAAAGAGAAGAATGATAAAAAGTTTCTTCACATCCAAAAAAGTAAGAACATTTCCTACAGCTTCTTGTGCCCCCATAAGCCTTGCTCGAATTAATCCAACCCTTTCTTTAGCCCTAATAAGCTTGATTCTGATAGGCAAAGTTTGTAAGAAGAGTTCCAATTCAGCCCCCAGAAATTCTAAAAATATAAAAAAAAATATTTGTTTATCCTAATCAATTTTTAAAAACTTCGATTGGAGAAGTCATCGACAAGAATTATCTCACGCAGTAATGAATGAGGTGATCGGTTGATGACACTATAGAAATTAATATTTGAATAAACTTTCCGAAGGAATAGATCCGGAAGAATAAACATTCAAGAAAAAACAGATTTTTCCGGATACACAAGCATAACAGAAAAAATCTGCCGGAAAACACACTATAATAAACTTGAAGGTAATAAGCTTTCCGGAATATTCAAAGAAAAGTACATTCGGAAAGTTTACCCAACCTTGTTATTGTACGTGCAAGTGTAGAGAAAGCCTTTAAAAAACTTAACAGAATTAAACTTTTATTTCGTATTTAACAGCCTCACCTCATTATGAAATACAATAATTATAGAAGTATCCGGTAGTTTATTAATAGGCGGCAGCTTTTCAGCATAAGCCCGACATTGGATACGACGAATATCAGGCAATGTTCGATTTATTGCTATCGAGTCACTGGCCAACAAGTTGAACTGTAAAAATAAAACTTTCCGGAAAACATCTTTTTCTTCTAACATGTTTGTCAATGTTAGGGAGAATTTTAAGGGAGAGGGAATGTAAACAATCAATTTTTTAAAAATTTTCAATTGATTAATTTATTGTCAAAATCTCAAGACATGGGCATTTTTTACACATGACTTCTCCCCCTGACTTTTACACATGTGAAAGAATCAATCAGACATTCAATTTTTCAAGAGGGAAGGGGGGGGGGAGTTGAGACTCTCCCTCTCTATTGGGGGAGATAAAGGGAGGGCTGTTGTCTTCATTAATTTATTCCCAATTAAAATTTTTTTTAAATTTAAATTTTTAAAAGAAAAAATTTAAAGAAAAAATTAAAAAAAAATTCTACATAGAATTATGATTCCCCATAAAGTAATTATTTTATTACTTTTTATGGTTGAGATCAACCAAGTGATTAATTCAAAGTTAATTAACAGAAAGAAACACAAAGTAATTGAAACAGAACATGATTTTAAATTAAATAAAGCGGTCAACTCCATCACAAAAGATAACAGAAAATTAGATGTTATTGATACGGAAGCCGCCCTAAATCAAGGTTATTATACCCTTAATCACTCCACCACTATTAGTTTTTATTTTATTAACAATGGTAGGAAACTGCCGACAATTAAAATAATTTTTAAAAGTCGGAGAAGATTTAAAGTGTTAGAGTTTTATAGAATTTAGTAGGCGTAGAGATGTGAGAGGCAAAGGGGGAGTTCGTAGAGGACAGATATTTTTATAACCCTCTCCTACATCATTTTTCTTCTCCAAAAGAAAAAAACATGGGAAAATATTTAAAAAAAAATTTTAGTGATACCTTTAAACGAAATAAAAAATAAAATGGAAATCAAAAACTGGATAGAAAAACAGGAAAAAATATATTCTGGACTTTTTGTTGATAAAGATTTTGTTGATAACTGGTTGAATGATAAAAAGTTTGAGAATATAAAGCAATCACTAATTGATATAGAACTTAATGGAGAAAAAAGTTTTGATTTTTTTATAAATGCTCAGAAATGGTCAATGCTCTTTGGATATACCAAAGATTTATTATCACAAGAGGTGAAGAAGTTTTTTTTATATTAGCTGTAATTATGGTAGGCATTAAGGGAAGTAGCACTAAAGACTGTATTGAGATGAGATCTCGAACGAAAAATCTCAATTATCGAGATTCATAACTCCCAATCCGGTCTCTATGTATACAAATAAAAGGAAGGCAAAAGATTAGCCCCGGCCAGGCATAAATCCTGAGACTTCTTGGCATTGCTAGGCGTTTTTCTCACCACGTAAGGTGCTCTGCCGACTAAGTAAGATGCCTAGCGCTGCTTTCACTTTCTCTTTTAATCTCCCTTATTCCTTAATTCTCTCCCTTATTCCCTTTTTCTATTCATTAATTTAAATTTGAGAGTGATATGAAGTTGAGGTCAAAATATACTTATTAACTAGTGGTGCCTATCGGGTGATGGCGGCAAGTTACGTATGCAATTCGTTTTGTTACGATACTTTTTGTTTTAATTTTGCTATGCCCGTTGGAAAGCCTATCGGCTTTGGGGCGCGCTTCGCGCGCTGCTAGAAGTTTTTTCTGCTACATTTAATAAAAGCCATGGATTTAGCGTCGGGCCTTCGGCCCGCCGCGTCTAAACGCAATTCTGCATTGCGGAATGGATGCAAATCTCGGGCCTCCGGCCCTCGAAATTCCTTTGCCTTGTCTCGAGGGTTGGATGCAAATCTCGGGCCTTCGGCCCTCGAAATTCCTTTGCCTTGCCTCGATGGATGGATGCAAATCTCGGGCCTTCGGCCCTCGAAATTCCTATGCTTTGCCTCGATGGATGGATGCAAATCTCGGGCCTTCGGCCCTCGAAATTCCTTTGCCTTGCCTCGATGGATGGATGCAAATCTCGGGCCTTCGGCCCTCGAAATTCCTATGCTTTGCCTCGATGGATGGATGCAAATCTCGGGCCTTCGGCCCTCGAAATTCCTTTGCCTTGCCTCGATGGATGGATGCAAATCTCGGGCCTTCGGCCCTCGAAATTCCTTTGCCTTGCCTCGAGGGATGGATGCAAATCTCGGGCCTTCGGCCCTCGAAATTCCTATGCTTTGCCTCGATGGATGGATGCAAATCTCGGGCCTTCGGCCCTCGAAATTCCTTTGCCTTGCCTCGATGGATGGATGCAAATCTCGGGCCTTCGGCCCTCGAAATTCCTATGCTTTGCCTCGATGGATGGATGCAAATCTCGGGCCTTCGGCCCTCGAAATTCCTTTGCCTTGCCTCGATGGATGGATGCAAATCTCGGGCCTTCGGCCCTCGAAATTCCTTTGCCTTGCCTCGAGGGATGGATGCAAATCTCGGGCCTTCGGCCCTCGAAAATCTTTGCCTCGCCTCGAAGGAAGGATGCAAATCTCGGGCCTTCGGCTCTCGAAATTCCTTTGCATTGCCTCGAGGGATGGATGCAAATCTCGCGCTTCGGCCCTCGAAATTCCTCTGCCTTGCCTCGAAGGATGGATTCAAATTTCAGGCCTTCGGCCCTCGAAATTCCTTTGCCTTGCCTCGAGGGATGGATACAAACCTTCGGCCCTTGTACGTCGGGCCTCCTGCCGGCCGGTCGGATCACACTCCCTTAGGTACCCAATGGGTATGGTACCGCCCACCCCCAAAATTTCGAATCTCTACAACTTTTGCCAAAATGGTCAAAAAATTTTGCAAAAAATATTTTTATACTCAGGGCGATAAGAGCTTTCGATTGATATAACAATTGCCCTATTTAAGTTCATTTTGGCAAAAATATTTTTTGGCCGAAAACTCGACCGAAAAATTCATGTGATTATTCAAAAATTCAAAACTACCCAAAAAATGACCCTTTTGAAACATTTTAAAAGCCTAATATATAGCAAAAATTCTGCTCTATTTTATAAAAATATATTTAACCAACCTCAGCCTCGATATACACCAGAAAATTTCAAAAAAAACGAAAAATTTTGAATTTTCAATAAATCGACCCTACCAGGCCTCAGGCGAAATTTTTCAAAAATTTAAATAGTTCAAAAAATTTGTAATTTTTTACTCTATTTAATAACCTTTAATCCGTTTGGCTACGACAAAAAAGAGCAAAGTTATGCCCAATTTAAATTTCACCAAAAAATTTAAAAAGGGTACCCCTTAAAAAATGGGTCAAAAAATCGATAGTGAGAAAAATATGTTATATGGTGCTCCAATAGATGCTGAAGCCGAATCTGAAGTCCGTTTATTTATAAAAAATTTTAAAAAAAAGTTCTACTCAAAAAACCAACCACTTTTGGCCCCCAAAATGCCAATTTTTGCACTATAACTTTCCCAGACTCAAGTGTACCCCTAATAAAGTTTATATTTTTAGAGGTTTCAAGGGACGCTCTATAAGATAGGATACTCAAATCGAGTTTCAATTCACGCGTTAAAAAGTCGATTTTTGCGTAGTCACTTTGGTGCCCATATCTATGTCAGGAAAAAATCTGAGACTCAAGTGTCCCCCAAGGTTTTTGTAGAGCATTTAGTGCCCTAACAAATGAAAAAAGAATTGGATCGATTCGGCCAACTTTAAGCATTTTTATAATCAAACTCAATGGGAGCCACCCTTCAAGATAGGGGTTCTGGACATTATGGACCTTTGACACTTTGTAACTTTGTACAAAATGGTCAGAAAAAATTAAACTAAATTTTCCCAGACTCTACTCACCGAGAGCTTTCGATTGGTATATAATTTGTAAATTGTCGGTCAATTTCGTCGGACACCATGTCACGATTCATGACAAAGTGACTCTCATTTAAGGCGGCACATCGTACTCAAGTGTCAACCCAAAGTTCCCAAATTTTTTCCAGCGATATAGCACACATTCTGGGGGAGTGCCCTTTCCCCAAGCACTTTTTGATCCGACTTCACCCCTCCGAGTTACAGCCGTTTGAAATTTTCACTCGGCCGTTTCGGCGCAGAGGTACGTTTTGGCGCCGAGATAATATTTTTCCTGGATGCACCTCAAAAAGTTGTAGGACCCATCCACAACTTAAAAAAATCCACGACAAAGCCTTAAAGAGATTTTGATTTTGGCAGCGATTTTACCCCCAAAATAAGGGACAAGTTGGGGTTTTTTATATAAGTATTAAACGGAGTGTAGAATATGGTATTACTATTTGTGGATGAGAAAACCGGAATGAATATTATAGGGTTTTTAGGAGTTGAGTATCTAATCCATGACTACATATTAGATACGTTAAATTTTATTTAAAAATTATTTAAAATTTTAGAAGAATGAAGAGCTGGATTATGAATTGATTGAGGAAGTAAAAAAGAGTTTAGATAATTTAGAAAAAGATTCTTTTAACATTATTCTTTTTCTAACCGGAATTTGTAAAGTTCTTTCAATCTTTTTAACTAAAGAAGAAAAGGAAAAAGAATTTAAAATAGCTAATGAAAATTGTGAAAAAGGAATACTTCCAAAAATGAATGAAATATTTAAAAAGTTTGGAATTGTGTTTGAGCCATACAAAATTAATGAAAAACGAGAAATTTTATTTTTTGAAGCTAGAAATATTTTAGGGTATTCCTTGAGTGATGTGCAGAAAATTGAGGGAATTTTTAAAAAAGTGGAGAATAAAAAAGAGGTTAATTTATTGTTTAAATTGGCATAAAAAATTAAAATTTTAGAATTTACAGGAAGAACAAAACAAAAAGCGTAAAGCAGACTAGAAAAAGAAAGATTAATCTATGTAAAAAAGAAATGTAAAAAAATTATTGGAAGAAGTTAACTCCCGTTGTAAATGAGAAGGGTACTTTGTTTATATCCCCCTACTTATTTGAGTTTCAAATTAATTTTTCCTTTTATTGTCCTCAAGCATTCTAAATAAAATTTAAGTTAATTGAGGCAAAAATTAGGAAGAAAAAAATACCTAGGTGGCATTGATAAAAATCAACACTCATAAAAAGAAATTTGGCCATTCTGAGACGAAAAAGAATAAAAGGAAAATTAATCCGAGACTAGGGTTGGTCCCCGTCCCCGTCCCCGTCCCCGAAAGTCGGGGAATTTGGGCGATTTTTTGAAAATTCCCCGTCCCCGTCCCCCCCCGTGAAAAAATAAAAAATTTTCCCCGTCCCCGTCCCCCCCCGTGGCAGAATTTTCCCCGAGCTCTCCCCGAAATTTTTATGCATAACTAAAAATATTTTCTTTCACTTGATATTTCTTTTACTCAGTAAGAGAAATACATTTTCTTTCAAAAATAATTAAATAGGCGGTTGGTTGAGTGGCTAAGGCGCTTGTCTTTATTTAAAGGAGAGTTTGGTTCGAGTACTAATCATCGGTTGAGAGTTATTTTCGGATTATTTTTAACTTTTTTGATACAAGAGACTATTTTAAACCTTTAATATTATTTTTTGAAATTCAAAACTCTTTATTTTTCAGCTGCGGCGCAAAAATAGAAGAAATCTGGCTTAAGGACCTCAAAAATTCTCAAAATTTTCGCCTGCGGCGCGAAAAAAATGAAAATTTTTGGCGCCAAAGGCGCCAAAAAAATTTTTGATTCCCCGAAATTTCCCCGTAAAAATTTTTCCCCCGTCCCCGTCCCCCCCCGTAAAAAATGAAAAAATTTTCCCCGTCCCCGTCCCCCCCCGTGGCGCTGCCTCCCCGAAAATTTTCCCCGTGGCCCTCCCCCCCCGTCGGGGACCAACCCTATCCGAGACACATATAGGGGGAAGGGGGACATGAACAAAATACCGACTATTGATACAAAATTTGATTTATTTATTGAATCCTATTTTTATTTGATTGGAAATGTATTTATTTGAAGAAGTAAAAAGTTTTTTTTGGGGTAAATGTCCAATTTACTATCCGCCAGTCCGCAAAGGGAATGTGCACGTTTCCTTCCTCCTTTGCATTTTTTGCATGCTCGTACACTTTTCCTTCTTACTGATTTTTTTCGGAAATTTTTGTAAAGTTTAGTACCTGATTAATACCAAAAGTATGCTCTGCTCGTTTCTCCTCTTCAGGACTCAATTCCACAGGATGCCCACTTTGCCCCGCTTCGGGAATTGGCGAATAATTATTTTTATTTAATTCGTCTATAAATATTTTCCAATTTTAAAAAAGTTTTTTTAAAAAACCTTCAGTTAAATTAGCCCTTCTCTCTGCCGGCAAATTCCCATTGAAGTGCCCAACCAAAAGTTGAACTCCCCTTCCAGCATAAGAGTCTGGGTCTACTGTTAAAAGAGAGGAGGAAGAGGATTTTGTCAAGAAAACGGGGCCGAGTAACTTTGAAGGAAATTAAAAGAATTGTTTTGATGTTTACACACTTACAGCTTCTTGTGCCAACAAAATTAACAAAGTTAGCAACACCCAACAAAGTAAAAATGCCAAAATTCCAATCACCCAAAGGAGGATAACCCCTCTCCGTCGATAATTCTTTCTTAACCATTTTAAATTTAATAAAAAGGGGAAAGTGTCGATTCCCATTTAATTTTGGGGGAAAATGTGTTTCTAGAAAGGAAGAGGGAAAGAAGTTTTGGTGGTTGAGGGGTGGCCTTGTATGTAGGTGAATGAATGAATACCTCCACTAACTATCTGCCCTGAAGCTGGGAGAGAGACGAAAAAGCCGAAAAGAGAAAAGACTATGCATGCGCAGTCCGGCGATTTATTTTAAAAGATCAATCGATCATCCCCGGTTGGTGAGTGCCGTTGTTGTTTTTATTTCTCGCCAAAAAGTTTTTTTCCTTGTATGTACAAAGAAAATATAATTACCTAAATTAATTCTGAAACTTATATCCTGAATTTAAAATACCGTATTTACTCGATTAATTCCCCTGGGGAATTATTTTTTCAACCCATCCGTGGCATGGAGAATTATTCGAGTTTTGAAATTTGAACGTGTAGTAGGGTAGTATTTGGGGGAGGGGGATTATTGTTTCAACACATCCGTAGCAGGGGAATTATTCGAGGAAGGGTAATTAATCGAGTAAATACGGTAGTTATTCCCTGAACGAATATATTTCCGGAATTCTATCTTGTATTTTCAAGAAGGTATATTTAAAATTGGCTGTAGTGTAGTGTACCGGTGGTAAAAGTTCGGGACGTGACATATGTCATTCGATTCGTCTCGGCGAGCTGAGTCGAATGGTACCACTCCCCATTTTAGGAAATGATTCTGGACCGAGTTATAGGTCCCGAAAAATCGAAAAACCAAAGGGGGGACCAAGCACTTTTTTGGGGTGAAAAATTCGAAAATGCAAATTATACCTCATTCGAAAGAGCTCGTCGAGCTGAGTCGAATGACACCAAAATCAACGAAATCCGACTTGATTGGACAAAGTTATGATTTTATTTTACCTCCTTACCTATGACATATGTGGAGATTTTTGCCGCTACGGAGGCCCTAAATATGTCCAGAGCAAGTGAGATAGGAATAGGTTCATGTTACGAGCCCAGACCCAGCGCCCGTAGACTCCCCGCGAGGCGCGTGCCGCAAAACCCCGCGCGAAGCGCGGGGTTTTGCACAAGCGCCTCGCCGACGCTCCATAGGTTTAGGTTTTTTGTGTTATAACATTGTCTAGTCTTGTTCAATTACGGTGATTTTGGTGTCATTCGACTCAGCTCGTCGAGCTCTTTCGAATGAGGTATTATTTATATAAAAAATTTTTTATTCCAAAAATCGCCCCTTTGGATCTTCGGTTTTTAGGGGTCTATATCTCGGTCCAATCAAGTCGGATTTCGTTGATTTTGGTGTCATTCGACTCAGCTCGACGAGCTCTTTCGAATGAGGTATAATTTGCATTTTCGAATTTTTCACCCCAAAAAAGTGCTTGGTCCCCCCTTTGGTTTTTCGATTTTTCGGGACCTATAACTCGGTCCAGAATCATTTCCTAAAATGGGGAGTGGTACCATTCGACTCAGCTCGCCGAGACGAATCGAATGACATATGTCACGTCCCGAACTTTTACCACCGGTACACTACACTATATCCTTAAAATTTATTTTATACATGCATACATACAATTTTAAATTAAAAATACAATAGAAATAAGATCATTATTTAATTAAACACCCTGAGTAAAAAAATTCAAAAATATGTATTCTCAAATTCAAAAACTGACAGCAGCCAAAGGGGATTCTTTTCTTGTAAGTAACACACAACTTTGGTGTCTTTCCATCTCACAACTACTCGGTCTTTCTCTTAAAATACTTTTAGAAATTTTTGTTGTGCCTCTTCTGTTCATTGATCTTTGACTGTCTGTCCTGAAAAAAAAACAAAAATTATTCCGGAAATTTCCCAAGTTTCTTTACCTAGTTACTAAAACATCTCTAACTCTCCTCACTAACTGACTTCCGTTCATTCTTCTCTGCATTGACCGCCTCCATTGATAATGGGCTGAGCGGATTGGGCGATTAAATAAAGTGAAAATTGCCGGGTATGCCGCACAGCTAATATATGGCATTAAATGTACATAATACATGACAATTACAGCTAAAATTTAAAAAAAGGTTAGAAATGGGGGAGGGGGGGGGGGAAGGATATCCGGAAAATCTTCCAATAAACTTACTCTGTTTAGTCATTCTCAAATGAAAAAGTCTTTGGGCATACATTCCCAACCAATAAGGTGTCCAACAAACTAAATAGACCATTGCCAACACAACAACGGTAACCACAACTCTTCGAATAACAGCAACGGAAGGTGCAGGAAAACTGTTTGGAATACCCCCACTTCCCGTAATTCCAGATTTTATAGAAATTGGTTGATGACTGAAAATGAAGAGAAAATTTAGATAATTTATTTTAATTGTAGTACCTTTGGGTAGATAAAGAGGAGGAAGGATTCTGGCTCAAAAGTTCCTTTCTCCTCCAAAGGAAAAAAGGGACGGATGCGTACCAAAAGAGAAAGCCGGCAAAAGGAATGCAATAACTAAAATAATGAAAAAATAATTGTGTTAATGTGGGAGGAACGGAGGTATTCTGTAAGGGAATTTATGAGATCCATCCCGGAATCTTGGGTTACCGAGATTTATGGGATTAATCCCGTTGATTCCTTCTCTTTAAATTCAATTCTGTTATGGGATCCCGTGAGTGTGATTTTATTGCAATCTAGTGAGTATAATGATCCTGAAAAAGGTGCATATTAATTTTTTACTTTTACAAAAAGTTAATTATCGTATAAATACTTTTCTAAAATGTCCAATATACATATTATATTTAACATATCTAGTTATAAATTTTCAGGAAAGTTATTATACGCTTCAAATGTCAAATCTATTTTTCCGAAAAGTTTAGTTTACTATAATCTTCAAGAAAATTAATTACTATAACCTTAGTTTATTACGTTTTTAACCCACCTAGTTATGCTGACTACAATATTAAAAAGCAATTCAACATTTGGCGGAGGCAAAAAGGCACATTTACGAACAAACCTAAAGATAAATAAAAATTAAATTTAAATATCATATAAAATCACTAACAGTTCTTGTCGTTTATGTCTATCAATACGTACAACAATTTCCGTGACCTATAAAGAATTTTTTTAAATTAATTTTAACTACAAAAATTTACTTGAGAGTAAACAAGTAGAGGCCAAAGAAGACACAAAACAATTGCCAAAGCAACCATAACTTGAATAAAAGCTGTTTTAACACCACTATTATTATTTGTTGTTTGACGTAAACGGCCTTTATCCAAACATATTATCGAATAACAAGTACGAGAAATTAACAAAACAATTGCTGGGGCAGAAAATTTATTTAAAGAATCAAAAAGTAAATAGGCTCTGCAGCCAGCTAGTCCAAAACGCCAAGTTCCGTTGAGTATTTCCAAATTTAGAAGAACCATTCCTGAGAAAAATTGAGGAAAATAAGAAGAAAAATAAACATTTAATATTTTTTCTAGGGTGTTTAAAATGTTTAAAAACGTATATTGTTTAAAAACGCAAATGTTTAAAAACATGTATAACGCCAAACTTCCGGAAAATATTGTACTTAAGAATAAACTTGTCAGAGAAAACAAAACTTATTTTAAGATTGTAGGATTTCCGGAAAGTTTATTTAAACTTGAGTTACACCTCGAATGCTCGTGGGCGGGCATATCGGGCAAGGGGCTTAACAAGATTTTTAAAAAAATTGATAAAAAATAAAAATTTCTGAATAAAATTAAAAAAATTTTTTTTTCTCTTTAAAGAAAAATAAAATAATTTACCACACATTGTAGCCAAATCAGATACACAAAGTGCAAGAATATGGAAAAGAATAGACTTTGGAACTCTTACATGGCCTAACCAAAGCAAAGGCGCCACAACAAAAAATACCCAAGAATTTGCAATAAATCCAATTAAATTACAAACTAAATAGGTTATGGCCACAAATTGGCGAAAACCCTTTTAAAAAATTTTTTTTTAATTTTTAAATTAATAATTTTAACAACTTTAAGAGGCATAAGTAGTTCAGTACTAGTAAAATTTCTATGTAAAAATTCTGAAGTCATTAATATTTTGGCTTGTTCTTCCATTATTTAGACTATAAAAATTTAAACATATTAAAGAGTTAACAGATGGAAAAGAAAAAATAATGTCTATTAATCTTAAAACTTTCCGGAAATGTAAATTTATTATAAAATTTTCCGGAAAATATATAATATATAACAACCTTTACTGAGAAATGATTTTCCGGAAATTATTATATCCTTCCGGAAAAATTAATTTATTTCCGGAAATAGTTTCCGGAAAAATTAATTTATACTAGTATATTTTCCGGAAAGTATTATATTTTCCGGAATATATAACTATAATATATTTTCCGGAAATACTATAAACTTTTATGAAATACCTAAAAATATAAAACTTTCCGGAAAGAGTATAATTTCCAGTATTTAATTACTATCGCGTATTTGAAGGAAAATAGAAAGTTTTGCAAATACAAATCTTTCAAGTAAAAAATAATAAACTTTATAAGAAAATGAAATTAAGCTAAATTTGAAACTGAGTTAAATAGAAATTATTGTGTGAATAAAAAATATAAAATAAATTTAATTATTACGTATACAGACAGAACTTTTTTTAACTCTGAGAATTTTTAATTTTATATTAATTATTACATAAATTGCTATTAATTAGGTAAGCAATTAGGTTATCTTTTTGTATAGACTGGTAACTTTTTTATGAATTTTAAGAGATAAATTTTTTGTAAAGTTTGTCCTCATTATTCGTTTTATTAAAGAAAAATAGGTATTTCTTTTTAAATTGGATGTTCCAAATTTTAAGAATATCAAAGAAAAAGTCAACTTCAACATTCACCCTCCCACCTTATTTCAACCCGAAAAACATAAAATATTTATAATAAATTATCCACCACTGTTTAAAAGCGCTGGATAATTCCTATAAAGAATAAAAAATAAAAAATTTTTTTGTTAATTCAAAAGTCAAAACTTCAAAATTTATTTCCAATTAAAACAATTTCTCTAAATTCTCCAAAAAATCTTTTTATTAAAAAAAAATTTCTTTTCAAGAAAAAAATTATTTTCATCTGTCTTCTGGTTATTGGTCTTTTTAATTTAATTTATTTTATTTATTTTAGAAGTAAAAACCAATTAGTATATGCAAATAAAATTAAATTTAAGGAAATTTAATATGGAAATAAAAATTCTTTTTTTTTTATTTTATTTTTTCTGTGTGGGCTATTCGACGCCTTTTTTATATTTTTTTATTTAATTAAAAAATAAAAAGAAAAAATTGTTTAGAGAGGTGATAAAGAATTTAGATTTGTTTTAAACGAATTTTTGGACTCTCTAATGTGATAAACTTGAATTAATTTGTTTGAAATCTTAAGGTAGTTAATGGTTTTTGGGTAGGGTTGTGCTTGAAGATCTTCGGATATTTGGGAACAAACCGAAGATTGGAATCAAAGAATCCTCATTTTTTAGTTCGATTCTGAACCGAAAACCTTGTTCTCTATAGAATTAGATCTGAAGGCATTTGTCAATTTTTAAATTAAATTAAATTTTCGAGTTGCGGTTACTTAAAAATTTTTTTCGCTAGTGTCCAATTTTGTATGGAATTAAAAAATACAAATATAGTGTTTTATGAAATTATAACGCAACCTTAATTTTTTCTGGTTTTCTAGTTTCCCGTTGTCCCATTAAACTGAAATTTTATAGGATCAGATTAATTGGACAACTGGAAACTAGGAAACCAGAAAAAATTAAGTTGGCGTTATAATTTCTTAAAACACACTGTAGAAATAAAAGTAAACTTAAATAACAACTAAAAACTCCTTTCAATATATTCCCTTAGTAACCAAACAAAAAAATATATTAAATAAATAAAAATATTTCCGTATTATTCATTAAAAGAAAAAAGGGGAAGGTCAGATAAAAGAAATAAAATAAAATTTAAACAAATATTTATTTACCTTTATATTAAAAATATTTTTTAATTAAAAAAATTTAAATGACGTTTAAATGAGCTTAAGAATCCCTACAAAGTTTTTGAGAGACTTTGAACTCTTTGCCATTTAACTAAGAGGAAGTCTTAGAAAATTTCCGAGACAAATCTGTATATATTTTTAAATTAAAAGCTCTGTGATTTAATTAAAGTAGTTGCGTAATTAAAAAAGTTAAAATAAAAAAAATTTTAGAGAACACAAAAATAGGTTATCTTTAAACAGATCTTTAGGAGAGGATTGAAATAATTTTTTTAGAAAATTTAAGAATTTAGAAATATTTTAGAGAAATTTATATTTTATTTAAATTTACCCCTAATTTTAATTCAAAAATTTTTTTTCAATTTATTTTATCTTCATTAGTCAAACGCTTATTTTTAAATAAATTTTTGGAGATGAAAAAATCTGGAATAGCTAATGGATACGGATACAGATAATTTAAGAATGCCTGAGGATATATATCCGCCTGCTGTAAATATCTGGATATGGATACCAAAATCCATCCATGTCCATTACCAAATCTGAAAAAATCTAACTTTATAATGAGAGGTATTTAATATTGGTTACAGCTAAAAAGGGGCCCATTGTAAAATGTTATAACCTAGATTTAAATCTAATAAAAAAAATTTTATTTTCCGGATAAATTCCGAAAAATAAAGAAAGTAGAGTAGAAATATTAATTGTGTTTTGTGCTTGGATTTGCATTATAAATTTTTTAAGCAAAAAATGACGTTAATAAAAATTGAATATTTTTTATTAAAAAATTCGCTTATTAAAAATATAAAAATGCCAAATCAAGAATTTTTTAAATCCAAAAAAAAATTATGGACAAAAATGGAAATTATTAAAAGTCATTATTAAATAGCAAAATGCGTACACTTTAAATATATAAATAAAAATAGCTTTATTAAAAAATACTTTTGGGAAGCCTTTTAAAGTTAAAAAAGGAAAAAAAGGAAATTCTACACAATTACTACTTCTAAAAAACATTTAATGGACAAATAAAAACTTCCTTTAATTATGGAAATAAAAAAAGGAAAAATAATTAGATAAAAAATAAAAGAACAAACATTTCTGTTAAAAAATAAGTTGGAATAAATAGGGGGAAAGGAGTAAAATAAATTTGGAGAGGAATAAATTGGGAAAGAATGGGTGAGGGAGGAAGGAGGATAAATTAAAAAAAGGGGGGGGGGGATAAGAGATAAATTAAGAGGGAGTGAAATAATAATGGAAGTTGGAAAAAAATTTAAATATTTTGATAAGGTTGTTGCTTACAAATAATTATATGAAATTAATTTTTGATATTTTTCAAACAAAAAAAATTTATCGTCATTTAAATTGCCTTTTCTTTTAAAAATTAAAAAAAAATTTTTTTTAATTGCCTATATACCTTTAAAGTAAATTTATTTAAATTAGCACTTTTAACTTTAAACAAAAGATTTTCTTTAAAGAAAAAAGAAAATGCCCTTTCTTTTCCTTTATCTACGTTTAACCACTAACAATCCCCTCCTTCCCTCCTCCTTTTTCTCTTTTCTTACACATAGCATCGAACCATAAAATCTCCCAAGGGATAAACAAAAATGCTAATTTGCGTTTTTAAAGGGAAAGAAGAGGACATTTTTAAATGCAAAGCCGAGGTGGGGGTTGTCGGAAAAAGAAAAGCTGTCGGGAATCCGAACAATCACAAATGTCGGAAATCGGAAGTAAAAAGACGGAAAGCGGAAATTGAAAGAAAATCCAAAAAAGTTTTCCCATACTGCGCTATAAATTTAAATTTTGGATTAATTATTTTTTAAATGTGAAAGTATGTACAATGTACTAGTAAGAGGTCAAAAATTGTTTTATACAAGGTGGTTGGGATTTTTTGAGAAGAGATTGGTGAAATCAGTATGACAATGGTATGACAATCTACTACGCTTCTAATTCAATCTCATTAAAAAATCTTTTATTTACTCTGACCCCGAGGCAAAAACTTAAAAATTTTTAATAAAGTTAGATAAAAAAACAGAAAATTTTGAAAGAACGGAATATTGCAACAAAAGATATTTCGAATATTATTTTTTCAATAAAAAACATATTATAGGTAATCTAAAAAATTTCTAACTTATTTAATTTCATTGTTAACAAAATATCACAAAAAAATTAATTTTTTTTGCGTTTCTAAAACCAACTTTTGGCGCACACCCTCAAAATTATTTAAATGCCTGTCAACAATTTTAAAGGTGAAAAAATGCCAATAAAAAGTACAAAAAGTTTAGATTTACGTGAGTCACATGCCGTAAACGAAAGATTACATTCCCATCATTTAAAATAAATTTTATACTTTTAAATACGTATTTAAAAATTAAAAAAATTGTTTACAACATTGAAAGGTTAATTAATAAATTTTGAGAAAATTAAAAGAAAAAAAATTTTTTTTTCAAAAAATTTATTCACAAAAAAAAGTTTTTCTTAGAAATAAATACGTGATAATAAAATAAATTTTATTTTTTTATTTTACAAAAATGTTAAAGTAACGCCTAGTTTGTTTTCTTAAAAATTCTTAAAAATTTAGCTTTTTTATGAGAAAATAAATTTTAAAAAGCAATACATTGTCAAGCTAAATATTAAAAATTCTAAGAAATGAGGTTTTACGAAACAACCTGCTACCCCCTAAATAATTCTTTCAACAAAAAGAAAAAATTAAAATGTGTTGGTAAACCAGACTTTTCTAAATTAAAAAAAAGTATAAACAGACATTTTATAATTTATTAAAATTTAAATATTTAATGTAGTTTTTGGGCAATTTAAAAAAATCGAAATTATACAAAAAAAACATAAAAATCAGGCATTTGTGAGAATAAAAAAAAGAAAAAATGTTTTAGATTCCCCGGTTCTTATTTATTACCCTAATGTGTTTTGTCTTCCAAAAAGTCTCCTCTAATAAGAGGAGTTGTTACTTTAGCAGCCCAAGGTGATTAACCTATAAAATTCATTTTATGGAAGTATCCGAGTAGCTTTAAATTATTTTATTGAATAACCCAAGTTTTAATATGAGTTAACATTAAAATTTAAAATTCGTAAAACTTGAAAAAAATTTAAATTCTGTCCGGAAATAAATGAATTCAGAAGGATAGCTTAAATGAAATTTAGGGTCTCTGAATTTTAAAAAAAAACTTAAAAACAAAAATAAATGTGTGGAACTATTTAAAGGTAAACATTTCCAAATTTTATTATCCTCACAAAAAATTTTTTAAAAAATCTAAAAATTGTCTAGACAAATACTAAAGGAAAAGAGAAGTGTGTAAAATATAATCTCACAAAAATATGACACAAATAAATTTAATTTTCAAAGGAGCAATTCAAAAAATTTAACTAAAAAAATTTAAATTATTTTTATTGTTTACTTGCACTTTTTAACTTTAAAAATGTGCTTGGGAAAAATTGAGTGAGTTTATAATGTTGACCACACAAGGAGAGAAAACTGTTCCCCTCCCCCCCCTCCTTATTTTAGTAGAATTTTAAAAGAAGTTTCCGTTAAATATGTATAACAATTATTTTCTCGAATAATTAGCTTGGAAAGAGCAATTAAAGGAAAAGGGAAAATAAAAAAAAGTTTTGTTTTTAGGTAAATAATTATCTTAAACTTTATTATTAAAAAATACCAGATTTGCGATAAAAATCCATCGAGTTATTAAAGGAATACCCCAGTCCTTTCTTGATAAAAATTTGTACTTATCCCGTCCCCTTGTTTATTTCCCTGACTATACTTTCATTTAGAAAATTCCAAACTTTTTTCCCTCAATGTGCCCTCCTTAAAGCATAAAGGCATATCACTTAATGGGCAATTGGTACTATCGCATTATACCGCCACATGTCCGCAAATGTTTGTCCGCAGGTTTTTCCTTTTTCTCCCATCCTCACTCTTCTCATAAACATTAAAAGAGCGGTAAATATTATATACGATGTTCGTGCTCTGGAAAAATTCATTGGATGGGAGATGGAATAGAACCATCATGGAAAGGCCCAAACCACCATTCAACCCGATGATGGGTTATTTATTTGTCATTTATATTCTTTCTACAAGTGCGGACACAACACTCCTTCCGCCTTGCGAAACCAAGCGTCCAATAACTATCTTTCCAGTTGTGGCATTTTTTTCTGGCTCGACACAGCTCGTCGAGTTCTATAATATATGACTGACTGACCATTTTTAATACTTTGAGGAAGGAAAAAGGAGGGGGAACGAACTTGAATTTTACCATCCTTGTCTAAATCCAGGTGGTACATTCGTTCTGCAGTCTTTACTTGGGTCGAAACTTTGTTAGAAGGAAGTCGTATCCCATTTGCTTGCTCCCTTTATTTACGCGTGGACTTTTTTCCTAAAAACCTTTTGAAAAAAGTGAAAAGGAAAACTTGTCATTAACATTTACCGTTCTTTTAATCTTTATGAGAAGAGAGAGGATGGGAGAAGAAGGAAAAACCTGCGGACAAAAATTTGCGGACATGTGGCGGTATAATGCGATAGTACCGGGCAATTTTTTTGATATCTGGTCCTTTTTATCACCTAACAGGATTACCTTTATACAAACAGCATGGCTAAAGACTAAGTAAGACTAAAGACCATTTTATTTTACAGAAAAAAAACAATTTCTTAGTCACTCCAGTCACTAATAATTTAAAACAAAAAAGTTGAGTAAAATGAGAATTTGGAAATTTTGGAAAATAAATTTACAAAATTTTCTTCTAATTTTTACAAAAAAATTATTTTTTTCTTTGGGAAGTGTTTTTCTCTTTTTAGATTCTTTTAATTTTTTTAAAAACCCGTTTTTGAGTGTTTTTCAAGCCTGAATTTTATTATTATTAAATAAAGGTAATATAGAAGATGCTGTTGATGTTGAAGGTTGTTGTAAAGCTAAAAGATATTCTTTTTCTTCTTTTTCAATTTCTTCTTGATTATTTTTATTAAATTCTGTTAAATTTACATAAATAATTTGTTGCTCTTCTTCTTCTAAAATTTCATCTACTAAAGGAAATTCCGGAAGAGAATGAAAAGAAGCTGAACGGCGAAGATTTGAATTATTTGATGGATGGTGGGAAGAAGACCAGAATGTTGGGGGAGGTTGTTCTTCACCCAATACTTCTCTAATTGCTGCTTCCTATAAGAGAGAGAGGAAAAGTAATTTTTTAAAGAGAAAATGTTTAAAAAAAAGATAAAAGTTGGGGAATTAAATTTATTGAATTTCAAACTTTTTTATTTAAAATATGCTTATAAATATTGTGGATAATTGGAAGAATAGTGATTTTCTAGAAAAATTCTTTGATTTTTTAATTTCAATTTAATTCGAAAATCTAGGATAGGGGATAGGTTATTTATTAATTTTTTTCGGCAAATACGGACAAAAGAGAAATAAAAAGCAAAGTAATCGTCTTGTTAGCCCATTCAAGCATCTCTAAACATGGTGAGGGAAACACGTAGCAATAACTGCTAGAAGGACAAAGGTTCGAATTTCTTCCTAGTTGTATTAAAATTTCTGCCTATTAAAATTTCTATTTACTAAAAATTCCCCTCATTTTTTTACCTTTCTACTAATAATATCAACATTAGTTTCAGTTCCAATAGCCTCCAACAATTTATTTACATAACGTTGTTTTACTTTGTATTGATTTAATATTTTTAAACGTTGTTCTAAAGTAAAGGTCCTTACTGCATTTACACTCTTTTCATAACTTTCCCATAAATGTTCAACTCTTTTATGGCCAAATTCACGAAGACGGGATATCTAAAGAAATTTAATTTATTTAAAAATTAATTTGCAGACAATTTTTGCGGACAATTATTTTCAACCGTGATTAGCGAAATAAAATTATGGGGGAGATAGGATAAAATGAATGAGAATGGGTAAAGTTGGGGCTGTGAATTTACAAGGGAACCTTCCGAACTGCAGTAAAAATTTTTTAAATTATATTGTGTAGAGCATGGTCAATAACCGATTACAAATTTTTGGCTCCAATCCCCAAATCGAAAAGCTATAGGGCTTCAAAGTTTTTGACTTTTGGAGCGGTAAGTCTCCCTCATTTTTCCTATTAAAGAGCTGTTTCTAAAAAGTACTCGGAAACCGTAATCAGTTTAAAAATCTAAAAATTGAAAGAAAATCACGAAACTCGAGTTTCGAAACCACTGTTTCTTAATTAAAATTTAAAAAACCTGTTGATAATAACCATCCAAGTGTTGTTGAACATTCTCCTTTTGGGCTTGTCTATAATCTCGAAAACGCTCGGAAGACTCCAAATAAGAGTTACGAATTGTTTCGACTTGATTGTGGTAATTTTCTCGAAAAGTTGACATTCTCCGACTTGAAATTAAAAAAAAACAAATATTTTCTTTTAAAATTAAAAAAATACTTGTAGCCTTCATGTAGCGATTCCATATGTTTTTGTCTATACTTTTCCATAGCAACAAGCATTGCTCTGACACGGCTCAAACGTTCTACAAAAATAAAAATTTTTTTAAAATTTTTGGATATATTAGAAAAGAAAAACTCTAAGAGACCTCCTCCCAGACCAGTACATTCTTAAATTTTACCATCAAAAAAGTTAACGTAGAAAGCACTGACATGGAAAATAAAAAAACTCTAACAAAAAATTGTCCTAGGTTTTTTAAGAACATGTAAAAAAATAAAAAGTCCAAAAAATTCAAGCGAAAGATATAAATAAAACAAAAATTAATTCAATAATTTAAAAAATAAACAAATTAGATTTATTTATTAATTAGGAGATAAAAAGAAAGACAAAATGAAGTATAAATAAATTAAATAATTATAAGTATTAATTATAGTGTGAGATAAAGGATTGGATGAGAACAAGAAAAAGATTTTAAAAAATATCCAATCCTTAATAAGTTACATCAAAAGAATTATAAGACTTTTCTTTTGCCCCTTTCTTCCTAAGCTCACTTCTTTCCAAAGATCGGACACGATTCAAACGTTCTAAAAAGAACAAAATAAAAACTCAAAATCTCTTTAATATAACCCTAACCCTCTCAAAATTAAACTTTTAGATGATTGAAAAAATAAAAAAAAATTGTCAAATATGATCAAAAATAGAAAAATAGGAAGAAAAAATCTTTGAAAAAATTTAAGCAAAAAATAAAAAACAAAAACATTTTCAAGTAACCTTCTATTTAAATAAAAAAAACTACTCCCCTTCCTCAACTTCTTAAATAATAATTAAAAATTAAACCCAAACCTGTCCTTTTAATCCAACTCAAAACACTCCAACGAATCAAAATCCAAAAAATATTTAAAAGAAAAGAAGCAACACAGAAAATCAAAGCAAATATACACGAACCATAAAAAAGTGAAAAAGGTTCGGGTGCGTACCAAAAAGAGAAGTCTAGTCGAAGAAGGATTGAATTTCTTGTTTGGTTTCCATTTAAAAATTTTGAAAGACATTCATATCTTTTTAAAAATTAAATTAAAAAAAAGTTTTATAAAAGAAAACCTTTCAACAAGTGCCCTTCGAACATTATGAATTATTAAACTTCCATTATCTGCTATTTGGTAAGCCCCATCCTTTGTCCAGTTTGTATGTACATGTCTAAATATAAATTAGGTAAGTATCAAGAAATAAAAAAAACATTTTAGGATCTGACACCAAAATGGATGAAAAGGGAAAAATATTGGAAGAAGACGATGATCGAAAAAATTTTTCCGTTTACAATTTTCACAAATCCTCAGAAATTTTTGCTTGCAGCGCTAAAAATACAAAAGTTAGGCGTATATCAATTTTAGCCGCCCTAAATCTCCGTCTGGCACTTGTGATATAATAAGATCAGTGTGAAACGTGCCTAAGGGAGAATCCAAGGACGGAATAGAAGTGGATTAAAGCTGAGAAAGGAACAACGGGCCGGAAAAATTTTTATATTTAAAATAGAATACAAACCTTGAAGTAGCATTAAAAGCTCCAATATAAACTCCACCAATTCGCTTATACCACCATTCAATTAATTCCAAATCCGTTCCATTTGAAGAATTACAAGGAAGAAGGGCATCTTCGAGAAGTCTTTGCCTAACTATTTGGGGTAAATTATTTGCTGTTGCTGTTAAATTTTTCTTCTCATTTTGTTGGGAAAATACAAAAACATCCAAACATAGTAGAGACATAACCAAATTTAAATAGCTCCCAAACATTGAACTAAAAAAATTTTAGAGAAGGAAAATAATAAAATAGGTAAATTGAATCAAGTTTAGAAGAACTTTAAAAAATATGAAAAAATCTTTTGTGGATAAGGGAAATAAAATTTTATTTTAAGTTAAAAAAATAAATTAAAATATATTGAAATGTAAACAAATGACGTGCAAAATTTATGAACACTGGCTAAAATTTTTTCAAACCCGTATAGCTCGTGAAGTCTCTAAGTTATCATAAGTCTTATTTTTTGGGAAATAAAAAATAAAAATTATATTCATAAGAAAGCATACTTTTAAGGACTTTACGAGTTATACGGGTTTGAAAAAATTTTAGCCAGTTTCATAAACTTTTGCGCCTCAATGTCAAAAAATTTTTAAACCAAAAATATTTTTAAATTGAAAGACAAAAAAATTTTCGAGTCAAAATACTTTAAAATATCCAATAAATTAAATTTTCTCTACTTTACAGCCACTCACTCTTGCTGATCAGGGCTCCACTAAATTAGAAAATCATAGCAAAATCAAAAAGAAAAAATATAAACAAATGTAAAGTTTGCATTGCCGTTATGTGTGGTTAAATTTCAATTTATACTATTAGGATTTTTCTTGACCATTCCTTTTTCTTCTCATTGTCAAGAAACATTGGTCAGATCTTTCCCCTAATTTTAAACCAGATACCTTTTCATTTATTATTTTATACCAAAGCCCGGACTGTGAGGGGCGTACTAAAATCGCATTAGCCTGACACGGTTTATTGACGAATGAGAAGGAAAGAGGAGCGTTCCCAAAAATGTTTAGAGTAGCGTAATGGGGAATTTAAAGGAAAATTATTAAAAACTATTTGACTCTTATGCAAACTTTACATGTGCTACAAGCCTACCACCACAACAAGACTATCCTGTTCTCCATCAGCGTTTTGGCATAAAGCCTATAAATAATTTTAATTAAATATTAATTTGCAGGAGACCCCAACAATATACAAAAATTAACCTTTAGCCTAATTCGTGAACCCAACGTAAAAGTTTTACGAGATCTTTTAGCACGGCGCCCAAAAAATTCCATTCGATTATTTACAGCAACTTTAGTTGTTTTACTAGATTTATCAGCACTAATATGTTGACAAATTTGGTGAGATTGGCAAATATCAACCCCAGGCTTTAATAAAGATGCATTTTCACACTCTTCACATATAGGCTGGAAATAATTGACTTTTTAGAAAATCTTTGAATATTTTGTTTTTTTATAAACACCGCCGTTTAAAAACGTTTAACAGTAAATTTCTTAAAAATTTTGGATAAATCTTTGCAGAATCTATTGCGGCTCCCTCTCCCACGTCACCTTACTTCATATTTCAACAAAACTCGAGCCGAGAACTCGTAATAGATTCCACTTGATTTTAAAATAAAATTACTTTAAAACTTATAACGTTTCCGTCTCTTGTGGCCGTTCGCCGGAATTTATCAGGACGTTCACTTTCTGAAACCGCGACAGCCAAAGGCTTGTCAATATATGAAGGCGGAGTATCTCTTCTGAAGATAGTAATTGCACCCGACGGTCCAGATATCAACTTTAAATGTAAAAAATTTCTTTGATTTTAAAAAATCCTACCCAATCAACACGTTTCCCAACACGTAACTCAATGCGGGTTAACAATTCGCGTAAAGACACTGGACCATAAATGTGCCATACTCGTTTTGAAGGAATATCCGAAGAAGGCAAATCCGAGCTTGGAGTGTTGCTCTGAACTTGATCTCCCATTTAAAATTTTTAAAGCTTGATCAAATCTAGAAAATAAGAATTATGGAAATTAGTCGTTCAGTATTAAATCGGGAATCGAAAAATCAAAAATACAAACTCATTAAAATTAGAAAATAAAACGACTCCCGATTCACTGCTTACTCTTTTGCCACCCTTAAAATAATTGAGGAAAATCCTTTTAATATAATTGACAAAATTTTAATACAAAGTCAAATCGAATATTTAAACTTTACTAGAAAATATATCGAAAAGATTGACGTCTATTTGTTCAAATACAACAATCTAGGAATTTTTGAACGATCGGAGTAAATATGAAAAACTTTAAATATTCAAATAGACGTTAAATGATTACAATATTTGAGGAAATTTGAGGATACACTTTAATATTATTCCAAGCTTATTGCGGGCATCTCGATTCCTCTAGGCGGTTGTTCAATCGACAGAAAAATAATGGAGATAAAGGGTTAAATGACGATTTTGGTGGAAACACGAGAAAGTCCGCAATAATTTTGGAATAACAGAAAAATATAAAGGAAATGTTCAATTTAAACCTTAAAATGGTGGTGGTTCAATTTACTTAATAAAGGTTCATCATTTAAATAATATCAATAAAGACAAGAGATTCATCCATCTATTCAACTCAAGCACGTTCGCCACGAATCCGACGAGCCAATTGAATATCTTAAAATTTAAGAAATAATTCCAAGTTCAATTTATTAAAAAATAACCTTTTGGCATAATAGTGACACGCTTAGCGTGAATAGCACACAAGTTGGTGTCCTCGAAAAGTCCGACCAAATAAGCCTCTGATGCTTCCTGAATTTAAATAATTAAAAAACTAGAAAGGAAATTGGGGATAATGTAAACGAGGTGATATTATTACCCCTTTCCACAAACGAATTGTAAGAATAAGGTTTAAAATAAAATCCATTTAATAGTGTTCTCCTCTCCCCGATTTTTAAACTTAGGACAGGTCTAAATGGGTCTTTGAACAAATCCTCATTATGTTGTGAATTTATGAAAATCAGAGGATCCAAAGAAGCTACAAAGAATATAGCTGGTAAGAAACCGATCTTGTTGTGGGTAACGAATGGAGGGCTGCCGTGGTTTTCAACTTACGAATAAGCTTGAAAAAAAAAGAGGAGAACATACACACTAATAGCAATAAATCGAAACCCAGCCAGTCTACACTACATAAAATTAAACCTGAAGAGCTCCTATAGCAGCACTCTGAAAACGAAGATCGGTCTTGAAGTCCTGCGCAATCTCTCGAACAAGGCGTTGGAATGGCAGCTTGCGAATTAAAAGTTCTGTGCTCTTCTGGTATCGACGAATTTCACGGAGGGCAACAGTCCCTTTAAAATAAGTTTAGAAAACAAAAATTTTTGAAGAAAATAACCTGGACGATAACGATGAGGTTTCTTAACACCTCCAGTTGAGGGCGCAGATTTGCGAGCAGCTTTGGTAGCAAGTTGTTTACGTGGAGCTTTTCCTCCAGTCGATTTACGTGCCGTTTGTTTGGTACGAGCCATTTTTAGAAGACAAATAAGGCTTTCAAATAAGAAATATATAAAGACTTGCAAACAACTGAAAACAAATTTTAAAAGAAAATAATTTTAGAATAAATTCAGAAATTAAAAAAGGAAATAAAAATAATTCTCGCACACAAATAATTTAAAAAAATTAAAAGCCAAGCGAGTTAATTAAAATTATCGATTTTATGTCGTGGGAAAATCTATTTAAGGAAAGCACATGTAAAACGCTACTAAAAGAGAGCTCTCTCTAAAACCCCAAAAACAATCTTCCCTAACAACATGAATCGACATTAATGGCGTCAAAACATAAAAGTCTAACCGTCTGTCGTCTCTTTTATTTAATATTGTCTATCGCTGCCTCAAAAGCTTTTCCTAGTCAAATTTAAAAAGAGCTTAAAAATATTTAGGAAAGTATTTCAAAAATAAAAATTCTCAGTGTCTAAAAATTTTAAAACGAAGAAAAAAGAAAATAATAAAAAAATCTTGGGAAATTGAATAAATTTAATAATTAGCCGAAAAACACTTAAATAAACAAATTAAAAATTGTTCCAACCTCAAGAACAAATTTCGTAAATGGAGCAAAGGAAAACAAAAATAGTGCAATAAAATTCGAAATTACACCATTTTAGCATATTCTTGGCTATCCGTTTGAGAACAAAATATCGATTTGTTAAAATCTCGGCACGGCTAAAAAGGGGTTAAAACATCGAAAAATTTATTGCTCACGCATCTTTTATCAGTTATCTATTACAGATTTCAGACTTTTTATTCTAAAAATATTTTTTAAAAATAATTTTATTAAAAAATTTGAATTTTAGTAATTTTCTTTTAATATTTTTAATTGTATATTAGGCTGCGCTTGGTTTCGTCCCCTTTTGTTTCGTCCCCCTTTTGTTCAGGGGGACGAACCCATAGTGGGACGAAACCAAAGCGCGCCATATATTATATCCCTTTTAAAAAATTTTTTTTTAATTTTAAATTAAGGCTAACTATTTTAACACCAAAAATTAACACACAAAAATGGCTTTGACTTATTGTGGAGACAAGGCAGGAATGGCTTCTCTCGATATGAATCGAATCAAAAGAATAATTGCGGATAATACTGGACAGGACTTTCAACATCATGAAAGACAAGTCGAAAAACAGGTTGAAGAACGTATTAAGAATAAATGTGAAATGCTTTCATATGCAACTAATGAGCAATTAAAAAGGCTGGAAGAAGAGGTTTTGACTTTAAATTTTATAATTTCTTATAAATTGGGGGTCTCTTTGGAGTTTCTGGGTCTGTGATTCATTTTTCTTTCGTTCTTGCGAAGCTTACTTGGGATCCTCTTATCTGCAATCCTGAATACTTTAGGTTATTGTCTATTATTTTTTATTTTCCAAAATTGTGTTTGTTATGGAGTTTCTCCAATGAATAGTCATGTTTGTATTTTTCTTAGGATCGAGGGGCTCGAATTTCACCAGCGAAAATTAGTTCTTTTTTACCCTGTTGAAAAATAGAAATTTTTAAACTCATTCTTTGGGAAACTATTTTTTACTTTCTCCCTTTTCCAAATTATATTTTCGAATTGGCAAAGAAGCATTTATTGTCTATATTTTTTTTATTCTGTTTTTTTTTCAAAGGCCGACAGTGTAGCTATCAAAATGGAAGAACATCGCTCCATAAATAGATTTTGGGTTCATATAGATATGGATGCTTTTTATGCTTCTGTAGAATGTCGCGACAATCCAGAATTAAGGACTGTTCCAATGGCTGTAGGTGGTGATGCTATGTTGGTATGTGGATTTTTTTGATTCGGGTTGGTGTTAGTTATAGCAAGAAAAGGTTTGATTTGAGGATTGAGGCTTGGAATTCTATTAAGGGAAGGGATCTATTTTTTTGGGTAATTACTATTCGGTTTGTATGCCCCTCTTTTTTCTGACCATTTTTTCATTTTTCCTTCCCTTTTCTTTCTCCCTTATTTTTCATTTTTGGTACAAAAGGAAGCTTATAAAGTAGAGGAGAATTTTTCTTTTTATATCTCTAAAATTCAAAAATTTTTAATTTTTTTTTCAATAAACAGGCAACTTCAAACTATTTGGCACGCAAATTCGGTGTAAGATCAGCAATGCCAGGATTTATTGCCAAAAAATTATGTCCAGACCTTATAATTGTTCCTTGCGATATGCACAAATACATTCGGGAAAGTAATATTGTAAGAAGTATATTTCAATATTATGACCCAAATATGTTTATGGGAGGCTTGGATGAGGCCTATTTGGATTTGACTGATTTTGTTGGACAAAGAATATTTCCAGGTTTTTAAATTATTATTTTTCGAATGTTTAATGAGCGTTGTTGTCTGTTTAGTTGGATCTCAAATTTTTATACACCCAGTATTTGATAAACCTTACAATTAATTTAGGGCGTCTTGTAAGTTTAGTTGCTTGGTTTAATTGACACTTTCTATTTAAGGCGCCCTCATTATAAGTGCCACGACTCTCCATCTATATTTCCAACAATTATTCGAGTAAATGGGGTTAGTGGGTAGGATTTTTTTGTCTAGTAAAATACAATTTATGCAATTTTTACAAAATACAATTGTGGCTATGATGGGGATTTTTGTGGCTAGGTTGTGGAATTTTGTGGCTAGTTTTCAGGCTAATCTGAAACTTTTATTTTTTACAGAAATATCCTAATAATTTTCCCAAAAAATTTTTTAATTTTAGTTAAATGCAAAAGAATTCGTTATACTGGTGATTGTATTTGTCGACTTCCTTTAATTTCTTCTAATAATCAAAATATTTCTGAAGATGCTGAACGTGTTGTAATAATTTGTAATCGTTGCAACAAGGAAAGAATTGCTATAATTGATTATATTGTTTTTGGTACTGGATTGGATGATATAGTAAATCAAATACGTTTTGAAGTTGAACAATTGACTGGATTGACTTGTAGTGCTGGTAATTTTTTTTGAAATTTATTTTTGGGTTAATATTCTTATGTGTCTTTACGAATATTTTTTTTTAATTTATTTAAATAATTCCGAATTATTTCTTCACCAATGTATTTAAATTCCTTTTATAGTCATAGACAGAACATTTTCTGAAACGGACAACCCTACTAGGGGACACGCCCAAAACGGCGCACGGCCATAACGGCACAAAGCCATAACTCGCTTCAAGATTTTCCAATCTTTCCATATTTAGTATCAAACGATTCAACATCGAGCTAGGGAGATTGGTACCAAAATTGACTTTGTCCAGACATTTTCAGCAGGTTATGGCGTTTTGGGCTGTACCCCCCTACTAGATCAATTTTAAAAAATATTTTCAAGAAGATCTTTTTCTTTAAATTAATTTTTTAAAGGAATAGCAACAAACAAAATGCTTGCCAAAATCTGTACCGATTTAAATAAACCAAATGGACAATTTTATTTGGAAGCTGATCGTTACAAAATTATTGATTTTATGAATTCTCTAAAAATTCGAAAAGTTCCAGGAATTGGGCCAAAATGTGAGGCTGTTTTAAAATCTATTGGAGTGGAAAAATGTTCAGATTTATTTGAAAAGAGAGCAAAAATTCGTTATATATTTACTAATCTACATTCTGAATGGCTTTTGAAAGTTTCTTTGGGTTTGGATCAGAGGTGTTTCGAAACAAAAAAATCTTCGAAAATCGGAAATCGAAAATCGAAATAAATCCAAAAATATCGAAATCGAAAATCGAAAATATTTTTCAAAATCTTCGAAATCGAAAATCGGAAATCGAAAGAAAAATAACCTCGAAAATCGAAAATCGAAAAACGAAAATCGAAAAAAATTTTACTAAAAATTGGAAAATAAATTTTTGTTACATGTGTTAGGTCTCATTTGGAACTTTTGCCTGAATTCTAAGGAATTGGGGAAAAATAATGACTAGAATCAGTGACTAGAATAGGCCGCTTTGCTCATAGGGTTGGCGGTACAGGCGTAGGGTTCCGGCATGGGGGTGGGCTTCCAAATCCACTTTAATTCAAGCAAATCCTCCAATATACCGGAGCCGAAGCATAATATTGTTAATAGATCAGGGATTTCTCCAATTAGCGCCGCAGGCGAAAATTTTGAGGATTTTGGAAAATCCTTAAGCCAAATTTCTTCCTTTTTCTGCGCCGCAGGCGAAAATTTTGAGGATTTTGGAAAATCCTTAAGCCTAATTTCTTCCTTTTTCTGCGCCGCAGGCGAAAATTTTTTAAATTTATGATGGCCGATAAGTCAGAATTCCTACTTTTTGGCGCCAAAAATTCAAATTTTTTCAAAAATTCGAAAATCGGAAATCGAAAATATCACAAAATTTCGAAAATCGGAAATCGAAAATCGAAAGGAAAAAACCCTCGAAAATCGAAAATCGAAATCGAAAATCGAAATTTCGAAACAGCTCTGGTTTGGATGCTTGGGAAATTGATAAAGGTTTGAAAATTTGTTTTTATTATTTTGATTTTAAGGGCAAATCCAAAGATTGTATTTTTAGGAGGATATGTCAAATTTAATTATTAGAATTGAGCGATTTTCCTACATTTTAGCGCTGAAAGCGTATTTTGGGATTTTTAAAAATTTTTGGGATTTTGGGATTTTTTTTTGGAAATTTTGGATTTTTTGGGATTTTTTTTTTAGAAAATTTTGGGATTTTTAACACTTATATTTCTCGTTTATCTGAATACAAATGATATAAAAGTTTAGAGTTGTTGTATTGTGGGCTAGGATAATTAACATAAGTGTGAAGGATATGTTCCTTTATTTAACATTAAAAATTACGAGCTATGTCAGAATTTTCTATCTAAAAATTTTTCTAATTAACCAGTTTCAGTAAATAACCAAAAAAGTGCCGGCATTGGAAGAAGTTTTACTCCAAAACAAAATTTTACTGAACTCTGTCAAATCCTTTACAAGCTTTGTCGTAAACTTATAAAATCATTGCCTTCTTCTAGAATTGTTGGTGGACGTTCAGCTACATTATCTGTAAGGAGAAAAATATTTTTTTGCTAATATTAAGGATATTTTAATTTTTTACTCATAAATTAATAGAATATTTTTTTAAAATCAATACTCACAAAATGTGCATTGAAATATGCAAAATTTCCTATTTTATGGCAGGCTTCGATATATTTGATTTTCTTAAACTTTTTAACCTTGATAAGGGGAGATAAAATAGCCTCAGTAAGGCATCGATTCTGCGATCTTTTGACAGCTGGGCGCTTTCGCTCGCTACGTAAAAATGCTCTACCGATCGAGGTACCGGGGCACTGCTTTTGGCTCTTAAAAATCCTCGCCTAGTTATCGTTTTATATGCATTTGGATATCACTTTTTAACTTTTAAAATTATTTTTCTTCAAAAATATTCAAAAAAATTTTTTTATTAAGATAAAATTTGCAACATTTGAATACATTACAAGATGTAAATCAGTTGATTTTGTTATTCAAAATGTTGAAATGCTTTACCCAATTGTTGAGGGTCTTTTAAAGAAAGAATTGGTTGGAAGACATGATGCGGTAATTAAAAAAATAAATTTTTAATAATTAAAAAAAATTCTAAAAAAAGATTCGTTTATTGGGTGTTCGCCTTTCTGATCTTATTTTTGATGGATTTAATTTTGATGAAGAAAATGGAGGAGAGGAAGAGGAAGAAGAGTTACAACAAGGGGTGTCAAATTATTTAATTAAATTTTAGGGACTGGATTTTTTTGTTTAAATCCGGTCCCAATCTTTTATCAGGCTTTGCCAGATTTTTTTTTGAATTTTTGATTTTTAAACATTTTTAATTTCGATCTCGATAAATTATTGATATTTACTTCGACTTTTTATTATTTTTTTAATAATTAGGATAGTATAAGAAGCTTTTTATTTTTCCAAATATCTGATAAAGCCTGATCGCTTGGGGGGGGGGGTTTCCTATGGGGTAGGAAAATTTTTCTTTCGTGACGGAGGTCGAGGATGGGGAAAAATTTTTTACAGGGAAATTTCGGTGATAAAAATTTCGTTTTTTGTGCCGCAGGCACAAATTTCTGGAGACTTTCGGAGACGGGGAGCTTTTTCCTGTTCAAGCTTTCTATTTAACTCCGCTATTATTTTTGTGAGCTTAGAAAAATATTTGAATAGTTATAACTTGAAATTCAATTTAAGAAGGAAATATTAAAAGAAAACAAAAACAATTAACAACAACAACAACAATTTTACAACAAAATTTACATAAATTTATTAAACCAATTAAATTACATAATAATTTACCTATTTTGGATGAAGTAGGTAATGAAAAAATTGAAACAACAAGTAATGAATCTGAAGAAGATGAATTAAATGATGATAGTATTGTTGTAATTTCTTCATGTGGAGATGAAGCTAATGGTGAGGAGGGGGGGGTGGAATTATATATATTTTGGATATATTCGCTGGAATTTATGGTTACCTGGACTCTCAGGATTTTTGAGTGTCTTGTTCAAACATCCCCACTTCCGTCCCTTCATTTCTCAATTGTTTTTTTGTCTTGTCAAAATTTCTATTCCGAATTCACTATAAAAATAAGTCTTAGTTCCGGCAAAATTATTTTCGGATTAATTTTCTTGGGGAAATTCAGTCTCTAAAAGAAAATCCCTTTAATTAGTTTCTACCCCAATACCCTTTCCTTTTTGAAAATATGAAAGATTTTTCTACAAAAATATTTCTTTTTGGATAGAAATTTTTTAAAATTTATTTTTTCCTCAGTTTCTGTACAAGTTGACGCAATTTTGGATGATACTCCATTTAACGAACTACTCGAAGATGACGAAGACATAATCATTCTTTATGTCCAAAACAATTCCCAAAACAACAAAAATAATAAAAGAAAAGAAGAACAACAATTAAAAACAACAAAACATTCGAGAAAATCAAAAAATAATTCTTTAACAAAAATTAGAAATTTACATGTTTATTTCCCTACAATTAGACAACAACAAACTAGTAAACACAAGAACTAATAAATGTTATAGTAAACCTCGTTATAAAATACACCCTCTTAGAGATGAATAAATCAATCTTGTCTTAAATAGAGGGGGTCGATTAGGCAGTTCCTAGTAGTAGTGTTCGGCACGGTTCGGTACTTACATAGTAATGGCGCTTTTTCGAGATTCGGTATTGGTTCCTGTCTAACAAACTTAACAAATAGATGTATTCAATATTGAGTCGAGACGAAATCCCGGTCAAAAATCTTGGTTATCGAGATTTTTCAAGATCTCGATTATCGTAGGACCCTACAAGTCCCGGCTCTAATATTGAGTGTATCTTATAGCGAGGTTTAACCATACTAATCTTTTCCCAATTTTTGTTTGTAAATAAATTTGTAGATTTTATTTTAAAAATTAGTGTTGTGTGCAAAAAGACTTTAAAAAGCCAAAATAAATAGGAGTTGGAAAACCTCGATTTTACGTACACCCCTGAGGAAATTATAAATTTTAGAGTTATCCTTTAAGCAGATTCCCCCACCCATTGGTCGAACATATTTTAAATTGTACCTTAAATTAAGAGGTAGGATTGGGTGTCTGTAAAATCGAGGTTTTTGTTCTATCTATATTTAATTCAAAATTCGTCATGTTTTCCATTTTTAACTTTCTTTCCATAAATTCCATTAATTAAATTAAATTCTTGGTGTGTTTCTGTTAATTTATGCCAAAAATGTAATCTTTCCCATTCAGTATTATAAACATTTTCTTTAATTAAAGGATTAATTCCATTAATAAATAAATGTCGAGAAGGGTCGTTTTTTGTTGCTTTATTCCAATTAATTGTTGTATTTTTTGAATTTTTTATTTTTGGATTTCTTTAATTAATAAAAATTAAATTTTTTTGGGGTAGTTAATGTTATGTTTTAAAATTCTTTCCCCCTTAGCCTATTCATGGTGGCAGTTGGTGTACTCTTTGGATGCCCATATTTATCTTCTCTAAGTTATTAAAGGGTCTATACAATTTTGGAAGGAGCCGACGTGTCTAATCGAGTTGCGTAGGATGGCATCGAAATCAACTTGTTATGGCATTTTATTTTTGGTTATAGAATAATTTTGCAGTAACCGACTGCTCCCCAAGGCGCTTATAGACCGCTCTGAGTTTGAGGAAGGTAAGGAAGGGACAAAACAAGTTTGGATTGGCATCTGGAAGAAAGTTTTCTCCAACAGCTTACCAAAATGCTATCCCAGTTAGTGTACTCTTTGGAAGCCCCGTTCTTATATACCTCCGTTCTCTCTGATTTCAAATTTCGACAGGCTACAAATTTATCTGCTAATACCATATTTCGATTTAATTAAAATAAACAAACCCTTTAATAACAAAATTAACAATAATTCCCCTCAATAAATTAGCTACTTCCTTTGCCTCCTCACTTTTAGGTGCAAACTTTCCAATTCCAAAAATTAAATCATGGTCTAACATATGAAATGCTTCTTTAAATAAATTAATTACTACAATATTTTCTTTAAAATTAATTTATACAACAGTTCCCCCATTGAGTTTATTTTAGAGTGAGTCTTAGAGCGAGAGATTTATTTTAAAAGAGGTGATACATAAATTTTGACATTTTAATTTTATTTTGGGATTTATTTGGGATATACTTTAGCCGGTGGCCCACTCAGAAACGGGTCAAATTATATACCATTCGATTCGTCTCGGCGAGCTGAGTCGAATGGTACCACTCTTTTTTTGCGGAAATTTCTACGAGCCGAGATATAGTTCCTTGAAAACCGAAAAACCAAAGGGGGGACCAAGCACTTTTTTGGGGCGAAAAATTCGAATATGCAAATAATATCTCATTCGAAAGAGCTCGTCGAGCTGAGTCGAATGACACCAAAATCAACGAAATCCGACTAGATTGGCCCGAGATATAGATACCTGAAAACTGGTAATCCAAAGGGGTGATTTTTGGAATTAAAAATTTTTTAACCATATTATAGTTCATTCGAAAGAGCTCGACGAGCTGAGTCGAAAGACACCAAAATCACCGGGATTGAACAAGATTAGACAAAGTTACAACACAAAAAACTAGCAACATAAACCTATGGGGCGTCGGCGAGGCGCTTGTGCAAAACCCCGCGCTTCGCGCGGGGTTTTGCGGCACGCGCCTCGCGGGGAGTCTACGGGCGCTGGGTCTGGGCTCGTAACATAAACCTATTCCTATCTCCCTTGCTCTGGATGTATTTGGGGCCTCCGTATCAGCAGAAATCTCCACAGATGCCATAGGTAAGGAGCTAAAATAAAAGATCATAACTTTGTCAAATCAAGTCGGATTTCGTTGATTTTGGTGTCATTCGATTCAGCTCGACGAGCTCTTTCGAATGAGATATTATTTGCATATTCGAATTTTTCGCCCCAAAAAAGTGCTTGGTCCCCCCTTTGGTTTTTCGGTTTTCAAGGAACTATATCTCGGCTCGTAGAAATTTCCGCAAAAAAAGAGTGGTACCATTCGACTCAGCTCGCCGAGACGAATCGAATGGTATATAATTTGAACCGTTTCTGAGTGGGCCACCGGCTAAAGTACAGCCTTTATTTGGACTTTGACTTAAAATAAAAATAAGTTTTTTCTCCTCTTTTTCCCTCTCTCAATTCCTACACCTTTTCAGGGTACAGCCCAAGTAGGCGCGCGGCCTTAAAAGAGGTTGGTAACAAAATTGATAAGGGCCAGAAATTTTCCATCAAGTTAGGGCTTTGCGCCGTTATATGACCGCGCGCCTACTTGGGAGTGTCCCACTTTTTCATAACTAGATATCCATCCAAACCTAACAATAAGTATAATCCACCTCTTAGGGTATCACGACTTTTGCGCCGAGAACATTTGCGCCGCGACTTTTGCGCCGGGCGACTTTTGCGCCGCGACTTTAGCGCCGCGACTTTTGCGCCGGACGACTTATGCGCCGCGACATTTGCGCCGCCATTATTTAAAAAAATAAAATAATAACTACAATCGGACCTCATTTTAGAGGCCTTGGAAATCCCCGGATCCGATATCCCAAATGATTTCTGATGTGCTGACTTTTTCGGATCAGGAAATTTGGATATGCTAACCTATTCCGGCATGATTTTCAGCCCCAAAAGGGTGCATTATAGTCTAGGATTGTCGGATCCGGTATCCGAAGATTTCCAACTATCCGACAACCCTACTATAGTGAGGTCCGGCTGTAGTTATTCATATATTTTTAGTGATAGTGGCGGCGCAAAAGTCGCCCGGCGCAAAAGTCGCGGCGCAAAGGTTCCCCGGCGCAAAAGTCGCTCGGCGCATAAGTCGCGGCGCAAAAGTCGCGGCGCAAATGTTCTCGGCGCAAAAGTCACGGAACCCCTCTTAGCACACTAATTTACCTCTAACTTCAACCCATTTTGGAAAAAGCGAAGCTTCCTTCCAAGCAAATTCATAAAAATAAATTGGCCAATTAAATTCAATTTTAAGTCTTAATTCCCAAAATGCTGGGGCTATATAATGCAAATCACTTAATAACTGTTAAAATAAATTTAAATAAAACCCCACCCAAAATATCACCACTATCGTCTAGTGGTGATCTTTAGGGTCTAATTAAAAATTAAATTCCTTCTTACCATACTGTATCTTTCCAGAAAGAAATTATTGTCTTTAATTCTATTATTAATTTTATATTCTTTTGTATAAAATGAGATAATCTTTTCTTGAACAATTTTTGCAATTTCCTCTCCAAAATATTTATTTTTGGCAACCATTTCCCTAACAATATGGTTAAAGTCGTTTTGTCCAAAATCTTTAATTCTTTCAATAGGGACAGAAAATTGGGTTACACTGCTATTTTTTGATTGAATTAATGCTTAAAAATGGAAAAAAATTAAATAATTTTAAATAAAACTTGTTGTTGAGGGTTGAAGAATTCTGGGATATCCCCGGATATATGGATCCGATTACAGCCCAGACCGTACCCTACTATGGCCGTATATTTCATTATCGGTATTACAGTCGGTAATACAGTACAGAATTCGGTAGTTTGAAATTCCGGGCTCAAAATCTGATACGCTAATGGAAATTTTAGCATAATCGGATAATCGGATTTTTAGCTTCTTTTGTAGGTTGAGTACGTGATTTTCAAAGCGTTATCTATTCATAGTGTCTGTATGATAATATTAGGTCTAAGTTGGTCTGTTTACATTTCATCAACCTAGTCATACCTTTATTGTATTATTTTTTTGGTAGAACACAAGCTAGGTATTTTAAGTATTCCTCTTATTTATCGGACCCTATCACAGTCAAAAAAATTGGATTGAAATTTGAGGTCTATTGCGGTTATTGAGGGGTTTTTTTGAGATTGAGGTTTCTTATTTTATTTATTTTTTAAATATTTTTTTTTCTATTGAAGTTTAGTAAGGTCTATCCAATTCTGGAAATATTTTATAATGAGTTCCGATTTTTAAACACAACTATAAGCCAAAGAATCCATTGTACAATGCCCCATTATTGTTGGCTTTGGAGGTGATTCTTCAATTAAACTAATTAAGTCTTTTGGGAAAAAGTCGTTATCTGATGTTCTTGTTCCAAATTTTGCAAAATTTACATCAGCTCTGGACGGGCCCTGCCAATTAAACAAAATATTTTTTTTTAATTAAACCAAAGAGAGCAACAATGTTGTGGTGAAAGTTTATTAGATTTGTGAATACTTGAACTTATCCTTGGGAAAGGACTAATAAGCAAGTAGCCGTTCTTTCCCAAATCTATCAAACTTCCAAGGCTCTAATATAGTAATAGACAAAAAAAAAGATTATTTGTTCTTCATTGAGTTGACAGTTACCCATCGGAAAGTCTCAATCGTTTCTTAGGACAGGACTTTCCCTTCTAATCCCTCACTGCGTGAAATTTGCCTACACTCCGCGGATGCCTGCAATATCCTTTACTCCAAATACAAATTCCACAAAAAATCACTGGGATAAAGGACCAACAAATTAAATAAAAACAAACAATTATCTTCATAGCTTCATGTATTTCCTCAACACTTTTAGAGCGTAAACATTCTTTTAACTTTAAAGATTTTGATTTATTCCATTCCTCTTCCTCCTCCTCTTCTAAACAATTTAATTCTTTCCCCAAAATTTTTGTTTCATTAAAAACAAAAGTTCCACTTTTTGTTTGGCTAAAAGGAGATCCACTTAATTGAATTGCTTGTTTAAATAAATTTCTAGACTGAGGGGAAATTGCTAAAGAAGAAACAGCAACAGCACCAGCAGAATAACCAAATAAAGTTATTTTGTTTATATCCCCTCCAAATTTGTCAATTTCTTTATTTATCCATTCTAATGAGGACAATAAATCCCATAGACCCAAATTGCCTTTAAAAAATTTTTTTTTCAAAATTTTCAATTAAATTTAAATATGCCTGGAAGTATCTCATCTTCTGTTGATGCAAAACCTTTTTAATTAAAACAAATATGTATTGTGTTCTTATTGTTAGTTGTAATAATTGGGTTGAAAAGGGAGGGAGGGAAATGAAGAGGACGGGCAGGAGGGACGGAAGGGACGGGCAGGAAGAGAAGGAAAGGAGGGACGGAAGGGACGGGCAGGAAGAGAAGGAAAGGAGGGACGGAAGGGACGGGCAGGAAGAGAAGGAAAGGAGGGACGGGCAGGAAGAGAAGGAAAGGAGGGACGGGCAGGAAGTCTAGTCCCATCCCGAACTGTTTTGAAATTTCGATTTTCGAAGGTTTTTTTGTTTCGAAACAGCTCTGGTCCCCCAGTATTATCATTTAAACTTTTAAAGGTCTATTTACTCAAAAGTAAAACCAAACAATTCCTCTTAACCCCTAAAATTAGTAGCTAACTTAAAGTCTAGTTTAGCTATTTATTATCGCTACTATGGATCAGGGCAATATCTCTCGTTCAAAAATCTGTTCTGGGGACTTTCCACTTTCTCATATCTCGCTCAGTCATAAAGCCGGTCTCTAGCAATAACTAACCTAAAAGGGGTTTAAAATGTCTTTTGATGGCAACAAAAGTATTTTGTTTGGAATTGTCCACAAAATCGAAGGATAACCAAATAAGATTATTTTTTGTTTGTTTTCCCCTATCCCTTTAATATATCCCTTTAATATCCCTTAATTTTACCTAAAACTCCTAACCGATATTGAACAGTCACAACAACAATATTTTGACTAGCAAAATATTCTCCCAACAATTTATAATTATAATTTCTTGCTGTTCCAACTTCAAAAGCTCCCCCATGGATTATTAATAAAACTGGATAACGTTGTTCTTTCTGACAAAAAATTTTTTTAATTAAAAATTAGTTGAATTGCAGCAAAACTTGACTATAAAATACCCTCTGGGAATGAGAATTATATCTTATAACGAGGTTATCTTAACTAGAAGGTATCACTTAAACAAAATGTAAGTGTATATTCAGTAAGGGATATGTAAAAGTTTGGCCTAGGACAGGCATAGATCCGTTGACCTTGTGACAGTTTATTGATAGACGCTTAGTGGCAGTTATTCACAGACTTGTATATTCATGAGAAGATGCAAGCAGCACCCCGGAACACTCTGAGTTATCGAGACGCTGCTTTCACCTTCTCTTTTAATTTACTTAAATGACCGTTTAGTAAATGCCCTTCTTACTTACAATCCCAATAATATAGATCAGGGACCCTGCCAAATTCTCGATTTCGGGAAATCGGGATCCCGACCCAAAAAACGTCGGGAATTCCCGATTTTCGGAATCAGGACGGCTTGATCAATGGCATAGATGTACATATTTTCTAATGAGGTTTGATTGTAATTTTAAAAATTAAAAAATTTCTTTACATTATCTTCTTCTCTATTTGGAGATATAATATTTAAATACAAACAATCTTCATCAAAAGGAACATTTAAATTTAAAATTTCATCACCAATTGGAAGTGCGTGTGGGACACATGCTGGAGAATATTCTTTTGCCAATTTAATTCCTTCCCATTTTGAAGGGGGTTTGGGTTTCTAAAGAAAAAAGGAAATAAGAGAAATTTTAAAAAATAATTTAGAAACTATTTGTGTCCATAAAATTTTATTTAGCGCCGCAGGCAAAAAATTTTGCTAATTTTTTGTTTTAATTAAAACAATCAAAAAGGCTTTTTCAACACTTTTATGTGGAGGTGAATTAATAATTGTTAGTAGGGAGTAGTGATGTTCGGGTTCCCGATCCCGACTCCTGAGGTCATTTCCCGACCCGACTCCCGTTTCCCGAGTTTTTTCTTCCCCCGAACATTACTAGTAGAGAGTAGTTTAAATTACCTATTCGGTTTTTAAAATTCAGGGTTTCAATTAATTTGAAGAACTAAATAAACTCGGCGATTTTATGCATGCTTAAGAGGCAATTATTTAAGGCAGAATAAATCTATTAGTTTGTTGCCTTGTTAAAAGATTAACTCTACATCTAAGCTGTCATAAAATCTGAGTCTATTTCGAACATTCTAATTAAAAGGATGGCTGTGTTATCCACGCCAGGTAAGTCTAATCAAATCCCAAAAAAATATACACTAAAAATTACTTCAAATCTTAAAATTCCAATAGGTTTCTCAGCAAAAGGAATGCCTAGAAAAACATTTACAGACTTTCCATTTTCAAGTTTATAAATAAATCCTTCCAAATTTCCATAACTTGTTTGGATAATAACTGAATTGATTATTTTAAAATCAAATAAAATAATTAATAGGGAAAATATTTTTTTGAACATTTTATGGAAAACCTAAAAATAAAATTTTAATAGTCGGGATTTGTGATCGGACTCACTAACGAAGATATTTTTCGGAATTTTGGGTATCTTTTTAGTTATTATGGATAATTTTTAATCTTCGGTAATACGGTACGGAATAGGGTACGGCAAGGATTTGAAGTTGATCGGTATTTATTAGAGATCGGACAAACGGCAAAATCAAATATCAAATAAAATAATTTGATATTTGAAAATATTTGAAAAAAATCAAATTTCTCCAATAACTCATCAAACAAATATTTGATCAGATATTTGATTTCCTAACGTAAAATATTTGTTTGGTCTGTCTCTAGTATTTATCGGTATCAGTATTTCACTAGTCGGAATTAAATAGAATCTCCCTATAACGACCCCCTCTTCAATTCTATATCACTTTTCATGACGTAAACAAATTAATAATAAAAGTAAAGCTATTTGCAAAATAATCGTTTGATTTTTATTGCAAAATAATCGTTAAAGCGGCGTTATTAAATCGTCAAAACTACTATGTATATTTATATAAATATTTTTTAAAAATTTTAAACTAAACTAAAATAAACATTAAATTTAAAAACAATTTAATAATAAGAGTAAAGCTATTCAAATAAATAAATATATTTATTTAAAAAAATTAAAATTGATTTTTATTGCAAAATAATCGTTTTATTTTTATAGAAAAAGATAAGGGAAATAAATAAAAATAAATTATTAAATAAATTTTAAGGGTCATTATTAAAAGATCTCAAGGGGGGGGGGATTAATTCCCTTGGAGAATTAATATTTCAACTCTACCATGGTATGGGAATTTTTCAAAGGATAATTATTCGAGTTTTGAAATTTGAACGTGCAGTGAATTTGAACGTGCAGAACTCTATTAGGAATCAAAGCTTATCACTTGTACACAATTAAAGAAGTTTAAATTTCTTTTTCTACTATGAATGGAAAATATAATAAACATGAGAAAATATTTTTTATGTCAACACTGAATTCTAAGACCATGGGTGTTTAGGAAAAAATAAGAAAAAGCATAAAATTCTCCTATGCCTCATTTTTAAAATTCTATTTCCTTTAGTTCTCTTAAAAACAGAAACTCCAAAAATAAAAACTTAAAAAAAACCTTAAAGAAAATCTAAGAAAAACAAGAAAACCTTAAAACACAATTTTATTAAGCGAATAAAAAAATCCGTGGTCGCAGAGATTCGAACTCTGGCGGGGAAACCCCATTGGATAACAACTATAAATAGCAGTCCAACGCCTTAACCACTCGGCCACGACCACCACAACCATTCAGCTCTTTTAATTTATTAAATACTAAAAGAATCGAAGAGACTTTTCAGTTTGGAGACTTTGCATATACCGTAAATCCTCTAAAATAGGCCCCCTCCAAAATAAGCCCCCCCCCCCTCTAAAATAAGCCCCCTCTAGAGGTCGATCGAAAAAAATAAGCCCCCTCCCCCATAAAATTTTTAATTGTTGATTAATTAATTGTTGATTAACACCTCAGTTGAGTCTCCATGGAGTGATATAGAAGGATTAGAAGCAGGGGTGAGCGCATTGCGTTATTTGCGTTAAATTTTGGCCTTGCGTTGCGTTTTGCGTTATTTTTGATGAAATTAACGCAAAAGTTTAGATATTTTCCAGAAATTTTATTCTAATAAATTAAAATATTTTAAGAATTTAGAGAGTTAACTACAGAGAAAAATATTCGCGGCGTTACATTGTCCGCCATTAAAACAAAAACTAAAATTAAAACAATGTAGGGGAGATAACCAAAAAAGTTTACAAGTCGTGAGTCAAGTCCGAGGATTTCAGAAGAGAATAGTGACGACAGTGATCCTATTGAAAGACTTTTAAAGCAGCGATATGAATTAATTGGGTCTCCACCAGGGATGTCACGGGTTACCCGAAACCCGATACCCGAAACCCGGACTTTTTTTCGACCCGAAACCCGACCCGAGAAAAATTCCAAAACCCGACCCGAAACCCGACATTTTCCTTGGAATTTTATTACAAAAAGGGAAGATTTTTGGCTCTTTGGCCTTCCAAAATTCTCAAAATTTTCGCCTGCGGCGCTGGAAAAGGAAGAAATTCAGTGGACTGGTCTTACAAAATTCTCAAAATTTTCGCCTGCGGCGCTAAGAAACGTTGCCGAATTTGGGCACAATTTTTAAGGATCAAGATGGTTTGTGGAGGTATCTGTGGGAAGTATCTTCGGTGGAAGGAGGTATCTTCGGGGGAAGATAGAAAAAAATCGAAAATTAAAAAATATGGGCGTGATATCGAGGGGGACGTTTTCCATTGGGATTTTTACCATAAAAAGAATTTTGGCCTCACGGAATTCCGAAATTTACAAAATTTTCGCCTGCGGCGCCAAAAAAGGAAGAAAACTGTAACGAAATACAGAGTATTTTGCCGTGATGTTGAAGGAGCAGAAGTGGATGAAGGGTGATATCGGGGGATTTACTTGGATTAAGGTTGATTCGGGGAGATATCGGAGGTTTTAGAGGTGGATCTGTGATTTCAAGGTATTTGCAGAGGGTCTCGGAGGTTTAAGGTATAAATCAGTGGTTTAGACATCTTCACCAGATACTTTTAAATGCCTTGATATCCCTTTTAATCCCCAAATCCCCTGATATTACTTTTAATCCATCCAAATCCATTTAATCCCTGTCTCTTATTATATCACTCTTAAATATTACTTATTAATCCCGCAAATCACTACTATCCGCAGCATCTCCGGAAAATTTGGCTTCATGTTCAAATTTTTAACTGACCCGACCCGAAACCCGACCCGAGACCCGGACTTTTTTTCGACCCGAAACCCGAAACCCGACCCGAGGAAAATTTTGAAAACCCGACCCGAAATCCGACCCGACTTTTTTCTCGACCCGTGACATCCCTGGTCTCCACCTGCGATTTCCCCTCCGTTAATAGATGATCTAGTTAGAGCAATTGCGGTATTTATTTTTTAAAAAAGAAATTTGAATAAATTTTTTAGGAGATTGAGGATTATCTGACGCGCCACGAGACAAATCTTTTAATACACCCTCATCTTTTTGGAATGATCCTATTAATAGTTCAAAATATCCTCGGTTGAAGTCATTGGTAATACATATTAATTCTTTTTAAGCAAATTTTTTGTTCAGGTCTATAAATATCACTGTGCTCCTGCTACTTCAGCCGAATCAGAACGATTATTTTCGGCTACCAAATTATTAATCTCTGATTTAAGAACAAGAATTTCTAATGAGAATTTTGAAAAGCAACTTTTTTACATCACAATATACTGATAATTGATGGAAAAATGACAGATATATAATTTTTGCATAAATTTTTTAATTTTTCGTTCTTGCGTTTTGCGTTATTTGCGTTAAATTTTGGCCTTGCGTTGCGTTTTGCGTTTTTTAAGATCGTCTCTTGCGCTCATCCCTGATTAGAAGTGATTAAGAGGGTATTTGGAAGATTAACAGATATATACAGGGGTCAACGTACATAGATATCGAGGGATTTTAGGTGATTAATAGCGATATCGGAGGATTTGTAGGTTTAATGGGATATATGGATAGTGAAGATTAAGGGAGATTATGAAGGATATCGGGGGGATTAAGAGGGATTTCTAAGAGTTTTCGGTGATTAACAAGGATTAATAGTGAGTTCATTGGATTAAGATGGTTTGAACGGATATCCGGGGATTTTTTGTATATCAGAGATATTCTTCATTTGTAGGAATATCGTAGGATTAAGTGGAGTCATGGATCACGAAAGATAAAGACGGATATCTGGGAAATTCCTCGCTATATCCTCTAAATCCCATCAAATCCATTAACCCATCTAATTTCTGAAAATGCTTTTTAACTTTATCCCACTGACATCTCTTAATCCTCCAAAATCTCTTGATATCCCTACCAATTCCCAAAACACAAAATGCTCCCTCTAATTGTCTAAATATCCACATTAATCCTCCGATATCTCCAACTTAAAGGCATATCTAAGATGAAAGATCAATTGAGTAAGTACTCGATGGGTTTTTGGACAAGGATTCTTCGGTAAGAGAATTTGTCTGAGATGAATTTTATTGTATTTTAGAAAATTTATTTCTTAATTTTTGGTAAAAAATTTTAGTTTTTGAAAATTTTAGACATCGAAAAAAATAAGCCCCCCCCCCTCCAAAATAAGCCCCCCCCCTCTAAAATAAGCCCCCCCCCCTCCAAAATAAGCCCCCCCCCCTCTAAAATAAGCCCCCCCCCCTCCAAAATAAGCCCCCCTCTAAAATAAGCCCCCTCTCCAAAATAAGCCCCCCCCCTCTAAAATAAGCCCCCTCTCCAAAATAAGCCCCCCCTCTCTAAAATAAGCCCCCTCTAGAGGTCGATCGAAAAAAATAAGCCCCGGGGTTTATTTTAGAGGATTTACGGTATATGGAAAAAATTCTAGGAAAAAACGAATTAATCCCTTAAACATTAACTCTTCACCTAGCTAGCAAATTTTTGTTTTATCAATTAGATTGGGAAAAATTTTTGGGGAGAGCTTAGGCAATGAATGAAAATTTTAAGAATGAATGAGTGAAGACCTTATATTGAGGACCTTATATAACAGGTTTGAGGACATAATGCTGTCAATATAAGGTAGTAAAAGTCAATCCCATGTATCTCAATTTAGCTCAATTAGCTAATTGTAGCTCAATCAACTGATCAGTCAGCCACTGGCTTGCTATTGTGGCGCTGCTTTACCTTTCTCCTTTTTAAATAAATTTTAAATCCATAGCTTTATATCTTAAATGCTAGTCAGCTGAATCTCCTTTTTTCCTTGTAATGAGATTGTCTAAAAATCTTTTAATATAATTATTGTCTCGATTACCTTAATTTAATGTAATTTTTCTTCGAGTTTGTTGTATCATAGTCGACTGTAGTTGTTAGGGTTGTTTATTATACCCGTTGTTAATTAGTGTTTGATAAATGCTTTTATACCGAAAAATACCGGCCAGCCGGTATTCGATACTTATTCAAAATTTTATTTTTATCAATAAAATCAGTCTAGTATATATCGAGAGATAATGAGGGATTGCGTGTTATCAAGAATTAACAGGGACTGGAAGTGAACTAAGTGGATTTTAAGGAAAAATATCGATACCGAAAAAACCGATTTTTTCAAGATTTTTCCGGTACAGTATCGGTATACCGGGAAAAAATACAGCGGCATACCGTCCGTGCCGAACACTTATTAATTGGTACCCAAGTTTTCGATCCCAGGTTTTCGGTTCAATTAACCAGCTAGTATTTATCTAAACAAAAATTTTTTTTAATTTATTGAGGCTAATTTTTAATTTAAATTGCTCTTGTTTTTCCTCTACTTTTTCTCAAATAATTTATTCCTTCCCGTTATTATCTCTTTTAAATCGCCTCTCTTTCCTTTTAATTTATTTGCCGTCTTGTCAATCTTGTTGTTGTTGAAATTAAAAAAAAAAGAAAATTAAATAATGTGCCGAATATTTATTTATCTGCCACCCATCTATTCAATTAAAAGAAGAATATTTGACTTATATATTTATTTTTCAACTGCCGCTATTTTCCCTCAAATAACTCAATTAATTAATTTTCTAACAAAGTTTTTTTTTGAAAAATTATTCAAAAAAAAATTTTTTGTTTCTAATATTCTACATAATTTAGGTAGTCTTCATTCCCCTTAAAAATCTAACTCAACAAGCGATCAAACTGTCAAATATAAAATAAATTATTTACTAATAACATTCATAATCCTCGATATCTGAAAGAAAGAAAAGTGGAACATAGGCACCACTTTTTGCAAGCCGCTTCGTCGCAGCCTAGAAACTATAGACCGGACCTAGACCAGATCTCGATAAGAAATCTCGGTTATCGAGATCGAGAATTTTTCGAGATTTCGATTCTCCTCTCTACTCTAAATTAGCTAAACCTTCAAAAATTCATTTAGTATAGCCCGTGACAGAGTGGGCTCAAGACGGAACAGTTTATTTTAAAAATCCCTTAATTTTCTTTCTCATTTTCATTCAAATTTTCACTAAATCTTTAAATATATTAACGGTTAATGATTGAATTATTTACGGCCAAACAATATTTAATCGAGGTTAAAATAAGAGAGGAATAGAAAAACAAGATTTAACGTAACTGATAATAGGGGTAACTAAAAACAAAAAATAAATATATTACCGAGAAACTATTTATTATTCAAAAAACATAAGTTTTTACCTTTCACTAAACTAAACTTTTTTTTGATTAATTAATATTTTTTTGAAAAGTTGGTAGAATGGTTGGGGGAATAATTTTTTGGGTTGACAGAACGCCAAGAATTAATTTTGTTGATTCTCTATCGACTCTTGCTACGATATAAATTTTATAGTGACAGATTTTTGGGAACCCAAACCAACGCCTTAACCACTCGGCCACGACCACCACAAACATTCAGCTCTTTTAATTTATTAAATACTAAAAGAATCGAAGAGACTTTTCAGTCTGGAGACTTTACATATACCTATATGGAAAAAATTCTAGGAAAAAACGAATTAATCCCTTAAACATTAAATCTTCACCTAGCTAGCAAATTTTTGTTTTATCAATTAGATTGGGAAAAATTTTTGGGGAGAGCTTGAATGAAAATTTTAAGAATGAATGAGTGAATGATTGAAGACCTTATATTATAGGTTTGGGGACACAATACTGTCAATATAAGGTAGTAAAATAGCAGTAAAAGTCAATCCCATGTATCTCAATTTAGCTCAATTAGCTAATTGTAGCTCAATCAACTGATTGAGCTAGATGGGGATCAGTCAGCCACTGGCTTGCTATTGTGGCGCTGCTTTACCTTTCTCCTTTTTAAATAAATTTTAAATCCATAGCTTTATATCTTAAATGCTAGTCAGCTGAATCTCCTTTTTTCCTTGTAATGAGATTGTCTAAAAATCTTTTAATATAATTATTGTCTCGATTACCTTAATTTAATGTAATTTTTCTTCGAGTTTGTTGTATCATAGTCGACTGTAGTTGTTAGGGTTGTTTATTATACCCGTTGTTAATTAGTGTTTGATAAATGCTTTTATACCGAAAAATACCGGCCAGCCGGTATTCGATACTTATTCAAAATTTTATTTTTATCAATAAAATCAGTCTAGTATATATCGAGAGATAATGAGGGATTGCGTGTTATCAAGAATTAACAGGGACTGGAAGTGAACTAAGTGGATTTTAAGGAAAAATATCGATACCGAAAAAACCGATTTTTTCAAGATTTTTCCGGTACAGTATCGGTATACCGGGAAAAAATACAGCGGCATACTGTCCGTGCCGAACACTTATTAATTGGTACCCAAGTTTTCGATCCCAGGTTTTCGGTTCAATTAACCAGCTAGTATTTATCTAAACAAAAAATTTTTTAAAATTTTTTTCAATTAAAAGTTTTTTTTAATTTATTGAGGCTAATTTTTAATTTAAATTGCTCTTGTTTTTCCTCTACTTTTTCTCAAATAATTTATTCCTTCCCGTTATTATCTCTTTTAAATCGCCTCTCTTTCCTTTTAATTTATTTGCCGTCTTGTCAATCTTGTTGTTGTTGAAATTAAAAAAAAAAGAAAATTAAATAATGTGCCGAATATTTATTTATCTGCCACCCATCTATTCAATTAAAAGAAGAATATTTGACTTATATATTTATTTTTCAACTGCCGCTATTTTCCCTCAAATAACTCAATTAATTAATTTTCTAACAAAGTTTTTTTTTTGAAAAATTATTCAAAAAAAAATTTTGTTTCTAATATTCTACATAATTTAGGTAGTCTTCATTCCCCTTAAAAATCTAACTCAACAAGCGATCAAACTGTCAAATATAAAATAAATTATTTACTAATAACATTCATAATCCTCGATATCTGAAAGAAAGAAAAGTGGAACATAGGCACCACTTTTTGCAAGCCGCTTCGTCGCAGCCTAGAAACTATAGACCGGACCTAGACCAGATCTCGATAAGAAATCTCGGTTATCGAGATCGAGAATTTTTCGAGATTTCGATTCTCCTCTCTACTCTAAATTAGCTAAACCTTCAAAAATTCATTTAGTATAGCCCGTGACAGAGTGGGCTCAAGACGGAACAGTTTATTTTAAAAATCCCTTAATTTTCTTTCTCATTTTCATTCAAATTTTCACTAAATCTTTAAATATATTAACGGTTAATGATTGAATTATTTACGGCCAAACAATATTTAATCGAGGTTAAAATAAGAGAGGAATAGAAAAACAAGATTTAACGTAACTGATAATAGGGGTAACTAAAAACAAAAAATAAATATATTACCGAGAAACTATTTATTATTCAAAAAACATAAGTTTTTACCTTTCACTAAACTAAACTTTTTTTTGATTAATTAATATTTTTTTGAAAAGTTGGTAGAATGGTTAGGGGAATAATTTTTTGGGTTGACAGAACGCCAAGAATTAATTTTGTTGATTCTCTATCGACTCTTGCTACGATATAAATTTTATAGTGACAGATTTTTGGGAACCTTTATTTGAAACTTTGGAGTACAAAGAATGTTAAGTTCAAGGAAATATTGAAAGAGCGCGTTGTGGACACTTTTCGCTATACATATATTTTTTTACAAATTCCCCCAAAATAAAACATATTTGACTAAAACTCAAAACCGAAACCCGGTTCTTTAAAAGTTGAATTAACCAAAAACCGGGGTACCGGTTAATAACCGGTTGTGTCCTACCTACCCTTCCTAAACAATTATGGCTAACAAACTTTTCTTTTATAAAAAAAACAAGTCTTTAAAGACCCCCTGTAGCTTTAAACTTTTTTCTCAATTTTTTTTCTTCTAAAGATAATTTAAAAATAAATTTTAAAATACAGTAATATATGTCTCTTTCCTTTTCCTTCTCCTAAAAACTCTTAATTGGCATTGAATTAACAACTACCTAAATTGTTGTTGATGGGCGGACCCTTTTTATTTAGTTGTTGTTTAATTCAAAGAAGAGCCTCTTTCTCTCATTGTGGTAGAAGATATATCTAAATAGCTACTAAATATTTACACTCTATTTACCCTCCTGCCACACAGTTTTTTTCCTCTTTTTAATTGTTCTATTTAACGGATTGAGGAAGAGAAAATTAAATTTAAAAGAAAGCGAAATTGAGGATTTTGGATACCCACAGGTTTTGGTTATCCTCTTTAGACTCATATAGTCCCTTAAAGCTCTACTTTAGGACATGCGTCACATATATGCGTCCAATGGACTTTTAAGCGTCCCATCAAATTATAAGCGTCCCAAAAATAGTCTATGATGGGACGCTTAAAAGTTTATGGGAACATGTCCTAAAGTAGAGCTTTCCCTTAATTAAATAAATCTTAATTTAAATGTCTGTATTAATATATTAGACGATTCTAGCCTTTTGGTCATCCAGCCTCTGGGCGTCTATTAGAGAGGCCTATTAGAATGGCATACTATAAGTATCCCTTTTATTAGAGAGTGTCCTTCTCTTCCATATTATCAACTTTGAGAGAGAAAGGCACTCTCAATTAGAGAGTGCCTTTTTATTAGAATAATACTACTCCATAACATGCTATATTCATTTGGGTAAATTTTGAAATTGAAGATTTAATTAAATATTTTTTAATAATATTTTAGCATAAAAACACTAAACAAAATTTGGTTAAAATTTATTTTTTCCACTTAAAAAATTCATGGATTATACAACAAATCCTCATCCCCAACAAAAACAATTTTCCCTTCAAAAAATTCATTTATTCCATCCAAACATTTCTGACAATTTTGACGACTTTACCTTTCAAAAATATATTTCTTCTTCTGATTTTTGTGGATCAGATTTTCTGAGAAAAGAAAAGAGAAATTTATTAAAATTTAGTATTGAAAATATTTTACAGCCAGATTTTGGAATTTTAAATAATGTAAGTTGAAGGGGAACGATTACTCGAGGGTGCTTTTTAGAATAATCATCAGATTGGTATTCAAGTCCTCTGAAAATTTCAGATTTTTTTGGTTAGGTAGTTTAGGGTTTTCGGGTTATGGTAGAAAATTCAAATTATTCAAAATATCATTTTTCAACAATTCAAACTAGGGTAGCCTGCCGAGGCTTCGGTCGAAAGTGTTGGGGATCGTAATTCGGGTCGCGGTTTTTGCTAAAAAAAATCGTCGGGTAGGTACGGGGGACGGGGAGCTATCCTAATTAAAATGTTAGAACTTCCTGTTATCTCAAAATACCATACAACATGTATCCAATATTTAGATATTCTTTGAGAATTGAAATATAAGTTAAAGATTACCAATCACTAAAATAAGAAGAATTGCTATAGACGCTATAGGCATTAACTAGCCCCTTAATAACTCCTTAATTATTTTAAATTCTTGTGCTAATCGGCCCTAAAACATTAAAATTTTTTAATTTTCTTTAAGAAAACCGAAGAAATAAACACTAATTTATCAACAAATTTATCTCCCAAAAATAACTTAAATGGTTGTTGCACAAATAAATGTAATGAATTTTTACCTCCTTGGATTTTCTGTACTCGTTATTCTGATAGACCCGGTTCAGGTCAGAAAAAATTCTAAAAAATATTTTAAAATAATTTTAAAATTTATAGCTTTAGGTTCTCGACTTAGAAAATCAAAGAAAAAAGATATTGGAGAGGAGGATAAAAGGCCTAGGACTGCGTTTACTGTAGAGCAGGTACATTAGAGTCCTATTATTGTCCCAAACTCTGGGCAGCCTTAAGTTGGGATAACTGAGAAATTGGACTAAATAGAGGATCTGGGATATTTTGGAGATAAATTGGAATGAGAAATGGGATAAGTGAGGGCTTGGGCTAAAAATGTAAAATTCTGATTGATTCTTGGAGACTCAAATGTTACTTGGAACCGGAACAGAAAACTTTCAATTTTTTAAGCTCGAACGGCTAAAAGGCCAATTTATTGCCAATCGCTACTTAACTGAAAAAAGAAGACAAGAATTGGCACATGAATTGGGGCTAAATGAATCGCAAATTAAAATTTGGTTTCAGGTGAAGTTTAAAAAATTTTCTAAATCCTCTTCCTTCCTCTCTCCGGAAGAATTCATTAAGGCGATATTAACCCAGTCTCTAAGATTCGTCTGACACAAAAAGAGGCTTTTAGCCTTTTGAACTTCATTTAAGTCTCGCTATAAAATATCCTCTTCTTGTGTGCTGGAAGGACTGACATTATAATGAGGTTTATCTCAAATAGGGATTAGTCAGCGATGGAAAATTAAAGTTTGAAAAATGTAATTAGGATTAAAAGGTACCATTAGATTTATAACTAGAGGTCGGCAAAATCGCTTCACGGGATCCCGTAACGGGATTTTTTTCAAAATTTTTTACGGGACAGGATCCCACGGGATTAATCCCGTAAATCCCGTTCGCCCTTAAAAAACGAGATTTCGGGACAGAATCCCGTAAAATCCTGTACGGGATCCTGTCCCGTGCCGACCTCTATTTATACCCCCAAACTGTGTTGAATATCAAAAGTCGATCTTTTGGGTCTCCCCTTTTTACATGACAGTATTTTTGTCTTTCTTTTTAATTTATGCCCATTTACCGCTTGTCAGAATTACTTAACCTTTTTGCTAATCATTTATTATGTTTTTGTTGTCCCTCATTATTTGAAAATATATTTATTGGGAAATGAGCGCAGAAAAGAAAAAAATTTTTGTAATGATTTTATCTTTAAATAAATGGATTCTCTCTCTTAAATTGGACAGATCGTTGCAAAAATAGAAAAAAAATATTATTTACCTAATTAAAAATATTTTGCCTAAAGAAAATAATAAATGAGGGAAACTAATGTTTTAAGAGATTTTTTGAATTAATATAAATTCCAGAAGATCTACAAACCTCCTCTAAAGATTACTTTGAAGGTCATCCTTTCTTTTGCTTTGTATGGTTACTGGGATGTTTTGTCGTTTCCTGTTGTAACGACAATCAAGACAGGCTCTAAAATCTAACCGGATATACCGACCTATCTGTCATTTCAGTTGTCAATAAGAAACCTAGAGTAGCAGCTGAATATCCCCGGATATCCGGATTCGATATCCGAACTGAACTTCTTAGATATCCGGAATTCATTCGGCTCAGGAGAACACTCTCCGATCAAAATAACTCCCAATCACAACAACACTATCCCCTTTTTTCAGCTCTGGACCGCCAACACTATCCCCAATCTCGTTCGACCCTTCCTCTTACTCGTACAAGACACTTTAGAATACTCCCGGTGCTTGTATCAAGGTACAAGCACCGGGAATAGACTTTCAGTTGTCAATAAGAAAATATCTCACGCCCAAACATCCCCCCTCACGTTAACTACTCCAAATTCTATTAAATTCCTCTAAAATTCATTGGCCAATTTTCCAATTAAATTACTTTGCTATTCTCTCAATTAAAAAAGAAAAAAAAGATTCTTTTTTCTTTCCCCTCATTTAATTTTAACGATAACAATCTATTTAAAATATTTACTAAAAAACTCTTAAAGGGTCGTCTTGTAATTATATTTTGTTTGACGGCGCCACCAAAGTAGTTTATAAATAAATAAATACTTGTAGATTTGTTTTGGCGGATATGTAGAAGGAAAAAAATAAAAATAAAGAGCGGCAAATATATTTAATTGTCATTTTAATAGGGGGAAAATGGGAGAGAGTGATTGGGGGGAGGGAATGAAATGATATTCCTCAAAAGGAAAGAGGAAAGGAGTCTATAAAGTCGGACCTCGTATGTGTACCTGAAAATATACTGGGATGGAATAACTTCCGATCCCTACCATATACCATTGATGGGACCACTTCAGCTTCCATCTTTGGCTTTGTAAAATACATCAGGGCCATCCCAGATATAATATATTTATGGGTATTTTTTAGTCAGCCCTCCTCTCACCCAGAACAATTAGTAGATTTAAAAATGTACAATATCCATACTAGTCAAGTCCGCCTGTATATGGAGTAGTGCTTTGCCGGAAGTTCCGGTTCCGGTAGGTCGGAAGTTCCAGGATTTTTTGGCTCAGGTCCGGAACCAAAAATTAGATCCGGTGCCGGATCCGATCAAAATTTCAGTTCCTATTCCGGCCAAATTTGCGGTTCCGACGAAGCTCTGATAGTTGTGGATAAAAATTAATATCTTTAGTCATCCTGATTAATTTGCAACTCTTTTTTATTGTTTCCCTTATACAATTAAGTAAAGTTTATAAAAAATAATTTTCCCAATTTTTTCCAGAATAAACGTGCAAAATTGAAAAAGTCAGTTCAGAGGGCTCACCAAACATTTGCAACTCAAAGCATAAAATTGCAGAATAGAGAATTTTACAAACAGAGATGAATTTTGATTAAAAAATATTAATAGAATAATTGTGGGTACGGCCCAAGTAGGCGCGCGGCCAAGTAGGCGCAAAGTCATAACTTGCTTCAAGCTTTCCGAATCTTACCAAATTTGGTATTAAACGATTCCTCTCATCGAGCTAAAGAGATTGTTACCAAAATTGTTAAGGTCCATAAAATTTTCAGGTAGTTATGGCTTTGCGCCTACTTGGCCGCGCGCCTACTTGGGCGTGTCCCAATAATTGTGCTATAATTTAAAAGTGATCTCTCTTTTTATTTTTCATTCTTTTACAATTTACTAAACTAATCTTCAATTTAGAATAAAATAATTATTTTTCTAATTTTGTTAAAAGGCCGTTAGTTAGTAAGTAGACTATTGAGATTAAAAAGAGTAAATGGAAAAAGTAACTAAAAAAATGTTTAAATAACCACAACGTTAAGCAAAAAAAGTTTAATCTTGCAGTTGTTTTTACCATGCTTTTAACTTTCTACATATTAACTAATTTGCTAGCTAATTATTAGAGTTTCACCGGAAGTTCCGGGATCCGGAACTCTAATTGGATCCGTTCTGGTCAAAATTTCGGTTCAGGTGAAACACTATTAATTATCCACATTTATTAAATAGAACTAGCGAAGAGACTCGCCCTTCGGGCGAGTCCCAGAACTCTTATCAACCCATTTGTTTGACACTCATCTGCTCAGTATCTGAACTTTTATCGACACATTTTCTGTATCTTATCTACCCATTAACAAAACTCTTACCTACCCAATGTTTGAACTCATATCTACCAAGTGTTTGTGCTTTTATCTACACATTGCCAGAACAATTAAAAACACATTGGTAAAAATCTTATCTACCACTTGGCAAAGCACTTATCTACCCTTTTCCGGTAATTAAATACCCAATGTCTGAACTTTTATCTAATATGTATCTACCCAGTGACAAAAGTCTTTTCTGGCCATTGTCGGATCTCTTACCTACCCAGTTTTTGAAATCTTGTCTGTTCAGTCTGAGGCTTTTATCTACACATTATCTAGATCTTATCTACCCAAAGACACAACTTATATCTACCATTTGACAAAACTTATCTGGCCATTGTCTGATCTCTTATCTACACAGTGTAAGAAATCTTATCTATCCTACTCTGCTAAAAAATCCGGCAGAATTTACCCGGATAAGAGAAAAGAATAAAAGGGAAAAAACACTTAAAAACTTTATCAAAAAAATTTTAAAAAAACCTAAAAAACAAAATAAAATTCTAAAACTTCTCGTATTTCCAATCGTTGTAGCCGTGGGATGAAGTCGGCACGTGGCGAGCAAAGTTTAGGCCAGCCTTAAAATAAAAAGCAAAGGAAAGCTTGCGACAAGGTGGCCTGCGACAAGGTGGGCCGTACCCCTAAAATTATATATAGGATTAAAAAATTTTTGAAAAAATTCTATTTATAAAACCTACAGTAAAAACTTACTTGTTAGCAAGTCACTGAACCGGGCGCTTTAAAATAATGTAATCGTTTTTAATTTTTTACTTTTAGAGTCTCCGAACTTTATTATTTTTGAGTTATTCGTAGAGACCGGAAGGCATTGGAGCCCGGTCCCTTTTCACGGTTTTCGGCTCCTTTTTCCCGGCTTTTTTAGGATGCCGGGATGAAACCGGAATAGGAAATTCCCTGTTTTCCCCAGGGAATTTTCCACCCAGGAAATTCCCTGTCCCTGCCCTCTAATTGTTCGAATTAATTAAATTTTTTAAATTTGTTTCTGTTAATATTGAAAATTTATTTTTGCAATTTATTTTTAGTTGTTATTTATTTCTAAAAAATTTTCAAAAGGAAAAATGTCTCAGGAAAGTACAATGATTTGGTAAATTAATTTTAAAAAATTTTTAAAAATTTTTTTCCAAAAGCATTGACAATTCTGAATGGATGCGTAATGGGGACCTTCCACCAACTCGTTTTAATTGTCAACAAGAAGCAGTCCGTGCTTTAGTTCATTACAAACTTCGAAGCAATCCGGAAAATGCTGTTGGGTTAATTTCTCTTGCAAAGTTTTTTTTGAAAATTTTGGGGAGAAAAAATTTTTTTTTAATTTTTTAAGTCGTGTGGAGGTGTTGAACTCTTTATTGACTGATGACCGGAAATTAATGGTTCGCCTGCACAGTTTGGAAATTAACGTTTGTTTTTTGATGATTTTTAAAGTCTCTAGTTATTTAAGCTAGAGGTGGGTAGGGAGTCTCAAATTTTATGAGATATCTCGTCAAGTTTCGATAATCGAGATTTTTGTTCGAAGTTTAGTCTCATGTCAGCCCTATCTCTAATTTAAATCTAATGGGTTCGTTTCGGATTTTCGACACAAAACAAGGGGTGGATTTTAAGGTTATACTATAACCTATTTTTCCCTACCAATAAGATAGTTATAATATGAGAAATTCAGAGCCTTTGTCATTTTTTGAAATTTATCTAGATTGTTATTTTAAGCTTTTATAACCTAAAATCCTGATCTCTACTTATAAAGGTTGAGAATCTCAAATAAATTTTTATACTTTAAAAGTCTATCCTCCATTTTTATTCATTTATTTTTTAAAAATTAAAGTAAATCAAAAACATTTTAATTTTTAGGGTTCTACAAAAATCTTTCCTGGAGTTAAAACTGCATATTTGGCTTTAAAACATCGTAAAATCCGCACTCACAAAATGCGTATAATTGTTTTTGTTGGAAGTCCATTGGATCAGCTTTTAACGGAAAAAGAGGAGGTTTTCTTATGATTTTTGCAAGGGCGTATCCAGGGGGCTAGAGCCCCCCCCCCCCCTAATGGAGGAAAGAGGGAAAGAATTAGGAGAAGGATGGTCGAAAAAGTGATTTTTTGGTCTACGGCCTTCGAAATTTAAAAAATTTTCGTTCGGAACGCCAAAATTTTGGCGCACACCCAATGTTAGCCCCCCCCCCGAAACCGACCCCCTGGATACGCCCTTGGAGTCTTGGGCTTAAGACCTGTTTTTGAATGACCACGATTCCATTAAAGGGGATTTGTTGTCAAATGAAACTTGGGTAAAGGCTTATCCAGGGGTCGATTTGGGGGGGGGGGGGGTTTGATTCCCGATTTTTGGGAATCAAAACGGCTTATATACCTCGGTTCAGTCCCGATAGCTTAATAAGTTTAAAAAGGATTAAGTCGAATATCAGAGTAATTTTAAATAATTCATTTTCCAGTTTCTCAAATTCGCCAAAAAACTTAAAAAAGAGAAGGTTAATGCAGATTTTGTTCTTTTTGGTGAAGCTATGGCAGAAAATAACCAAATTGTTTCCGATTTTATTAATATATTGAATGGACCGTTAGTTTTTATTTTTTCAAAATTTTTCCTAAAAAAATTTTTTCTTAAAGAGACGGCCAAGGCTCTCATCTTTTGGTTGTTCTTACGGGGGACATTAAACTTTATGATGCAATACTTCGCTCTCCTATTTGTGATGGTGGTGGTAATATTGGGGCTGGTGTTGATTTTGGTATTAACGAGGAGGATGATCCGGAACTAGCTATGGTTATTTTTTAAAAATATTTTTGGGGAGTTTTTTTGGGTGGAAGATTGTCTTTTTAAATTGTTGAAATCTTTCCTTTTGAATTAGAATTTTGAAACCGTCTAAACTTACTAGTGATGCTCGGGTATCCCGATCCCGATTCCCGGGTTTTTTCTTCTCCCGAGCATCACTAAAACTTACAAGGAAATATAGGATACTTTGTACAAAAATTTGGTAATTTTTTTTGGTTCCAATAGACTTTCTATTGAGTTGTGATGCGAGTTTTACTGTAAAATGACTTTGGGCCGAGTTATGGCCATTCAAAATTTGAGTATTACCATATTTTTGTATGCAGTATTGGATGTTTCCTTGTTAGAGTTAATGGAATTTGTGAGTGGGGGAAACCTTCATTTCGATTGAGCTTTAATAAAAGTAGTAGAGTTAAAAAAGGTCATTTCGAATTTTTAAATTTTTTTTATTTAGGCACTTCGAATCTCGTTGGAGGAGCAGCGCATTAGACAACAAGGAGAAGGGGATAATGCTTAAAAGACCTAGTGTTATTTTTCTTTTGTTTGCCTCCAATTCATTGACCTCATATTTATTTCTCTCATTTATTGTAAAACCTATTTTGCCTTAAACAAAATCGTTGTTTTTGTTTAATTTGAAAAGAGAGATAAACCGGGTTATTTATTTTATTCGTGTCTAAATTTTAAAGGCTCCATGACAATTGTACAGTGGACAATTGTACAGTATTAAGAGCTTTTTTAAAAAAATTTAATGTTAACCCAAAGTATCGAAACATATGATCAACACTAAATTTTTTAAATTTTATTATACAACATGGGGAGGTTGTTCCAATGACGGACAAACTTCAATTCGTTGAAATGATCAGCGAAAATTATGTGAGTGATCAACCTCGATAGGGAACAACCAAGAGTGATCAATCAGGTGAGTGATCAACCTGGAAAGTGAAAATCGGAAATGTTGAAATGTTGATAAATATAGAAATCGGAAACCGAGTGTTGATCAAACGGAAGAGTGAAAACGAGAGCGATAAACGACACAGATATCGATCAACTTAGTGATCAATCAAGATTCCTTTAGAGATTAATTGATCAATCGATCACTCTCTCGGTTGATTAATTGAAATTTTTGATCAAAATAAGCTTCCCCTCCATTGAACAACTTCCCAATGTTGTATAATAAAATTTAAAAAATTTAATGTTGATTATATGGTTTCGATACTTTGGGTCAAGTGTATATATATTTCTTACCGATTATCGCAAAATTATAAATTTCTTTTTAAAAATCTCTGAATACTGTACAATTGTCCACTGTACAATTGTCTACTGTACAATTGTCTCACTGTACAATCGTCCCACTGTACAATTGTCGGTCCACCATTTTAAACACGTTTGAGACCGAGAATTATCGGTAAAGCCCGTTTTAGTTGAGTGAGACTTTCTGAATGTGGTTAATCCTTCATTATGCTTCTCTTTGACCTAGTCTAAAAAATGAAGAATTTTAATAAATTCTTAAAAGTTCGTTTTACATGGCTCCCGTAATATGTATGTATACTTCGGAGGAAAAATGACTTCTAATTCTTTACACCAAAAATCGCTTGGACCTAGATGGTTTTTCGATTTCCAGTGGCCTATATCTCTGCGAGTTTTCGTCTTACGCAAAAAATTCTTATGAACTCAGCTCGGCGAGGGGAAACGAGTGGTATATACCGGGGATGTCTAGTAAAGAATACATCTTAGTAAAGATAAAAAATCACGATTGCGTGCACTTATCTAGATGTAACTTTTTGTATGATGATCTGATCAAAACAATCTAGTTGGCGAAAATGATCCTCGCATCCAGGGCTTTCAAATGATAAAAGATTTATTCGATTTATTTGGAATGGCCCAAAATAAGGCTCCGGGACTCAGCCGTCCCCCGCCGGAAATAATGTAATCATTTTTGATTTTTTACTTTAGAATCTAGAAATTTTTAATGTTTAATTAGTCGGATTAATTCGTTTATTTTTGGTTTTACATATTTATTTTATTAAATTCTATTGTTTATTTCAAAAAATTTTAAGAAACTAAAATATGTCTCAGGAAAGTACAATGATTTGGTAAATAAATTTTTGAAAAGGGGCTAACCTTGGCACTGAAGACAGACCTACAAAAAATTTTTAAGAGGAATATCGAGGGATTTAAAGGAATAACGGTATAAATACCAGCACTATGGAGATAAGTACAATATCTCTATCCCCTTCAATCACACTAAATCCGTCGATATTCCCTTTCAAAATTTGTAGGTCTTCAAGGTCAATAGGTTTACTGGAATAAACTTAAAATTTGAAAACAAATTTTTATTTTCAAAAAGCATTGACAATTCTGAATGGATGCGTAATGGGGACCTTCCACCAACTCGTTTTAATTGTCAACAAGAAGCAGTCCGTGCTTTAGTTCATTACAAACTTCGAAGCAATCCGGAAAATGCTGTTGGGTTAATTTCTCTTGCAAAGTTTTTTTTGAAAATTTTGGGGAGAAAAAATTTTTTTTTAATTTTTTAAGTCGTGTGGAGGTGTTGAACTCTTTATTGACTGATGACCGGAAATTAATGGTTCGCCTGCACAGTTTGGAAATTAACGTTTGTTTTTTGACGACTTGTCATGGTTTTTATTTCACTCCGTTGACACATGAAGTCAAATTAGAGATAAAAGATTAGGGAGCCTAGTCGTTCAGTTCCAACATAAAATAAGTCCAACCAATTAAAAAAAATATGTTTTTTCCAAATTAAAATCGCCAACAAAATAAAATGCAGGCGGAATAAATGGCAGATCAAAAATTATAAAAACTTATTTTATAATTAGAAGAAAAAAGAAAAATAGGTAAAACTCCATCATATCTGATTAGGACAAAAGATGTCACCGAGCTGATCGAACGACTCCGAAAATCGATTTGTTGTAATTTTTTCGTGTTTTCCCTTAATGTTTGTGATTTTGTCACAGTTGTATTCAAGGCGGTGCCTTTCGGTTATTCAATTCGAGAATTTGATTCAATTTGGACCCAAATAACAGCTTCTATTCAGTCCCGCCTGTCCCTAGTTATTCCTGCCTATTGGCACCTTCTTCATTCTTGTATTTGTATTAGGAAAAACGTGTTATTATATTCTTGTGTTATTCTGTTAGTTATTAGATAAAACCGCACTCTAGGACATAACACTATTCATTATAATTTTTAGGGCTCTACTAAAATCTTTCCTGGAGTTAAAACTGCATATTTGGCTTTAAAACATCGTAAAATCCGCACTCACAGAATGCGTATAATTGTTTTTATTGGAAGTCCATTGGATCAGCTTTTAACGGAAAAAGATTCGGTAATGGAGGTTTTTTACAAAATAAATTGTATCTTGGATAATTTTTTGGTTTATAGTAGGGTTGCGCCCCGAGCCTTCGGGGTTGACAAAGCCGGGGTCAGGGTTGCTCAAATTGTTCGGGGTCGGGGCTGAAAATAATGTCGGGGGTCGGGGTTGAAGTGAAAATTTACAAAATCAAGCATTTTTATCCAACATTACTGTTCAAAATCAACATTTTTATTAAAAAATCAACTTAATCTTCATTATCTTCACTTTCTGAATCTGATTCGTTATTATTTGAGGATCATACTTGATCCTTCCAATTATTTGAGGATCATACTTGATCCTTCCAATTATTTGAGGATCATACTTGATCCTTCCAATTGGAAAAAAGATAGCGCTTATCGAGGGCTTTCGAATGCTATATGATTCATTTTTATTGGATCAAGCAGCAAAAATTTATAGCCGATCAACGTCGGCTGACGCTCAACTGACCCCAACCCAAAATTCTGATCTCTAGTTAAAAGCCAACTTTATCAAAAATCCTTAATTTTAAATAATTCATTTTCCAGTTTCTCAAATTCGCCAAAAAACTTAAAAAAGAGAAGGTTAATGCAGATTTTGTTCTTTTTGGCGAAGCTATGGCAGAAAATAACCAAATTGTTTCCGATTTTATTAATATATTGAATGGACCGTTAGTTTTTATTTTTTCAAAATTTTTCCTAAAAAAATTTTTTCTTAAAGAGACGGCCAAGGCTCTCATCTTTTGGTTGTTCCTGCTGGAGATACTAAACTTTATGATGCAATACTTCGCTCACCTATTTGTGAGGGCGGAGGGAATATTGGAACTGGTGTTGATTTTGGCATTGACGAGGAGGATGATCCTGAATTGGCTATGGTTTTTAAAAATGTTTTTGGGTCAAACCTCCCTGGAAACAGTACCAGAAATTCTCGATGGGATCTACACGCTAGAATTTATAACCAAAATGGGCAATTATAAAAAAATTCTACAACTATTTTTGTTAAAGCGTCGTTTTTTATGAAACGACCTGTAAATGTCCAGTTGATGTCCTACCTGTCCGAAAAAAATGAAAAAAGATAAGGATGGAAAATTTAAGACAACATTCTCAAATCGATTTCGATTTCTTCCTAATTTTCTTCTTTTTAGGCCCTTCGAATTTCTTTGGAAGAACAACGCGTCAGACAACAAGGAGGAGGGGACGCTCCCCCACAGGTTGAAGAACAACCTCAAAATGAAGATAACGCAATGGATGTTGAAGAAGTAGTGGGAGATGAGGAAGGTTCGAAGAAAACTGCCGACGTTTCGATCATTTCTCCCCCGATTAACTTTGAGGAAATGACTGAAGAAGAGCAAATGGCTTATGCTCTTCGAATGTCCGTTCAACATGGTTAGTGATAACTAGGGCGTCAATTTATATGGATATAAATCCCTCTAACTGATTACTTGATAAGTTCTGCGTTTAGTTATGGTTAGTTAGAGGGTTTTATATCCATATAAATGGACGCCCTGGTGATAGGTATATTAACATATGTGTTAACCTGATGGAACACCCACTGTTATAGATTATAGGTGTTCTTGATTAGAAGGATGAAAGCTTAAACTAATTTCCACTTGAAATATAGGAGCTCTCGTTCGCTATATTTAAACACTACAATATTTTGTGGGTCTTCCTCATGGAAGTAAGATTATTGGTTCTTAGAAAAAAAGAACAATAAATCTTTCAATCTTTTTTAAATTTTGCCATAGGTTTTTTGTTTGTAATATCCATGGATTTCTAATTCTGGGACTCGAAATAAAATCTGGTTCAAATACAGACCGAAACATAAACATCGCAGTTATCCTTTTCTTGGGACCAATATCTTTATTTAGCCTATTATTAATTTTTAGCTAGTGAAAGTCAACAGCCAAGCCGTTCACGCTCTCCATCAATGGCAACACCTGCACCGACACCAATGGAAACGGAGGTAGATGGTGGAGGTGGACAAACTGTTGCTGGAGCTGGTGTTGTTGGGGATTTATTGAATGATCCGGTTTGTTTTTCTTGAAAAATTTGAGCAGAGCCTTAAGTGATTTAATGTAAAAGCCTATTCCTCTTCTATTTTTCTTTCTTCTACTTGCCAACCTTCATCTTCTTGTATTTCGTTGTGTGATGAACTGTGCGAGATCGTCTACATAGTAAATCTCGGGCGTAACAGAATAGGCGCGGAGGACAAAACCAGGAAGTGCAGTCAGCAGTTTCAGTTCGTCAACAGCTTTAGTTCATCAACGGCAGTGCATAGTAACGGACCAGTATTGCGTGTGGTAAATTGATGTGCATTGAACAAGCCTATAAAATGTGGTGAAACATGAACTAGAACCAAAATCAACCCCCGGTCATAATTTTGGGCCGAGATACAGACAAAAACCCTGCGCAAAGCAAAGGTTTTGCACAAGCGTCTCGCCGATGCAAAAGGATTACTTTATGTCATAACTTTGCCTTTTCAATTTCGTTGATTTTGATGTCATTCGAAACAGCTCGTCAAGCTCTTTCGAATGAGCTATTATTTGTTTAATCGGATTTTTAGACCAAAAAATAAGCTTGGTCCACCCTTTTATTCTTCAATTTTTGTGGGTCTGTATCTCGGCCCAAAATTATGACCGGTTTTCCCTGTTATTTATTTGTTTCCTATTATCCTATGCCCCTAAGTCGTTTGTGTGAATTTTTCGTTTGGTGGCAAGAGTGGAGTGTGAGAAGCCGAACTTTTTTTAAAGTGCGTATGGAAGAAAGCCCTTAAGCAGTTTATCATAAAAGCCGGTCAATTGACTTTTTCTTCTATTCTTCGTCTACCAACCTTTATCTTCTATTATATTTTGTTGTGTGATGTGCGTGATCTACATGGTAAACCTAGAACTTAAGAGGTCAATTCCAAAATAGTCATAAATATTTCTGATAGGATCATTCACAGAAAATTTACAATAAATTTTTTTAATTTTAGTCTCGTCTTCAACAATTAGTTGATCAAAGAGGTAAGCAGTCACAAGAGATCAAGGTAACTCCAAAGACCGACAAATCTGCTGCCGCATCTGAAGATAAAGGAGATAACAAGGTCTTGAAATAAATTTTAACTTTAAAATTAAAAATTACAGGAAGAGGATAAGCAGAAAAAATGAATTTCATGCGATTGAATAATTTAACTTTCCGTATTGCTACTATGATGCAATAAGAAATTGTAAAACCACCTACCGTATTTCCTCTAAAATAGCCCCTCCCTCTAAAATAGCCCCACCCTCTAAAATAGCCCCACCCTCTAAAATAGCCCCCCTCTAGAGGTTGATCGAAAAAAATAGCCCCACCCTCTAAAATAGCCCCTCCCTCTAAAATAGCCCCACCCTCTAAAATATTTTATTGTTTGTGGCATTGTTTTTTTTTCATTGCACAGCACTGTTGAATCCCTATATTTCAATAAGATTATAAATGATTATGGGGGATATCGGGGATTTGAAGGGATATAATGGGATTCTGATGGATTAAGGGATAGCGGTGGATTAATATGGATTCGAGGATTTGGAGAGATATTAGTTATTAGGAGGAATTTGCGAACTAAAAGAGATGAATCAAGAGATATTTTTTCCATTTTTATTCAATTAATTGTCCGATAGACTCCCAAATCCCTGATCTCTCAAATCCACGGATATCCACTTTAATCCCCTCAAATTGGATTTTGAAAGGAAATTGATGAATTAAGCTAGATATCGGTAAAGTCTATAACTATTCCCTTCCTTGCTCCCACTTATAATCCCTTAAATTAATCTCCAACATATCTCATAATCCCTTAGAATCCACTGATATCCATCGATAATTCTCCACCTCCTGATCTCCCGATGAAGGATTAAAGTCATGTCACATTGAAATTAAACTTCAAAATGCCAAGATAGGCATCTTAATCTAATCACTTTTAATATTATTAAACTTTAGGGACTTAACTGAGGTATATACAAGTGGGATATATTCTAAAATAAATTCTTAATTAGGTATCTCGAACCTTAATCGAAGTCTAAGATGGATCTATCGACTGAGGAGTACTTGATGGAAGTTTTTGGGCTGGGATTTTTGTTAAGAGACTTTTAGATTGTGATGAATTCTATTAAATTTTAGAAAAATATTATTCAAAATTTTGTAAAAAAATTTTAGTTTTCAAAAAATTTAGGCGTCGAAAAAAATAGCCCCTCCCTCTAAAATAGCCCCACCCTCTAAAATAGCCCCTCCCTCTAAGATAGCCCCTCCCTCTAAAATAGCCCCTCCCTCTAAAATAGCCCCTCCCTCTAAGATAGCCCCTCCCTCTAAAATAGCCCCTCCCTCTAAAATAGCCCCTCCCTCTAAAATAGCCCCCCTCTAGAGGTTGATCGAAAAAAATAACCCATGGGGCTATTTTAGAGGAAATACGGTATTTTCTTTCTGTTTTTCTATGTTCTGATTGTCCAATTAATCTGAAATTTTTATAGAATTTGGACATTATACTATTGGACATTATACGAGAAAAATCTCTTAAAATCCAGACGACCAGCTTTTATCGAGTTTTTTCTCGAAAATGGGTGTTAAGAAATTATAAAACCACTATTTAAAAAGAAATCTTTCAAAAATTTTTTGAGCATTTCTATTGTATTAAATAGAAAGGCAAAAAGAGCGAAGTCAATAAATGACTTTTTCATCGAGATCTCGAAGATCTACGGGAAATGAAGTCTTGTTCTTTTGTCTTTTCTATTCAATATCAATAGAAATGCTCACAAAAAATTTTCAGGCATTTCTAATATGAAAAACAAAATTTTTAGAAAATGGTTATCGGTAATCTTTATTGGATTTCAAATAAGCATAAACTTTAAAAATATCTTATGATTAAATGAATTTGTCAAGTTTAAAAAATATCTGGTAAAATGCATAGGATTTTATCTATGATTTTTTTATAAAATACTTGATTTTTACAGATTTAGCTTTTCTTTTATTAATTGGCGATGTCACGTAAAATTTGAGGAGCAAAGCATAAAAGAAGTTTCAGTTAGGTATGGGTCTTTCGTGGAGCAAAGTGAAAATTATTTTCAAAAAAAGAATAATTTGGTACTACTGAAGATGAGGGTGCCGGGTGCCTTTTTCCGGTAAATATGTAAAAAATGGTCAGTTTTCAAAGCGTATTTATAAAGCTCGTCGAGCTGAGTCAAATGACACCAAAATCAAAAACCTATCATTTGTATAAAATTTCGTCGTTATGGTTTTTCGCCCCTATGATTTTCCAATTTTCACGGGTCTATCTCGGTCAAAGCAAGTCCGATTTTTTTGATTTTGGTGTCATTCGACTCAGCTCGACGAGCTTTATAAATACGCTTTGAAAACTGACCATTTTTTACATATTTACCGGAAAAAGGCACCCGGCACCCTCATCTTCAGTAGTGCCGAATTTTTAAGGTTATCCCAGATTCTACGGGACCATCTTGCCAAGCTCTTTGGAATAGGCTATGATTTACATATTTGAATCTACTTCAAAATGAGCTTACTCCCCCTTTGGTTTTTGACCATTTCGAGCCCTATATTTAGATCCTAGGGCCAACCTCTCCCACCCTAGTTCGACAGCTTTCGGCACTCTTTTGAATGACACCATAATTGGCCTGTTTCGACCATGGAGAAAAAGGGCATATAAGCGAAGATTTCCAACTTCTGGAGTTGGGTACGGCCCACTTAGTCGCAGGCCACTTAGTCGCGAAGGTAATTTTTTCAGGTCGCTTAAAACTTAAACCAAGACAGCGCAAACCGATTTCTAAAATTCGGTGTTCATCAAAATTCATTAAATAAAACATTCTACGAGACTAATGGGTAATTCCAAGGATTGTCCCCCCCCCCCCCCCCCCATTTTTTTCCTTCCTTAAGAAGGACATAATGGTCAATTTTTCTTCCTTCCTCAATTTCACTCTAGTTCCCTGTGGCAAATTCAAATCAGACATTCCTCTTAAAATAAGAGGCATTAACAAAGAAAGGATTAATTCTTTATTCATTACGTTCACAAGGATAAAATAATGAAACATGATACCAAAAATTATAAACTTTTTACCTTAATAGTTGTTCGACCTCCACATTTACCGCATGTACGTTTCCCATGAAGAAGTCCAAGTTCTTCAAGCCATGCATCGAAATCGTAGTCGCTTAATCGTAGTTTTTCATGAAGATGCGAAGATTTAAAATTTTTCAGTTGTTCCATATTTAATTTTAACTAAGAATGTGATGTTTTCAAAACATTCTAATGTTATATACCAATGTTAATCGATTCATAGATTAATCCTTTCTTTGTTAATGCCTCTTATTTTGAGAGGAATGTCTGATTTGAATTTGCCACAGGGAACTAGAGTGAAATTGAGGAAGGAAGAAAAATTGACCATTATGTCCTTCTTAAGGAAGGAAAAAAATGAAAAAAATGGGGGGGGGGGGGGGGGGGGGGGACAATCCTTGGAATTACCGACTAATGTTTAAAGAAACTAGTAAATACATGAAAAAAAATAAAAACCTTGGAAAATTTCACTATCAAAAATGAGAATGCTTTCCTCATCATCCTCGCCATTGTCTGCCAACAGAAATTGCTCATAGAAACCAGGTTCTGAAAACCATGTTCTGACTCGTAGGCTGTAGTCAAATGGTATTATCAGTTTCCCTATTGTCTTGATTTTTAGGCGCTTGTTAATGCTGTAATCGAACTCGTTTCACGATCTTGCGCATGGCAGAAACTCCTTGTACAACATTGCTTCTAATTTGTGCTGGGTTCTCCATTGTAGTTGCAGCACGTTGTCGAACACGTGTCAATATTTGTTCTACAGAAACTTCTGCTCCGTTTTAGATACTTCGCGACTAAGTGGCCTGCGACTAAGTGGGCTTGCGACTAAGTGGTCGCGACTAAGTGTCCTGCGACTAAGTGTCCGTGTCCCCTGGAGTTTAACAAGTTGATTTTATAGAAATACAAAATTACAATTTTCGGTATATTTAAAGGAAAAACATTGCAAACTTGCTTCAAAATATGCAAATGAAATCATTTCAATCATTCTTTTGTTTATTCAATTAGTAACAAATGTTGAACTAAAAAATAAAAATTTGTAGAAAATTTAAAAGAAAATGTGTTAATACTTTGATTGTCTCAGGAAAATGAATGAGTCCGCATAAATGTTCACAAAAACTGGTTAGGGACAACTCACAAGTATCTAATTTCGTACAGAATCATCAAATCTAACGATATTGGTATCATCAAAAAAAATCGCAAAATAGTTAGGAACGACAACCAAAGTATTACTGGAATTTTTATAGAATAACCTTCCAAAATTGTCATTCTACTCAATCCGTCGCGTCATCAACGTGAACGAGAGCGTGATCGTGAGTATGAACGTCCCCCTCCTCCACCACCACGACGTTGATATGGCGAGCGAGATCTGTATATTTTTGTGAAGAGAAGTTGAAAGATTTTTTGTCTTTTTTTAAAAGTATATCTGATTTAAAGTTGCGGATGAGGAGCTGGTGATGACTCACAAAACACACAAAAAGAGATGAATAAAGGAGACAAGGAAAAATCCAAAAAAATTTTTTTAATTTTTCTATCCGGCATTTGCAAATGCTGAGCCGAATTTTTTAAAGTTTGGGTGAACAAATTGAGAAAATGATGGATTGTTTGGGTTGAGATGAGATGAGGTTGAAAAGATGGTTAGTTGATGGTGAGATGTTTGGGTGGTTGTGTGTGTGTTGCTGAAAACAGCACTCCTCAAGTTTTAAGATATTTTGGGGATTTTTGATTTTTTCCCATGTGAGATTTAACTAAATACGCAAGTGCGGACAAATATTTTTAATCCGCGGTTAAGTAATCAATGAAAGCTAATGTCCCAAAAAACCCCAAAGAAAGCTAATATAATAAGGTCGCCTGGGATTTGATTTCCAAACGTTGGTCTTAAAATTAACCAGGAGATCCCGTTGTCGAACCGAACAAAGCAAAAAATCAGGATTTTTAGGATACCCCAAAACTCGAATTAACCCGGATCAATCGAACAAGTCAAGAAAATTGCCCCGAACACAGACCAAACTCTAAAACACCCCTATTAATATGATAGTAAATATAAAGAATTCCTACCCTTATTCAGACAGACATATCCGGTAAAAATTTCAGTTAAAATATAAACCTTGAACGGTCACGGTCCCGGTCCCGATCATGACGATCGCGAGATCGATCACGATATCCTCTCCCTCCTCCTCCACCACCGCCATATCCACCACCACCGCCACCACGGAAGCCTCCTCGTCCCCCTCCACTAGGTCGTCCAGACGCACTAACAGAAAGTTCAACTCTTGCTTTAACACCACAGATACGCCTAAATTGGAATTTAAAAGATAAAATCGGGGTTAAAAGAAATTTAACAAACGTTCCATCCATTGAACGTACAGCATCCTCTGCATCTCGGTGATCATCAAATTCCACAAAAGCAAAACCTGGAGGACGACGGGCAACCCAAATTTTGCGAATTCGCCCAAATTTATGAAAAGCGTCGTCCAACTAGAGAATTAAATTTTTAAAAGGGGAATGGAAGGATTTAAAATTGGAACCTCTTCGGATGTAGCATCCTCAGGTAAACCGCCAACATAAACTTTCCCTTCTACAAAACCACCACGACGGTTGGACATTTTATAATTTAGTTAATTGCTGTGTATCTAAACCTTAAGAATGACTCATCATCAGAAAGAAAAGTTTCAAAATTAGAAAAAGTGTAGGGGGCAATTTAGTCGCCAATTTAGAGAAGGGCAAAAATGGGACAATTCAGGGGGTGCCGAGTGATTTCGGCAGTGTGAATTGGCCAGTGATTTAATTGGGCAGTAAACAGCTTTAAAAATAGATTTTTATGCAAAAACAATTTGAGAAACAACTGAAAGTCGATGGAAAAAATAATCTAAGGGTAACTGACAAATGAGAGCAGACAACTCAGTGTCCGTATAAAACGGCCAACTCATTGCCCTTGCATTTTTACTACGGTTAACTGGTGGAGCATCGCTGGAGCAACTTCCTAGTTGTTGTTAATGAAACGATTTCCCAACTAAATTAGTATATCAGCATAAGAAAAAGAATACTCCCAAACACGGTCCGCGCCCACGTTTCCGTCCCTGTTCTGGAAATTAGTTTCTTAGCATTTTTTGTCAGAAACATCAGTACAAATACAGTTAAAGTTCCAAAAACGAGGGGAAAACGGGGGTATCGATATAGATTGGTTGAACCTCCTTCACCGTTGCTAGCCCTATTATTGTTAATGAAGCGATTGGCCGACTAAATTATATCCATATTTATGATAAAAGTCCTAAACCAGAAACAATCTACTCGTCCGGGAATCCGCAAGTTTAAGATGGGGAATTTGGCGGGACTGAGGGATTATTCCCGCGTGAGTTATTCCAAAAAAGTTTTTAAAAATTACTCAAGCATATACGGGGGCCCTCAAATGTGATCATTACTTTTTATATACAGTCATCAAGAAAATTTAAATTTTCCTAACCAAAAACTTGTTAGGCTTAGATCGAAGTTTTCATCTGTCAGAATTTTAGGTAGCCTGTGATATGTAGTAAAGCAGCTGGGCTATAGCTATTTCTCTCCTTTAGTTAGTGCAAAAGGTTAATCGGCGGCTGGGAGCGAACCAGCATTTGAAGTAGACCGGACTGATGTGTTAGCCATTACACAACGCCGCCTACTGCACAGCCTTAGAAATTAAATAGCTATATGCTTTACATGATCTCGGAACCGTCAGCACTAATTTAGAGAGCAAAACATAACGAAGAAAATAAAACAAAATGCCCAACAGGGTTTTTAAATAAATTAATTTAATTAAAAATTTAAAATCAATTTTTAAAATTTTAAAAAGGTCAAATTCAATTTGAATTAATCAATTTTAATTAATAAGGAAGTTATTTTACAATGCCACGAGAAATTTCAATTAACGATTTTGCCATTATAAGCCATTATTAAACGCGCATTCCATTGTTAAGCTACGCTTACGAAAAAAAAAGCGCGCGTCTTTCCGGGGAAAGAGATAATGGGACTGATGTATTATTCCCGCGTGAGTTATGGGGGGGGGGGGAGAAATTCTTTCTGGGGGGGGGGGAATTCTCTCTGAGGGGGGGGGGGGGGGGGGAGAGAAAAAATCTCCTCATGGGAAATGAGGAGAGAAGACACTTGCTTACATAGACTGCGTCTTCACCTGCGTCTTACGTTTCATGTAAGCGTAACGTAATATAATGCGATCGATGCCTATTTACTTATTAAATCCCTCCCCAAAAAAGGCCATATATAAGGGGAGAATAAAACAACAATTACAAACACTTACAAACTTCCCCTTTCACAAACTTAATTTTAAATTTGCTTAAGCTTTGCTTAAGCCAAGCGATAAAAAACCAAGCGATACTTTTTATTACCGCATCACTAGTAGAAAACAATAAAAGAGATGGATATACACCAAAAAACACTTTAAATACCTCATTTAAATATAGTCTAGTCCACGATACACGATTGGATATAGTTGGGGGACAGAATGACCCCCGGCCTCGGTTTATTATTCCTTTATTTTTAATTAATCTCTTTCGGAATAAATAGAAAAAATTAATTTTAGATTTAAAAAAAATTATTTTTAAAAATCCTTCCCATAAAAATGAATTATTTCTCAATTTTTTTGTTCTTCATTTCATTCTATTTTGTTTATTCTGGAGATGAATGGAATCCGGAAAATATTGCCAGAATAATGAGTCAATATGAGCAATCAAAACAACAACAAGAAAGACAATGTTAGTATAATAATTTAATCAAAATTTTGATTTCCCTCAAATCAAAATTAGGCTATATATTATTTTCAGCAAATGTCGGTGTGAATTTATGTGGAGACTGGACCGAGTCAACTCCTCAAAAATTAATTTTAAGACTGGACCGAATCAAGATCTCGAACAAAAATATCATTTATCGAAATTGAGTCCTTTCGAGATACAACCCTGTGTGATAAGCAAAACCAATCGCCGCTTGTTATAATAATAGCCTTATATTCTTGTACGCCCTTCTCTCACTCCGGTCTCTTTCAAAAACTATTGAAATTTTATATTAATTTTAAATTAGAAAAAATTTTAATTTACAGTTTCTGGTCTACTCAATCAGAATACTAACTTTCATCGTATGTGTAAACATTAAATTTTAAAACTTTTAAATAAACGAAATGGGTCGCTCGCTATCTATATGTCCGCAAAAGGCATTTCTGCAACGAATGGGTACTTGTCGGTTATCTCTTCCGCATTTTACTTTCTCCTTTCTATTTTTTGATAAAAGATTCTCGTTAACCCTCTACTAAATTTTAAACACTGCAGATAATCTCTGAAATATTTAATTTTTACAATCTTTGCCCAGATAAAAGTATAAACTAGAGGTCGGCACAGGACAGGATTCCGCACAGGATTTTTCAGGATCCTGTGCGGAATCCTGCCTTTTTTTCAGGATTTTCAGGATTAATCCTGCAGGATCCTGTCCTGTTCGAAATTTTAAAACCCAATACTGAACAGGATCCTGCAAATGCAATTTTGCCGATCTCTAGTATAAACCCAATATTTGATTAAGTTTGTTTGTTTTGTTTGCAAAAAAATTAGGGAATCGGCTGGGAGGCAGAAAAACTTTTTAAAATTAAATCTTAAAAATGAGAAAAAGTTGCCGCCCTCATTTCTAATTATAACTCTACAATTAATTTAAAAATTTTATTAATTAAAAAAACTTTATAATTTTTAACTTTACAGAAGGATCTGAAAGTTATCATTTAAATAATGGGCATTATGAAGGTAGTAATTATCAAAATACTTTGGAAGCTTCAAAAAAGAAGAATGCACGAAAAGCTAAGAATGTTGATTTGAACGGACCGGCTCCACAAAAAGCAGGACGCAAAGGGAAACCAAGTCGCTCACCCATGAATTGAAGCATTCAATCCACGTTTTAATCCAGAAAATGGAAAAGAAGGCGACGGTAACTAATCCAAGCTGTTATTTTTTGTTCTTCGTATTAGGGTTGTTCACTACCGATTACTAACCGTTATTCCCAGTTTTCGGTTAATTCAAATTTTAAAACACCTGTTTTACTGCTTTGTGTTTTAGTTTAAATACCGAGTTTATTTTGAAGGAATTTCTAGAGAATCACGTATTTTCAAAAATTTTTGGTTTTTAAAGATTTCATAAACGGCCTAATTTTTGGAAAAAATATCGAAATTTTTAGATTTTCAAATCTGAACAACCCTACTTTGTATTTAAAAGTGAAGGGGTATTTTAATTCGAAAGTGTCGCTTATGCAGACCCCTTACCGAGTGCCCGCCCAACCAATTTTTATTTATTTTTATTTCCTAATTTCCCCTTTAAATTAGAGATCGGAACGATACAATATATCATTTAGAAATATCGTTTATCGATACCGACTATATATAGTAAAGCAGCTGGGCTATAGCTATTTCTCTCCGTCAGCTAGTTTAAAAGGTTATTCGGCGGCTGAGAGCGAACCAGCATTTGAAGTAGACCGGACTGATGTGTTAGCCATTACACAACGCCGCCTACTGCATAGCCTTAGGAATTAAATAGCTATATGCTTTACAATATGTAGATCGAAAGGTTTTTTGATACCAATTTCGGTATTTTTTTAACGGAATCGGGAACTTTTTGTCAACTTAAACCTGATCCACAATGACAATAAATGATAAGAATATCGTTTATCGATCTCTAATATTTTAGATAAACAAAAGGTTTTTGCACAATTTTTTTGTTTACAATGCTCTGAATTTTTTTTAATTTTTTGAGTTTTTTCTTGGAAATTTGAAAATATTTTTTTATTTTGTTTTGGGAGCTTGTAAAATTTTTTTGTGGTGCATTAACCTTTCACTCCTCCTTTTATTTTATTTAATTCACCTCCCCTCCTCCCTCCTTAATTTTGTTATTTAAATTTATTTTTAAGTTTCTCCCATTTAACGCCCTTCACAACCTTTCTTTTTTTATTCAATTCACTCCCCCCATTATTTAAAGTTATGGAAGAATATCCCCCACCGCCTTCCATATTTTAAAATTCCTCTGTTTATTTATTCATGTTTTTGTGGACATTTTATTTATTTTGGGTTTTTTTAAATTTGTATAAATTTTTTGGGTAAATTTGTTTTTAATTTTACATCAAAAATTGTTTTATAACTTCTATCAATTACCCTTCCTCGTATAATTACCCTCTCCAGTTAGAATTTGACAAAACACTTGCCCAGAGTATTCAAGGAAACTAAAGTTTTCGGAAATTGGAAGAAAAAAATTTTTCTGATAAAACGAATTAATAAACCATTTAAATAAAAATTAAATTTTCTATAATTCAAGTTTTGTTAGAGTAAAGCAGCCGGGCTATAGGTGGTATTTCTCTCCTTTAGCTAGTGCAAAAGGTTAATCGGCGGTTGGATGCGAACCAGCATCTTAAGTAGACCGGACTGATGTGTTAGCCATTACACAACGGCGCCTACTGCACAGCCTTAGGATTATGGGGATTATGCTTTACATTAGTTACTTGGATCAAGAACTTGCTTCCTGGCCAAAAACCGTATAAACCTTTTTCCCTTCAAAAACTCTGTTTGCTTTTGAAATAATTTATATAAAATTTATTCAAAGGCTAATTTTTATAAAAATTAAAAATTTTTGGGAACCTCTAAAATTTACCTTATAATTGTTTTTAAGATTTTATTAATTCAAAGCTTTTGAGAATTTTTTTCAATATTTTTTTCAAATTTAAAGCTTTAATTCAAAACCGATGTGAGACTGTTATCATTTTTTATTCAACTATGGTTGAAGAGTTTTCTTAAATTATAAATAAATTTAATTAAAGTAAGAATTTTCCGAGAGAATTTTTAAAAATAATTTTTCAAATTTTCCATTAATTATTAGTCTTTATAAATAAATAAATTTTCGATTTAAAGAAGAAAAATGAACAAATTTGAAGAAATCGGAGAAATCGAATAAATTATGAGGAAGAAAATTTTTAAAAATTAATTTTGTGTGGGTGGATAAAGAAAATTGAAAAAAAAATTTAAAGACAAAGGAAAGCATGTGGGGGAATTGACGTAAATAAATATTAAAATAAGCAAAAATTTTGTAATATAAATATTCCCCCCATTTAAGGGGCAAAATAAATATATTTAAATTCTTCAATTAATTGCCAAAGTCCCCACAAAGAATTGTAAGGGCTGCGAGGTTACCTCTTAAGTCTAGTTGATAAAACAAAAAACTTCTAGTGGGTGGAAGGATGGTTTAGGGGTAACTAAACAACATTTCGGGTCTTCAAAAAGCTCTTAGAATCTATCCCCTACAATTTTCTTTTACTATTTCTGAACTGTGTTTTACTACCCCGATTTTTTAAAGTAAAATGGGTAAAATACCTAGACCCTCTCTTTAATTAATTAAACAACTTAGAATTTAACTGAATCTAGAAAGAGTTTGCAAATATTTAGCCACCGGGCAGGATTCGAACCTGCGACCACTTGCTAGTTGTTGCTAGGGCTTTCGCTCACTATATACAGGAGCTCTACCTCTGAGCTACCGGACATCGACTAATGCTTTCTCTTTTTCCTTTTTAGATCGTTTAACCCCCGCCTAAGCGTTTTAAATTCTGCTGGGTGAATCATCCTTACAATCTCTATCAAAAATTCTAGGCATGGAAAACATGATTTTGGTTTGCCGCCAGCTTTCATGTTTTTTTTTCTGGTGAAAATTTTGATCAAAAACACAGAATTCCTCCTTTTTAGGGGGAATTTTTGTATTTTGTATTAGGGGGATTATTATTTTTGTTATTATTTTTGTATTAGGGGGAATTTTTGTATTATTCGTCAAGAAAACGCAAACAGCAATCCGTTTGCCCTTTTTCCTATATTTGAATATTATTTAACATTTCAAAAATTGTGAATGAAAGGACTTTATTTTTAAAAATTTTAAAATAAAAAATGGGGGACGGAAGGACTGCCGGCTTTGAAAAAAAAATTAAAAAAAAATAAAAAAAAAATTCCTTTATTTTTAATTAATCTTTTTTGGAATAAATATAAGAATTAATTAAGTTTAGATTTTCAAAGAAAAATTATTTTTAAAAAATCCCTCCCATAAAAATGAATTATTTTTCAATTTTTTTGTTCTTCATTTCATTTTATTTTGTTTATTCTTCTGGCGATTGGAATGCTGAACACTTTGCAGAAATAATGAAACAATCTCAGGAAGCTGAAAATAATAAACGTTAATAATTTTAATTTTATTAGAATTTTGGTTGCCCTCAACATTTTCGGATAAAACGGTAAATACCGTCGGTAGTTCGGCAAAGTCCGGTGTCTATTAAATAATATCACACTTATAAAGTAGTAAATATTGGGGAGTTTATGCTGTAAAAACTAACACAAACTACAAAAAAAAATTAATTTTTTAATTTACAGATGCTTCTTTACTTAATCCAACTACTAGCTATCATGGTATGCTATAACGAATTAAACACTTAAGATTGCCATTTTTGATTAAAAATCTACATTTCCCCCAAATATTAAATTTAAAAAAACAAAATTTTCTCATAGCCTTAGATAATCATATTTAACTGTTTAGCAGAGGTAGGTCGGAACAGTCAAAGGTGTCGGAAATCGGAACTGGCTCAAAATCGGAACTCAGAAATCGGAAATAAAAATTTTTTTCGGAAATCGGAAGGAAAAAACGCCGGAGATCGGAAGTCGGAACTCGGAAATAAAACTTTTATTTTCAAAACTGAATTAACATTTAAAATTGTAAAGTGGCTCTGCCACCTCTGCTGTTTAGATAAAATTTTATGATTTATAAGGATTTTAAGAGCCTAAGAACGCTATATTCTAACATCTCTTGTTCAGTAAATTTTTAATTATCTTTAAAGTTACTAATTTAGTAATTATTTAAGGAGGAATGAGAAAATACGAGTTAAATAATGGTCGTTATGAAAATAGTAATCTCGAAGCGACCAATAATTTTGCTAAACACTTTGCACCAACATCCAAACCAGGATCATCCAAATCAGTGAAAGAACCAGAAAAAAAAGAAAGGAAGTCGGCATTCACGCGTTGGACAAGAGGAGGAAACTAAATAATTAAAAATATGTACAACCTCCCCTCAACTTTCTAAACTTTTTAAAGGGTTAAATATTATCATCAACCAGATTTTTAATTTTAGATAAATTAAGAAGATCGGACCGAGACGAGATCTCAAGCAAAAAACTTGGTTGCCAAGATCGAGATTTTTTCAAGATATAGATCTCGATTCTCGTATGATTTTTAGTAATTTATTTTTAGTTTTTCTTTAAAATTGAAAAGTCGTTTGATGATAATATCCAAGTATTTATTTATCCATAGGTCTGAAAATAAATATAAAACGGTATAAAACTAAAATTAACCGAGACACTTTTGTGAAAAAGAAATCTAACCCTTACAGAACCCCAAAGCTAATTAGTTCAGATTTTGAATAAATTGGCACATTAAACGGTGGATCAGAAACTTGCACCATTCAGTCTACGTTATTTTCGATAATTTTTGACCTTGCGTTTTGCGTAAATTAAAATGGCATTCTTAAAAATATTAAAACATTTTTTCAAATTGTTGGAAAACGTGTTTTTTGCACGTTTAAAGAGTAAAAAAGGTCGAAAAAAATTAACAATGTCATTATAATACAAGTTTTACGATATTGAAATTAGGAGTTCAAACTTTAGTTTAAAAGGAAATACACAAATTAGAAAAATATTCGAGAATTTTGAAAAAAGTCGAGGCTGGTTAGGTATCACAAATTTATTTATTTTCAGACCTTAAATTTCCCCACACCCCCCCCCCTTCCCCTCCCCCTTCTTATTTTTTTGTTATACAAACAGGAAGGTTTTGCACAATTTTTTTGTTTACAATGCTCTAAGTTTTTAAAATAATTTTTTGAGTTTTCTTAAAAAGAAATTTAATTTGTATTGAGAGCTTGTAAAATTTTTTTGTTGTGCATTAACTTTCACTCCCTTTTATTTTATTTAAATTTACTCCCTTCCCTCCCACCAACCTTATTTAAAGTTATCTATTTTGAGCGATGGACTTGCTTCTATCTACTGAAGTTTTTAAAAGGGTATTTGGCATTTGTTGGCTCCAGGCATTCCGAAAATCTTAGCTTCTGCTGCCAACCCGGAGCTAGCTCCTGGAGCCATACCCATCACCGATCTACTATTGTCTTCCATATATTTAAAATTCCCTTATTATTTATTTTTTGTGGGCATTTTATTTTGTTTTTATTTTAAATTTGTATAAACTTTTTGGTAAATTTTTTTTATTAAAATTTTGGAATTTATGAAGAAAAAATATAGTTGACTGTTAACAAGAATTATTGTGTTAACAAGAGTAATCCTTTACAATATAATTTGTTAGGATAACCGGTAAAACATCTTTAAATACATATACATATTTTCTTTATTTCTCGAGTTTTTAACCGTTTTTTTGTTTGTTTATACAAAAGCTATTTTGAAATTAAAAACAAATTTTAAAAAATTTATTAAAAAATCCATAAATAGAGCGTCTTATTAAAGAAAAAAAATTTTTTTTTGAAATGCCTGCTTAATCAACGATGTTATTTTCCATCGATTCCTTGCCAACTATCAGACTTGCTTTTCCTTTTAATATTTTTATTTATAAAAATATTTTTTGCAATAAAAAATTAAAAAAAAAATTTTTTAAAGAAATGTTAAGAAATTTTATAAAAATTAATTTATTATTATTAATTATTATAACAAAAAATTATGGAGTGGACCCGGGAAAGGATACTATAGAGTATTTTTTGAGGGAAAGTGGAGCTTTGAACTCGCCAAATCAACAGGTATTTTTTAACATTAGGGTAGATAATCCTGTTATGCCCTAAAGTCTGGTCTAACCTAGGACTTACAAAAATACATATAATAGAATAACATATTACAAAAATAGATTCGAATACCGAAAGTCACAATAGGTGGGAATAATGAAGAATATCCAGCAACGGTCGGTCTGATCAAGACTAATTTTTAATGACTGATTTTACACTAGACCCCCTTCACGATGTGGAGGAGTTCATTGGACAGTGGAAGGAATAGACCCACCATGGAACTAGCCCAGACCGAGGCACATCTAACGGTGCGCCATTATCCAGAACGATGATGGGCTATTTTTATTCCTTTATATTCTTTCTACAAATTCGGACTAACACTGCCAAATCCCAAAATTTTCAAAAAAATTTATTTAATCCCCCTTACATTTTTAGCAAATGCAAAACAATCCTAATGCCGAAATATTCAATTATTCAAACACCCCAATTCAGGCAAATCCTCCTCAACATCTGTACTATAATCAACAAAATATCCACCCCCCTCATCAATTTAATTCAAATTTCCATCAACACCCAAATATGTTTTCTACAAATCATTACCCTCATTATCCTCAATATCCCCCAAATTTTGGTGGGCATTACAACAATCAACAATTTTTTCCAAACTATCCAAACAATATGATTAATTTCGGTGATTCTTCGCATTCTGGCACAATGCTAAATTTTCAACAAAACCTTCCAGCAAATGAAGGTTTTCAACATCTTTACCATCCAAATTTGCCTACAACCCAACAAGCAACACCGTCATCTTTTAATATCGAGGAGAATAGTATGTTGAAATTATAAAATGATATAAATTTAAATTATATATAATTCTAATAATAATAATTGCCGTCTCTTTAAGGATCTTTCAAAGCCTCAAAAAATACGATCGCCCCGGCATCTAGCAATTTGGCACAATCACATAATTATTTGCACCAGGGAGAATCATCTAATCCGTCCTTTAATCATTCAAACAAAAAAGGATTTCAGCCTTGGAAACAACCGAATTTAGCGCATGCACAACCATCAAATCCAAACATTCAGCATCCAAACATGGAAATTGATTTAAACGTTGAACCGTTGAGTTCGCCCTATGAAGAATTAAACGATCCACAGTTACAACATTCCCCAGATTCAACTCATTCCGCCGGCTTCGATTCACAAAATTTTACTTATGTGCAACCATCTCGTCCAAACGTTCAACATGCAAACTCTGAAGGATACCAGCCTTGGACACAAACGGATTCAATTCAGGGGCAATCATCCAATACACATATTAATCATTCAAACTTTGGTGCATTCCAAAACTGGAAACAACCGAACTTGCCGCATGAAGGATCATCCAATCCACCAAACATTGAAGAATTCCAGCCTTTAACTCGACCGAAAAAACCTCAAGGATTTCGACCTTATAAGAAAAGAGGTTAAATAAAACAAACTATGGATACCTGTCTAACTACTGTATTTCTCGGGTCTTTTTTCGCGAGGCTATTTTTTCGATGGCCCTCTTGAGTGGACTTAGTTTAGAGAAGGGTGAGCTATTTTTTCGATGCCTAAAATTTTTCAAAAACTAAAATTTATTACAAACAGTGAATAAAATTTTCTAAATTTAGAATTTTAGACCTCTTTTAGCTCCTCTCTCTTTTTCCCCGCATCCCTTTTTTGCTTCACTCTATAAAATTAGTATTAGAATTGTCCAGCCAAACGCATGTTTTTATCGGATCTATAAATGTAATTAAAAAGGATCTGGACGGATTAAGTGTGGTATAGGTTAATTCTGAGATATTAAGAAAGAGGAGGGAGTAAAGGGTAAATCGATGATTAATGAGGAGTAAAGATATTGGAAGATATCAAGAATTAAGGAAGATATATTTTGATAAAGAGTAAGGATAAGGTGATATTAATATTGAGGATATTATGGAGTATATTGTTAGGAGAATATTATCTCCCTTATATAGTACCGTAAAAACTGTATTAATGTCCCTCCCTGAATTAGTTACCCCACCTGTATTAAATACCCCATGTAGAGAGAGATCAAAACAATAATTGCCCTCCCTCAAATAATTACCCCGCCTGCTTTTATTACCCCCTCCAGCGAGAGATCGAAACAATAATTACCCTGGGTAGTTAATACAGTTTTTACGGTATATAGCTCAGGGGGATTAAGCGATATCTGGGAAATCACCCGGTATCCTCCTTAAACACCTGATATCAACCGATTCCGTCTTGATCCCTCAGAATTCACGTTTATCCACTCGACAGATGTTACAAGGTTTTTGCACAATTTTTTTGTTTACAATGCTTTAAAAAAATTTTTTTCCTTAATTTGATTTTAAAGAAATTTAAAATTATTTTATTTTGTATTGAAAGCTTGTAAATTTTTTTTGTTGTGCATTACCTTCAACTTTAATCCACCTCAACCTCATTTATTTATTATAGACTTTCTTCTATATAACGCCTTTTACATTTTATTTTCTTTTGTTTTTTTTTAATTTTTTGATAAACTTTTGGATAAATTTGTTTTTATTAAAAGTTAAGATTGATTAAATATTTAATATTTTTCAATATTCAGAGTAAAAACTTTCGAGTGTTTGGAAACTAGTAATAAAATTTGTACTCATAGTTAGAGCCCGGAATTTCGTACCGTACCGTATTCCGTACCGTATAATACCGATACCGATAAATACCGATAAAATTCAAAATTTTACCGTTCCGTAGAACGGTACGGAATACCGAAAAATACAGATACCGAAAAATACCGATAAAAATTTATCGGTATTCCGTACCGTATTTTAAAAAATAAATTTAGTTAAAAATAATTATTTATTTATATATTGTGGGGATAAACACACGTAGGCGAAAATTTTGAGGAGATGTAAGTCTAAGAAGCAGAATTTCTTCCTTTTTAGCGCCGCAGGCGAAAAATTTGAAAATTATCGAAGGCCGAGATCCTTTTTTCGCTTAAAATAAAATAAAACTTTAAAAATTTTTATCGATCGGTATTATCGGTATTTTGTTTTGTTTCCGTTCCGTAAAACGGTACGGAATACCGAAAAATACCGATACCGAAAAATACCGATCAACTTCAAAATTTTACCGTACCGTATTACCGATACGGAATACCGATAAATACTGAAAAATACGGCCGTAGTACGGTACGGTCCGGGCTCTACTCATAGTCAGTGCTGGGTATTTGCCATTTGTTGGCTCCAGCTCCGGGCCTTTAAAATTCTGGCTCCGGCTCCGGGGTTTTCAAAATCTTAGCTCCGGAGCCATACCCAGCATTGCTCATAGTATGAGGAAAAAGGGCATGTATTATCTGCTTCTCTCCACTACCAATGATCAGAACTTTGAACGGCCATAACTCGGCCCAAAATCATTTTGCAAGTAAACGGAAATCACTTCTTAATAGGAAGTCGAGGATCAACCATCGAATTATACCAAAAATTTATCCCTCGGGATCCCGTCCCGGCATCGGTTAAAAAATAAAATCCCGACTCGGGATCCCGGAAGTTCGATTTTGCCGGTCTCTAATCCAATCTATAGTTAACATTTTGAAGCAATTAACCATTTTAAAAGGATAAACTGTTATTTAATTTTTCTATAAAAAATTTTTTGGTGTTAATTCACATTTTTATTTTATTTACTGTTTACTTACTACTGTTATTACTATTCTATTTTTGTCATATCTTTAATATGTTACTAATATTTTAATCCTTAACTGCCTTAACCTAAAATAAATTGAATAAACAAACAAAATTATTAATAAAAAATAAATTAGAAAAAATCTTCATTTATTTTTTTATTATTTTAATTTATCATCTACCCTTCTTATTAATTTTCTATTATCGGAATAATTATTATTATTTAAATAAAATTGTATTAATTTTTAATTTATTTATTTAAAAATTATTATATTAAATATAAATTATATTTACATAATTTTTATTCAAAAAATTAAAAAAAATCTTTTTAAAATATTTTATTAAATAAGATGTAGTACAAATAAAATTAATTTTTTTTCGTTAAAAAAATTAATAAAAATTAAATATTTAAATAAATTTAAAGCTTAAGTTTTAAAATAAATGTATATTTAGCAGGCCATTTTAGCAGGCCAACTTACCGCGAGCCCATTATACCGCCGAGCTCGTGTCCGGAAATTTAGGGAGTGGACATTTGGGGAGTGGACAATTGGGGAGTGGAAATTTGGGGAGTGAGCGGACATTTGGGGAGTGGACAATTGTGGAGTAGACATTTGGGGAGTGAGGATTTAAAAAATAATTCAAAAATAGATTTTTTGGACAATAAAAATAATTTATACAATCGTGAATGTGTTTTATGGAGTTTCAAATGGTAAAATTCAATTCCCCCCTCATTTTTCCTTCCTCAACGTATTGAAAAATGCTTACTGCACCTATTAATCAAAAAATTTCGTTTGTGTCACTGAAATTTAAATTTAAGAATTTCTAGTGAAACCCCGACCGAAAAGTCAATCCCGACTCCGAACCCCTACATGCCTTCCATGGCAAACCCCGATTCCCGACACATCCGCTCCCGAAGGGTAGGTACCCTACTTTTATGGGTTACTCAACCGGCATACACAACATGCCGGCATTCAACAGCAGTACACTATTACCAGTACGACCCCAATCGCAGAAACGAAGATGTTACAGACATCAAAATATCCTTACAATCTTTGAAATTGCACAAAATCACCTTCACAAGTGTATAAATTATTTTTATTGTCCAAAAAATCTAATTTTAAATTATTTTTTTAATCCTCACTCCCCAAATGTCTACTCCCCAATTGTCCACTCCCTAAATGTCCGCTCACTCCCCAAATATCCACTCCCCAATTGTCCACTCCCCAAATGTCCACTCCCCAAATCTCCGGGAGCCGCCGAGCTATAACTTTGTTCAAAATTGTCGAATCCGGGACGCCTTGGTATGGTTCGATTCAGCTCGTCGAGGCGCATCGAACCATACCAGGGCGTCCCGGATTCGACAATTTTGAACGAAGTTATAGCTCGGCGGTATAATGGGCTCGCGGTAAGTTGGCCTGCTCCCAAATTTTTTTTCGTTAAAAAAAAATTAATAAAAATTAATTATTTAAATAAATTTAAAGCTTAATTTTTAAAATAAATGTATATTTAGCTTTAATTTAAAGGCATATATAATTGCTATAGAAATTTGTAGTATTAATCAGAATTATATTTATTATTTAAATAATTTTATAAAATTTAAAATAAAATGAATTCAATTAATTTATTTTTTTTATTAATTTTATTTTTTTCAATTTTTATTTTGAATATTGGTAAATAATTTAAATAAAAATTTTATCAAAAATTTTTAAATTAAAAAAAATATATCTATATAACGCCTTTTACATTTTATTTTCTTTTGTTTCTTTTAAATTTTTTGATAAACTTTCGGGTAAATTTGTTTTTATTAAAAGTTAAATTCAATTAAATATTTAGGATTCTTCAAAATTTAAAATAAAAACTTTCGAGTGTTTGGAAACTCGCAATAAAATTTTACGAGGAAAAAAGGCATGTCTAGCTTCTTTCATTAACTCAACCACTCTCAGGGACTGGAACTTTAACTTGTCCATAACTCAGCCCTAAAATCATTTTGCAAGAAAACGGATATCACTTCTCAATAGAGTCGGGAATCCTCTATCAAATGATAACAAAAAATATATTAAATTCATGATCACAGTAAACAATGTTCCCTTGCAAGTACAAACAAATTTTAAATTTCTAAATACTTCTAGCTCATCACCCCTCCTAAACTTTCAAATAATTATTACTAAAACTATAAATTTTTATTTTTTCCAAAATAACAATTTTTAAATTAATTTTTTCTTTAATTTTTAAACAAATCATTTTTGTCAATTCCATTCTTTTCCAGATAATTATCCAACTTTTGTTCAAAATTAAATTCATAGTTAATCCCAAGATTTTTAATTTTCAACATTTTCTCGCGTAATTGTTCGGTAAAACGTTTCTGAATTAAAAAAAAATTTTTTTATTTAATTTTAAAAAAGAGTAGATGAATATTTAATTAAAACTCTCTTATCCTTCCAAATTTATTAAAATTAAAATAAAAATTACCAAACGAACACGTTCTTGTTCTTCATTTTTCGGCGCTAAACGTTTCAATGTTTCCTTCAAACCTTTAAAAAAATAAAATTTTAAAAATTTTTGGAAAATAATTTTCATTGAGATCTATTTTTAAGGGTTTTTCTAAATTATAAATGACCCGTATAACCCGTATTAATTGCCCTCCCTCAAATAATTACCCCAAATTGAAACAGTAATTAACCCCATGAAATGCCCTAAAACATGTTCAAATGTCAAACCTTCCGTCAATTAATAACTCATTTCAGCAGAAAGTCAAAACAATAATTACCCAGGGTAGTTAATAAAAGTACCTCTCCTCCTCCCTTTTTCTCCCCTCTACTCAATCCTTCCCCCCCCCCCCCCTCAATCCCTTCCCTTCCCAATAATTTAATGCGAAATTTATATCAAAAATGGAATCCTTTTAAACAAAAAAATTCTTTTTTCCTTACGATTCTCTCCAGGTTCAATAATTTTCCCAAATCTCTTTCCTCCCCTTATACATTTAGGTATTCTATTTTGATCAACAACACAACACCCCAACTTCTTTTCTGCCAATAAATAATTATTCATTGATTTTGCAGCTATTTCTGCTACTTTTTCATTTTTGAATTCAACATAGGCAATGCCTGTATGATGGCCCTAGAAAAAAATTAAAAAATTTTTTCATTATTTTTCTCACTCTTTTGCTCCGAATAACACGAACACGTTTGACATCACCAAATTGACTAAAAATAAATATTAAACTTGTTTTGAATGTTGCAAAACTTTGTTTTAAACAAAAACAAACAAGATTCGAACTTTTACCAACATCAAAATAAACTTGAAAACAACATGTTCAGAAAAAAGTTTATTTTAAAGTTTGTTTAATTTATTACTGTTTAATGTTTTATTACACTAAACATGTTTTCAAGTTTGTTTTTGTTTTAAAGTTGCTCTGTTCCCCCAAACATATTTCCAAGTTTTATATTAAAAGTTGAACATGTTTTATTTAAAGTTGGTTTATTAAAAATAAAATAAAACATGTTCAGATAAGTTTGTTTCAAATGTTTATTTCATTCAACAAAAACAACATGTTTTTAAAATTCCCCCACCTAAAATATCCATTCATTTCCTTCTCAAAAAATCCATAGGGAACATTAGACAAACGAATAACATGTTGAATTTTAGATTCTTCATTAAACTGTTGTTGTTTCTTTCCTTTTTCTTTATTTTTTAATTGTTTTTTATCTTTTTGTTTTGTTTCTTCATTCTCTATTTTGAATTTTTTGTTTTCAATTTTTTCAGTTTCAATATCACTATTTAATTCACTATTTAATTCATCTTTTACACGTTGTCTTTTCCTTGTTTTAATCATTTTTAGTTGCTAAAACTTTTTGTTTAAACTTAAAAACAAAAACATTCAATTAATGCACAAAATTCAACCTTAACACAAACATTCTTAATTTTAAAAACTTTAAAATAAACTTGAAAACAACATGTTCAGAAAAAAGTTTATTTTAAAGTTTGTTTATTTAAAGTTCGTTTTTGTTCTAATAAAAACATTATTATTCCCAGGTTTATTTAAAGTTCGTTGTTTTTCTTTGTATCTCTGAATTTTCTCTTTGTTTCCAAAACATATTAATATTTACAAGTTTTAGATTAAAGATGTTTTAGTTATGTTTCAAAAATTATTTTTAAGTTTGTTTTAACGTTGAAAAGGAAAAACCTTGTGCATTAATTTTAGAAATTAATTAAAAATAATATATTGAGTACAACATTAAAGTAATAAAAAATAATTTCTAAATATTTTAAAATATATTTTATAATCTTAAAAAAATATCTATGCAAGAACGGCATAAAATATATAAGTGAAATTCATTTAAAAGAGAATTAAATTTTGGGGGGAAAAGATTAATTTAAATAAGGCAAAAAATATAATTTATATGCTGCCATTTTTTCTAAAAATAAGGAGCTGAAGTAAAAAAATAAGGCTAAATACATTAATTTTGAATGCAACAAGAAATAAGGGAAATTAAGATAAAAATATAGATGGGTCGAATCTAGTCTAAAATTTTTAAATAATAATTTTAGTGAGGTGGAAAGAGGTCATGCAAATATTTTGAAGTTAAATGCTTAAAAGGGAGAGAAAAACCTTCCAAAAAATTATTCAACTAAAAAATCTAGTCAAAAAAATTATATTTTGATTAAACAATTTAATCAAAACTTTTTTTAATTTTTTAATCTTAACCAATACTTTGAAGGTTGATTAAAAGTCATGCTGGTATCTATAACGAGCGTTACGAGCAAAATATAAAGTTTAAAATACTAATTTTAACTTAGATTTAATGCAAGCAAAATTCAGTTTAGTTTTTAAAAGCAAACATAACCTCTTTCCGGTACACAAAAAATTTCAATTTTGAATTTTAGATTTACGCCTAAATAATTGCTTAAATCTATTTCGTTTAGTTTTGGTGGGTAAAGAAGAATCGACACTAAGCAGTGAAGTACTTGCACTTTGTCTTGATAAAGGTCGTGTAAATGATGATGAATTTGTTGTTGGTGGTGGTTGTTGTCTTAAAAAAATAATTTAAAAAATTAAAGATGGACAAGATAAAATTGTCTAGAGCCCATTTCAGCCCCCATCCATTAATTTAAGTTTGGTTTTTACAAACAAATTAATTTAAAAATCGACAAAATTTTAAATACTCGTAGATAATCCCAATATAGTTCAATTAAGGTACAATATTTTCAACTCCATAGCTGTATCTAAAATTTACACCTTTAAATTATTTCCTCAGTTATCCCTTCCAGCGAGATAGATAAAATAATCACGCAGGGTAAATATTCGAGGAAACACACTAGTATTTTGTAAGCGTGTAAAATATCAATAGTTAGCTATAAATCGACGTGGAGATAATCAACAGGTACCAGAAAACCCCAAAAACTCACTTATATCCAAAGTTAAAATGAGGGTCATTTTCATGATGCTGGACATCTCCCCCATTAGTAATTGTTGTTGGAGGGTATTCATCTAAAGAAGTGTTATTATGTAATTGTGGTTGTTGCTGTAATTGGGGTTGGCGCATTCTTTCAAGTTGTTTAATTCCCATAATTGGATTTGTTTCGAGAGATTGGACAACTCCTTAAATTAAATTTAAAATTTACAAATTTTGGAATTGGGAAGAAAATAAAATGAAGATTATGCTAAGAAAAAGAGGGAAAAGTAATTTTAAAAAATGTCTTGACAAAAAGTAATAACCACATAAACAAACAAATTTCTTTTCTATAAGAATCTTTCGAACTTTTCGGCACCAATTCGTTTTGTTACTAAATTGATGACTAAAATTTTTTGAAATTTTTAGAAAAAAAATCATGATTGGAACCGGAAAATCCTATTTTCACAAAAATGTCGGTATAAGGATCGGAGCAACTCTGAACCTGGCCCTCTAAACAAAGCCTGAGACAAAAATAATGTAAAAACAATTATCTTTAAGGTTATGAAAGTAGAGAATATGGTTGTCGGATCCTCATCCGAAAAAAGGCCGGATATCCAGAGATTTTCGGTATGGATATCGGATCAGTATATCCGAGGATTTCCAACTATCTGAAAACCCCAGTAACGAAGACACTATAATCCTTCGGTAAGACAGCCGAAAATAATTTCTTAACAGTTCCTCCCAAGAACGTGAAATTAAAGTTAATTGGAGTTGAGTTTTCAAATTAAAATTAGTTATTTACGTGATCATATACAATTAAATAAAATAGATTAAATAATTTCAGCATCACTAGAAGAGGAGGAAGGACGGGATGATGAAGATAGGGAAATATTATTATTACAATCTTGTTGCGAATATAAATTTTGGGAAAATAAAATATTAGAAAAACGAATTGGAGAAGAAAAACTTTGGAAAGAAAAAAATTGTTGAGAAAAAGAAAAATTATTAGAAGATGAATTGCCAATTTGTGAGGAGGAAATGTTGTCAGTTACTGAAAGGGGTTTTAATTTTAAAAAGAAGATTGCAAGGAGTTATTTTTAGAAAAAAAAATTTTTGGAAAAAAATCAAGGTACTTTCTGGTTATCTACCACCATTTACCTTTTTACCGAATTTGATTGGCTATAATTTTTTTATGCTTAATCCAATCCGAATGAAATTCATATCATTCAAAAGCCATCAATAAGCGCTATTTTTTAACCAACTTAATGGTCAAGTATGATCACTCATGAAAAAGTTACAAGTCGATAATTGTAAAAAAACACCGATTTCTTGCACTTATTGACTTGTAAATTTTTTATGAGTGACCATACTTCACTATCCAGTTAGATAAAAAATAGTGGTTATCGAGGACTTTTGAATGATATGAGTTTCCTTCATATTGGATCAAGTATAAAAAAATTATAACCAATCAAATTCGGTAAAAAGGAAAATATGGTGGGAGATAACCAGAAAGTACCAAAAGAAACTAAAAAAAATTCCCCTACCAAAAGGTCCAGTAATCGAAAAACCACAAAGAGATTCAATTTTCATCCATCTTTGCACCAATTCTTCAATTCCTTGTTTAATTTTTTCCATTCTAGCTTTTAAACTAAAAATTTTTGTATCAATATCATCAGTTCCAGAAGTAGCTCCAGTTGCCAATTTTAATGAATTTACTATACTACTTTGCTTTTTCCTCATTTTATCAACCAATTCCATTGCTTCACGCATTTCTAACAAACAATCAGTCCGTTGTTTGTCTAAAATATTGAAAGTAATATAAGTAGATATGTATGTTAGCCATTTCCCCTACATACTTTCATTCCCTCAACTTCCTTCTTATTTATCACCGTTCCCGTAAGGATACTTTTTTGTATACCCAAAGGTCTGAACGAACCGAAGAACCGGGGATTTTTTGGTTTGGTCCTTTGGTTCGGTTCTGGATAACTGAAGATTTCCAAGAAACTACAGCCCTACTCATTTACCTTTCACATTTCATTCTTTTTAAAGTAAACGAAAGAAAGGGAAGGGAGAGCGAGGAGATAAATGATACCAGAATAATTTATTGAAACCGATATCCCTAAAAGATTCAGTCGCCCAGGTAAAATAAGATAAAAATATGGGAAAAAATACATAACATAAAAATAATTCAAATACCTAAATATGCTGATTCAATTTCATAAGTTCGCCTAAGCAAAGTTTGAAGAAAAAAGAAATGTTCTCCTCCGTCCATCCCCCCAATACTTAAATCACCTCCTCCAACACCCAAAAGTTTTTGCTCATTTTCAAAATCGAGAACTGGATTCTTTAAAATTAAAAAAAAATTTAAATTTAAATAAAAAAATAAATACATAATTATATCCTTTTGCTGCATTAACCTCTCCATTGCTATCTTCTGTAGGTTGTTGTTGTTGAACCTTATTCTCTTCTTCAAATCTGAAAATTTAATTTATTGTTAGTTTAAAATATGGAGATTCAAAACAAGGCTAATTTTCAGAAAAAATCTAACAAAAAAAAGAATTGCTCGTAAAATCCCCTCATTATTTTTTTTCAAAATTAAACTAAAAAAATTCTTTGAAATAGTTTGGATGAGTCCATTTTGTTCAAAATATATTTTAAAATACGTTTTTAATTTATATTTGGAATTATTTAATAAGCAAAAAAGATTGGACCGATCCCCTACGGATCGAGATCAATCCATATGTACCATTCTCTAGACAGAATGGTCCAGACATGCTTCCAAGTTCCCGTATAAAATATCATGTAATCAGTTGCACCCAAAAAAGAAAGGAATCTTAACTCTTTATTAGCCTTAAAGTCAATAAATAAAAACTCTCTTAAAGTGCTCCCAATAAGAAAAAAATAAAAAACTTTTGTTGTTGATGTACTCCTTCAAAATCAGTCTCCATATCCCTCAATTTACTCAATCTTGTCGATAATTCTTCCATTTGTTTTTTTGCTCTATTTTTATATGCTTTGAATATAATCAATAAACTAATTAAACAAATTAAAAGACAAGCCAAAGCAATATCTTTAATTAAAGAAGAAGAATCTTGAGATCCAAATAAAACTAAATCCAAAGCTTTTAATTGAAGTTTTTGCCGATGAACAGAATTTTTGATATCCAGAGAACTAAATATTGATGAATTTTGAGCTGCCAATCTGGTAAAATAAAAAATTTTTGAAGGAAAACAGCTAAAGCCCTATGTTTTATGTAGACCTATCATTGATCTGTTAACACCCCCCCCCCCCCATTATCCAACCAAATTAAACACACTCTTTTCTAAATTGGTTGGATAATAGGAAGTTGTAAAATAGAGAAAGGTCGACTTAAAGCCTAACAATATGTAAAAGGCAAAAGGAATAAATTGAAAAAAGTCGTTTCAGAAATTGAAGGAATTTTGAGGAAATTTTAAAGAAAGACCTGTTTTTTTTAAAAAAAAGACCTGTAAAAAATCAAAAAATGTAAGGGGTAAACAAAATATTTATTAATCTTCGATTCTATTAAAGATGCCGAAAATATACTTAAAAAATTGTTTAAAAAAATTTAAAAACCTTGGAAAATCAATTCCAGTAATTCCTTCCCTCATAAAATTATTGACATATTGAGGCAATTTTACTCCATTTACCAGCCAATCGATTACTTAAATTTTCGATTAAAAATTAATGTTTAACCAAGAAAAACCTTGTTTTTCGTCCCATTCTCTAACATCTGATTGAAACCAAGCATCCCAAAGGTCATCAACAGTTATTGACTCATCATTCCCGTGAAAAGCTTTTTCTCTTTTTTCGCGTTCAGATTCGCCAAATTTTAAATCTTCTGTTAAAAACTGAAAAATTTTTTAGAAACGATGAAATATTTTTAAAAAATTCAATATTTCAGAAAAATTATAAAAAAATAGTAAGGGAAATTTAAATTGTTTTTAATGCATTTACATAATTAAGTGTTATAGAAGTATTGCTGATTCAATTTTGCGAAGAGGTGGCAGACTCTGTTTTTGTCCCATTATCAAAAAATTCGATTTCTACTAAAAGTTGTCTTGTCTTATTGCCAGGAGTCGATCGGAATTTCGATTTCCGACTTTTGAGCCATTTCCGATCTCCAACAGTTCCAATTTCCGGCACCTTCGTTATTTCCGATCGACCCCTGCTTATTGCTAATTTTAGCTTTCACGGACAAATAAAATAAAGCTTTCTTTGACGGAAATGAGGGAGGGGAAAGTCCGCAAAAAAAAGACTGCAGAAATTCTAAACCAAATTTACAACTGCCTATCCAAATATTCTCCCAAAACCCCTTAAAAACCCCCTCAATATAAACCTACATCTGCCGATTCATAGCGTTCAATAGACCCGGACTGGTCATTATCCAAAACACCATGAATTGCCTTTATTGCCAAATATCCTTCTTGATCTCTTAATTTTTCGTCTTCTGAAGTTATTTTGATATCTTTAAAGAATAAGAGAATAAAATATAATTTAAAAAACTTTTTGTCATTTTATCCAATTTAGCAGAAATAAAAAATAATTGAAGAATTGTTACAAGTAAAAAAAACATTCTGAAAAATAGCTAATAACAATTTTAAAAAAATAATTAAAAATTAAAAAAATATTTGCGGACAAAAAACTATTTTAATAGCAATTTTAAATTTGTTAATAGTTGTGGAACGGAAGTGGCACAAAAGCCGGATTAGATCCAGCGACAAAATCTTTTCCGGAATTGATCCAGAGATCGTGTAAATCACGAATCCCAAACTCGGGAAAAATTAGGCGGATCCTGTCTAGAGGTCGGCGCGGAACGGGATCCCGCGCGGGCGTACTTTTTTCGATTTGCGGGATTTTGCGGAAATGCGGGATTTTGCGGGATTTATCCAGCGCGATCCCGTCCCGCAAAGATTTTAAAAAAATCCCGCATGCGGGATCCGGCAAATACGATTTTGCCGACCTCTAGTCCTGTCCAGGGTAAAACAAAATGATAAAAAAAGAAGTGTGTACCCTTTTGTCTTTTGGACATTTTTACATTTCTGTATTTCGTTATTCGGATGTAGCAATTTTTTATTTTACTTACCTTCGTTATTTAAATTTATTAACACATCAAAAGGAACAAAAATTACTTTTAACTTTTGTTGTGTCTTTTAATTGTTAACGAGTATTGATTGATTCTTTTTTAATTTGTTAGGTGTCTTGACTGGCAGGACGGATGATGAAAAGTGAATGGATGTCGAAACAAGATGTTAAAAAACGGTTGGATAGTAAGTTTATATTTGTTTCTTTTTTGAACTTTTTGTTTGTGTGTTTTGATCAGATCAGCAGGTGTTTTTCTAAATTTTGGGTTGGAGTTTTTTGGGTATTTTTCGATCCAAAATCCTTTTCATTCTTGGAAAGACAACTCTGATCAAAATAAAGATTTTAATGTTGGGAGGCTTTTGGCAATGGAGGTCTGAGGAAATTGTCTCCTTTGGATTTGAATAACTGCATGTTATTGCCTCTGTCTAATAATAGATAACCTATTCCAAATCAATCAATTTTCGCCTTTATCCTTCTAACAGACCAAAAAAATTTTATTTTTCCATGATACTCCCATGGAGGATATCACGCACTAGCAAAGAAAGACCTAATTATATCCAAAATTAAATATTGCCTCAGGCAATATGAGGGAAAAGTAGATTGACAAGTTTTTAAATTTTTCTTTGTAGATTGTTTATTTTTTCTGGGTAATTTGTTGTTTCCTTCACTTAATATTAAAATTGAAGGCAAATTTCTGACCCTTTTTCTTCAATTCTAAGGTATCTTCGGCGAGTATTCTGCATTCGTGGTTAGGCCAGATGATCAACAACAATTTGCTCAACAGTCAAAATTGTTGGAAAATAACTATAAATCTAATAAAATTTGTAAAACTGAAATTCTACGGGATGAGAGACAATCAAATGTCGATAACCAAACTCAATCTAGGTTTGATTTTTTGTTAAAAAAAACTTCCGGTTCCTGCCCTGTTTGTGTATCCCACAATATTTTATAATTGATTTTTTTTTGCTTTTTTCAAAGCTGACATGAGTTTGAGTTTCTTTACGTTTTTTGTCTTCGAAATTTATTACATGATTTAGAACTGACAATTAGATTATCCTATTAGTCGATTTTAAAAAGTTTGTTAATCCAAGGTTAAGTGTCCATAAGTTCCGACACAAAAAACGTTAAGATTAGGGTTGCCGGTCCGATCCGAAAGATTGAGTCTGGCATGAATTTTGGTCCGGAAAAGACTCGGTCGGGTCGGCCCGAAAAAATGACTCGAACGTCGGCCCGACTCGAAAACGGCAACCCTAGTTAACGCCCAAATCTAACTTTCAAAATCAACCAAATCCGATAAGTATACCTTAAGGGTACGCATAATCTGGCAAAGAAACTTCCTCATTAATTTCCCTTTTCTTCTAGTTCAAATATTAATTCAATGATTGGACAACTTGTCAATATATCTAAACCTCTTTCACCTGTTACCTTTGCACAAAATGAGTCTAATCAACTTGCCAATGGATTTGAAGTGACAAAAGAGGATGAATTTTCTAATAAAAGTGAAAAGTAAAAATTTTTTGAATTATTGGGTATTTAATTAGGGATTTTTATGTTGAAAGTTTAATTTAGGTATTTTATTTTTTTGGCACTTTTCTGCTAACTTTTAACATTCTTCACTTTATTTAAATATTTTAATGGTCAAGGTAGCATTGTAAAAAGTGTTATTAAATTAATCCATTTTAAAGAGGGTAGTATTTTGATTAGGTTTGTCAGCTCGACGGATGAGTTAAGCTGTCTTGCTGTTTTCCCTCGAAAATTAAGATTAGTTTTGTTAGAAAAAATTAATGTAAATGTTTAAAATTTTGTCTGCGTTAAAAATCTCTAAAATTGTTCCTTTGAATGTCAAGGCAAAAAAAGAGTTTTGGCGTAAAACCATACTTTTCTGCTAAAATTGCTAACAATAAGAACCTTTTTAATTTTTTTTATTTCCCAAATTTTTTTTCAGATTTGGGCCAGATTTGGATACAATATTGGAACAAATTTCTCGTGTTTCTCCTCTTCTATCGCCAATTGTCAATATTTCTACTTCTTTAAATGAAAATAATTCTGATTCTTTGGATAATTTAAAACAAGAAATTAATGATGTTATTACCTCTAAAAGTGACCAAAATGGATCAAAAAATAATTTGAAGAGGCCGAGTACGGACGGTTTGATTTTTAATTTTATAGATTTTGTTTTCTATTTTTCTTTGGGTTCTTTTTATTTCTAAGAAAATTTTCTGTACTTGAAAATTCTATTCGATTAATTTTCAAAGATGATATTAACCTACAAATTAATAAAAGTTTGCGGGTAGTAAAATTATTTTAGAGGTTTCTACTGATTTTACATTTGGGGTTGGACTAGGGATGTATTGGGTAGAGGAAAAAGTGGTCGAATCTTATTTTAATTTTTTTGCCATCGAATACTCAGAGGCATCCCTAGTTTGTACGAAACAGCAACATCGTTATTATGTATTTCATAGCAATTTTTAATTAGGCCATCCCTTCCTATACTCAATTATTTATTAAAAATAAAACTTCAAAAAAATTTTTTTGTCTACCCGACTTCCTTCAAAACTTAAATTTCATTGAAAATTTAATTTTTAGAAGACAATTCTCATATACACATCTCACCTAAACGTCATAAGGATTTGCATGTAGAAGAACACCAACAACAATATTTTAGTCAAAAAGTTATTAAAAAAGAAGTTAATTCTTCAATTTATTCAATTAAACTTCGAAGCATTTCTTTAACTAAATTGTTTAATAAATTTTATCCTCAAAAAGAATTACAAGAAGAAGGTGAATTACAACAAGAGCAGCAACAAGAAATTCAATCTGAAAGAAGTGTGGATTGTTCTACTGCTAATGCTTCAACACCAACTACTCAAATTGATGTTGAACATACACAAAATGAAGGAGGGAATGCTCAGCAGTCTGATAATATGGTTTTATTTTTTTAAATAAATTTTTTTAAAATTTAAGAATTGCGATTAGTTTTGTCTTAAAATTTTTGTTATCGGGGATTAGGGTTGGGGTTTTCTAGTCGCCCGATCGAGTCTTTTTCGGGCTTCATTTTTATCGGGTCGACTCGACGGATGTGAGTCTTTTTTGGGCCAGAATTCAATGCCCTACTCGATCTTTCGGACCGGACCGGATAGGCCCCAAGCCCTAATCGGGACTAATTTTTCAAAATATTTCACTCGACATTAAAGTCTAGTGTCTCTACTTCAGACCTAATTTTAAGACCGGTCACTTATTTTCGGGTCTTTTTTTAATTTTGTTTTATTAACAAAGTTTAAGCTAACCCCTAGTACTTATTACAATTAAACGAAAAATATCAATTTCTGGCTACGCTTATTTTATTTAAGCTATTAGAATTGTTTAAAAATTTTTTTAAAATTATTGTAGAGGATCTGTAAATTTACATAAACTATTTAAAAATTTACTTTAAATTTTTTTTAAATTTAAAACATTTTCAGTCTGATCAACCAGCAAATATTTCTGATTGTGACTTCAAAATTGGATTTCCAACACCTGACGGAAAATCACCACCTTTTGATTTCTTTCAAAAAAATGCTCGTGATATTCGAAAAAGAAGCGATCAGGAGGTTTGAAAAGGGATTTTTCTAGTTTCTTAAATTAGCGTAAGGCCTTCTGAATTTTTTGTTGTTCTTTTTGAACAACCTTCTCTAGTAGTTAAACCTATGTTATAAATATGTAACATGCTCCTCTATTTTTTAAATTTATTCTGAACATGTTCCTATTTTCTGAACGGTTTGAGAAATTATGTGGTCATTCTATTTAGAGTAGAGTACGTCCTGTAGTTTTGCCCTCACCCAGTTTTAACAGACGCTCGGGGTTTTTCTTCCTTACTTGGGATCCTAATACTTGGCGGTCGATCCGAGTCTGTTATGTGTAAACTGAGTCTGTTACTCGGTACTCGCTCGGTTTTTCTCCCAATTACTCGATACTCGACCGTACTCTAATTTAAAGGGTGTCTTTCTGATGTAGTTTTTACTAGAGCCCGGCGATACGATATTTTTCGATATATATTTTTCGATATTATCGAAAAATATCGACCGAGTCCTCCGTCCGGGTTCTAGTTTTCTAGTTTTTACGATATTTGACGAAAAACTAGTCTAACTTTATTTTAACTAAATTAAAAAAAAATTTTTTAAGGGAGATCGAATTTTGAAACTTCTCTTTTCCTTTGAATCACTTGCATATTATATAATGGCTTCCTCAACTTTAACTTCAAAAACAGAAAAAATGCATTCTTCAATAGCAGAAAATACTAATTATCTCAAGTATAAATTTTAAGTTTAAAGGTTTTTTAAAAAATTTTTATTTTAATAGTTCTTCTTGGAATTCCTTCAAAAAACAAAAAATCGCAGAATCAAAATTCCTTACTTCAATACGTACACGTTTAAAATATTTACAAATGATGATTTCTGCTTGTTTGGCTTATAATTTGTATTCATTACGTTCTGGGGTGAATTTTTGATTTTTTTATAAAAAATATCTTCATTTATGAGAATATGCGAGGGATCTTTTTCCCCATTTTCAAACTACCTATAGAAAAATTAGGATAGCTGTAGACCTATCTAATCAAAATCGAGTTCCTTAGGGATTCTGACATATTGGGACGGACATATCGGTTTATTTCAATAGGCTTCTCTACTGTTTTCACGACCTGCGGCCACTGGGTCTTGATTACTACATTGTCATATTGAAGAAAAAGATTTTTTGTATTAGAACCAGTGATGGAAAGGTTCCAGTTCCGGTTCCGGAACCGGGCGGTTCCAGAACCGGTTCCGGAAGTGGAACCGTGGGTAATAGTTCGGTTTAGACCCCGCACTCTTTTTTCTGACCATTTTTTCATTTTTCCTTCTCTCTCTTCTTTATTTTTAACAAGGCAAGTGATGTTTCTCAAGTATTAAAAAGGATTATGTAAGTATATATGAATGAATGAGAAAATTTCTGGAAAAACTCATTTACATCATTCAATAATCAACATGGAGCAACTAAAAAATTTTAACATGATTGTGATTTGGCTGACAAACCAAGATTAAGCGACAGCGATTTCGAAGCTTGGCTCGAAAAGCTGGGACTTCATGGAAATATCTCAATTTGGTGATGTTTCTCAAGTTTTTTTTATATTTTTGGTATCATGTTTTTCGATTTTATTCTGTTGAAAAAAGTAAATAAATATTAAAATAATCCTCTTTAACACTTGCCTCATGAAAAATAAAGGAGAAAGGGAAAGAAAAATGAAAAAATGGTCAGAAAAAAGAGTGCGGGGTCTAAACCGAACTATTACCGAACCGTGGAACCGGTAAAGTTCCGGAACCGGTTTGGAACCGGAACCGCGGAACCAGTAAAGGTCTGGAACCGGTTTGGAACCGGAACCGTGGAACCGGCAAAGGTCCGGAACCGGTTTGGAACCGGTTCCAGTACCGGTTCCAAAGATACACCCCTAATGATGGGTAAAATCAGAGAAATGAGCAAAAGATGGTAGTCGTGAGAAGAAAAGGAAGAGAAAATTAGACGGGTAAAAAGCATTTTTTTCCTTTACATTCATAATGATATGTGGTTGACTGGATAGGGTGTTCGGTTTTAGTTTTTAAGACCTATATTCATTCGTATTAGGTTCGAACCCGAACTTAATGAATGACTAAATCAATTCGTTTTTTTGGTAGATAAATATTATAAAATTATTTTTTAACAAAAAAGTTTGTCCTGTTTTTTAATAGATGAATTCTATGTGCTATGACGTTCAAATTTTTAAAAATTTTCGCCTGCGGCGCAAAAAAGGGATGATTTTTAGAAAAATTTTTTTTAAACATTTCGCCTGTGGTTTTTTTGTTTCCGCCCTTTTTTTCTTACAATTCCCCTGAAAATTGGAAGAAATCTAGCTTCTGGCCTTACAAAATTCTCAAAATTTTCGCCTGCGGCGCTAATTGATTAAGTTCTGTATAAATCTAAATAACAATATCCTACTTCGGCTCCGGATCTCCAACTAGGATAGGATTAGTATTGGAGCTGGAAAAAACAAAATGCCGAAACAGGAACTCTATCTCTTTATCTCTCATAATCCCAAAAACCTTTATACTCACGAATCTCTTTATCACTCCTTATGCATCTGATTTCACTTAAATCACCCTTAATCAATTCAGAAGGCCTTTAATCTGAGGAGAGAAATTATTTACATTGTTATTATTAATAATTTATCCCTTATTTATGAAAAAAATTAATTTTTTTCATTAAAATAGCTAAAAAAAATTTTTGTCACTGGAACCGGTTCCAGTACCGGTTCCAGAACCGGAACCGCCAAAATGAAAAAAGCGGTTCCAGAACCGGAACCCCCAAATTTAAAAAAGCGGTTCCAGAACCGGAACCGCCAAAATTATAAAAGCGGTTCCGGAACCGGTTTCAGAGAAATTCTGGAAGTTTTCCATCACTGATTAGTAGTGATGTTCGAGAGTCTCGGTCTCGAGTCGAGAAATTTCTCGGTTTTTTTGAGCTCTCGGTCTCGGTGTTTTACTCTCGGAAAACGAGACCGAGAGTCGAGACCAAGAGATTTCCCTTAATCCATCTAAATTCCTTTTAATCCTCCCAAAACATCTAAACGATCTACCTCTAATCCCTCAATATCACTGATAATCCCCAAAATCCCTTCTAAATTACTATACAAGGGGGACCCAATCGTGCGGACTCAACTATGAAGTAATATAGGGATATCATGTGCATCGGGATATGTTCTGATACGATAAATAATTTGTCCTTGAGCAAAAATATCGGTTATCAAATCGATTTTATAAGAAAAATATGCCATCTTACATGCTAAAAACGAAAATCAAATAAATTTTCAAATTATTTGATATTTATTTGATATTTGAAAAAATCAAATTTCTTCAAAAACTCATCAAACAAATATTTGATCAAATAAAATCAAATAAAATTAGGTCAAATATTTGATTTTATTTGACCAAATATTTGTTTGGTCCGATCTCTAGTTGACTGACTTACTAAGTTAGATATTGGGTTCGAATAAAGTCATATTGTGGATGTGGGGATTCAAGGGATTTGGGGGATTATGAAGGATATATAGGGGTATATCAAATGATATCCCTCCTAATCTCTTGGTCTCGACTCTCGGTCTCGACTCTCGGTCTCGACTCGAGACTCGGTCTCGGGGTTGATTCTCGGTCTCGACTCTCGGGATTTTTTGACTCTCGAACATCACTACTGATTAGAACCCACGTGAATACGCAAAAAAGTTGTTTTTCTCGCAGTAATCCCGAAATGTCCGTCTCGATATCCCTTCCTACCGTTCCTATACTACGAACCCAGATGTGGGTTGTGATTTTTTTATCCCATTTATCTTTCAAAACTTTTTGGCTATTAAAAATTTTTTTTTAATTTTTAGCAAGCTCTAAAGAATTATACAATTCTTCAACAATATGAAAAAGAAAATCCTGCAATTAGCAGACGCCCTACAAGTAGAGGAGCTACAACAACAACAACTAATAATAATGTTAATGGAATAAATGAAAATGGAACAGCATTAACAACAAATGGTATTGGTGGGGCAGCTACATGTTCAACAACAACCCCTTCACCCGGTTCTTCTACTCCTAGCTCTTTTAATTCTCAAACTACGGTGTGGAAAATAGGGGGAACTTTTAAAAATTATTTTTTGAAGGTAACATTACCGTTAGAAATGTACAATATCATGGTTCAACAAGTTAAAATTCATAATCATTTAATGTGGTCAGATAAGCTGTGGAATGATGCGGAATCTCATGCTCCACAAGAATGTAAAGGTGTGGTTGTATTTCAAATTTTGGAAAGTCTGAACTCTGTTAGTTAGCCCCTTGGGATCGATTCAAGGTAAACTTATGGCCAATAAGACAAAAAATTTTAAATGGATAATGTAAATTTTTTGCAAAGTCATCATCCCGTTATTTCAGTCTTTAGAGTCATTTAAACACAGTGAGCAAAGCTCCTAGCACAAATTGCTGCCTGGAGCTCACAGGTTCTATTCCTGTTCGGTTGCCAAACATTCTGTTTTCAATAATTGACTCCTTGTGATATTCGATCACTGGATGGGGGGATATATTCGAAATAACAGTCTACTAATTAATAAAAAAATTTTTGTTAGAATTTTTTGAACGAGTTACCAACTTATGTTGTGAATTAAAACCAACCTCTGGATTGTCTACTATCGCAGAGTTTTTGCTAACTACCGTCCAATGTTTGAAAAAAGAATACGGGGATAAGACTTGAATTTAAGAAAAAATAAAAAGTATACATATTTGCCAGAAGCGGGGCATTTTGCGTAAATAAAAACAACAAACAAAACAAGCATACCACGGGTCTTTCACCTCTAAAAAATAATCCCTCATTTTATATTAAATTTATTTTGATTTTCTTTTAATTGCCGTTTTATTTTTATTTTGGATTTAGTTTTTGATTAATTTTGGTTTTTTAAAATGTTGGGAATGTCTGGTTTTGTTTCTTTTAATTTTGGGTGAAATTTAAAATAAACATTTGACTCTCTGAAACATTTATCTACACGTTCCAGTAATTTACCAATTTTTTGTTCAACCCAGAATTGGACAACAGTTCTGTTTCGAATTAAGCAAATTCCTCTCGTTAACATTTTTGAGGTATGAAATTCTCGAATTTTCATAATCTTGGGCTATATCATTTTTTCTAAAATTATGAGTAATTTTCTTTCTCCTTTCTATCCCTTTCCTTCTATTTTTGTCAAACATAAATAAAAAATAAATAAAACGGCAATTAATTAATTAATTTAAAAAAGATATATAATCAGATTCATTTATTTTTATTCTCATCCCTCTCTCTAATTCCTAACCGCAATTTTCTTAGTACAATCGAATAGGTAAATAAGTAGAGATATTTTGCTTATCAAATCCTCAAAAATTTATTTTTATTTGTTTTTTTCTTCTCATTATTTGTATTCAAGCTGGTGATTATTTTTTATATAAAATTAAATTTTTATTATTTTTTTCTAAATGCAAAATATATATTATGGTTATTTTAAATACTACATGCACCCCGTTGTTATTTTTGCTTTTATTTTGGAGAGAGCGGATTTTTAGGTTGTAAATTAATCTAGTTTGCTTTTAATTAGCAGAGGGATTGATATTTTTAACTCTCTTAAAGAGTATTACCTTGATTTTCTTTCTAATGTAGTGAAAAAGCCCGGGTTTTCCAAAAATTCTGAATTAAAGGTCTATCGAAATTAATCTCTAATTTGCTATTGTTGGGATCTCGTTTGTCCAAGCCTCAGTCATTTTTGAACTTCCCGGTCATTTCCAAAACTTGGATTTACTTAAATGTATTGAACGAAAACCCTAAAAATCCGATCTTTGCTTTTTTAACTAAAATAAATGTTTGTTTATATTAATGCCTTTTTAAATCATATATGGTCAATTATTAGTTGTTTTAAGAAAATATCATCGCTTTTTTAAAATTACTCTCAAAAAATCCATCCAAATATTCCTCTTATAGAATGCGATATAATAAAAGTATTTTTATGCTATAAAAATAAAATTGGTGATATAGAAAAGAATTTTTTTTTGATTTTTTATGTAAGGGACTAGTGAAATAGTTCACAAGGTTTTTAAAGGCAACTTGAAAGAAATTTTTGGTCATTTTCTATTTTAATTTTGACTAGAAACGAGTGCCTCGTTGGGTTTGGTCTAAATTTTAGTAAAATTAAATTTTTAAAACAAATTTTACATACTCCATTCATCCAACGTTGGCATTGAGCGGGATAAAGGGTCGTTGGGACTAGTTAAGTGTGCGTCTAGTACTTTCTGAAAAATTTAAGTTTAAACTTGAGTTTAAAAGTTTACACTTAACTTTTTCAAATTAAGGTTTTATTTACTTAAGTTTTCAAGTTTATTAATATTCTTCGTCAAGTTTGAGTAATATTCAAGTTTAAGTTAAATTTAAGTATAATATTCAAGTTTTATATAATATTTGTTTGATTGTTTAATATTTCATTTATCCAGGTTTTATATATTAACCAATTTTTATATTAAAGTTTTAATAACTCAAGTTTATTATTTTAACATGTAAAAGGCTTCAGAAAACTTGCCTGATATCGCAGTTTACAAGCCGCCTCAATTGTTTTTGCTAGTGAATTTGCTGAAGGTTCGGTATGGAAGACATAACAAATAAAATGATCAGCGGATTGAGCTACTATGAAGGCGCAGTGTCTGAAAAAAATATTTTTTTTGAATTCTTGAATTTCCTCAATTTTTACTTTGTATCCCTTCCAATTCCCAAAAAGGAGAGGTAACGAACACGACATGAAGCAATTTGCCTTTTAACACCTTTAGCTTCAAATATAGCTATAACTGAGGGAGATATGTGGACATCTACAAGAGTCCAGCGTTCTTTTCGTACTTCTTTTAGTAGTCGGTCAACTGCTTCATTGAGCATTTCTATTCCAGTGGCACGGGGTACTTAATATTAAATAATTAACTCTTGCTTTAGTGCAGTTTAACCTTGAGTTACTCCTATAAAATGGCAACGAATAATTTTTTTCTGCTCTTCAATTGGTGAGGGAAGTATAGGGGTTGATTGCCCTGAAAAATAATTAAACTTGAAAAAAAGTTGGTATTTTATGTTTTTATTCAAGTTTATTTTTACTCCAAGTTTTATATATTCGTTTATTTCTATTCAAGTTTTATACATATGTATATCCAATCAAGTTTGTTTTCTAAATTCAAGTTTTATGTATTCAAGTTTATTTATTTCAAGTTTCATAAATTCAAGTTTATTTTCTCACTTGTTATTCTTCTTAAACCACCATTAAGCGAACTAGGCCTTGGCTGACTTCTTTGTCTGATTAAAGTATTACAAATATTCCCCAAAGCTTCTGCCACTGCACTAGCAGGCTGATCGCACCGGAATACATGACAAAGCAAACGGCCTTTGTCCAGAGCAACAAAAGCGAATTCCCTTTAAATTTTTACAACTTGTTTTAATTAAAGTTTAATTTTTAATGTTTTCAAGTTTATTTTTATTGTTTTCAAGTTTGTTTTTATAAAAACAAGTTTATTTTTAAACAAAAGTTTATTTTCATAAAAACAAGTTCATTTTCAAACAAACAAGTTTATTTTTAAATAAACTTGTTTATCTTTGTATAAACATGTTTTTCCAAGTTGTATGTAAATATATTCAAGTTTATTATATTTTTCCCAAGTTTGTTTTAATAATTTAATTTAAGTGCCTTGGATTCTCTCTTCCAACGGCCCAACAACGTATTCTGCTAATAGGCTGTTTTGTTACTAACAATTCCCTTTCTCCTCCTCCATCTTTTATCTCTCCATTCTTTTTTTGAACTTCTACTCCATCAGGTAAAATCGCCAAAATAGCTTCTTTTCCAACTTCATTTCGTAAACGAGTTATGGCATTATTTAAAGTTGCTTGGCTAGTTTCGACTCCTTCTAGTTCTGATTCTTTTAATTCTAAATGACCAAGGTAGCGGACATTGAATTGACTTGATGGCTGTTAAAATAAAATCTAATAGAATGGCCGGCTATTCTATTTTTCAATAATCCTCCAGGGGCCATTCAAATGGAGGGGGCTATTCTATTAGAGATAATACGGTATGTAGAATATTGTGGGCATTTTTTAATGGTAGCTCATGATTTCCCCACCAATTACACCATCTCTCTTACACCTCCCACATATCACATCTGTCCATCTCCTACATATCCAATCCCTTATTCCTCTTAACTATTCCATATGTCTTACCACTTCAATACATATCCTCTTTCTAACTTATCTCACCTCCAATTTATCCCAGGTTTCAACCTATTCTTTCAACATATACTGCCTATATTATTATCCATATATTCCAATCTCCCAGTTATTACATATCATCTAGCTATCTCCCTATGAGTATATTCATCCTCTTCTATTCAACCTACATAATCTATAGCCTCTTTATCTTTAAATTCTTCTTCTTCAGCTAAATCAACTCTCTTTTTGGTTGTTGTTTGTCTAAAAGCATGTTCTTCAATTATAGGTTGTCTAACTGGTTCTTCTTGTATTGTTGTTTGTTGTGCTGTGTCTGTTGTAGAAATTATTGGGGGAGAGGGAATTGGGGGCTTTTCTTGTATTGGGGAGGGAATTGGCTATAATAAAATAAAAAAATTAATTTTTGTTTTAAATTTATTTTTGCCTCTTCCAGTCGTTGTGGAGGTTGTGGTCGTCTTTCTTCTTCTAAACGGGGTCCACTGTCAACATGCCAATAATGGGAGAAGGCGGAAGGGTCTAAAAATTAGGGGAAAAAATAAAAGGGTTTTTTCTAACTGCGGGGAAAGCCAATTTAAGCTATATTTTCGAACACCTATTAAGCAGTTTATATCAAATAAATATAGGTATAGCTCGAGAGGGAATTTGGGGCTTTCAGAAGAAGAATTTCTTCAAAACGAGATCCGCTGCCACCAAAATAATACTAATATATGCCTAGACCTTGGTACCGGACGTAACCCTTTTCAGGTTCAATAACTTTTATTCTGTCCACGAAAGTTAGTCCGCAAGTGTTGTAAGCCTTCTTGGAAAGTAACTCCACTAGAAAAATTAATTTTTGTTAAAGATATTCTTCTCACCTTCACTAATTCTGATGGGCGAATAGACAGGGCCTTGTTGCTCCTCTTCCACCTCCAATTCTTCCCCATGTTCCCCTCTCGGAACAAAATGTACACCACTATCGGGCGAAAGAAATTGGGGAGGGCCTGGCGGCTGTCTTTCCTCCTCTTCTGTTATCCACTAGAAAATTAATTTTTTTAAAAATTATTCAAAAATTTTCCAAACATGCTCCTCTTCTTCTTCCTCTTCCAAAACATAATCAACAGGTGGGGGTAATCTAGCTGGTTCTTGTTCGGCATTTTTTAATTGATCCAGTTGCCAATAGAAAGAATAAGGGTCTCGATGTTCTGTTATCTAATTAGGGAAAGTTTAAAAAATAATCAACGACTGGGAGGATTCTTAATTTAAAAAACTATAGGAAAATTGTTGGTAAACCCAATCGACTCCTAATTATGGGGGAAGGCCAAAATTCTCCCCAACTTCATAAATACCCCTTTTTCTCTCCTTTTTTCTATAAAACACCATATCTTTTCTGGATCATTTATTCAGACCCAAGTTAGATATCCCGAATGATCACAGGATTTCCATATAAGGAGGGATATTCTTTATATCTTCCCTCTAAAAGGAAATCTACTCTAAAGCTAGGACGATTTTCATGAGAAATTTACTGGAGAATATTATGAGGGAAATGTTTAAATTTTGTTTATCCAAAAAACTTACAACAGTTGTATCCCCAATCCTCCTAACACGCCTTAATCTGTCTGGAGGCCCTCTAAAATTTTGTTGTCGAGCAGCAGCTTCTTCTATAGCTGCCCTAGCATGTTGAAAATCGCTAGAACTATAATCTACTTCACTTTGTTGACCTTCTTCCCTTCTTTCCCCTCCTCCTCCTTCCCTTCTTCTTCCTCCTCCACCGCTAGTTGTTGACATTGGCCGACGACCGTTGTTATTGACTTGCTTTAAATTTTCTGTTTTTTTATTAATCTGCCCACATTCCCACTTATCCCAGACTGAAAATATTACAATTCTGAGGGGTACACCCCCAACGTACCGCAGAACTATAACTTCGTTAAAAATGGTTGAATCCGGGACGCCCTGATATGGTTCGATTCAGCTCGTCGAGATGCAGCGAATCATACCAAGGTGTCCCGGATTCGACTATTTTGAACGAAGTTATAACTATGCGATACGTTGGACTGCTCCCAATTCTGAGTTGGTCCTAAAGGTGGGATAAGTGAGAGAGTTTGTGAAATATTTGGCAAAATTAAAAAAAATTTTTTTGAAGACAAAATAAAGGTTTTTAAAGGGAATGAAAAAATTGAAAAAATAAATGATGGGCTATAAAAGGAAGAAAAAAATAAATATATTGAATAAAGAGCCAAGAAAAAATAAAAAGCGGCAACAAATAAGTATTAAATTTTAGGGCAAAGGGAATTTTCCGATATATATTTTATTTCTTAAAATTTGAAAAAAAGAGGAGATGGAATGAAAAAAAAGTCAATTTTATTTGTTGTTTCCTTTTCTATTATAGAAAAAAATATTTTTGGATGGAAAATTCTTTTTGAAAATTTTCAAAAAAAATTTTTTTAATAAAAAAACGTGGAGATTGCGGACCAAGAGAATGGTTGCTAATGGGGTATATTAAGATTTTCAAAAACGAAAACTTATTTTCATGAAAATTTTTCATAAATATTCACTATAATATTGTCTGTTGTTCCTAAAATTACAGAATTTTTAAAATTTTTGAAAGAAAAATTTTTTTAAAAAGTTAAGTTCCTAAGGGTTGTTCTGAATAAAAAACAACATTTTTAGCTTTTTTTCCACCCATAACTCTTGAAATATTTTACCAAAAATTTTTAAATTTTTAAAGGAGTTAGCTAACATTACTAGAGACATTCATTCAGAATTTTACGGATTTAGGTTCTCATTTTCCTACTTTATAAACACATGCGCCTAACTTTTACCGCGCCCAAACGCCCATTTCCTTAAATATTTTTTTAATTTTCTTCCTTCGAGGCTTATAATATTTTTTTAAAGATTTTCAAAGAAAATACTCAAGGGAATGGATAATTGTTGGGAAGATACTATTTAGGTAGTTTATTTTTTTTGAAGAAAAGGAAAAATTTTAGAAAAGAATGTTATTGGCACTCATTTAAATGGGGTAAAATTAAATAAGAAATGGAGCGTAAAATTGAATGAGTAAAAAAGAAAATGAGAATTTTTGCGAAAATAAGGGTAAAAATAATAAGAAAATTGCTTGAAAATTAATTAACAGTCATGTAAATAGCTCCAAAAATTTTTTCATTCAAACCTCTAAAACTAAAAAAAGATTTGAATAAGAGGTATATAAAGAGGTCTATATAATTAACACTTTATAGCACTAAAAAGACTTCATTTCCCCACCTCGGTAACTCGAATTTGAGCAACGTCTTCGGCAAACAATTCTTTAGGTTCGTCCCTTTCGAGTTGTCTTCGACTCCCACCCACCCCAGCAATGCCAGTGCTGTCTGCAGTTCTTCTGCCTGATCTCTCGTTTTGACGTAATCTATCGTCGTTCTAAATGGGTAAAAATTAAAAACCTCTTCCCATAAATCTCTAATTCTTTTATCCCACGCTAATTCAAGTGGTGAAATATATGTAAATAATATAAAGTAGTTATTTATATTTAAAAATCATTGCTTAAAGCTTATACCAAAAATAATCATAATAAAATGATGTCATTTATAAAGAGAAACGCTTTGGAGGGAAAACAACCCTCAAGACACCCTTGTGGGAAATTAAATTTTGTGATGTCTGGGATAGCATGAGAGAGTTGGAATAATTCTTGTTTAGAACGTATGTATCAGGGAAAAAGCCGACATAAAAATGAAATTCCCGATTTCGGGGAATCGGGACGGCTCGTTCCCTGGTATGTATTCACGGAATGCAAAAATTCCCCCACGAATCTGAGTCGAATATTTTTATTCCTTACCAAAAATTGAATGCTAGCTGTGTCAGATGTTCGAGAATAAGGCCGTCTTTGGTTCACAAAGCTAATATATTCTTGCTGATCTCTTTCCCTCTCTTCGTAATCCTCCGATTGTTGCCACAAATAATTTGGTTGTTGGGGTGATTCACGTCTACTGCTTGGCCCAGCCACAGGCGTCGTTTGTCCTTGGAAAGTATTTGAATGTAAATAGGTATAGGGGGAGGGCCGTTGCTGCTGTCTTTGATGGTTGTAGTGGTTTTTGTCATCCATTTGTACGTTTTCTTTTACGGCCAAACATCTACCTATCTACACACTTTTAAAAAGAGAAAAGAAGAAAATGAGTGGGGGGATAAGGAACAAAAAAAATTTTTTGGTAAAAAAGGGAAAAGGGAGATCAGCGTGAGCAAAGAAGGCCTACCAAAATATATATAAAAATATTATTATATGCTTGACTCTCGAAGGAAAGAAAGTCAGTCACCCTTTTAGTAGACTTGAGAATGTTTGCATTTATTGAGGTAAAAAAAGGAGAGGAGGGGGAGAGGGAGGGGGAGAAAGGGAGAAAGCCTTTCAACGCGTATTTTTGCAATGTATTTTTGTTGGACCAACATCGATCCTCTTCTCTTTTAAAAGTAAAAAAAAAATAAAAAGAACTGATCGAGAAAAAAAACAAGACTTTGTGACTAATTTAAGGGGTGAATTGGCAAGCAAACTAGTACATATGTACACATTTTTATGTTGAACGCTTTTCAAGAGGTTGAAAATATATAAGTTGATTTGTTAAAAGCTTTAAGATTGTTTTGACAAGGAGGAAAAAAGTAATATAAGCTTGTTTATATTTTGTATGCATAGGTTTTGGTTTGAATAGTACTAGAAATATATATCAAAATTATTAATCAGAATCGGGGCTGTGCGCCAAAATTTTCGCGTGGCGCGAAGACGCCAATTTTTTGAAATCGTAAAAGACGCCAACTCTAAAACGCCAAAATCGGCCAAAAACAGCGCCAAAACAAAACGCCAAAACGTCATGGCGCACAGCCCTAATTCAGAATTGTAAAAATACTAAAATTAAATTTACAAATCAGAATCCATTTTTGAAATCAGAATATTGACAAAAGAAAGGAGACAACAAAGAAGAGAGAATTAATTAAAAATCAGAATTGGAAAAAAAAATTACAAATCAGAATTAAGTTGTAAAAAATAAATTAAAGAATTACTAAACTGAATTTTTGTGTAGTGGTGTTACTATATTTAAGTATAACAGCGGTAAATGTCCAGTTGGCGGTCTACATGTCCGAAAAGAGAATCTGCAATTTTCTTTCCTTTTCTTGCATTTTTTGCGTTGGGAGAAGTGCTCCGCTCATTTTTCCTTTTATGCCATTTTTCCTTCTCAATACAATATGTTCTCCTGTTCATACTTGAAAAATAAAGATATCTCTAATTAGAAAAAAATTATTTATTTAACAGATGATAGATTTTGGATTATAAAAATTACAATGATAAATTCTGAAATGTAGGATTATTGCTATCTTATAGCAATAATCCTATGGCTTTCTAATAAGCCCAAAATAATGATCTAAAAAATTGCAAAATAATATTTAGGGAGACATAACCTGTTCTACGTTGATTTTCGTGTTATCAGGATATCGATATTGAGTAAAGATATGGGCCCAGTTTTTATATATATCCCTCCCCCTCATAGTTTTTATTATCCGCCCTATATTTTAAATAAATCTATTTGAGAATGTTATCAAAATCTATCATCTGTTAAATAAATAATTTTTTTCTAATTAGAGATATCTTTATTTTTCAAGTATGAACAGGAGAACATATTGTATTGAGAAGGAAAAATGGCATAAAAGGAAAAATGAGCGGAGCACTTCTCCCAACGCAAAAAATGCAAGAAAAGGAAAGAAAAGAGCAGATTCTCTTTGCGGACATGTAGACCGCCAAATGGACATTTACCTATAACAGCCAGTGTAAATTCCAGTCAAGTTGTATGATACTAGCCTGGCTAGTCTTTGATTTCCTTCGCCTGTTTTAGGCCCCAATTCACCTTTGTCTACATTGTATCCTTCTATTTTTAATAAACTGTTAATTGTAGCGCAAGTCGATTTTTGGCAAATTTTCGGAAATTAAAAATAATCTCCCAAATTTATAACTAAAATCATATTCTGTTACATCTCTTTTTTTCCAATTTTATTAAATTTCTGACTTTTTAACAATTTAATTTTCCAACAAAAACAATTTTTAATAATCAAACAGCTAGTCGTCACAACATTTTTGTATAATAATTCTTTCCTTTTTAAATTTCTGGTTACACTTCTCTTTTATGGTTAATAATCTTTATTTGACGTAAAAAATAAAATAAAAGCAAAAACCAAAACCTTTGTACGCGTGCTTCTTTCGGACTTTTTATTTTCAAAAAAATTATTTTTTCCTCTCAATTTACATCAAAAAGTCCACCAGTTTATGATGCAGTCAGAAGTGAACGCTCTTTATAAAACATAAAAAATACAGTCAAAAAAGGGATAGAATTCTTTTTTTTTCCTTTTGTAAAAGGAGAGGGGGGAGGGGGGGAAGGTGGTTGTTGTTTAGTTCTGCAAAAAAAAACTTGTGACGGCTAATCGCCAATTTAATTGACTATCACTGACAAAAACATTTTTAAGTAGCATTAATATAACCTCTCCTTCACTGTTTTTTTCATTTTTATTTTTAATGATAAAAATTTATTTTTGGTTATTGTACTTGTAATTTTATTTTTGCATTTCTTTTAAGAATTTTTAATTTAGTTTTTAAATTCTGATTTGTAATTTAAATTTGTAATTCTGATTTTATATTTTGTTTTTATTGTTGTACTACTTATTTAATTCTGATTTATAATTCTGATTGTCATATTTCTGATTTGTAATTTAGTTTTGTAATTCTGATTTTATATTTTGTTTTTATTGTTGTATTATTTAATTTTGATTTTAATTCTGATTGTCATATTTCTGATTTGTAATTTAGTTTTGTAATTCTGATTTTATATTTTGTTTTTATTGTTGTACTACTTATTTAATTCTGATTTATAATTCTGATTGTCATATTTCTGATTTGTAACTTATATTTGTAATTCTGATTTTATAATATTCTGATTTGTAATTTATATTTGTAATTCTGATTTTATAATATTCTGATTTGTAATTTATATTTGTAATTCTGATTTTATAATATTCTGATTTGTAATTTATATTTGTAATTCTGATTTTATAATATTCTGATTTGTAACTTATATTTGTAATTCTGATTTTATAATATTCTGATTTGTAATTTATATTTGTAATTTCTTTTCAGATTTGTAATTCTGATTTTCATATTTCTAATTTGTAATTTTTATTGTTTCATTCTGATTTGTACATATTTGTGCTAGAGTTGCGTACCGACCCCATACTTCACCAACATACCCTCCCTTGAGCGGTCGGCGCAACCCCAATTTGTAATTCATTTTAATTCTTATTTGTAATTACTTTTGTAAAATATTATTTTAATATTTTTTAATTATTTATTTCTAATTTTTAACAATTCTTTTAAAATAAATATTTTTTTTAAATAATTTGCACAATGGAAATTCCTTTCAGTAATTTATAAATATTTTTGATTGTTGTGCTAGATACCTTTTGGCCTTTTTCTATTTTTTTATCGTTGCTTCGTCCTTGCAAAAAAGCAAAGGAATGCGCAATCACCTCCCTCCCTCCCTCTCTTCATTAAATATTAATAGCATTTTATATTAATTAAACAACTGGTTAAAAAATATGCGTGGAAATATTTTTTATTTAAAGGTAAAATGTAGCAAATCTACGGGGAAATATGTAAAATTCTCAATTTATGACAATTAATCACTAATTTGCAGCAGAAAGTGTCACACATAAATTCTGTCACGTTTGCATACCAAAATAGCAACAAGAATACCTTATAAACTCTTTTATTTTGTAATTCTGATTTGTAATTTTAATTCTGATTTTTAATTATGTGTATTTTAACTGATTTGTAATTCTGATTGCAATTTATTTTTTATTTCGTAATTCTGATTTGTAATTTTGATTCTGATTTTAATTTGATGTAATTCTGATTTTTAATTACGATTTTTAATTCTGATTTTTAACTGATTTGTAATTCTGATTTGTGATTTGTATTTTTATTTTGTAATTCTGATTTCTTTAATTTTGTATTATTTTTTAAATTCTGATTTATATTTTTATTTTGTACATATTTCTTTTCTGATTTGTATTTTTTAATTTCTATTTACAATTTCTGATAAATTTTTTTGTTTTAATATTCTTTTAATTTTCTCTTATTCTGTTTGAACATGTGTCTTTATTTATTTCCAAACTTTATAACATTTTATAGCCTTTTTTGACCCTTTCTTTTTTTGATTTGTAATTTCCATTTGATAAAAAAAAAGATAAAACTAATTTAATATATACTTTTGTTGTCTCTTATCAGTTCATTTCAACAATAAAATCATACTTTCCCCTAATAAAAAATTAATAAATTAAATGATTTATTTCCATGACTAACTAGAAACTCTAAACAGTAAATTGAAAACAGGCAAAAAATTAAACTTAAAAATTAGAAAGTTAATAAATTCGTTAATGAATAATTTAATAAATTTTGTTGAAAGAATTTTTTAATTGTATTTTTAATTTATTTCTTTTAAATTTCTGATTTCTATTTTTTATTCTGATTGGTATTTTTCAAGAGTATAAAATTATAAAAATTCTGATTAAATTTTTAATGGTTAATTCTGATTGTAATTTCTAATTCTGAATTTATAATCTCATTGGGTTTAAATTCTGATTTAATTTAAATTCTGATTTAAAAATTTTCATTATTCTGATTAATCTCTGATTTCTTATAATTCTGTTCATAATGCTACGTCTACATAAAAAACGCTAGCGTTTTTTCGGCAGCGGAAAACGCAATTTATGTAGACACTCTCAATTTGCCGAAAAAACGCCGGCGTTTTTTCTCTCTCACTTTTCCATACTATTTTCTGCGGAAAACGCGCGCGTTTTTTTATGTAGACGTAGCATAATAGGGTAAATTCTGATTAATAATTCCAATATGAAATTCTGATTTTTTATTTTAGTTTTATTCTGATTGTAAATTCTGATTTGTAATTGTATCATAAAATATAAATGTAAATTTTGATTCTGATTTTAATTTTCAATCTCCTTCTTTAATAATAATTCTGATTTTATTTTAAACTTGAGACTTCTTTTTCAATAGAAAATTATTTTTTAATATATTTCCGTCCGGTTTTACATGACAAAAATAGAAAATCAAGTCAAACAATAAAAAAAGCTTTAAATAAATAAAAAAAGAAACACGAAATTGGATAGCGCAAGGTGTTTAGTAGACGAATATTTTTTTTAATTTATTGACTGACCAATCATTCATTCTCTATTTTCTTTCTCTTTTTAATATTTTTAGAAGTAGCTAGTTGTTGATCTAGCTTTTTAATAATATTTTTATTTATTTATTTTGCGCTCTTTTTTGTGGTTTTTATAAATAAATATTGTTGGGGCTTTTCGATTTTTAATTTTATTTTTAATTATTTATAAGAGAGAAAAAGAAAAATATTTTTTAAATTAATTTTTAATTAAAAAAGAATCAAATATCAATTTTTAAAAAATGATATTTCGCCCTCACAATGATAAATTAATTTTGGGGTAACATTAATAATAATAATTTTATCAATTTATTTGTTGATCTCTCATTACTATTTAATAAAATTTTATTTTAAAATAAAATGTTATTTAATTTTATTTTTGTGATTAATAATTGTAGTTTAATAATCTCATCATAAATATCACTAAACTACAATTATAAATACCCTATATATAGTTGAATTGTGAGTAATGTTCTGATTTTGTAATTCTTTAATTATTTATCGTTATTTATTAATTCTGGTTTGTAATTCTGATTTTTAATTCTGGTCTTTATTGTGTTTTTCTAATTTACAATTTGTAATTCTGATTTTTAATTAATTTGTACATTTTGTAATTGTATTTTAAATTCTGATTTTTATTGTGTTTTTCTGATTTGTAATTTGTAATTCTGATTTTTAATTCTGGTCTTTATTGTGTTTTTCTAATTTACAATTTGTAATTCTGATTTTTCTGGTTGTTTTTACTTTCGCTTCGTGTAATTCTGATTTTTTATTTAATTTGTATTTTTTAATTCTGATTTCTGATTTGTAATTTTAATTAGGCTTTGTAATTATTCTGATATACTACTTATACAATTTGTAATTCTAGATATCTAATTAAATTAAAAATGCCTTTACCCGTATTGGCTAGAAAAATGCAAAAATTAGCCTCCCAACAATTACACCAACTTAAGCAGCTTTTAACAGGCAGAGGATTTATAAAATTTAAACGTTTGTATAAAATAAAAGGAGAACTTGGACAAGGAGGGTTTGGGATTGTTTACAAAGGTGTTAGATTGGTAAGGAATTTATTAATTAAAAAAATTAACTAGAAATTCAGAATCTGCCCCTTCGAAGTAACCTATATAACGATACCTTAATTAACGGGTTAACCTATAAACTCAAAACATGAGAAAAAATAAAAGTTAAAAAATATTTTTTAAAAATAGTCTGATATGTTGCCTGTAGCAGTCAAATTCATTGAACGTCGACATGTCCGTGAATGGGGTCGTTTGGCAGAACAACGGGTTCCGATGGAAATTTGGTTTGATTTTAGAGATTTTTTAAAATCTATTACAGTTACCTTATTCTAAGATACCCACGGCCATTGTATCATTAAGTTGAGGGTGTTGCGTAGGCAGATTCCCTAACTCATTCAACACAAATTTTTAAGAAAAACATCTTAAATAGAGATTTTAAGTATCAGATCGAGACGAGATCTCAAACAAAAATCTCGGTTATCAAGATCAATATTTTGCGAGATATCGATCTCGATTCCCGTACAGGTACTTTATGGATATGTCACCCCCCCCCTCCTATTTTGAGTCTCAGAGTTTTCCTTAAACGTAGAAAATGGTCAGAGATTATTTTCTTCTCCATGTCAATCATTTTTTTCTTCTTCAAGTATTTTGCTTGTTTATTTTGCTTTTTCACATATTTTGTACTTAAATTTCACCCATTTCGTTTCTACATTTACCACATTTCACTTATTTTGCTTGAAGAAAGAAAAATGATTGACATGGAGAAGAAAATAATCTCTGACCATTTTCTACGTTTAAGGAAAACTCTGAGACTCAAAATAGGAGGGGGGGTGACATATCCATAAAGTACCCCCGTACAACCTCCCAATCCTTCCTCTAGTATTAAGTATATCTTTATTTTTGCTTCAACCTAATTAAACTCCCTTCTCTTTTTCAGTATGTTAACACGTTGTAATCAACTATCCGGAGTTATAACCTTATTAGACTGGTTTTCATTACCAGAAGGTTACCTACTAGTTATGGAAAGGCCAACTCCCTGTATAGATTTATTCGATTTTATTCAACAACAAAAATATTTGGACGAATCTTTGGCTAAATATTTATTTTCCCAAATTGTAAAAACTATATTAGACTGTTCAAAATTGTTGGTATTACATAGAGACATTAAAGACGAAAATATTTTGTTGGAATTAAATACTGGGAGAATTAAATTAATTGATTTTGGGGCTGCTACTTTATTAAAGAAAAGTCGTTATCAAGACTTTCAAAGTACGAGGCTTTATTGCCCTCCAGGTAGTAGCTGATTTTGTGATAAACAATAGAGTAGCTGTTAAGCAGAAATTTGCGTTAAGCAGAAGCAGGAATTGAATCTGTGACATTCAGACAATTGTTTCTAGGGGACTTCACTCAGCACGACTAATGAGCTACTCGGGGATCACCTTTCCTCCTTTCGTTAAGATCTTAAGCTCATTCCTAATCATTTTAATCAAGGAAAATTATATAATCTCTTCCTTAATAATTAAATTTTTTGGTCAAAACCCAAGTTCCTCTTCCATCATTATACCAAAATTAAGCAAAATATAAAGTGAGAGATGGAAACACATTGAAGAATTGAAAATAGGCGTCAAAAAATTAAATTAAAATATGTATTTAACAGAGTGGTTTCTCCATTCTCTCTATTTGGGACAAGAAGCAACAGTATGGTCATTAGGTGTATTGCTTTATAATATGTTGAATGGAAGGCTGCCTTTTTTAAATGAGAGGGATATTTGTACTTCACATTTACTTGGACCTTTACCTTTTTATGTGCCTGTTTCTAGAGGTATAGAGATTTAAAATTTTTGAATAATATTTGGAGTGAAGGGAACATTTAATTCCTTGATCAATTTTACGAGGTGAACGGACGTGGGATGTAAGGAGCATAGCTAAATTGAGTATGTATCAGGGCTGTATAATTTTTAATTTTTAAAAGCTGAAGGCAGACAGAAGCGGAAGGGACAAAAAAGGAGGAATTTTGCGGAAGGTGGAACGCGGAAGCGGAAGAAAATACGGCCCTGATACATATGTAGCGAAGGTTATATGAAACGAATTGTGGTTGAAGAGGTCTCCCTTCACCTCATACATATTCACTCCCTTGTATGTAAGAGGGGCATGTGGTGAGGAGAAAATAAATTGCAAGGGGATATGTATGAAGTGAAGAAAAACAGGGGAGGTGAAGGGGGAAGTAAATATAGAGAGCGGACAGGATCTTAAATTTATCTTTTAAAGTTTCTTTAACTTTAGAAGCTCGCGAATTATTAACTCAATGTCTCAATTTCGACCCCTTCTCACGTCCAACATTAGAACAATTATTAACACATCCATGGCTTACAAAAACAGAAATAGAATGGAATAAATTAAATGAACATTATAGAAATGGAGAAGAAGAATATTTTTTTGAAGATGAGGAAAATATAAAACATTTAAATGAATCTGGATTGGCTAGTGAAGAATATTCCTATAATAGTAAGGAAAGGGAAGAAGGTAAATCACACAAAATGTTTGGTGGTTGTTACAGTATGGCTTTACATGGTAAGGATTTTTTGTTGATTTATTTCTCGGGACCCCCCTCTGCTTAATGATATAAGGATTGAATAGTGGGAACATCATGTGTATCACTGATCAGTGATATATCACTGAACTGAATCACTGAATCGGAGTGATATGAAAAGTAGGGGTATTCAAGAGCAGTTTTGTAACTTAAAATTTTACGATTTTTTCAATTAAACAGATTTCCATAAAAAATAAAAATTGAAAAAACGTTTTCTTTAAAATTCCTTTGAAAAACTAATTTTGTCAAAAAACGCAAGGCTTAATTTTAAAAAAATTTTAAAAATCAAGCAACTGGTTTTAGGCCGGTTTTAACCAACCCTGATTAAAAGAGAACATAGGACCCTATCCCCAAAGAAGGGAAAAACCCCGCGCTTCGCGCGGGGTTTGTGCGCCTTGTTGGGGAGGGTTTGTGCGCCTTGTTGGGGAGTCAAAGGGTGGCTGGGTTCTACCTGAGTAACATAAACCTATTCCTAGTTTAGTAGCAATGGAGATCCTGGTTTCCTCCGTAGCAGCAAAAACCGACAGACCCCATAGGTAAGGAGTTAAGATAGCTCTTTTTGTTATAAAAAAGTTATTCTCTTTTCTCCATTTTCCTTGTTATAAAATAATGAAAAAACGATTCGACCCTTCTTTCGGGATAGGGCCGAACAGAGATCACAAAGAATCTAGAGTTAAGGGAGGAATCTAGGTGTCCCTTATATCGAGATTTTATTTTCTTGCCATTACAGCCTATTATATTTACTCTTTAATTTTCTAGTTAATGCAATACCCAAAATATGGGCTCAAAATTCATCCCAAACCAATAATAGACGGAATGCCCAAACGGCACACTTTGGATGTCAAAAACAGCGAAAAGAAGATGAAAATGAAGAAACCCCTCCCTACAGTATTTTACGCCCAGGACTAAGGCAATTCGAGCTTTCCCCTCACAAACAAGAAGAAACGGAAGCTGGGGGTTCTGTGGATTCTGGTACTTCTTCAGCTCTACATTCGCCTAGAATTATGCTAAATAATCCAAAATTTTGATTTATAAATTTAATTATGAATATATTTAAATTTAATTTAATTATTTTATTGTATTTATGTAAATAATTTAAATATGATTAATTTTATTCTATTTATTCACTTCCATAAACCTTTATGGAAGGGATCCAATCCGTACTTACTTTAGAAGTATGGCAGAACTGGTGGGATTGAAAGAAACAAATAGTGCAAAGGAAAGTGATGATATGGATTAAATAAAAATTTTGTTTTTTGTTGATGTTTTTTGGTCTAAGAATCTTTTTTGTAACCGCTGGTTGAACCTACCGCTCGCGTTCCTCTTTGCGGAACAACTTTACCCGTAGGTGGAAGTTCCCACGTTTTGCCTCATCAACTGGAATGACTGCAGACGATTTAGAAGAGGCTAAAGAATGGGGACAACGACTTTCTTGTAGTTCTTTTTTTGTAAATTTTTTTGATTGAAAATATTTTTTTAAAGTCAAATATCCCTTGGTATATTTGACTTCTTTTGCGGACAAAACTGGATATTTTGCTGTCTGCGCTGCTTTTGGTTTTGTAATGGGCAAAAATAGGCAAGATTAAAAAATTATTTTAGTAAACGGAACAATTTAAATTAATTAATAAAAATGATCAATTAAAAATGATTACGACACCCCCGATTCCCAGGACGTCTCCGTTCCAAGTACTAAGGAGGCCCAGCGTTGCTTAACTTGCCAGATCGGACGGGATGGCGTACTTTCAACGCGGTATGGTCGTAATAAAAGCGCTCTATTTTCTTAATATTTAAGAAAAATTTTCAACAAAGACAAAGCGCAGGCAATTCGCTGTCGCGGGAAAAATGAAGTTTAGTAAAAATTGAACAAATAAGAATCATTAGAGAATAAAGTATAAGGAATTAATTTTTTTAAACCGGGCTATTCCATACTATGAGAGAAATAATCTTTGAATTTGTATTTGATAAATATTTGAATTTGTGAAACATTAGTGTTCCGAAACATTAACTGAAACACAAGTTTTATACCCTTAATACTTTAATAAAACCCCTATATTCCAACCAATAAGGGGATTTTGAGGGATTAAGGATTTTACTGTTTATAGAAAACATTTGTACATGTAAATTTGAACGTAAAGAAATGATGGCCGATATTCTTCTGCCGAAGGTCTGGAGAAAGGTCTGAATTGAATCAGATTTATTTATACAATAATCGTGGCCGTTAAGCAAAAATTTGTTAATTCTATTGACACTATTCGGTAAAGAACCCTCTCTTGCTAAGTGATTTTCCTTTGGAAAATAATTTATTTCTCTTTGCGGATAAGTAGATCGCAAATTGGACATGTCTTTAAAAGGAATCTCATCTTACTAATTCGATATTTATTTTGGTATCATTCGATAGAGAATCATCGACTTCCTATTGCAAAGTGATATCCGTATTCTTGCAAAATGACTTTAAGCCGAGTTATAGTCAGTCAAAGTTTGCGTCTTTGGGGTGTTTGAATATAATGAAGAGAAAAGTGCACTTTTTTTCCTTTTCTCTGCTTACTTCATATTGTTTTACCGCGGAGAGAAAAGAATGCATGTGTTGTGAAGAATTAAAAAAGCAAAGAAAGAAAGCAGACACAAAAAAACAAAGAGAAAGTGGGCGGGCGGGTTTTTTGAGTAAAGGTAAGTAAAATGTAGGGAAATTTAATGCCAGAGACAAAGTGAGCAGGCAAGGCGCTGTTCGCGGGTATGATTTGAAATAAACTAAAAAATGAACAAATTTAATAAGTATAAGAGAATAACATAGGGCAAAATGGGAAAATATTTTAAAAAGCTGTGATTACCCGGGCTGTTCCACATTGGCAGAGCTGTAATTTTTGAACTGAATTTAGGTTAATCTTTGAATTTTTGAAACATTGTTCGACAACAACCGTAAACATTTTGTAAGTTTTAGTGTTAAGGGAATTGTGGTTAACTTTTTTTCACACTTTTCTTTACATGGGCTGTCCACAACATTACCGGAAACTGGGCAAATTTGGAAAATTTCTACATTTTTGGGAGACTATTTTTTTGGGAGACTACGTTCAGTGATAATGACTTGGGTTGAGCTGTGACTTGGGTTGAACAATAGGGAATATGGAGCAGTTCCTCTAGGTTGCTGGACGGGCTGGCGCTGTGATAGTTCAAGACCACTGGGTAATCATTGCCATATATAGGACTCAGTGGCCATAGTATTGGTACATCTCTCATAACGGGTGACCCGGGTAATAACTGGGCAAATTTAAAAAAATTTCTTAAGGATGGGATTGTCCGGGATGCTCGCGGAGAGGGCGGGCATATTTGATGTGAGGAGAGTGCATCTTAGTTTGGGTCCGCCGACACTTGTTGGGGTATTTTACTTCTTTCAATTTTAATCCCAAATTTTTCACTGCATTCTTTAATAAATTAGTCTTGTTTTTTTAAAACGTGTTGTTTTTAATATTACTGTCAAAGCAAGAATGTATTTTCTTAATAAAAAAATAAGATACTATACTGAAAAAAAACGAGGATGTTCATGATCAACAATTTACTTGATTTGCAGTCAATACAAACTTTAAAATAAAAAAACGATACTCTGTGTGGAGGAATCATGCCAAAATTCTTATCCATTACTACTACTATTAAATAACTACTATAAAAGCAACCACTTTTACTATTTCTACGACCACTTTTTGTTTTCTTTCTTGCTCAATTCTCTTCCCATTTATTTTTCTCATGATGGCGCATAGCTTGGGGTTGCATTTGGTCCATTTCTCTTTTCGCCTCGACTCATATTATATTAGAAAAGTGGTTGTTTGTTGAGGAAAATGAAAAAGTGGCTGTGTGCTTGCGAATTGTAAAATAAAGTGGTTGTTTGCACAGGAAATGGAAAAGAAGAATGCATAGGAAAATAAATAATTCTCGACGTAGCAGATCTCAAGTCCTTCCGGGCTTCTTGGTGCCCTTTTATGTAAATTCTTATCATCCAATCAACATGTTTATGGTACAATCTGAAGACTCAAATGTTCTATTTTGATTTTTAACCGTTTTAAAACGATTTGTCTTCATTCTAAAAGGCGCTGGATGATTAACGGATTAAGTAGGACAATACTTCGTGGATATGCTCTAGTCGCGGAAAATCTGAGGAAATGGCAACATCTAGGTGCACATCTTATTGCATATGGGAAGATGTTGAATTTCCCGGCTTAAAATTGCTTAGCGGTTGAATCTCGATGAAAGAGAAAAAAATTTCATACTAAATGTAGCCTCTGGGCTGAATTGGTGAAGTGAAAAGTTCTGACAGGAATCCCGGTAATTTTACTTTTACTGGGCACTAAACAATTAAATCAAAATCCATTTTCTAAATTATAATAATAGAGTTTTAGACATTCCGAGCTCGTTTATACGAACAGATTAGTATGATTTTCGAAATTTGAATCACATGAAAATTATTTAAGCATATTTAGTGAAAAAAGTAAAAACCATAGATTTTCGAATATCATAGATTAGTTAAGTCTTATACAAATCTGATATAATATTCGAGCTCATCATATGCAAGAACCTATTAAGTTAAAATACTAATTTTTTATGGACCAGCAAAAGTTAGGATTACCGGAATCTCTTTTATTTTCAGTGCGAATTCAATATTTATTTTGGTACCAATCAATCGAAAACTACTGGCCTTCTATTGCGAATGATATCCGGAAAGCAGAGAAGGAAAAAACGAATAATTTAATTCTTCTCGCTCCACTATACGCAAACGGCAAGCATTGGTTTTGAGGGTCCAAACTCGTGTCATTGAAAAGAGTTCGTCGAGCTATGTCGAAGGACACCGAAATCACCTTAAACGTTTGGACAATTTTGTTCAGAATCACGGTGATTTTGGTGTCACTGAGCTTGACGAGTTTATTCGAATGACATTTGATTTGATCAAATCGGTCCAGGGCTGTACTTTAGTACGTGGGTGCAGGCTTTAATTTACAAATGTTATACCATTCGAAAGAGCTAGCCGAGCTGAGTCGAATGCCACCAAAATTAGCTCTAGGAAAAATTTTTGAACCGAGATACAGGCGATTGAAAATCGAAAAATCATAGAGGGGACCAAGCACTTTTTTGGGCTGAAAAATTCGAATATGCAAATAATAGCTCGTTCGAAAGAGCTCGTCGAGCTGAGTCGAATGACACCAAAATCAACGAAATCCGACTTGATTGGACAAAGTTATGATCTTTTATTTTAGCTCCTTACCTATGGCATCTATAGAGATTTTTGCTGCTACGGAGGCCCCAAATACGTCCAGAGCAAGGGAGATAGGAATAGGTTTATGTTACGAGCCCAGACCCATCGCCCGTAGACTCCCCGCGAGGCGCGTGCCGCAAAACCCCGCGCGAAGCGCGGGGTTTTGCACAAGCGCCTCGCCGACGCTCCATAGGTTTAGGTTTTTTGTGTTATAACTTTGTCTAATCTTGTTCAATCACGGTGATTTTGGTGTCATTCGATTCAGCTCGTCGAGCTCTTTCGAATGAGCTATTATTTGTATAAAAAATTTTTTATTCCAAAAATCGCCCCTTTGGATCTTCGGTTTTTAGGGGTCTAGATCTCGGTCCAATCAAGTCGGATTTCGTTGATTTTGGTGTCATTCGACTCAGCTCGACGAGCTCTTTCGAATGAGGTATAATTTGCATTTTCGAATTTTTCACCCCAAAAAAGTGCTTGGTCCCCCCTATGGTTTTTCGAACTTTAGGGCGCTGTATCTCGGTTCAAAAATTTTTCCTAGAGCTAATTTTGGTGGCATTCGACTCGGCTCGTCTAGCTCTTTCGAATGGTATAACATTTGTAAATTAAAGCCTGCACCCACGTACTAAAGTGACCCCCGGTCCAGCCAAATGCCCCTATGTTACAATACCCAGAATGACATATATTTCGACTCGGAGACTGTTCCCTCGAAACCAATTCCGAAGGCAAAAATTTTTATTGTCCATAAATATTCTTCGCACTTGGAAGTAGGGTGTCTCTATCGAGTGGTACCAAAAAATATATTAAATTTGCACTACAATAAACAATTTTCCCAAAAATATAAAATTAAACTTGCAAAAATACCACCAAGAGCAGCACTGACAGCAATTGAAGTTGCACAATTACAGTAAGGATTTTCTCACACCTCTGCCTAAAGTGAAAAATAAAAATAATTTAAAAATAATTTTTGCATACAACCAAAAAAAATTAATTGATTCCCCAGAAAATTTTTCGGCCTAGGACTAATTTGTAAGTGGTTAGCATGACAAGCAATACAAAAATGCTTGAAGAAATCACACAACCATCGGACCATAAATTAATCGCCGCATCTAAAACGGGTACACTCCATTATACAATGACCATTAAACCGCCACCGTTCACGAAACAACATACGCCAAAATAAGTTTTTGCGGTGGTATAATGTGCGGCGGTAGAGTGGCCTGCTCCTCTTAAAACTATGGGATATAGTTTAGTCGAGGGTCTGGACCGAACCGGATCAAATGATATATCAATCGATTCATCTCGACGAGCTGAGTCGAACGGTACCTCTCTAGGTGCGGAAATGCCTGTGGACCGAGATATAGGTCCCTGAAATTTGAAAAACCAAAGGGAGGAGTAAGCTCCTTTTTGGAATGAAAAAATCGATTTTCTGAATAATAGCTCATTCGAAAGAGCTCCTCGAGCTGAGTCGAATGACACCCAAATCACTGTGATTGGACGAGTATCTTCAGAAAATAGATTTTTTCACCCCAAAAAAGTGCTTACTCCTCCCTTTGGTCTCGCTATAATAATATTAGATTCTTTGTTCCGAAAATGACATTTACAATTTAGAGTACCTGGAGCGACAGAAAAATTTTGTATTATACTCTACTTTTATTGAAAAATTTGGTACCGTGGACCGAGATATAAGCCCACATTCTTTTCCTCCTATAAACAATTTCCTTTTAATTACAAGTATTTTCAACGGTGGACATTAGTGACTTGGTGACGTTCCTGGCTTTAATTTTTCACTCAAGTTCGAATCTTGTCTGGGAAAATTATTTTAACATAATTTGAATTTTTAATTCTTTATGGATTTCTTCGTACGAATTTATGTGAAAATTCATTGGTACCAAATTTTACAATGAAAATAGGGTATAATCTACCTGTCTAAAAAACTTCATCCTTAAGTCACAATGTCACCCCACGTACTCTCGCTTATAAAATAGTGGTATCGTGCGACTCAACTGACCGAGAGCAATCGAACGAGCTATACTTTGACCCTTTTTTCTGGGTCCTTTAGTCGAGGGAGGGAGTTTAGTCGAGGAGTTTAGTTTAGTTAGGAGGAGTTTAAGGAGGAGTTTAGTCGAGGGACAAGTAAACTATCAGTCTCTACTTTCATTTTTCGGGTTCTGGGTGAACCTGCTGTTTGGTTAGAATAGGACCCTGATTTGTCCATTGGTGTTTATTGCTTCATTTATCTTGCTCATCAATTTTGGTTTGATTTTGGATATAGTGTAGTGTACCGGTGGTAAAAGTTCGGGACGGGACATATGTCATTCGATTCGTCTCGACGAGCTGAGTCGAACGGTACCACTCCCTATTTTAGGAAATGATTCTGGACCGAGTTATAGGTCCTTGAAAATCGAAAAACCATAGGGAGGAGTAAGCTCCTTTTTGGAATGAAAAAATCGATTTTCTGAATAATAGCTCATTCGAAAGAGCTCCTCGAGCTGAGTCGAATGACACCCAAATCACTGTGATTGGACGAGTATCTTCAGAAAATAGATTTTTTCACCCCAAAAAAGTGCTTACTCCTCCCTTTGGTTTTTCAAATTTCAAGGACCTATATCTCTGTCCACAGGCATTTCCGCACCTAGAGAGTGGTACCGTTCGACTCAGCTCGTCGAGTCCTATATACCGGTTCACCGATTGACATATCATTTGACCCGGTTCGGTGCAGGCCCTCGACTAAACTACAGCCAAACTATGTAGCAAGTTACATTGTTAAAATGTGAGACTGCTCTAAGTATCCAGTTCTGCTTTTTAGAACCAATGGTCCAGTATTGCGTGAGTACCAGAACTCGGGTTGGTTGGTTACTCTATTCCCATAAAAGATCATGCAAATACCGTGAACCTATTACAAGTAAAAGAGATGGTCCACACACACAACGTTGACACATTGGTTCTAAAAAGCAGAGCTGGTAAGCCTATCTGGTGTAAAGGGCGAGGGTACGAAGTTTATTTTCTTTTTGGAAACCATAATCCAAATTTAAGCTAAACCTTGTCGAGTCATCCATTATCCACAAAATAGTAGCAGAATATTGCATAATCCAGATCCTCCATGTGGACATCATTAAAAAATTGAAGAATAATTAAAGAAATTGAGTGGAGATCATAGAAGAATTTAATAAATTTTTATCTGAAAAAAGAAATTAATTTAGAAAATAAAGTGGAAAAATGTAAAAATCCTTAATCAAAACAAAGATAAAATGTAAAAAGTGAAGCCAGTTTAAATTTAAATCAGAAGGGAATTTCTCTCTTTCTCTAATTTCCTAACTATTTCATTTTCAAGTTGGGACTGGACACTTTGTCGCGGTTTTCTTTTTTCGCCCACTTTGCCGTAGTGATTAAAAAATAGTTTTTTGTTTTTCTTTCTAAAAACAACCGAGGTTAAAATTATTGGACAAGAGGAATGAGTAAATTCTAATTAGTTAACTGACCTCAAACTAGTAGGGATTTTAGTTCTTTTTGATTTTTTAAGGTAAGCAGGAGCGAAAAATATAGTCAGCGACAAGGTGGGATGTACTAGTTTAGAGTCAATTCAGAAATTTTACTTGTGGGTTACCCAAAACCATTTTTGGCTGATTTATATTGATTTTTTAAGGTAAGCAGGGGAAATATAAGTCTCCAATTAACAGGCTAATTTTCAGAGGAAAAATTTTAAATTGACAATAGAATTGAAAAGAGCAGTCAGGGAAAAATGCATATCAAATGTTGCCATCAAAACACACACGTTTTTATAATCTAATCTGTTTGGAAATTAATCCTATCGACCTGAACATGATTGTGTAGTAGAGGAAAAGAATGCCCTTCTTATCATATTCAGTCGTTATATCCATATCAGGGACGGGTCGAGTTAAAAAATTAGGATAGGTCAGAAAGCCAGTTATTTTCCTTTCTTAGCTTCTCAGTGGAAAATTTTGGAAAGACAAAAAGCCAATGTCAAAATTCCGTGGAGGGCATGTTTCAGATTAAGGGTTAATGTCGAAAAAATCTTGTTTCGGATTACCCGACCCATCCCTATGCGTGTCCAATGTACGCATGTCTAATGGCAAACCCTTACATAGCATGAGCTGGTATTTTAAAACCCCCAAAAATTTAGAAAAAAACCTTAAAAATACTCGGCCGAAAGCACTCATTTAAAAAATCATAATTTGTCAACATCAACTCATCCATTTCATCATTCCATAGGCACTTGTAGAATTAGTAGAGCAGTAATATTATTTTGAAAAAATTTTTAAATCTCTAAAAAACAAGAAAATTAAAAGAAAATGAAAAAAATAATGCAAACTAAAATTTGAAAAAGGAAACAAAAAGACGTCAAGTTCCTTTCTATGTCTTCTATATTATCATTAAAATAAATATACATTATGCCAAAATTGTCTAAATATATACAAATTTAATTCAAAAAGTCTCAGCGAATTAAAATTTCAAAATGCCTAATACTACGTTTACATAAAAAACTTTAGCGTTTTTCGCCGAAAATAGTATGGAAAAATGTGGGAGAGGAAAAACGCCCGCATCTTTTCCGCAAATTGAGACGCGAGCGTTTATTATTCATTAACTAAAGACTGTCCAATTTTTTTACTATAAAAGCGCCCACCCTCTGTTCAAAATCTTTTCCCCTCAAAATATGCCTGATCAAACAAACGTTACTTCAACAGAACAAATCCTTACTACTTCAACCACAACAACAACAACAACAACCACAACAGAGCCGCCTACCACAACAGTCGAGATGACAACGGGAAATGGAGATGGTATTGAAAGTTTTTTGGAAGAATTTGTTTCCTCGGATATGGGCAAGGCATCTATGGCTATTATGGCTGTGTGAGTTTATATTTTGGTTAATAAGTGGCTGGAAGTTTTGGTCATCTAGAGAGATTGTGGGCGCCACAAAAAAGTTTTGGTTCGGTTAGTTGGTCATAACTTTTTCAAAATTCTCCCAATCGAAGGTTATAGGCACCAATAAATATGTAGGGACAGTTTAGGGATGGGATCTCTTCCATTTTTCGATTCTAATAATTTGGACGGCCCCATCCATTAGAGATGTCCAAGACTCTTGATCAAGACTTCTTGGGTTTTCCTCGGTCTTGGTCTTGGGGTGTAGTCTTGGTCTCGAGTCTTGAATCATGGAAAATTTTGTGTCTTGGACATCTCAACCATCCATAGTACATTTTCTAAAAACCCAAATCTTGATGACCGAAATTTTCGACTCTTCAATTAACTCCAAAAATCTTTTATTTTTTAGTTTTGTTCTAGTCGTTGTTCTGTTTTTTGTTTGGCGATGCTTTTGTCGTAAGAAACAAAAGCCTAAGAGGGCAATCAAATATAATGCTGCTGGTTCAACATATCATTATAAACCACCAAAAGCAAAACCCCAGAAGACACAACCTTCAGCAGATGTTTACAACAAGAATAATGCTAGCAAAACAGATATGGACGGCAGCAGCAAAATTGATTTTCCGCTTACAAAATATTCTTCGTAAAAAATTTTTTTTTAATTTTAAAGAAATTAATTTTTTCCCTCAAAAATAGGTTGCCACCTTCGCTTCTTACTGATAGTGACAGAGAGAAATCAGCAATCAAGTCAACAATCAAGTAAAATTTTAAAGAATTTTTTGCACTTTTAAGGAAGATATGAAATTTTTGCGGACAAGTTTTGCGGATTTTGGCTTTGGTTTGAGACGGTTATTCTCATCTGACGTTTTACAAAAGTGTTTTTTGGGGGTTTTTTGTTGTTTTGTGGTTCGAAACATTTTAAGTGATTGGTTGTCGAAAGTTTTTTTTGAAACCGACAATCCTATTTGGGACGGTTCGTTTGAATAATCAGCCTATTAGGGTATTTGTTTAGCCACTTTATAGCATTTTCTAGCAGATTGTTAGAAAATTGGTCATTAGTCCAAAACTATAAAATTTCAAACCATCTAAGTAAAGTCCATCCTCACATTTTATTTTTTTATTTAAAGTCGAGGTTTGAATGTTAAATGGGATATTACAGACAACGAGGAAAAATCCGCAAAAATTGTCCGCAAAAATTGTCAAATTTTTAACAGTGCAAAACTTTAAATTAAAAAAATTTTATTTTTTTTTCAAGTAAAAAATCAAAGATGCGTCCGCCAGTAAACAAAAGAAACAAAGAAAGTAGTCTTTCTATTCTGTGAGAATGAAGTTTGTAATTAAATAAATAAATAGATTTGTGTTAATATTGTGTGGTAATAATAATAATATGTTGTAATTATTTAATTGTGTGTATATTTAAATGCTTTGTTTGCTGTTTTTTCTTTTTTCGAACCAAGAGGCGATGCCAGGTGAGTACCAGCGGAATGGAGGGTAGGCCTTGCTATGCTTGTATATCGCTGATCGGTAACGAGACCGACTTTCCCAGGATATATGTAAGCGCTCATGAAGAATTATTAATGAATAAGCTTTTAGCTTCTTTTACGTTCTCTATTAATTAGTTTCCAACTAAGTCAACTAATCACTTTTCCACTGTTCTTCCTTTACTTTTATTCTAAGGCCTTAATTGTCATTCTCCTCACTCTTTTTCCCATCCTTCTCTAGCAGGATCAAAGTTCCACACTCAAAGTTATTCATTCACTCAATTGATCATTCTAGCACTTTGCGTAGTCTTGGATTTGCGCCTTTTTGGACGTGCCGTTTTGGCCTTGAGTCTTTTCGGTCTGCGCCTTTTTGGGCTTGTCCTTGTAAATTAGATAAAATGTAATTTTTGTTTAAACGGAAAAACATAATCTCTAATTAAAATATCAAAATTGCATAAAGGTCATTTTCTATTATTTTTAGGGATTGCCGAACGGACTTCTAATTTACTTTTAAAAAGCCGGGCTCGAAAACCGCATCAAAAATAAACTCAAAATTTCCCTCTTAAAATACATAACTCTTCCGAAATTTTTTTAACTTTTTAGGAGATTCCATAATTTTAAATGCGTCGTCTTCGTTCAATGTTTACTTCCAGAGAAAGGCATGGAGGACAACATACAATTTCCCCCCAATCTTCAATAGAAGAAGAACAACAGTCTAATAGCCCAACAACCCCTTCAAATTCTTCCCAAAATTCTTTCGATTTTTTTGTTGACGATTTAATAAATAAAAAATGGAGTGATGAAAGTTGGGCGATGAATGTGGATTTTGCTTCAGATCCGTCTGCTTGGGAGAATCAATTTGGGTTTACTTGGAAGAAATTGGAAGGACTTTTGAATAAAACTAGACGTGATAAAAATACAATTTTGAAGGTTTTTTTGTCTTTAAATTAGAATTTTTTATTTTCCGCAAATTTGTTGCGGACATCCGCAAATAAATTTTAGCCACGTGTTCCTGCGGGTATCAGCAATTTTTTGCAGAAATCCGCAATGTTTTTTGACCGTGCCCTGTAGTGAAGGGCCTGAGTGCACTTTCCGGGGTGTTTCTAGATTTTGACAATTTATATGTCAATCTCGAAAGAGGTTGAAGAGCAGAGTGGGTCGAATGACATCAAAATTAGTCCGTAGAAACAACTGGCGATTTCATCTCCTTTCCCATGTGAAATGTATAAGGGAAAAGGTTCGAAGTCCAAACGAAACCCCACTTTCGATTGACATATAAATTATCCAAATCTAACCTCCCTGGAAAGTGCAGGCTTACTTTTGCGGACATCCGCAATAAACTTGCGGATTTCTACTTTTTTTTCATTTTATTCAGGTCAACGAGCATTTATCTATTTTGTGTAAATTATTAGTTATGGAAGTCAATTCTCAAGCAGAACCTAGTATTGGCCCAATTTTAGAACAATTCTTTACGGAATCAATTCTTATGTTGGCGCACAATTGGATGGTGCAAGTTTCTCCTTTTTATGTACAGTCTTGTCAGGTTTGAGAGAATTTTTAAATTAAAAAAATATAGGCCGATTAAATTATTCTTAACAAGAATCATTAAATAATTTGGTTGTTTCCGGTGGACGGGGGCCTAAAAAAATTTAGGGGAGGCAGTAAAAAAAACTGGAAACTTCAATATTACCATTTTTTCAATATAATTCTCTCTATTTCTGATACGTGCCTTAAGACTATAAACGCAAAAGGATTATTTTTCTTTAATTTTGTGAGCATTTACTTTTATTCTGTCCGATGTGTGTGCGTGTTTTGTCTGTCCGAGTTCGTCAGACAAAAGACGGACGAACTCGGACGGACACAGACAGACAAAATACGGACAGACAAAACACGGTCGAACTCGGACAGACAAAACACGCACACACATCGGACAGAAATAAAGAAAAATAATCCTTTTGCGTTTATAGTCTTAAGGCACGTATCAGAAATAGAGAGAATTATATTGAAAAAATGACCATTATGGGGAGTAGGAAAAAATTTGATTGCCGCATTCATTTCATATACTGCCCAAATTTTTATTCAATACATTTTTACATTAAAATGTTTGGGTGGGGGCTAACTCAAGGAACGGACAAGTCAAGGAACGACAAATCAAGGAACGACAAGTCAAGGAAAAGGCAAATCAAGGAATGACCATCTCAAGGAACAGACAAATCAGGGAAAAGACAGGTCAAGGAACGACCAACTCAAGGAATGACCAACTCATGGAATATTTTAAAAATCAGAATATTCTGAGAAATCAGAATTTTTCAGAATTTTTTTTAAATTCTGTTTTTTAAAGTGTTCTAATCTGTTTTTAAATTCTTAATTTCTAAAAATATTCAGATTTTTCAAGAAATTTCGATTTTTAAAATATTCCATGAATTGGTCATTCCTTGAGTTGGTCGTTCCTTGACCTGTCTTTTCCTTGACTTGTCTGTTCCTTGAGTTGGTATGTTCCTTGAGATGGTCATTCCTTGATTTGCCTTTTCCTTGACTTGTCGTTCCTTGATTTGTCGTTCCTTGACTTGTCCGTTCCTTGAGTTAGCCCGACACGAAATGTTTAATTTCCCTCCATTTTTAAGGTTCTCCTTTTACATTTATACGAAAATATGGTTAATTGTTGTCAATGTCCACAATCTTTACTTGTACATAAACCTATACTTGTTCCTTTATTACAACTTTTGCAATGGTGTAAACAATCTTTTAATGTTAGACATTCTACAAAAATACAAAAATATCCAAATTCTGTTGTTAGTAATTGTTTGTTAAATTTAATTAATCAGGTTTTCTTTTTTTTAATTTTTTGGGGGGATTAATAGGGGATTAAATTTAAATTTGGGTACTCACTAAGAAACATCGTCTATTATGTACCAGAAATGGGTTGGGGGGTCTCTCACCCCTTAATAACTCGGCCAAAATCATTTTAAAAAGAAAGTTACTTCGCAGTAGCGTATCAAGAAGTTTTCTATCGAATCTATGTGCTATACTTAATTTTTATTTTTTTACAAAGTAAACAATGTTCCCTTGTCAAGGAATTTTCCTTTCTGAATTCAAAAATATTTTCTATTTTGATACCTTTTCAAATTTTCCAAAAAAATATTTTCAATTTTTTTAAATTTCCTCAGATTTTTCGTCAAATAGCAGAACACGAAACTCTTTTACACTTCTTTTTTGATTCCTCATTAATTTTAAATGAAGATTGGGCAATAATTGAAGGAAATAATTCTCCAAAAAATGAAGCAATTTTATTAAATGAACAAAATTTACACAAACCTTTTTTAATTTTTGATATGTTAGTCCCCTATCTTTATGGACCTGAATTTACTAGCCAATTTGCTAGAGATGCTTTGTTGTTAATTATGTCGGCTTCTAGCAAAAATGAATTTATTGCTGAACATATAATTCAAAAGGTTTTTTTATTTTTAATGGGTATTTGGGATATTTTGTCTTTTATTTATTTTTATATACCACGGGTTGAGAAAAGTCGGATAGGGTTTCAATTCGGAAAAATTTGGATTTTCACCTAACTTGTGACCTCCACTATTCCGAGTTATGAAGCCGTAATGACATAACGTCGAAATGGTAAGGGCCCTAATGGCACAGCCGAAATGCTATTAGGGCTTTGCCATGTCTGCGTCATTTATCCGTTTTGCCATGTCTGCGTCCTTTTGGTGGTTTGCTATAACGGCGCGCTAACTATTCCGACCCTCTTCTGTTTCGAATTTTGAACGAAGCAGGAGGATTTAAAACAAAAATACTGGAATAAACCTACCCTCTCTCTAATGGATTCATTTTTTAATTTCAACATTTTTAGGGAGATTTATGTCATGTAATGTCTGCTGGTCTTTCTGCTTGTTTTTCTCAACTCCCAAAATGTGTATTTTCAGAGTTTGCTTTAGATTCTAACGAAGCTCACAAATTAAGTGTTTTCGATGTTAAAGGAATGGTTTGTTTTTTTTTTACTTTCCGAAAATCCGCAAATTTTGTCCGCATATTATTTGCAGACAAAACTTGCGGATATTTGAAAATTCGTTTTTTTAATTTTTTTAAAATTTTTTGCTCAATAATCAACTCAAATTTTTTAAATTTAAAATCTTTTAATTTAAGCCTCAACTCTATGAATTTCACAATGCTTTACTTTTTACAAATTCTGTTGCGCAAATTGCCCATTATTCAATTACCCGTCAAATTGTTCACTTTATTTACACTGGATTTTTGTTAAAAGTGTTTAAATCGTCTATTGTTGAGGTTTCTTTAAATCTTTTTAAAATTTTTCAAAAAAATCTTTATTAAAAGGGGTGACATTTATTTTGCAAGGCCAAAAGCCAAATTTCTTCCATTTTTAGCGAAAATGGAATTTGAGAATTTTGGAGGTTGTAGGCGAAAAAATGCATTCTATTGTTCATTTCCCCTCCCTAGAATTTTCCACTTTCTTCCATGGGGAGGGTGGAGGGGGCCTCAGCTTCCACTGTCTATACCCTTGTAGCTCAATATTATTAATTTTTAGTCAGAACCAAAAGAAGAAGAATTATGTTCTCGTATTGTTTATTTTCATTTATGTATTGAAACAATTTCTGCTACAGCTTTATTACAAGCATTTATAAAAATTTTGTTAACTACTAGTACAAATGGAGAAGAAAAAAGTGAAGAAGAAGAAATGAATTTATTTGAACAAATTTTGGTTAAAATGCATGAAAGTGATAGAGTTACGGGTTTTTTTTGAATTATTTAAGGATAAAATATATTTCTATTATTCCTTTAAACCAAAAAAGTCCAAGGTCTTAATGTTAGGCAAAACTAACAATAAGAAGTCTTTAACAGCTTTAATCCCTATAATTTTATTGGAAAATTTTTTGTGCTACACCTAAATTAAAAACGAAATAATTTAGAGACTAAATTAAGAAGGGCAAGAAAATTTATTCTCACTTTTCTTGTCGAACCTTAAAATCTTTTACTCAGAGGATCTAGAAAGACCGTTTTAAAAATTGGATTTAAAAAATATTTTTGAGGGTTATCTACATTCAAATTTAATTTTTTCTAAATCTCTGTATCCTCCAAAACCAAAAAAAGGTGAAAAGAATAAACAATTAAGACTAAAAAGTGTAACTCCTTCCACCGGAGTCGAACCCTCATACTTTTTCACACAAAACTAAAACTTATCCCACTACACCAAACTGTCCCAAAAATAAAATTTTTTCTTCTTTCTTTCAATTTTTTTATTTTTCAGCTTTGTAGAGTAACACTTTCTTTAATTCGTACATTATTATCATTACATTGTGAAGATTTTCTTTGGTCTACAATATTTCGTCATTTACTTCCTTTCATTCAATTAAGACATCCAAACCAGAGTAGACGTTTTGATGCTAATATTTCGTTAAATTCGGCAAATTATTTTCTTAAATGTATTCCTGAATGTGCTAAAAATATTTTGGAGGTTTTCTTTTAATTTTTATTTTTAAGAATATTTTTAACGAGAATTTAATTTTTAAAAATATCTTTTATTGTTAGATATTTTAAGACAAAATGCCCATTAACGTTAAAAGCGACAAAATGCCAATTGAAAAATACCACATAGGGAAACTTGGTATTTTTAAAATTTTCATTCCAAATACCACAACCCATCTGTTTATTTATATGATCTGAATTTTTGTCCTTTTAACATTTTGTCACATTTCACTCTCCCCGATAATCTTATAAAAAAATTTTTATTAAGCTCTGTTCGGAAGAACAATTTGAAACATATTTACGAGAAGCAGGCAAATCAATTCGTGATTGTGAAGAATGCTGCTCTTGTTGGGCATTAAAATATGATGGAAGTCTGCCAAAATCGTTGATGTGTAATCCACAAAAGTTAATAAATTCTGAAGGGATGATTGTTACTCCTAGACAGGTTTTTTAGTGAAAATAATTTTCGGGGTTTAGTAAAAGAAATATTTTTGGAAACCTATTATCCTATTTAGTTCCAAGATTGAGCAATTTATTACCAGAAAGTGTGTCCTTTTTATAAAACGACTGGTCAATATTTCATTTTGGTTTAGTTCCTTCTTTTTCCTGAAAACGGAATAGGAGAAAACCCGTCATTTCTTAATTTTTTTCTGGGTTATTCACAAAATTAGCACGTTTTTCTTATAAAATAGAAAAAGTTGCGATGCTTTTTTTACTTATACCGGGAAAGTCAGCAATTTTTTAACTCGTAAAATTATTTCTCGCGCTATTCCAAAATAATATAAAATTAGAGATACTTATGACTTGCGAAAAAAAATTTTCGGGAATATCCGGTATACCTAAATTGTACCAAAAATTCATTTTTCGTTCAGTTAGTCCCTCAAAAATATTTTTTAAAAAATATTTTAATTTTAAAAAAGGCATTTACTCGTCATTCCTCAGCCCGTTCTTCTTTTGCCTCAACTGGATGGAATCGTTATGGACATTCAAACCGTTCAGGTCGAGGGACTTTACTTGAAGGAGAATTAGAATCAAACAATGCAAATTTAAATAGTTTGGGGGAAGATGATGAACAATTGACTAATTTAATTGAACGGTTAGAAGATGGAAATGAAGCAATAAATAATTTGTCTTCACAAGAAGAATTTGGGGAGGCGAGGTTAAATTTTTTTTTGAGATTATTTTGAGGATGGGATTTTAGAAAAAAATCCAATGGCGATAAGTACCCTTTCTGTATTTTATCACCATAAAATCTTTGGGCTCTATTCACCCAGGGCTTTCTATTCCCAAGTCCAGTATTGTGTGGTACATACCAGGGATTCTGCCGTCCCGATTACCGAAAATCGGGAATTCCCGACGATTTTTTGGGTCGGGATCCTGATTTCCCAAAATTGGGAATTTTGTTTTTTTTGTCGACAGGATCCCTGGTACATGCACACAATACTGGACCATTCCCCCCTTTTTTGTCTACGGGCCTGATTCGAAATAATTAACCAATTTCCGTTCGCCAAATTTTGGGCATGTTTCATGGTTGCGCAACACAAGTTCAAATATTTTTATCTCTTCCCTTTCCCTTCAAACCTAATTTAAAAAAATATTTTTTAAGTGTTCTAAATGAAAACGAAGACAACAGACCCGACTATTTTCAATTTATTTATGACCGAGTTTCTGAATCAGATTTGGATAGTTTTTCGAGAAGAAATTCTGAAGAGGATTCACAAGAAGAATTTTTAAATAATAAAAAACAAAAAAATATTTTGGCAACAAAAATAAATAATAATTCAAATTCTGATAGTGAAAAAAGACAATCTAATTTATCTATTAATTTAATTAAACAACAACAACAACAACCAACACTTTCACCTTTTATGTCTGCTGTTGTTCAAACAAATTGGAATGAGGCTAAGAATGTTGGTAATTAAGAATTAAATTATGACTGATAGAATTAGGGTTCAACTTTTTGATTAAAAAAGGATTAAAAATGGTAAATCGTATAAATTTCAAAATAATGTTAAAAATTGTCAGAGATTAAAACTTGTTTCGCACAGTTAGGTACCACCGGATCAGTACCGAAAAAATCCATTTGCCGAATCAAAGCTTGGGATCATTTTTTAGTTTATTCAGGTCTATTGCTATCCGAACTAGAATTTCCAGATATTCTGACCTAATAAAACCCTTTTTGAAAAAATGTCCACCATGCAGTATAAACTGGTTTGCTTGTTTTTTTATGTCTTGACGGCCTTTTTAAACTTACTCCCAAAACATTTACATAGCTAACCTATAGAGATTACGAAAATCGGAAATTCCCGACTTTTTTTGAAATCGGGACTTTCGACAGGATCTTTTATCCACAAAAAAATCTAAATAATTTTTTAATTTTTAAAGGATAGAAACAAATTTATTAATTTATTGAATTTATTACCTACTCGTTCTTCAAATAATGAAAATAAATTGCTAATTGAAGATTTATCTTTAATTGATGCTCGTTGGCAACATTTGGAAGAATTAAGAATTGAAAAATTAGAATTAGCACAACACATGTCTAAAGAGCCAAATCCTTTTAGATTAAATTTGGAGGGGGAAAGTGGAGGAGGGGAAGAAGTGTTTTTGAATATTAATGGGGGAATTTTAATGAAATCAACTGAGGAAAAAGGTATTTAAAAACATTTATGTGTTTAAATAAAATTGGTTGCAAAATAGTCAACCCTTGAATTTTTTAAAATGGACAAGTTTGAAATGGTCAAATTCATCATACTTATTTTAGTTAGAGTTTCAGGTGGGGGAGGGAGAGGATTGTGCCGATGGGAAAGTTTTTCTTCGTTAGTTTTCCGATTCTCGAGCTGTGGGAAGAAGAAAACGAGGTAGGAGTCGGCGGCACCTGATAAGCCGGAGAGTTAAATGGGGAGGGGGGTTCGTTTCCGGGCTATAGGGGTTACATTTTCTCGTTTGTTCTCGTTGATAAACGATCATTCGATTTCTGACCATTTTTAAATTTATTCTGAGAATTAATAAAGAGTTGACCTTTTTGTAATAATTTTTTTAAAAACTAAATTATTTATTCAATTTAAAGGTGCTGGAATATTATTAGAATCATTATTTGATATTCTCTCGAATTTAACCGAAAACAGTTTTAATACAAATATTCAATTACTTGGAGTTTTTAATTTATTATTTTCATATCCGCAACCTTTACTTACCGCCTATTTATTTTATGTTGATTCTTTACGTGGAAATTTGCCTCTTTTGAAGTTAAATGATGTGAGCTTTTTATGATTAGAATTTTTGATAGGGGCTATTTTTAAGTTGAGTTGTTTCGAAAGAAAAAAAACCTCGAAAATCGAAATTTTTAAACAACTGCTTTTAAGCGTTGATTATGCCGGATTATTAATTAAGGTTACCTATATAGAAGTACATCTAAGAATATCAGTTTTCTGTATTACGGCATCCTTTAAGATGAATTCTGCTTGGGAAGTGTCATAGGTGGTGACACGTTTCCGAGGACGGGATTAGACGTAAGAGGGGGAAATGACACAAGAAAGGCGACGTTAATTAGAGCTTTCATTGTCCGCCGTTTTCCGGTTTCTCTTTTTATGTTTTAAAATTTTTTGTCTCCTATCTAGAGCTATTTCGGAACTAAAAATCTTAGAAAATTGAAATTTGGAAACAATTCGTAACTAAAAATTAATTTTCGCGTTTTTATTTTACTCATATTTTGTCTCATTTACTTAGAAAAACATCCACTTTGTCCCAATTAAATTTACCTCATTTTTAGATATTAAAACAAATTAAAAATCAAATAGATTTGTATGTAATAAACAACACCCAAATTTCACAAGAATTATTTGAACAATTATTAATTCGAATATTTAAAAATAATAAAATGCTTAAAAATTTAAATAATAATTTTCAACAAAGGGAAAGAAGAAATAAATTATTTTTTTCTTCAACAATAGCTTCTTTAGAAGGGCAAAATAATTTTTTAAATTTAACAATTAAAGAAAAAAATTTAATTTATTCTTGTATTGTATTTATTCAATTATGTCAAATGTTGGCAGCTTTTGCTTTACAACACTCCCCTCCAGCTATTTTAATTATGCCTTCTAGACCTGCTTAAATATGTAAAATTTTTGTGTGTATTTTTGTTGTTTAAAAATATTAGTAAAAGAAATGTTTCGAAACAAAATAATCTTCGAAAATCGAAAACCCTGTTATTTCGAGTTTCGTGACGAAGAATTTCTTTGACTAATGAATGATTTGTAAAAATTTACAACAAAAAACTTTGGCTCTGGTATCCTTTCTAATGTTAAAACGGTGTTACGACAATTGCGGATACGCACGTGCGGATGCGACAATTGCGGATAAAAAAAATTTTTAATTTTAAAAATGATTCAAATCATATCCCGTTTTTTAGTCCCGGTTGTCAGTTTCAGACTTCTGACGGCTTCCAAATCATTTTAAGACTAATGTGGCACTGAAAACTTTAAAAAATCTTAAATTTTTTAAAAATTTCATATCCGCAATTGTCGCATCCGCACGTGCGTATCCGCAATTATCGTACCGCCATTAAAACCACATTTCTAAAAACCTTGAACCCACAAAATAGAAAGAACAGCATCAGGCATTTTAATACATCTTAAACATTTTCTCCAATCCTTGACTGAAGAGTAAATATAAATACTTGAAATTTAAATTTGGTTAAAAAAATTTTTTTTAAATTTAACTATTCGCTTTCTGTTCCAATCCACATTAACGGAAGTGTTAAAATATCCTCATCAGGTAAAGCTTCATAACGTTTAAGAGTATTTCGGATATGTAAAGAAAGTTTGTCGAGAGGAGAAGGGCTTGGATCTGGAATTTTAAAATAATTTTGTAAATTAAGAAAGCTTTGAAAAAAGGAGAAAGTTAAGCGTTTATATTGCTCTGTTTCGGTAAAATAAAATAATTTTCTAATGATGGGGTTCGAGCCTTAAACATATAAGTTTTTCAAAATGGACATTTTATTCACTGCAACATAAATACACAGAAGTAATAATTAATTTAATTCAAAATTAGGGGGCATAAATCATGTTTGCGGGATCCCGCACACCGGATTTTTCTAAAAAAATTTTGCATGAAAAATCCTTGTGTCAGGATATTATAAGTAAAAGAATTATAAAAATTTAAAGATTCTATTTTATTATTTTTAAAAGTATAAAAATACTTAATACATTACATTATAAAATTAAATATTTCATAAAATAATTATTTATTATTCGTGCCCCAAAGCCTTTGCTTCCGGGGCACCCGCACATTTTTGCAATCACACCTGCATCTACCTAAATATATACATATGATTTTTAAATACCGTATTTCCTCTAAAATAGGCCCCCCCTCCAAAATAAGCCCCCCCTCTAAAATAAGCCCCCTCTAGAGGTCGATCGAAAAAGATAAGCCCCCCCTCTAAAATAAGCCCCCCTCCTAAAATAAGCCCCCTTCCCAATAAAATTTTTTAATTGTTGATTAATTGTTAGGTCCACTCAGTTTAGTACCCATGGAGGGATATAGAAGGATTAGAAGTGATTAAGAGGGTATTTGGGAGATTAGCAGGTAGGTATATAAAGGGATTAACGTAGATATCGAGGGATTTGAGGTGATTAAGTGTGATATCGGAGGATTTGTAGGTAATGAGATAAATATGGATAATGATATTAAGTCTAATTAGAAGTGATATCGTGCGAATTAAGAGGGATTTCGGTAGATTAAGAGATTAAGATGATTTCGGTGATAAAGAAGAATTTCATTGGATTAATATGTAGTGAGTTCAATGGATTAAAATCGTCCCTCTTAACCCCTTGATACCTTAAAATCCACTTATCTCACTCGATTTCACCCAATATCCAGCGATATCCCACTTGATCCTTCGATGTCACATACAAATCCACTAATATCCAATTTTAAGCTTTGAACTCCCCATATATCCCTCTTAATCCTTTTTTTATTAAAAAAAGTATTTAAAAAAGTTAATCCTTTTTCTTAATCTTTTTTAATCGTAATATACTATAGAGACTCAATGGGATACATACAAGCGAGATAATAATCTAACACATTTTGATTTATCTCCAACTTAAAGCATATCTAAGCTGAACGATTAATTGACAGAGTACTTGAAGAGTTTTTGGACAAGGGTTTTTCATGAATAGACTTAAAATTGGTTGAATTTTATTGAATTTTAGAAAAAATTTTTTAAAATGTTTGGTAATAAATTTCAGGTTTTCAAAAATTTAGACATTGAAAAAAATAAGCCCCCCCTCCAAAATAAGCCCCCCCTCTAAAATAAGCCCCCTCTAGAGGTCGATCGAAAAAAATAAGCCCCGGGGCTTATTTTAGAGGAAATACGGTATATTTATTAATGATTAAAGTAGACTAGCACCCCGGCCCTTCGGTTTGGAGGGTCAAAGTTTGCCAGGGAAGCCATATTGAGGTCTTGGGTCGGATAGACTTTCGTGTCGAGAGTCGGAAAAACCCTTTAATTAAATCTTTACCGCAGAAGCTGAAAATTTTTTTGATTAATATCTGACTTTTCGATTATACCAACGTTGATTTGAAATAAAGTTGTACTCGGAACGCTCGAGGTGAGTCGTGGTACGGGGTTTAAAGTTGTTTCAAGGCGGTGTCCGGTTTATTCAAAAATTAAGGATTTTAGGGTTTGAAGGGTTATAAAAGAATTTTGAGGAATTAAGGGGATTAAAATGTATATCCGTTGATATAAATGTATTTTATATGTAGAGATAAGGATAATTTCAAGGGATATCAGTAATTTGGAGGGATTTCGGTGATTTGAAGGGATATCTATATTTTAATGGGATCCCTTCAAATCCCCTAATTACTCCAAACGCTCTCTGCCTTATGAACACCTAAAAATCGTAAAAAATCGACCGAGAACCGGGTAGAGGTACGGTGTTGGGGTAAATTCAAATTCAAAGAAATTATATATGTACATATGTATAAGTTCACTCTTATATTAGTTGAGAAAAATATTTTGGCAAATTGCATTTTGGGAATTCAAATTATCAAAAAATCCCAAAATATTCCCTTAAGGAATCTATTTTCTACTCTGACACCGAACTAGGGGATTGCGTCGGGGATTGGGGTTAGGGGGACGGGGTGCTATCATAGATTAACCTCTGAAGCAGGAGTCCCGCGTAGAGAACGTTTTTTATGTTGGCCTACATCATCTAATTTTTAGGTATATATTTTTATTATATATATTTACGAGTAAATTTCATGAATTAGAAATGTCCTAAGATAAGCTATGAATCTAATATTATAGGTTAATTGTATCATTTAATAACAACTAAAATATTTTTTGAACTGAGAAATAAATATGTAGGTATTTTAAATTATTATTTAGTTTTGTTTACTAAGCAAGTTTATTTGTTTTCTTAAGCTACAAAACGAAATACAATTTTATTTCGTTTCTATTCTTAATAGGTTCTTAGTCCTGGTTCCAACCCAACACCACTTTTTACATTAAAATTTTTAATTAGATTAATACCTGAAGACATTGCAAGGGACATAAAAATTAAGATTATAATAAAAATTTTATTCATTTTTAAATATTAGAATTTAAATCAATTTTTCTTTAAAAATATAATGAAATTTACCGAACTTCTTTCAATTTACGATTTTAGAAATTTTTTTGTTTCGATACAGCTCACGACAAGGGAAAAATACTGTTGGAAAAAATAATTTCAAGTAATTTACAAAATATAACACTATTTTTCAATCAGTATTTTCCCCTTATCGAGAGCTGTAATTGAAAGAAAAATTTGTAAAATCGAAAGAAGTTAAAAAATATCAAACTCGAAAATCAAAGAAAATAGGCTCGAAAATATTTTTAAAAAAATCAATAAAATGGAAAATAATTTGAATTTTAGTAAGTATAATAGCGTTAGTAGGCCTTAAACTATAGGCACTAGTAATTAAAAATGCCCGAGACGAAAATGGAGCTGGAACAAGTATCTCTTCAGAATATCCCTTAAAATCCCCAATGCCCTTCCCTTAACCCTTCTAATACTCCGTTATCTCTTCAACTCCCCAGATATCCCCAAAAATGCAAAAAACTTATTTCTTCCTATTTAGTCGAAATAGTAAAGCCAAAACCAGAGAAAGAGCCCTTGAAAATCGAACAGCTCTGCCCATGACTTGGTATTAAATGATTAGCCAGGCCTTGAAAAAACACCCACATAAACTGACTCAACTCCTCGATTAATTCTGGATGTTCCGACGATTAAGTCACAATCGAGTCTCTTCAACTTCCAGGGGATATCGGAGGTTTGGAGGGATTTAAGGAATATGGACTTTGCACGTGCTATAGAGGTATAAGTTGATTTTGAAGGATTGAGGAAATACGGGTGGAAATCCCTGGATATATTCTTTACTTATATAGTTTACGAAAAAAAAGAAGTCTTTTGTCCAGTTTTAAATTTATTAAATTTTTAGTTACTCTAATACCATTTTTAAAAAATCAGGTATATTGCAAAAAAATTTAAAGGAATTAACTTTAAGAGGAAATTCAACCTGTGGAATTTAATGGGATTTCGGAGAATTGAGGGGAGAGAATTTTGATGGATTACAAGGGATAATTGAGGATTTGACATGGGATATGAAATAATCGAGTACGGGGTATATCGGTTTTAAACGTATGAAAATTTTGAGAATTTCGGTAGGGCAATAAGCCAACTTTCTTTATTTTTGCCCTTGCGTTTTTTGTGATAATTTTTATTCTCTGTTTCTGATTTTTGAAAATGTTTTTTTTAGTTTTTAAAAGATTGCGGTGATTCTTTTTTAGGCTCTGACTCACAACACATTTTTAACACATTTAAACTTTTTTTTGGGGGTTTGATGACACAAATTTAATGATTTCATAAAAATTTCTTTTCAATCAGCCAAAAGAATTAAAAACACGATTTGAGGCTTAAAAAGGGATTTGATTGGAAACATATTTTTTGAATTTAAAAACATCATTTTACATCAAGATCAGAAAAAGTTCGGGTTCTCAAAAGTCGGGTATTACCAAATTCACATGTCCGACCTCTCAACAGTTAGTATATATACATTTTTCACTTTTAATTTTTCCCTATAAACCGTCAAATGAATCATTTAATTATGAGTTGTGAAAAACGGTTATAAAAATATATTAAAATACTTTCCAAACAGTCATCACTAAATTTAAAAATATTTTTATTTTGCCTAAAATGTATGATCATAATTATGATTTTTTAATAACAGTAAATTTTTACTAAATAATTTTTATTTTTCATGTATTTTACAAATATGCAATAGTAATATTATAATTTATAATCCCATAATTACTACACACGTCACTAAACATCCCCCTAACCACTCCTCATATCTATTGGGGAAGTCAAATCCCTCGATTTTGATATAATAAATTATTTTCCAAAGAATAAATTATCTTCCAAAGCCCTCCATGTTCACTGCTATCTCATTAATCACTCCAAATCCTCGATAATTCTCAAATTTCAGCGCGCTAATGAATACTTTAATAAAACTTTTAAGATTACTACCATATAAAATGTAAGTTTGAGTATGAATAAAATTTCTTATTTTTCTTCCGCTTCCGTCTTCCACCGAATCCCATCTTCTTTGGCCGTTCCGCTTTTTTAAAATTATCTAGCCGTACTATAGATCACTTCGAATTCCTCTTAATCCAAATAGATTAGAGTGCTACACAGTTGCATGATCGAAGGAATAAAATGGATCTGGAGGATATTGGGGGATTAAGGAGAATTTTTGGGGATATCAGTGAATTAAGATGGATATCAGAAGATTAAGATTATCGGGTGAATTCCCTTAATATCTCACCTAAACCATCACTTGCCGAAAGTGTGGTGCCAGTTTTGCGTCCTCAGCAGTTTCTTCCTATGCTTAAGACAGAAGACTTTGTATACTTTAGTGCCCCAGGCAAAAATTTGGTGTATTATTTGCTGTCCGAGATTTTAGTCTTGAATCAGGACCAACCATCTTCAAAAGCTTAATAGGAATATTTAATAATTTATTTTACTTTAATTTAGATTATTTAATAAAAATGTTATTAAAAGAATTTATTTCTATTTTATTTCTTTATTATGTTTTTGCCGAGCAGGAAGATGAACAAGATGATAAGGGTAACGAAGGGTATATCAGATATTTTCATTTTTTCTAAAAAAAATTTTTAAAATTATTTTAGAAAAATTAGTGTAATTTTTTAATTACACTAATGCAGAACCAAGCGACTGTTGACTCCCCGCGAGACGCGTGCCGCAAAACCCCGGGCTACACCCGGGGTATGATTTATTTTACTTTGGGTATAATTTATTTTACATACCCGGGGTATGATTTATTTTACCGCAAAACCCCGAGTACGTCCGGGGTTTTGCACGAGCGCTTTGCTGATGTTCAATAGGTTCCGTTGCTTGCTTCTTGTATCGTAACATAGTACTTTCTTGTTCATTCAATTCAGCTCGCCGAGCTCTGTCGAATGATATATAAATTGTCTGAATCTAAAATTTCGCGGTAAAATGCAGTTAACAAAATTCGGTGTGATACGTAGTGCAAATTTGAAATTTTCAAGCATTTGTAATAATCACTAAATTAAGCGTTTTATTAACCGACACGGGCAACACACATCATTCAATTGCATATCTAAATTCGGATCAATGTATGCTACGACCAGGACAACAGGAACATGGCTCTTATGGTTTAACGTTCTATAGACCAGAACTTTATTTGTGTGACGAGTGAATAAAAAATAATAGATATTTTTGAATAAAATATTTTTAGGTTGTTAATTTGTTACCCGAGTCAATTGAACGGCAATAATACACGAGCTGGCATTATTGCATCAATACCTTACCGTCTTCGTGAAGGAAAAAAAGTGAATAAATTAATATTAATAACTACATAAGGTTTAAAACTATATGGACGAAAAATGCACAAAATGAAAAATCTTCAAATATGGTATTCTGATGAAAGAAGGCCAAGCATCAGTTTCCCCAAAAACCTCAAAATATGAATCAAATATAGATCATGCAACAAAGTCAAAAATATGCATTATATGCAAATAGAAACCCCCTCTAAAGTTTTCAAAACATGCGGAAACACTGTTTTTGTGCATTATTTTGTACATCACTGTTATGGGCCCAGTAGGTTGGGTATACAGGCCCAGTAGGTATTATGATTATAACGTAATCATAATAATTACCGCTCATGAAATAACGGTAATTATTTTTAAGAATCTTTTATTTTTAAAGAATAATGTCACCCTTAAATGTGAACAAAAACGCAAAGAATTCTGTGAAGAATCAGTAAACAACCCGTTATGTTCCATAGGACAGCCTGCCTCTACTTTATGGCATGGAATTTGGATTAAAACTGAATTCCTAACAGTATTCCAAAATAAGACAGATATACTTGAATACTTCGTGACAACGATTTCGTTGTCAATTACAAAACAAAAGTATGTTTTAATGTTCTGTAAATGGTACATATTATATTGTGTTTTAGAGATCGAGCTAGACCTGGACCAAGGCCTGGGTTTTCCCTGTTTTGTCCAGGTCCAAGCCTTTTTTACCTTCCTAGGTTTTCCTGGGCCTGTGTTTTTGCTGAACTACAGGCCCAGGACCCAGTCCAGGCCAATAAATCAAACTCCAGAGTCCAGAATGGTCTAGGCTTTTCAAAAATTTTGATCTTCTACTGTGTTTACCAAAGAAAACTTTATTTTTGTAATATGAATTATTTTGGTACTCACTCGAAACTGAAAAAATCATTAAACAAGATTTTACGAATTTAAGGTATAAATTATATAATACTGAAATAATCACAATGGAATTTGGTCGGAGAGAGGATATATTTACAAAGGTCTATTTGAACGATGACAAAAGTTAATTTTTGTAATTTTCTATGTATTATATAGAGAAATAAACAGTGGCCCCGGGATAATAGTATTAGCTCCGGCGGTGGCTGACTTAAGATTATGAAAACCCCGGAGCCAAGGCTTTTCAATTATACACCCCTATAGATTGGTGAAATAAAGAAGGAGCAGGCCAAGGCACCGCAGAGCTATAACTTCGTTTAAAATTGTTACCGTATTTATTCTAATATAACGACATGTCGTCTTATTTTTCGGCCCTCTTCTAGGGTGTCGTTATAATAGAGACTGTCGTTATATTGGAATAAATACGATAAATCCGGTCAACTGTCGATCCTCAAATGTCGTAACATCGGAACAACGATTCCTTATAAGATTTAGTAATAAATTTAGCAACTAGAAATTTCCTTGGGAATGACGCCGAGCTTCTTAATGAATACCTTTCCAACATTGATAAAGGTGCATATATTCATAAATATGCTGGTCTCTGGACTCTTGGTATAGATTTGTTACCAACACCAGCACAACGTTCTTTAAATTTATTTGTTTATAAAGGATGTATTTGTTCAACTACGGCTTGGGTAAATTTTCGATTTCATTTTCTTGGCAATCCAGGAGGATGGGGGGTCCCTGCGGAAAAAAGTTTAAAAATAAGGAAAAGGATTTTTCTAGGGTAGAAAATATGCTGATTACGAATCTGAGCTCAGATTTTGAAAATTGAGTCCCGAACCGAATTCGGAATTTGACCCCGAACATTACCCGACATTGTAAAAATGGCAGTCATTCAAAAGAATGTAGAATCATCAGCTGCATCGAATGATACAAAAATCACTGTGATTGATCAAGTTTTGACTAAGTTATGACATAACCCCAATTCTCCTGAATTGCTGCCATTTTCTTTCTTTCATCCTTAAAATTTGTACAATAAACATAGACCAGAGATTAACCGAGACGATATCTCAACAAAACTCTTAGTTACTGAGAGCACTATTTTTCGAGATATCGATCTAGATTCTTGTAGACACCACTAATTCGATCTGACTAAACATTTTATACAAAAAGTAAAAACCGTGTCGAGCAAACCCACGGAAAGACAAGTCGCGAAACGAACAACTCACGGAAGGACCAAAATATGGAATATTTTAAAAATCGGAATTTTTTGAAAAATCTGAATATTTTTAAAAAATTAGAATATTTAATAAATAGAATTTAAAAAAATATTCTGATTTTTAAAATATGCCGTGTTTTGGTCATTCCTTGATTTGGTAATTCCGTGATTTGTCATTCCGTGACTTGTCTGTTCCGTGATTTGGAATTCCTCGAGTTAGCCCCCCTGTAAAAACTGCTTGGGGATGAGGCGGGATGGTGAGAGGGAGGAATATACCATTAAAAAATATGTATGTATATTTAGTTCGATTCACTAACAACTCCAAACTCATTAGAGACGACATCACCTACTAGATTGAAACCAAATTGCTCGATAAGATATACTAAGAATACTTTACACAAATTGGGAACTATAAAGTCTGGAAGAAAAATAGAAAGAATAGCTCGTTTTTCATTATGGTTTAATAAATTTGGAAGTAAAGGCAAAATTGAATTATATAATTTTAATGATACTTTTCTAAAAATGGAGTTTGTTGGCCAGAAGATTAAATTTTTTACTTATATGGTATGCTTAATATTTTTCCCAGATTTATAGCCAATCTTCACTTATGCGGGGTTTTAATGCGTGGATGGAGTACGTTTAAGTTGTCATTCGACACAGCTCGACGAGCTGATTAGATGAGGGGTGAATGGTATCGATCCGACAACAAGGGACCATGATAAAGGCCCACGAAAATTGAAAAACGTCCACTACTAGTAGGGGTCCATAAAGTCCAATACCCAGCACTGAACATAACCACGCCCTTGGTTCCTCTATATGACCTAGAGGTCGACGCGGGACGGGATCCCGCGCGGGATTTTGCGAGATCCCGTCCCGCAATCCCGCACTTTTTTCGATTTGCGGGATTTTGTGGGAGTGCGGGATTTTGCGGGATTTATCCCTCGGGATCCCGCAAAAACGATTTTGCCGACCTCTAATATGACCATTGGCCCTCGGTTTTCAGTTTCGGTAAATCGCCAAAAACACCGGTTTTCGGGGTCAGGCGGTTAACCGACCGTGAACAACCCTAGTTATAACCTAAAAAATGATCCCTAATTATCATAAATAGTGTTGTCGGTTTTACAAAACCATTCGGTTAACCTAAACCGAACCGAAAATCCTCGGGTTTTTGGTTTAAAACAGACAACCCTGTTTTACGTCTTAATTCAGTCTGAGATAAACAGAACGATTAAAGATGTCGGAATAAATTTGTTCAAAGCTGAAGCGCAAATAGACTTGACCATACGGATAAGCAAAAGTTATGTTTGGATTTTTTTTTCAAGTAGCGATGGTAAAGTACCGAAAGGATTTCTTCAAAAGTTTTGGCCAAAAGATTGGTGGGAAGGAAATTTTTTAAACGGATCAGAAATTAAGATGTTAATTGATGGTTATTTTATCATGGCCTCTCCTTTACTATTTGCTAATGTCCTTGCTTACATTGATGTACGTACTCCTTTAAATTTTAAACTGCAGCCCTAGGGACAAATATAAGTTTCATAAATAGGGAGTGGCTAAGCATGCCATGCAGCGGCTAAGCATGCCATAATGTTAGAAGCTCAAAAATGGCATATGTTCGAATACTTTAAGACCCGATTTACCAAAATTTGTGCATATTTTAAGTTTTTTGAGTCAAAAAGTTAACACTAATATTAGATAAATAAACATACAATTAAGATTAGCGACAGAATGAATGTGTATAAAATGCCTGTTTCAGTCAATATTAATGAATGTACTAGTAACCATAGTTTTTTCCGTTTTCGTTTTAAATTTTATGATGGAGCAAAAAACTTTTTTATAAAATTAGTGAATGGCATAGAAGAGGAAAATCCTTACAGTAACTATATTTAAAGCATATTTACTACCGTAAATCCTCTAAAATAGGCCCCCCTAGGATAAGCCCCCTCTAGAGGTCGATCGAGAAAAATAAGCCCCGGGGCTTATTTTAGAGGATTTACGGTATTTTCAAACTTAATAATTTTTTGAGTTGGAACAGTCGTTTATAGCCTTGTTGTTGATAATAATTTAACAAATGTAACAATTAAAACAAAAAACGTAAGTCAAATATGTATATAAGAGGGGTCGCTTTAGTACATGTAGGTCCATTTAGATTGAAATGAAGTATAATCATTCGATTCCTCTTATAGGCTCCTGAAAATCGAAGAACCATAAGCTGAATTTTGCAGTGAAAAATGCGATTATGCAAATGTTAGCTCATTCGAAGAGTTCGTCATGAAAATCAACGAAATCCGACTTCATAGGGCCGAATTACAGGCCTGAGAATTGAAGATTTTTGGGGTCAAAAAATTTACAATATGCAAATTGTAGCTGAATCGAATGATTATGAACAAAGTTATTATGGATCGGATTTGTATTGAAATATATTGGAATTATTGGACATTATTTCCTAACATTGATAAAATATTTTTAAAATTTAAGTGTCCTAAAGGCATTGAAACTAAATATGTTGAGGGAGAATGGAATTGCAAAAACTTTGCTTCAAATATATTTGTAAAAGGACACCCATACGAAATTTCTCTAAATATAAGCGGTGATTTAAATGAAACAAAAATTGATACATTTATTAATGGTAGACACTTTAAAAATTTTTCAATAAAAACTGATTTCCAAATCTGGACAATTAATAAATTATTGGTAAATTTTTAATTTTACAAAAATCATTTTATTAATAAAGCATTCTGGGGGAGAAGGCCAGTATACCGCGAGCGCAATATACCGCCGAGCTATAACTTCGTTCAAAATAGTCGAATCCGGGACGCCCTGATATGTTTCGATTCAGTTCGTTGAGGCGCATCGAACCATACCAGGGCCTCACGGATTCGACAATTTTGAACGAAGTTATAACTCGGCAGTATACTAGGCTCGCGGTATAACGGGGTGTACCCTTCTGGCCCTTTCTAAATTTTCTAAATTAGGTTAGCCTCACAAATACTGTTTTTGAGTCCGCCCTGATATATCGATGGAGATACCCTATACATAGAATCTCCTATATATCGAATTAACCTTTATATCGAAAGTTGGAAACCTTGTTTCAATGACAGGAAATGTTTGTTCAAACCGTGGGAGTATTGTTCCCAGTGTTGGAATAATTTTTCCGAATAATTTTCGTGGCTTGAACAACATTTTTTGTGCTGGAACAACCTTTGCCGTTGTAAAACAACATAGGTATCAGGGGTGTCCCTCGTGCCACAAAATACGAGACACGAGATTCACGAGATACGAGATTCTCAAAAAAATACGAGACGAGCGACACCACTTATAGGTATCCCGTCATTGATACAAGGTCTCCCACTTTCGATATATAAGGGTATTCAATATAAATTTGCGATATATAAAATATTGTACTGGGGTGATTCCCATTTTTAAGAAACGATCGAGTTATTGGGTAAAATATCTACCAAATGGGGATATGTATGTATTAACCTTTAATATTAACCAATTATTTTAGTTGGATGGTGATATCGAGCTTTTAGAATTTAATTATGAGCCCGATAATCAACCATATTTGATTCATAGAAAAGAGATAAATGAATTGAAAGGATATGGACCAATCGTTTGTTTCGAGGCTTTGATACCGACTGCTAAAGAAATGAACTATAGCGCATACAATTTTACACTAAAATTAATTCACGACCCTCAGATTGCTAATACGCTTGGTATGATTTTTAATATATGTAGGTATTTTTAAAATGGTGTGGAATTCGTACCAGGGATGTCTCATTTTGAGAAAAAGTAAGGTTTGGTTTCTTCGGGTCGGGTTTTAGTGTTGAAAAAAGAGGTCTGCAAATGTCATATCTGCAAGCGTCGTGACACGCTCAGCCTTGTTTAATATTTCTATTTTAATAAGATGTTGACATTGTGATGGAGATAACATTTAATTTTGAGCCTACAGAGCATAGTAATATGGGAACCGAAAATTTCACTGTTAGTAACTCGCATCTAAAGATAAGAAGCTCCAAAAGGAAAAGTTATGAAAATCAAATTGAGAGATACTACTTAAATCATATTGGACCTGGTATGCCAATAATTGTGTTAATACAAGCTATTGGTAATAACTATACAATTAAAATTAATGAGGGTGATGATATATACTATCAGTCTATATTTCATCATTGGGCAGTAAATCGTGTTGAGGTATGGTTTTTGAAAGTTTTATTCATCTAATTCATTTTCTTCTCCATACATATTTCCGAATTTAATCGGGCATAATTTTTTATGCTTGATCTAAACATTTGACGGTAATAGTCGGTTTTATACCCCCCGTCTCTTTTTCTGACCAATTTGTCATTTTTTCTTCTCTATCTTCCTTATTTTTCATGAGGAACTTGTCGAGCTGAGTCGAATGACACCAAAATCGAAAAAATCTGACTTGATTTGACCGAAATACAGACCCATGAAAATTAAAAAATCATAGAGGCAAAACACCATAAGGACGAAAATTTATACAAATCGTTAATTCGGATGAAGGTGAATAAAAGGAAATGGAGGAGGGGGGGGGGGTGTTACGTGTCCAAAATCCTTATTTTTTAGAAGATTTATTTTACATATATATAAAGCAACATGTGTGCTGTTTTTTTTAATTTTTTTCAACAACGTTGAGCCCCAATATTTTTGAATCCGATATATTTGAACCTCGAATGACAGAAAGTACCGGTATGGTAATTTCGGTAGCACCACATCAATACAGACCCCCCCCCCCCCCGACACAGTTCCAGAACGAGATCTGGGTTTGATACTTTCTGTCATTCGGGGTTCAAAAATATCGGATTTATAAAAAAATTTCCAGATCACGGGCTTAAAAAATAAAGTTGTGTTTGACGACGATACTGTAAAATGTCAAAGGCTAACATCCAACCTTAGCAAATTTAAATTGGATAACAAAACCCAAAAAGTAGAAAAACGATTGAATAGTACAAGCGAAGTCATAATTAGAGGGAAAACACCAAAATCTTTCAACGAAGCGATCAAAGTTAATTTTCTTCATTCGGCTATCGAATGGAACGATACAAGTTTGACTTTATATTTTATTACCGCAAATATACATATTCTAGTTACCATCAGTTTTTTCATTAGCCCGAAATTTCGTAACCGACTTACACCGATAAATTTCAAAATTTTACTTTACCGTATACCGTACCGTAAAATATCGGTTCAATGAGTAAGTCGGATTTTGAGAGGTATTAGACATCCCTCCACGGTATTAGACATCCCCTGTGAAAATATCGAGCCTGTCGCCATTCAACCACCGATCAACATAATGAAAAATGGAAGAAATTATAAATATTTATTTCCCTTTTCCTTATTTCTCTTTCTATAATTTTTTAAATTTATTTTAAAAAATCGGGTAAGGCTAAGTTTTCGGGTAGAAATTTCGGGTTTTAACCAAGGTCACGGGTTTCGGGTTGGAAAATTTTCTTTTCGGGTATCGGGTTTCGGGCGGCAACCCTGATCCGGAATTGTCAAATCCGCAATCGTCGTCCACATTTGTCGTCCGTAATTGTCGTCCGCAATCGTCGCATCCGCACGTGCGTATCCGCAATTGTCGTAACACCATTTAATTGGGACACGCCCAAGTAGGCGCGCGGCCATAACGGCGCAAAGCCATAACTTGCTGGAAAATTTCTGGCCCTCGTCAACTTTGGTACCAATCTCTTTAACTCGATGAGAAGAATCGTTTAATACTAAATTTGTTAAGATTCGGAAATCTTGAAGCAAGTTATGGCTCTGCGCCGTTATGGCCGCGCGCCTACTTGGGCTGTACCCCATTTAATTATGTATTTTATTTAGTAGGCAACACAGTCTTTCAGTTGAATATTACAATTAATTCAACATCCATAGATTCATACACGGTAGATAATTTTTAAATTAACTTTAATTTAAATTAATTTTAAAAGAATGGACGTTGGGTAAAAAAAGAAAATAATCAAACTAAAATATGTTCTGGACATCAAAAATTGAAAAATGGGAAAAGGATAAAATTAAATCTAACATTTCCTACCTCCTTTAAACTTTTGTATATATTTGAAACAAAAGAAGATGCTATCGAAAGAGAAGTTCATTTGGATATACCTGTAACGTTAACACATTATATTCAAGTAAGAATATAATTTTTAAAAATGTCTGAGACGGGAAATTTTCCAAAACTAGAAACTAGAGGTCAGCGCAGAATTAGACTAGAAACTAGAGGCCCGCGCGGAATTTTGCAAGATCTCGTCCCGCACTTTTTTCGATTTGCGGGAGTGCGGGATTTATCCCACAAAATCCGGTCCCGCAAAGATTTAAAAAAAATCCCGCATGTGGGATCCCGCAAACACGATTTTGCCGACCTCTACTAGAAACCAGGGCTTCGCCCTAAAAAAGATTTACCTCCAAGAAGTTCTTGAAAATCAATAACCGAATAAAGAGTCTCGGGTCTCTTGTTAACAATTAAAGTTAATTTGAACATTTTTAGGTTACCAACTTAGAAAAGGATGAAGAAGCTGAACTAATAGATATAAGATATTAAAAAAATTTTTTTAATTGGTTTATTTTGGAATTTGTTATATGTACTATATTAAATAAATTTTATTTAAATTTTAATTCTTAATTTATCATCTCCCCTTGTATTTCTTTAATATTTCACTTGTTCCCAAATAAACAAATTATAATGAGTCCACCCCCAGAAGGTCAAATACAGATTTTGGCTGGATAAAGGCGACTGATGCTCAAGAATATGTTTGCCTGCTTCCTTTCGCATTATCCGTTAGTTTCAACTAGAGTATATCCGTCCTATGTCCCTTAATCCCAACAAATCCATCTTAATCCGCCCAAATCCATCGATATCACCCTTAATACTCAAAAATCCGTCTTAATATACACAAATCCTTTATCCGCCCAAAAATTGTATTTGACCTTTTGGGTAATTTGACGTCCTGGTTCTTTTGATTTCCAGGGTCTTGACCTTGTCTGTCTACCTGGGCCTATGTAAATTATATATGAATTTCCTGATATGACATGTCATATTTATGACCTTCAAACTCAAAAATCAAATACAGCAAAAACATCCTTACAAAGCAAAAAGAAAAAGCTCTCAAAATACTCACAGAATTACACATTTGAATAAAAAATCTTGCAATCAGAGAAAATTATATAATTATTTATAAATTGTTGTTAATAATCTATAAAAATTTACTCGGGATTATATATTTTTTTAAATGGAATATATGTATATTGGGTAAAATATTAAAATGAGGTTCTTATTCTTTCAAGTCTTCATCCATTCTAATGAACAATCATTTTCCCACATAAGTAAATGAGACATATCTCTAACATTTGAATTAGTATTTGGAGATGAACTTTTATTATTTTCTTCACAAGAAGTGTCATCACCTTCAAAAAAGTTTTTACAAAGATTTTCCTTTCTTTCCCCCAATTATTTTACCTAAACGAAAATCAATATATCCGTCACCTCCAGATACCATATAAGCTTTTGTTTGTTCTGAATTGTAAGTCAAATCCGAGAAACCTTCTGAAAAAAAATAATTTTATTATTCTAGTAAGGTATGATTAATAAATGGTCAATTCTCTTTTCAAATAACTAGGGGAAACTTCCAATTTCTTTTTAGACTCCTAAAGTGAATTCATAGAAAACTGAGTGAGCTCCCGCCTGCTTATAAAAATCCAAAGGAAAATAAAGCAAAAAGATTAGTTGGTTGTGAAAGTCGATTAGAAGAATCTGGTTGAGGTGTTAGAAGGGGATCACTTTCTCCCACTCTCTTGTCTGTATTCGATCAATCTAATGGTCGAACAAGCGGTCGACCGATTTCCGTCAACTCAACTCAGTTTCACACATCCACATCTACTCCCCCCCCCCTATTCGCAAGTAGGACAAGCCCCTATCTAAATTCCCCTTATGTGACCAAATGGCAAGTTTTCCTCTTTGACAATAACAAAATTCAAAAATAAAAAACCAACCAGCAAGTACAGGGACTAGAAAGCGAACAGGATCTTTATGTCCATGAAAGCTTAATTGAGCATTTGATATTTCACAGAAAGGAATTATTGAAGTTTTATCCCCCTCCATATTTTCTGTTGTGTTCATTACTCTAATTACTTGGCCTGGTCCTTTTGCTTTTTCACTTGTAGATTTATTATTATTTGAATTATCTAAAGGAAGAATTATCTAAAAGAATTATCTAAAAAAAAAACAAAAAAATCCCCTTATTTTTTTATTTTTAAATTATTTAATTACCTTCACAACCAAAAGGTATAGAAACGATAATTCCAGAGCCAATACCAATCCAAATTCTTTTATCCAAAATACTTAGAGAAGTTATTCGTAAAAGTACCAAGTCTAATTTGTTTGGACCTAGAGAAAAATTATTTTAATTTATTAAATACTTCACAACGGGGATGGGAAGGGTTACCTGAAACACAAAAATTTTTTCGACCCCCCCCCCCATAAATCCCTTGATATCCAACTAAATCTCCAAATCCCCTGATATTAGTTTTAATTCATTCAGATTCACCTTAATCCCTGTAATTCCCACGGTATCCCTCTTAATCGATCCGAAAAAAATTTCAAAACCCCGACTATTTTTTAACCCTCACATGTTAAATAAACTTCTTTTATCCAACTTTTCTAGATGCCTTAAATCATCCTTAGAGCAGGGGAACTAACTATCTACTATATATTTCCAACTTAAAAGACCCCCTCCACCATAACTCTCAAAAACGGTGTGTAGGCCAGCCTATATTTAAAAATAATGACTCATTAACCAAGCATTTTTGTAATAAAAGATTCAACATCCAAATCTTGTAAATGTTGACATGTTTCTGCATGGAATAATCTAATTGTTGAATCCAATCTTATAGAAATCCAAACACCACTTCCGTAATGTGCAAATTGTCTTATTTTGCTGTCCTTTCTTGGATGGGCAGGGAAAATATTCTTTAAAAATTCAAAAAAAATTTTTATGGGAGAATTTAATAATAGGGTTGTTCACCGACGGGGGGGGGGGTGGACGGGGTTGGGGAAAATTTTTTATTTGTTCACAATGGGGGGGGGGCGGGGAATTTTCAAAAAATCTCTCAAATTCCCCGACGGGGACGGGAAACAACTCTATTTAGTAACGGCTTTAGCGGTTGCTTTTGGTGTAGCCTACCAATAGAAATCTATTTTATTTTAACAGAGTATTGATCGAAATAAGACAAAAAAAATTTTTTGTCATTAGGAGGCATAATTTTAAAACTGAAATCTGTCGAGTTTGCCAAATAGTTCTCGGATATAGCTGATTTTTACCCACGCCTTACGGTCCAACCATGCACAATCCCCTACACTTTTAATTTTTAAATTAACAAAAATCCCCTTACATCAACCCTCAAAGTAACTGGATCAAAAACAACAATACAATTTTTACAAGCTGCCCAAATTTTTCCATAAACTTGGTGTAAATAACAGACAGAAGCATCTGACGGCCCTATTTGCATTAAATGAAAACCAATATCAGACCAACGACCTTTCATATCTCTGTGAAATACTGCAATACATCCATTTGCTAAAGCTACAAATACACGGCCATTTGAATGTCTTAAATTGTTAAAATTAGCGTCTATCACCGGAGCAGATCAGAACGGATTTCTCAAGAGTGCGGGTCCAAATCTGGATTTTTTTCGTTATTTCCGGATTATTTCCGGGCCGGATTAGTCCAGAAAAATGTGAACAGATCCCGTCCGACATGGGTACTTTTCCGTTCTGCTACCTCCCCTGCATTAGTGGTAGTATAATATCTACGGAAAAAATTGGTACCGTTGGACTCAGCACATTTTATTACCCTATATATGACATTTTTAGCATTAATACAGGGGAGGTGGCAGAATGGTTAAGTACTCCAACATAAAATAACATGAAGCACACAATATCCTACATCAACCCAAAACATTCGTATTTACCAAAGGTGCACAAAAATTTCCTGTAATTTCGTGTTTCGTGGCGAAAGATTTCTTTGACTCCACGAAAATTTACTATACAAAACTTCGACCTTTCTGGTTATCTTTCCTAGTATTAAAAAACCATTTCTGAAAAGATTTAACTCACAAAATTGAAAGAACAGCGTCAGGCATTTTAATACATCTTAAACATTTTCTCCAATCCTTGACTGAAGAGTAAATATAAATACTTAAAATTTAAATTTATTAAAAAATTATAATTATTTTTTAATTTTACTATTCGCTTTCTGTTCCAATCCACATTAAAGGAAGTGTTAAAATATCCTCATCAGGTAAAGCTTCATAACGTTTAAGAGTATTTCGGATATGTAAAGAAAGTTTGTCGAGAGGAGAAGGGCTTGGATCTGGAATTTTTTAAATAATTTTGTAAATTAAATGAAAGAAAGCTTTGAAAAATAGGAGAAAGTTAACCGATTGTTGTTTATATTGGTCAATAATTTATTTAAAATATTTATTTTGGTTAAAATAAATTAATTTTATAATGTTGGGGGGTTCGAACCTTTAACCTATAAGTTATTCAAAATGGCATTTTTTCAACTAAATTTTACTTAGAATTAGTGGTCAGCAAAATCGTAAATTTTAGCGCAAAGAATTTCGCAAAATACCTCACGGGTTTGTACCTCGCGTCAGGATTTTAAGTGCAATTATTGACCAATAATTTCTAGAAACAGTAGTTGATAGCCCAAAAACAAAAAAAAGTGCCACAACTCAAAAAGAAAGAAAAAAAGAACCAAAAATAATAAACAAAAGTGAAATTTTCAAAAAAATCTTATTTTTTTCACCCTGACTTTCTCCAAGCTTGTTTTTATGCTCAGAGATTGGTTCAATTTTTCCAAACTTTTTTTCTTCAAAATTAATTTTGCTAAATTCATCATCACCTTCACTATTATTATTTATATTATCTTCTTGGAGGGGTATTGCCAAATTTCTATGGAGCGCTGTTTTTTGTCTCAACAGAGACGAACGAGTGGCCACTTTGATGATTAAATTTTGGGATTATTAAATAAATATATACCTTTTTTAAAAAAATAAAGTCGAACCACTAAATGACAAAATAGAGAGATTTAAAAAATTATTACTGACAATGAATAGAAAAAACCAATTAAAATGAGGAAAAGCTGTCCAAGACCTCTTGGTTTGAGACTTTTATTTAAAACATTTCTTAGGGGTTTTCAGTCTTTGTTTTGAGGTCAAGTCTTAGTCTTTGGATACAGTTTTGGTCTTATTGTTAGTCTTGAGTTCAAGAAAATTTTCGGTCTTGGACAGCCCCAAATTAAAAATTATAAAAATTAGAGGTACGACTTTATAATTTTTCTATTTCCACTAAAAAATTAAAAAAAACTTACATCCTTCAACATTAACAACACTAGTATCATTCAATTGAAGTGATTCATTAATACTGGCTAAAAAATAATTATTATTAGAGTAAAAAAGTTTTAAAGTTAGAGTTCACGAAAATTATATAAATCTATTAGAGGGTGTAGAAAAGTTTTGGTCTTTAACAGAACTAGAGAAACCATAAACCGGATCCTCAACTTTACAACCAACTCAGAATCCAAAATAAAAATCTTGGAACTTCCGGAGGAATGTAGAGTGAGCGGTGGAAGTCTAAAAGGCCAACCCCCATTAAGAGAATCGAGCAAATCTCTTTTAAAAATTTAAATGGAATTCTAAATTCAAGATTACTTTAAATTAATCCACAAACTCTATAAATATAATTTTCAAAATTTTTTTTCCCAAAAGAAAAACTCCCCCTCTTACAATCTCTTCTCCTTTTAGAAGGCGAAGTCATTTTTTGTTGACCTTCCCAAATTAGTGTTTGAATAGCTTCTCCTTCTCCTCCTTTTTTAGTAGATAATTGCAATTTTATAAATTCAACAGATCCAAACAATTCAAAATCCATTATAGATTCAATTAAAGTTTTGCTCTTTTCAAAATAACCTCCTCTTGTACATAATTCAGAATCAGAATTTAAACCTTCTTCAGTTATTCGAATATCGGAATAATGAATGCCTTTAAATTTTTAAATTAATTTTTTGTGTTTTTAAAATATATACGAGGTAAAGAAAAAGGTTTTAGAAAAAGTCCTGTGGGAAAAGAACACAATTCCAGAAAGTTATTTCTCAAAATATAACCTCAAGGTACAGATTTCTTTCAGATTTCCCCCCCCCCTTCTCTTTACAACTCTGCTATGGTATTATTTTTTTAAAAAAGGAAGGTGTCATCAACTCAAAAGCAGTGCTTCGAAATTTCAAATTTGCTCGTACTCCGTAACAAGTTCGAGGTATGAGTACGAGTACAAATTTCGGTACGAACATAAATGATTGCTCAAGGCATATTCTCATCCAAATCCCCCCCCCCCAAATATTGAATAAAACAGGAAACGGAATGCCCAGAATTTTAAAAATTTACCAGAAACACTAGCAATACAAAATATTCTAGCTCCAATTTCATTAATTTCAAATCCTTCAAGTATTGAATTTGGACAATTAACATCCAAAATAGTCACAAAAGGTTTTTGAATTTCACTTGAACTACAAATCCAAACTAAACTTGAAGATTCCAAAAGAGAAAATTCTGAACCATTTAAATTTTTGATTTCGCCAATCTGAAAAAAAAATTTTTGAAAAAATTAAAAAAAAATTTTTTCTCACAGATTTTCTCCCCCCATTTTCATTGTTACTTCGTTGAAAATTATTCTTTAAAAATAAATAAGGATCACAGCCAAGTATTGGATCGCCAACAATATATTCACCATTACTTAATCCTCCATGAAGGGAACAAGAAGCAGCACAACAAATCTATAAATTAAAAAAAAAATTAATAAAAATAAAATTGTAAAATGGAAAGGAAAAAAATGGCCAAGTAATATGGTGGACTCAATTCCAGGTTGTGTAATTGAAAGCAGAAAGCCCAAAACTGTCCTAGTTTTTTGGTTTTGAGTCTTGATTCAAGACCAGGAATGAGTTTTATTTTCGATTCCTATCAGTCTTGATCTTACTTATAGTTAGGGGGTCTATTTTCGAGTCTTGGAAAAATTTTCCTTATTGAACAGCTTTAATGGGAAAAGTAAGAGAACATCCTAAACTTTAAAGATCATACAATAAATTAAGACTATGATTGTCGGTTCTGGACCAACCCGAACCGAAGAACCGCTGATTTTTCGGTTCTTCGGTTCAGTTCCGGATATCTGAAGATTTTCCATAAACCGACAACCTTATTAGGACGGAATATCTCGGGATCCAAAATTAATTTAAAAACCAAACAAACAATTATATACCTTAAGTGAAGGCGAAGCATTTTCAATTAATGGTCGACAATTGACTGGAACTGGGATTGATAAATTTTGTGCCGCTGCTTTAGTTGAGGGTATAGACCAACCTACAAACAAAGTTTTAATTTTAAAAATAATTCTTTTAAAATTTCAAAAAAACCATAAGCCGTTGGAAAGTCTTCTTGTTTCATATGTTGACTAACTTCGTGGTAATGTTGACGCCTTTCAGCATTAAATCTGTCCTGATTTCTACAAAAAAAATTTTCAATCAAAAAATAATTTTATTTAAAAAAACGTTTTGTCTTCTTTATCTCCTCCAGAACGTGCTTTCCTTTGAGTTAATGGAGATGATGGAATATTCTTTTTAGTTTGGGATTTTTTCACATTTTGTCCTATATGACTAGTTGATGTACTGTCACCAAGAAGATTGGAGAAACTAAAAATAAAATAGTACTTAATATTTAAAATATAATAGAATATTTCTAATTGAAAGATTATGTATTGAAAGGACCGCTTACGCAATTGATAAATTACGCATCTGATAATTCAAACAAAATCAAAAAATTCCTCCCTCATATCAAGGATATACTCAAAGAATGTATCCCCTCTCGAAATGGAAAAAAAAATGAAAAATGGTGAGAAGAAAATGATCAGAAAAGCAAAAAATCGCATTAGCGCTGAAATTCAAGAAAAATTTTCGCCTAGTCTTAAAAAATCCGCATGCGAAATCAATCAAATTAGAAAATCTTGACATTTTAAAATTCGATAGAATGTCAAATAAACCCTTAAAAATTAAAAAAAACCCCAAACTTACAAGCTCCAAATAATTGATTTATTTTGATTATTAGAAGACGTAGTCCGTCTCGCTCTTTGCAATTCTGTAAATTTAACAGCTTCTTGAAGTTCAAAGAAGTTTTCTTTATATTGATTTCTTTCCATCAAAACTCTAGCCATTTCGAGACGAGTAAATCGTCGCCCTTGGGCTTTGTCTTCCTTTAAAAGAAAATTTCTTTAAAAATTTTTAAAGAAACCTCTGGCGTTTCTGTTTGATTTTTTGCTTCTTTTAATTCTTTCAATTCATCTTCCAATCCTCTAATGCGTTCAATTAATTTTATTTTGACTAGTTCAAGACTTCGTGCTTCTTCTCTGTAGACTGCGTGTTCACTTAAAAAATAAAGGAAAAATTAGAGAATTTAATGAGAACATTAGAAATGTTTAAAAGTGAATCCAACAGAAAATACTAGTCGAAAACTTTAAAATTCCTAATTTCACACTATTCAAAAAAACTCATTAAGTTCATGTAAACAAATTTTAATGAAAGTGTGTATTTTAAAGAAAATCTTATTTCAAAAAATTTAAATAAATTAATAACCTGCTAAGTTGATCCAATCTTGCAATCAAATCATTCTTTACAATATTTAAAGCATTTTTAGTTTCAAGCAATTCAGTGTTTTCACGAATAAGATTTTCAACTTCTCTGCCCATTCCTGAAAATTGAATATTTTTACGACGAAAATTGGTTTTAAAGATCCGAATTTTTAGTTTTTTCGAAGAATTTTAAAAATAGAAAAAAAGTAAAACAAGAAAATGACAGAATATCCAAATTCATGGTATGGATATTTATATATTCATGGTATATATATACTTAATTAGAAGTCGGCAAAATTGATTTTTGAAATGACTTCTGCTGGATCAATCGAGCAAAATTTCTTACCCAGAAAAAATTAGGGACTGCAAAAGTCCGACAAATCCAGAGCTGAATTTCTCGCGCGTTTGTTACAGTAATATAGGTCAAGGGGTGGATATACCCCAAAAGCCCCCCCCGGCTACGCCCTTTCTAGAGGAAAAAGACAATAAGGAACCAATTTATAAGTATTTATAACTTTTTAACCAAAAATTCGGATCATATTTACTTTAGACAAATCACAAGAAAACATTCTTAAAAAAATAACGGCAAGGAGGAAAAAAGGAAAGGACCAACCACAAAAAACAAAAAAAAATTAAATTAAAAAACAACAACAAAAATCACTACTAAACTGCACTTAATTTTCTAAACCAACCAATAAAAGTATCGTTAACTAAAAAATTCAATTTTTTCTAAAAGCTATTTTTTATTATATACCAGCTGAAGCAAATTCTGCAGGGTCAACTAGATTCCCTAATTTTATTGAAATTTTTTTAAAAAATTAGTTCAAATTTAAAAAAATTTTTTAAACAAAAAACCTGTCAAATCAGCACCAAGAGATATTCCATCGCCATCATCATTCATTTCTCTAAATTTAAAAAATCAAAACTTTGTTAGAGAAAGCAGAGGTGTTTAGGAATTCAAGCACCAAATTTTGATTAATTCCGGCCCAGACAAAGGGCCCAGTCTACCACAACAAAGGTAACCAGACTTGACCAACGTAAAGATAATTAAATGACCCCTAAGTAGATTGGGTTGTGTCTATCCCATTAACACAGCAGTATCAGCCCGTTAACGCACGCGTGAAAACTAGCTAACTCTTTTTCTTAAACATAACGCCAAAATTTAAATAAATGTCTATTTACTCTCCTCTTTTTATTGCATCTCTCGTGCGTCTGACTTAATTGGAAATAAGAGAAATGGTCAGAAGGACATTTTCTCTCATTTACTAGAGGGATTAATTAAATTTTATATCTCTTGATCCTCCCGACCGAATTTTTTCAAATTTTGCATTTCTATAGGCCTATAATAGTTAAACAATCCTACAAAGTTTGAAAAGCCAAAATGCATTTTTAACGAAGTTATGAGCTCTTCAAAATACGATTTTTTCGATTTTTAGGAGTCTGTATCTCGGCTCACGAGTTCGATTGAGCCGTCATTTTGGTGTCATTCGACATATCTCGACGAGCTCTTTCGAATGACATATAATTTGAAAAATCGAATTTTTTGAGCTTGGTCCCCCCTTCTCTTTCTCAATTTTCAAAAGCCTATATCTCGGTCCAAGGATGTCGGATCGACTTGATCCCCACATTGTTCGACTCAGTTTTCGAAGCTCTTTCGAATCGGATCCAAAAATAATTTTCGAAATTTTTTTAAAAACTTCGCCCGTATTAACTTTTTTTTGCGCGTATAAAAATTCATGAAATTTTTTTTATAAAATTTTAAAACAATTACATATCTTTAGAATGGTTGGAACAGAATTTCAAAAATTTGGGATAGTTTTCGAGATATAGGATTTTAAAGATTTATTAAAATTTGTTCTCGCAGTCGCAAAAAAAGAGTGCATAAAATAAAGAGAGACAGTTAGAGAACGAAAGAAAGGAAAAATAGAAAGCTAAGTAGTTTTCACGCGTGCGTCAACGGGCTGATACTGCTGTGCATTAATCATCTCCCTCTATAAAATTCAAATAAGAAACCTTTCTGGCACTTTCTGTTCATCATCATCCTCCTCCTCATCCACATCTTCCAAAGTAACAACTTCTTTAGGTGATTCAACAACTGAAGGAAGAGGGGAATTTGCCGGTTTTTCTTCTCTTGGAGTTGCCAAAATTTCTGCTGCTGTTTGTAAACCTCCAAATTCTTCGTGCCAATCTCCTTTACAAAATTTTTAAAAAATAAATTACGACAGACAAACTTTCATTGCTGTTAATGTGACTAGCCAAATTTAAATCTGCATGAGTACTTTGAGACATATGAACAGCACTTATAATATCACTTATTCCTCTAACGTTCGAGTCAATTGCACTCATTGCCATTGAATTTCTAAAAAAAAGATTTTTAAATTTAACGAGACAAAATATCCCAAAAATATTTTGGGCTCAAATTTTAAGTGGAAGGATAAGAAAAGGGGAAATTCATTTTTAAAATCACAAATCTTTAGATGGGAAGGGGGGATGGGAAAAATATGCTGCTTCAGTAATTCAAGAGATTTCCATGCTGGCTAATAAGAAATCTTTCTCAATTAAAATTTATAAATTTTTCTAGAAGTCTTATTTTTAGCAAAAAATATTCTCAAAAAGATCACCTAATAACCGAAATTAAAAAAACAGACTTATTATTTTTTGAAGCAACAGGTAAAGAATTAGCCATATCAAACATTTCTGTTCCCATTAAAAACTTTGTACGTTCAACATGATCAATATGAGTACGTAAGAGTTCATTATAACGTTCATGCAGTTTGTCATATTCCATTTTTTGATCCGCTTCGCGTTCCTCCAAACGGCTGGCTAAATGAAAAGAATTGGTAAATATAAGGAAAAAAGGAAGGAAAACAATGTCAAGAATAAAATTAAAATTACTTAAAGGCTGCACAAAAAATTCAAATATAATGTGAACAAAAATAAAAGAGAAAACTCTGGAAGTTGATCAAAAATTGGCCAAGGCATGGGATTTCAAGTAAGACACACAGACAGGCCCGTCCCCAGAATTTTAGTTTGGTGGCCAGAGAGCATTCTCGGCACCAAAACCAGGCACGTACCGAGGAGAAAAATAGAAAAGTTGGAAGGGGAATAATCGAAAAACGTAAAATTATTAATCGAAAATTAATTAATCCTTACAAAATTCCCAAGTTTCCATATACGGTACTAAAAATAGACATTTACCGTGATCACAAGCATTTTTCGTCTTCAATTCCAACATTCTAACAATACTAGCCATACTACCAACTTTATTTTCAAGTTCACGGTTTTGCTCCAAAAGTGACTCTTCCACTTCCAAATATTTCTTTAAAAAAATTTTTTTTTCAAATTTTCTAAAAACAAAAAAACCTGGTCTTGACTCTTTCTCATTTGCCTTTCCCTTTCATATTGATTTAATAATTGTTCATTTTCTTCCTTTAACATTTCATTGTCCACAGCAAGTTCGTCTTTCTCCAAAAAAGCAGAATCCAAATTTTCGAGAACGTTAACAACTAATGGCATTAAATCCTTAAAAATAAGTGAATTAGACAAGAATTAGAAACAATTTTCGATAGCTATCATGAAAATGAGCCGCTGAGGTTTAGTCAAAAATACTAAAAACTCTAAAAAAATTCACTGAAAAATTTTTGGTCAAGAGGGAATGACCAAAAGAGATTGACACGTTACGCCGTGACCCTTTAAAAACTTTCCCGTGTGTTGGCGAACAAGGACTTCTACCAGGCACGTAACTAGGGAGTGCCTTACTCGTACTACAGGGACCGTACCCAAGTGAAATTCAATACGGATTCCAAGGGCGTATCCAGAAGGAGGCTGGGGGCGTCCGGAACGCCAAAGTAAACGCCAAAATTTTGGCGCACACCCAATGTTAGCCCCCAACCAAATCAGACCCTGGCTACGCCTTTAACGGATTCAATCACCCGACTTCAAACATTTATGGGAAAAAATGAGCTTTTAACAAAAAAAAGTGAATAAATTACAACCAAACCTTAACACTCTCCTGTCCAAATTTTTGAATCATCGATTCAAATTCTTTGTAAACTGCTGAAGCAATTGCTTGAACTTTGTCTGACATAACGTGAGAGGCTTCTTCTGAACCATAAGCGGAACTGGCTCCTCCGTAAATTAACTGAAAAAGAAAAAAGGTTTCTGTGATCAAATCAATAAAAGAGAAAATACCAACTTCGTTAGAGCTTGTAGAACTTTGCATAGTAAAATAAAATTTTCACTTATTTTGTGAATATCACTAAAATTCCAGTTTGCTTTTAGTCAACACAAACAAAAAAAGAAGCATTTACACATGAATTATTTAAGGAAACCGCGTGCTTAAAATAAATCGTTAGAAATTTGGGGGGAAGTGTGAAAGAGATTTACACTATTTTGCGCTTACTATTTTTAAGTGTTTATCTCTATTTTCTCATTCTCTATTAGCTTATTATTTCTCTTACTAACACTCTTCTTTTTTGTTCTTACTCTTTTCTGATAAAGAAAAAAGAGCGAGATAATGAGGGACACATAGGCGCGCGGCCATAACGGCGCAAAGCCATAACTTGCTGGAAAATTTCTGGCACTTATCAATTTTGGTACCATTCTCTTTAGCTCGATGAGAGGAATCGTTTAATACTGAAATTGGTAAGATTAGGAAATCTTGCAGCAAGTTATGGCTTTGCGCCGTTATGACCGCGCGCCTACTTGGGCTGTACCATGATAATGAGTTTTTAAATAAAAACACTTTTTGGCATTATCTATTTTTATTTCTTAATTAATAATTTCAAAATGGTAACTTTTGAAAACGCCATATAGTGAAGATTTTTAACTTTTGTATAGTTGCCCTTTAGTGTTCGACTTTTAATTTTTCTTTTTCCAGTTGTATTATGAGCAGCTTCACAAGTGTGATAGTTGATTGTGACTCAACAAATTGGGGTATGTTGATTTCAAAATATCCAGAAACAAATGTTCTAGAAGATATTTTCTCTGCTGTAATAGCTTTATGTAATACTCACCTATTTTTATCAACAAATAACAAACTACTTGTATTAGCCGGTGGGGCAAAATTGGCAAACAAAAAATTTCAGGAAGTTGAAACAGACAAAACAGCTTTGGATTTTGCAAAATCACTTGAGATTTTTCTAAGAAAAAAATTGGAAGAAAATGTGAATTATGAGGAGCCGGCACCTTCTCAATATTCTGGAGCTATTTCGCTTAGCATTTGTGGTAGGTATTTTTGATTAAAAAATGTGGTCGGAAGGTAATTAGTGTTGGAAATGGTAGGAGTAAGTCCACACGTTTTGCTCACACTTTTCTGTCCACAAAATTTTTGCGGACAGATTTTTATCCGCAAAATTTTTGCGGACGGATTTTTATCCGCAATTTTTTTGCGGACAAAAAATTTTTTGCGGACATATTTTTTCGGGTTTTATTTCCTTATTTATTTTCCCTTGGGTTTTCACTAAAATTTCATATATTTTATTTATTCAGTTTTCAGCTTTCAATAAATATTCTAAACAATATCCCAATTCTTCTGGTTCAATTATAATTATTAATTTGGCCCAAAACCTTTCAAATGAACACAGTACTTTAATGAATTTATTTTTTGCTGCAAAACATTCTTCTCTTGTTGTAAATTCTGTTTCTTTGAATGGAAATGTTCCAATTCTTCAACAAGCTAGTGATATAACTGGTGGTACTAATGTGGTTTTAGATAATATTAAATTACTTGCACAGACTATTTTGGTTTGGAATTTTTTTAATTTGGGTATTTTTAGACGGGGATGGAGGACTTTTCGGTACCTATTTACTCCCCCCAGTCAATTTTTTCGGTAAATATTTAAAAAATGGTCTGTCAGTCATAGGTTATAGAAGTCAGTCATAAGTATAACCTATGACTGACTGACCATTTTTTACATATTTACCGAAAAATTGAAGGGGGGGGGGGTGAAGTAAATAAGTACCGACTTTTTCTGTTACTTTTTATTGTTAGTAGTAACTTTTTTATTTTCCTATTTAAATTCTTGGTACTCCATCCAATGGCTTAACCAGAATCGGATTACAGGGGTATGCACCAAATTTTTGGCACACACTCCTGAATTTTGGGGTGTGCCTAGATACGCCCTGGCTCAATAAATTAATACATTATTGATTTTTTAGTATAATTTGGTTCTCATTTGTTAGAAAATTTTTTGGGTAACCTCATTTTGTGTTTATTTTCACACTAATCTAATTCCTGGTTGAATAAAGATAAATTTCAGAGTGAATGCCTAATTGCTTCCAAAACTTCTTTATTTACCCATCCACAACAAGACATTGATTACAGAGCTGTTTGTCACTGTCATAATAAACTTTTGAGTATTGGATGGGTTTGCTCTGTTTGTCTGTCTGTTACTTGTAATTATGTCCCTTTCTGCAAAATTTGCAAGTTTGTTTTTTTTATTTTTTTGGGTATTTTTTGGGTTAAATTCCCTTTTGTGGTGTTATTTTGCGTTCCTCTGTTCTCGTATTTTTGTTGTTTTTTTTTGTTCCTATTTTTCGGACTTTCCAAAGGCTTCTTGTCATTTGTAAGTCTAGGGGTGATACCTGTCCTTTTTCTACTTTTGATTTGGTATTTTTGGACTCATAAAAATTCATAAAATACCTCAGTTTTTTAAATGCCAAATTCCCATTGTAAATTAAAATTTTCCGGTTTTTAACTTTTCTAAACTCGACTATGACAAAAATTCTAAAATAATTTTTTAAATTTTCCTAATACAAAATTTTATTATTTTTTTTTTCAGTGCTGTATTCCCCCGTCCCTTATTTCTCCAGCAAAAACGACCTCCAACAAAAAATGTTCAACAACAACAAAAAAGAAACGAAAATTGATTTGATATTTATTGACACGGGTTTTTATTTTTGTTTTAATTGTTTTTGTTTTTTTTATAAATTTTGTTTTTTTTTAATTTTTGGGTTTATTTAAAGATTATTTTTGGTCTTTTTTATTTTTTTAAAATTTCGTTCATTTTTTTGATTTTTTAGAAAAATAAAAAGAAAAATGAAATTTTCTGACTTTACAAGACATTTTACTCAAAGAGTATTTTTGGATGCATTTTCATCTTTTGAAGGAACTATTGATTTGGTTTGGGATGGAAAAAAGATGATGAGGCTGTTGAATTTGGTTTTTTAATTAATTTTCTAATGACTGTTTCGAAAGCGACGATATCTCACATTTCCTTGTTTTCATAGGAGTGTTGGGGATTAAAGCGTTTTAATCTGTCTCACAAGGGAACATTTCGAACTGTGACCAAAAATTTTCAAATAAAAATTATACCATCGTGTAGAGCATGGTCGATAACCTATTGCCAATTTTTGGCTTTTTTGGCCCTGACCCCCATTTCGAAAAGTTATAGGGGTTCAAAGTTTTCGACTTTTGGAACGGTTGAGTCGCCCTTACTTTTGTTATTATTTCCCTTCCTAAAGAGAAAAATGAGACTCCTCTCCATTTTTCCTTTCCTCTTCTTTTCCCATGTTGGTTAAAGAAAGAGAAAAAGAGGAGAGGAAAGAAAAGGAAAAGAGGTATCTCTGCCTTGCAGCTAATGTCAATTAAAAAGGAAAGAGGAGATGGCAGGGATGCCTCTTTTCCTTTCCTTTTCTCTCCTCATTTTCTCTTTCTTTAACTAATAGTGGAAAAGAAAAGGAAAGGAAAAAAGGAGAATGGGAGTCTTATTTTTCTCTTTGGGAGGAGAAAAATTTCTCTTTAATAAAAAAGTGAGGGCGACTCAACCGTTCCAAAAGTCGAAAACTTTGAACCCCTATAACTTTTCGAAATGGGGGTCAGGGCCAAAAAAGCCAAAAATTGGCAATAGGTTATCGACCATGCTCTACACGGTACTTTTCCGTTTTGTTACACCCCCCCTATATTAATGCTCAAAATGTCATATATAGGGTAATAAAGGGTGCTGAGTCGAACGGTACCCTTCTTTTTCCCAGGAGATGTCTATGAACCAAGATAAAGGGCTCGAAATGGTCAAAAACCATAGGAGGGAGTAAGTTCATTTCTGGGGTAAAAATTCGAATATACAAATAATACCCCATTCGAAAGAGCTCATGGAGCTGAGTCGAAAGACACCAAGATCAACGAAATCTGATTTATTTGACCGAGATTCAGGTCCCTGAAAATTGTAGAACCACACAATTTTTTGTATCGTAACTCAGTCCAAACTTGCTCGAAGACGGTGATTTTGGTGTCATTCATCTCAGCTCGTCGAGCTCTTTCGAATGAGTTATTATTTGCACGTTCGAATTTTTTACCCCAAAATGGCCCAATGGTTTTTGACCATTTCGAGCCCTTTATCTTGGTTCACAGACATCTCCTGGGAAAAAGAAGGGTACCGTTCGACTCAGCACCTTTAATTACCCCGTATGTGACATTTTGAGCATTAATATAGGGGGGTGTAACAAAACGGAAAAGTACCCTCTACACGATGGTATAATTTTTATTTGAAAATTTTTGGTCACAGTTCGAAATGTTCCCTTGTCAGGTGTGTGTCAGTTTCGCCTTTTCCAAATTCCACCTTTTGACTTTCTTGTTACCATTTCTCGCCTTTTAAAATCAGTCTAAGACACCCTTGACTATTTATGTTTCGGTTAACCGAAAAATTGAGTGAAACCAACAATCCTAATCTGAAAGCAAAGCTTCTTGAATTACAAAATTTTTTAAATTTATTTAAAGATTGTAACCCCCAATTTATTGTCACAAAATTTAAATGTTGGAAAGAATTATTCTTTAAATAATCCTGGATATTCCAACGCTGCAAATCTTGTATTTCTTCTTTATGCAACTCAAACATCTATTGAATTGGTCAAAAGTTGGTTGAGGAAATTGGATGATAGGGTTAGTTGAATGAGGTTTTTTTGTTAATTTTTGAGATTGATTGTCAAGGGCGTAGCCGTTTTAGGAGAGGATTGTATTCCCTCCCCTTAGCTATGTTCTTGATGTTTGTGTAAAATTTTTTTTCCAATTTTCCAAATAAAACTGAAAAAATAAATGTAGGAACCCAAAAAAAGAGATTCCAAGTGAATTCTCGTTTCATTAGGACCATTGCATCATTTAGACCTGTAGATTGGATTTTGAAAAGTGTGAGAAGACGGCCTCCTTATCACCTTCCTACCCTTCCTGCCCTTCTTGTCACGGGATTGTCCCCGTTTATTCGTATGTAGATGATGACGAATAACTAATTGATAAGGAAAAACGGGTCTGTCTTGGTATATTCGAGAATAAATGGAGATCTGATGGCCAGGAGGAAGTGTTCGTTCTATAAAAATGGTTAGAGAGTTTTTGTAGATGCTCAGAAGCTGTGAAATTTTGCATATTTATTCATCCGAGTGTTCCCTAATAGACCCCAAAATTTGAGAATTTTTGGTTCGGTATTCAGAGAGTTCTAATCTCCTAAAAAGCATCCCTCCAAAAAAGTTTTCTATGAAACGACCTAGTATATAGACAAATCTTTTTACTTCCTTGTGTGTTTCACTTTCCTAGGAATCACTGAATTCTAACCCTTATTATTTTTATTTTTTTCAGTGTCAATGCTCTGTCCATCTATTTTTCATTCCAGAAAAAACTTACACGCTCACAGAACGTTTAAAAGATGATAAATCAGTTTGGGATAAAATTTGTACAATTAAAAGCCTTCCAGTCAATTGGTTCCCATCAGAACAATCATCATTAATTTCAATGGATTTACCTCAATTACCTCCACAATTATTTATTAATGGAGATTGGAATTTTCTTTTTCAATGTGCAAAAGCTTTGAAACAATTGGTTGATCAATTTAATCGTTTGCCTAATTTTTATTCAAAAGGAAAATGGTCGTTGAGAATTTTGGAAATTATGAAGAAACAAATTGAAAGTGTAAGTAGTAAGAAGAAGGAAGGTTTATTTAAATTATTTGGGTAATTTTTGGGTGATTTTTTTGAATAATTACTCAATGTTAGCCCCCTTCGAAATCGACTCCCTGGCTACGGCCTTGATAAGGTGGGATTAGGTGGGGACATAATTACTTGCCGTTTTTTATTGCTATTTTATTGATAAATAACGGAAAGTAATTATGTCCGCACCGAATAGTCGTTACAAAGAATTATGACTAATTAAGAAAGGGATTTCCTGAAAGAACTTTTGTTTGGTTTTCTCTCTTGTTCCTTCTATAAATTTACTCATTTTTGTGTTCCTTTGAGGAGAGTTTAGTCGGTTGTTTTAGCAACATTTTTAGGGATAGGGGGAGCACGCTCATTTATTGTTACTTGTATGGGAATTTGTTACCAATTTCTTTTATTTGACGGAATAACTTGTTTCAACCCAGGGATGTCAAGAGTTAGAAAAAATGTCGGGTCATTTTTTTTATTTAAGTAGCTATTAAACAAACATTAAAGTTTTATTCGAATATTCTTTTGTGTTTATCTAACTTCCAAAATTTTTTTTACAATTTTTGGTTTATCTTTAAGAAAAGTAAAATTTATTGAAACCAAAATGTCTGGTCATTTAATTTTTTCTAAATTTTTTAGACACCAAAGAAAGCCTTAGATTCCACCAAAAACGAATTTCGAAATATTTCTGATGTTGTGTTAATTGACAGATGGATTGATCCACTTACTCCTATGTTGAGACAATCTACGTTTGGTGGAGTTTGTGATGAGCTGTTTGGAATTGATTCGAGAGGTTTTTAATTTAAATTAAGGTTTTTTTTAATAATTCTAAGTCTAGTTGCTTGATGGTGTAGTGGTTAGCGCTTTAGGATTTTCAGTGGGGTGGTGGAGGGTTCGATTCCTCTAACTAGTAATTATCTGGAAAATGAAGATAAATGGTGTAGAACTATATTTTTTTATTTTCAGGAATAATAAAAATCGCTGCAGAAGAATCTCCTGATGATAAACCTGACAAATCAAAGAAGGAAGAATTTGAAGAAATTCAATTAAACGATCAAGTATATGAACAATTACAAGATTTGTCTGTTGGAGGAGTTGCTTTAAAATTGAGAGAAATTGTTGATGAATTGAAAGGGGAAGAATTGGTTTTTTTTTTTAAAAAAAGGACGGGAAAATTTTTTAAATTTTTAGCAAAGAAAATCCCTCGATTCTGTTGCCCAATACAAAAATTTTATTGCAAAATTGCCCAATGTTGTTGTTAAGCGTAAATCAACGGGAATATTTATGCGCCTTGCAGGAGTCGTGCAACAGCGAGAATCTGATGATTTTTATAGAGGATTATTGCGGTGTGAACAAGGTTTTATTGTTTTTAAGGAATTTTATCCCACTTAACTAAAAGTGTAAGAAATTTTCGAGAGAATTTTTGTGATTTTCTTTTAGGATCAATTGTCACTTTACCTGTTTTAAATTGTAACTGTTTTTATTCGCTAAAGCAATTTTAAATAGTTTTCTTTTCTAAAAAAATAATTTCCACTGTCAGGGTTCGAACCTTGGCCCTTATCAGTTACAAACCCAAAATTTATCCCACTTAACTAAAGGCAAATTTTTCTAGAATTTATCCAATTCGTTCGGAAATTAAAAAATTATTTTTTAAAGAAATTATGCGTAATCCACAACATGATAAAATCCATCCATTTATTGAAAATTCACTTATTGAAATGAGAGAAATTAATTCAATTTTGCGTCTTATAATTTTACAGTCATTAATTTCAAATGGGTTGAAATCTTCTGTTCTTCAGACTTATACAAAGCTGATTGTTCAAGTAAATGAATTTTTTGAAATTTTCCTTAGGTAAAAACTGGACCCGATTAAAGCAAATTTTGGATTTTTATCAATAACTTTGGAAAATCCGCAAGTTTAGTCCGCAAATTATAAAATCCGCAACGAAACAGATTTGTTTCTTTCATGAGTACTAATTTAATTTATCACGTTTTTACTTTAACAAACGTCCAATTTTTAAAAAAATATTTTTCCTTTTTTCAGAGTTATGGAATATCAGAATTAAAATTGTTGTTAAAATTACAACTTGCTGGTTTAGTAAAAGATGAAAATTTTTGTGAAAAGAGATGGGACGTTTCTTACACTCCTGGCAATTTTAATCAATTAATTAGAAAATACAAATTTGCGTTGACTGATTTGGAGGAATTGGTAAATTTTTAATATTTTATTTGAATACTCATTACTGTGATATCCAAAGAGGAAGATAAAATTGACGTGAATTATTCCCAAAATCTCCTCTGTCGCTGGACATCCTTCACTACTTCAATAAAAATTTCGGTCCGAATCCGGATATCCCAAGATTTTTCGTGATCCGCTAACCATAGGACAAAGGTGGCAAAATTTCCACAAGTGATAAAAATTACAAAACATCCATAAGTTAAAAAAGTTGAAAAATGTCCCCCTAAAAACAAAAAGGCCCCAAAAATAAAAATATGTCGAAAATAGGGTTGTTGGTTCTTGGTAAATCTTCGGATAGCCGGAACCGAACCGATATCCGAACCGAAAAATCATCGGTTCTTCGGTTCGGTTCGGTCCAGAACCGACAACCCTAGTCGAAAAATAACGTCTACTTAAATTCTAATCATTTCTAAAAAATTTTCTAGAGAAAATCAGAAGTTAAAATAGGCAAGCCATCCCTCTTAATTAGAATAATAGAAGAAGGATTACAAAAAGAATGGATAGATTTTAACAAAACTTTAATGGAAACAACAACAGAAAATAACTCAAATTTCCAACAAAAAGATGAAGAAAATAAACAAACATTAATTTTTGTTATTGGAGGGATAACTAGAGCAGAAATGTCTATTTTAAATTCTTTACCTTTTAAAATATTTTGTTGTACTACAGATTTTATGAATTCTAATGATTTGATTAATTCATTTAGATTTTAAAACTTGAAAAAAAATTTTTTTATTTTATTAGGATATTTTATCCAATAAAAACAAATAGGTATATTTAATCGGCCAACTTTTTTTATTTTTCATTCTAAAAATTAAGGATTGGACTGAATTTGAGTGTTTTATCCGCAAATCTTGCTTCAATCTAGAGTTGTTCACGACCGGTTAATTTTCGCTTGTGGCGGCCCTAAGGTTCTTAAAATTCCCCAATTTTTGCCTGGTGAGATTAACCGATCATGGACACCCAAAGATTGAAATAAGATTTGCGGATAAAGCTTGCGGACAATTATTTTTTATCCAATAATTAATTAATTATTCCAAGTCCAATCCCTAACTCTCTAAAAATAAAAAATACAATGTTTGTGAGAAATGATGTCATCAAAGGATATAATCAAGTTCATAACGGGTATAAAGATTTCTGTCTGTATTTTGAATTCGGGGATATCCAGCAACAACTGCATCTTGAGATCCAAGAATTAGATTGTTGAAGACCTTAAAAATAAAAAGTTTTTTAAAAATTTGCGGATTATCCGCAAAATTTTTGCGGATAAAACTTGCGGACATCCGCAAAAATTTTTGCGGATAAAAATTTTGTCCGCAAAAAATTTTTGCGGATAAAACTTGCGGATAAAAAAAAGAAAAAGAAAAACCTTCCAAGTCGGTTCTCGAACTTTTCTCGCTGGATGCCATAAAGCCTGTAAACAATACTGCAAAACTTTAATTGGTCCAAGCGAAACACGCAAAGCATCACATGCAAAAACAAAACGTTGAATAACATGAGGAGAATTTTCTAGCATATTTGGCCAAATAAAATTGAATAAATGTATCAATGCATCTTCACAACCAAATCCATGCACTCCGAGAATTAAATGTGCACAAGCATCAATTGCTATTTGTCGATGAACTACGTCCCTTTAAATTTTTAAAATTGGATTGATTTTGGGTTTGGATATGGGGGAAGGGTTGGAGGGGGGGGGGAAGGATTAAAGGGTTCTCCTCCTACATCAAGAGTTATGGGTTCCCTAAATAGAAGAAAACTTTTTACCATTTTTTCCAATGTCTGAGTTTTCTTGGACTTTTTGCCCCCAAGAGAATATGCCCTAGGAAACTTTTGGCATTGGACTTTATTTTAAGAGTTCACAAAACCTTTATGAGTTTATCGAAAATTTATTTATATTAGCCGAATAAAAACACATAATTGAACATTCGTAAAAATCCTTGTTTGGACTCGTAATTTTGAATTGGACTCATAAACTAGAGCAGAATCATCTTTATGACTAATTTTCCTGATAAAACAGTTCTCGTTATTTCTATTTAAATTAGCAGGGGAATAGGAGGATTTTCCCGTGATCCCGTTCCTAAATCCCAATCAAAATAATATTTTCTCAAAAATTAAATTTAAAAACCTTTCCATCATAGCATCAACAAGTAAAGGAGTAACTGCATAAATATAATCTTTAGCCATTTCACCAATATATTCAAACATAAATGAGAAAGCTTTTAAAACACCATTTTGGACATTTATTTCTAAAATTAAAAATTTTAATGAAAAAATTAATTAGGAAAATTATGGGGGAAGGATTACACAAAAAATAACAAGCCATTTTTTAACCTCCATTACTGAAGGTTGATAGTTCTAGACAGAAGATTAAATCAAGAACCAATGTGAATTTCAAATTTCTAACAACTAAAGTTGTTCAAGACCAGTTAATTTTTGCCAGTAGCAACTCAAATACTCTTATTCTTCATTTTAGCAGCTACAGGCAAAAATTAACCGGTCCTGAACAAACCTATTTTCCACTACTCAAAGTTCCCGAGATATACTCGGATTGTCGGCTTCAAATATCATTTCGATCGGAGAATCTAGTTAAATTGACAATCCCAAATAAGAGACAGTTTAGAGGTTTCTTATTTATGATTGAAACTCAAAATTTATCAGAAAAACCCCAAAATTTATCCTACACACATAAAGGTTCCCCAAAACCCTCCAAAAATTAATAATAATTAAAAAATAAAAACCTGGTACTCGATATTCATTCATTATAGCAGGAAGAACAGTAAAAGGTGCACAAGTTTCTGCCACAATAGCAATAGCCACAGTTGTACAAACACGAAGTTGACGTTCTTGTACTTTTAAATTATTCAATAAAGTTGCCAAAACATCGTGGGGACCAATAGCTTTAGCAATATATCCAAAAGTATTTATTGCTGCTCGCCGAATTGATTTTTTGTGGGCTTTAAGTAATTCTAACAATTCAAAACATATACGCATCCATTCACGAGCTGAAACAAATTCTGAGCCGCGATCAGCAATTTTACCAACTAATTCAATACAAAACTCTTGAACTTTTTCATGACTGAAAAAAATTATTTATGAAATGAATTATGGAATTTGTATATGTAGTAATAAATTCTTTTTCATACCAGGCAGGATTTAAACCTGTGACCTTGTGGCAATTATTACTATGCATCACGGCGAAGTGGCCTATTCACGAAATGACATTAACTCGAAATGTCGATCGAGAAATTAAGCAATCGCGCGTCGCTGAAGCAATGTCACTTCGTGGAAGGGACCTTATGGAGTTGTCAGGCCAGTGACTCCTATTTAGTTCTTTTAAATCTTACAATTAAACTCTCGTAACTTGCACCTTCCATATATTATACCGGAGTCTACAATAAAATATTTTCAACACAAAAAGTTGTTGGGAAAAATGTCTCGATACCCGCTAAACTAACTGAAAATGGAAGAAATGGGAGCAACCAAAAGCTACGGACTTATCTCCAAATTAAATAATAACCAATGGGACCTAATGTCATCCAAAAAAAATAAAAATAAAGAAAAAACTCTCACCGATTTTTAAGAATTGGTGTAAGACGAGGTAATAAATCTTTTATAGGAGGTGTCATTTTAGTCATTCCAATAACAGAAACAATAGCAGATAATGCCCCCAAAATAGATCCAAGTACTTCAGGATATTCTTCACCCAAATATTCATATAAAACAACTCCCAAATGTCCCATTAATTTTTCTTCTTGACAAACATTCATTACTGGGGCTATTTTTGCGATCTAGAAAAAATAAATTAAAAAAATATTTTTTTCTTCAAAAATTAAACCAAATCAGTAGCTTGTTGACGAACTTTAGCAGATTTATTATTTAAACGCCACAATATTGTTCCACAAATTTGGGGGAGGTATGGTTTTGTTCGACGTCCTAAAGCTTTACAGACTGTACCGAAACCTTCAAGCATTATTGGATCCTGCAAAAAGAATATAGAAAATTGTAAAATAAAAATTTATTTTGGTAAATTTGGAAGGTCCTATAAGGAATAAAATATTTTGGAAAGGAAATTGACAAACAAACAAAGGGGCTGAAAATTTGAAAAAAAAATTTTTTTAAGGAAACTAAAAAAATAAAAGAAGCTATCGATGATTAAATAGACGCAGCAATTAGTCCCATTAGTCGAAATATTCAGGAAAGACTGTAAGGGGGGACGCCAAAATTATGTCGCACACCCAATGTTAGCCCCCCCCCCCGAAATCGATCCCCTGGCTACGCCCTTGTCTGTCTCATTAAAAGAAACAGGGACATAGTGCTACCGAGATACATAAGTAGCAGGGATGGACCATTCCGAATTTGTAAAAGCTCAAAGATTTGGGGGAGGTAAGGTATTTTTAGATAAAGACATAAGGACCTAAAAAACTCCCTAATCCAAAAAAAAATATTTAAAAACCTCTTGTGTTTGTTCTTGAAATGCATACAAAATTCCATCAATTAATTGCTCCTCTAAACGAGAATCAATCTCTGCTGCACCCATCAAAGCCATAATATTTTCAATTGTTTCCATTACCATTTTTCTGTATTGTTCATTTTCATCTTTTAAATCATCAACAATTCTACTAACAATTTCAACAGAACCAACCTTAAAATTTAAGGAAAAAATAATTTTTTTGAAAAAAAATAAATTTTTGACAGAATACCCCGACTCACTTCAGCCCTATATTAAAAGATTTGTAACTAAAAAATCTTTTGGGCTATTCATTATTTAAATTAATTTTTTTAAATAAAAATCTTCAGATCGAATTTAGGGTAGAAAAAAGACGGATAACCCGGATTTACCCCGGATTTTCTTCGGATAACCCGAATTTCCCTAGTGAGGCTATATTGAAAGATTTTTAACTAAAAACCTTTTGAGCTATTTCAACTGTTGTATCAACCAAATGTTTGTAATTTCGTCGATCCATAGCCATTCGATGATTCCAGAATGCTCTAAAGAAAGGAGTCAAAATTTCTTCTCTAATATAAAGAGGTTCTACACCATCTGTGGAACAACATTGTTTTACTACCTAAAAATGATTTGTAAAAATTAAAACAAAAATATTAGATTTAATTCAAGGTAGTTCACGATAGGTTATTGACTGGTATCACCAGTTTATGATTAATCCTCGTCAGTTTAAGGTTAATCCAATTTCGGTTTTCGATTTTTATTAGGTGTGGACATAATTACTTGCCGTTTTTTCTCCTTTCCACATAATAAAAAACGGCAAGTACTAACTATGTCCGCACCGAATAGTTAAACAACAAAATCTATGTTTTAGAGGAAAAATTTAAAAAATCACACGTGTTCAGAAATCACCGGTTTTGTCTTCTCATGGACCAGTTAATTTTTTTGCCAAAATAACAAAACTTTGAAGTTTAAAATCATGCGTGAATTACCCCAGTTAAAACGCAAAAATAATTTTAAGAAACCTTCAAAACAATCTTTTTCATTTCTTCGTCGGGAGAAACAAATTCCCGAATTAATATAAGCATCACTTCTTTTGTGTAATAACTAGCATACTCAGCATCCATCAACGGAATGAGAAAACCAATAGCTTTGAGAAATGCAGCCAATCCTTTTCCTCTATGTGTACGAATTCCTTAATAAATTTATAAGCGTTTATAATTCTCATTGATATCTACCCCTGTCTTATTTATGAGATTCCACTCATTCCCAGGTTGTAGAGGATCCCATAATAAAATCTATGAGGAATTTTCTGATAAGTGATCTTATGTAATCTTTGCTTTTCGGATTTACGTTTAGAAGAGTAACCAAAAAACAGGTACAGAAAATTAGAAAAGGTTCAATGACAGAAAGATCAAAAAATTCGTATGTCAAACCCAAAAATATAAAGGATCAATCCAAAGACATAAAGATAATTTTCTGTCTTAAAGGGCATCTCAAAGATATTTTAGCAAAAATTTAAAAACCTTTCCATAACGGCTTCAAAACAGAGTCAAAAGCTTCAATTCCATAAGGAGTAGCAGCCTCTGCCAAAGCAGCAATACCAAGAGCAGTAATTGTTCTAACCTTTTGTTGGTCATCGACTAGTCCACCTTCTACAATCTCAACAAGTTGTTTGAGGTGAGGAAGAACAGCACAACCCATAAGGATTGCAATTTGTTGAACAATTTTAATACCTTAAAATTGTGTCTTTATTAAAATCCGTGTTCAACCAAAATTAAAAAAACGTATCCTAAATTGAGGCTGTACCCAACTCTAAGGGTATATAAAAACGAGGTCCGACTTCACTTATAAAAATCCTGGTTTTGTAAGAAAGAAGGATAATCCTACTACCTAGCATTCAAAAGGCTTATTAGGCTGGGGTGGGGGGTTTTCTTAAAAAAAAGAAAGTGGAAGCAGCGCCCGGCATTTTTAGTCGGTAGAGCACCTGTACATGGTGAACGAAAGCTCCTAGCAATTGAGGTCGTATCAAATTCTAAGGGTATGAAAAAACTAAATCACTATTTCGTATTCACATACAGAAATCTTAATCCATGAAGAGACTAGACTTCGGAGGATCGATGCCTGCCTATGGCCAAACCTTTACCACAATATCCCCCAATTTATTAAAAATACAAACACAAACCTGTATGTCTAGCCTGCCAACTTTTTTTACTTTTACAAACAGCCTTCAAAAAAGGTAAAAGTGCAGGTATTCCCAAAGCTGAGGCCACAACTGCAAAAGCACGAGCTGTTGTGTTCCTAACATATTCATCTACATTGTCAATGTCAGGACGCATTGTTGAGATCATTGTTGCCAATCCAGCGGCTTTAGCCAAATTTGAAATTATTTCTCTGCCTAAATGATAATTTTTTTAAATCTTTTATTGAATATACACCTCCCTAACAATTTTTGGATTCCATGTTAATCCAAAAATTTCTAATTGGGAAACAAAGAACCTTTGAAAAATTCAGAAAACCTTTGAGAATTTTGGTAAAATAGTCAAGAAATTGCCATTAATGCTTCAGAATTTCGGACCTTTTCTATAATTGGAGGCAATTTCCAAAAATAAGCAGCTAGAGACTTATTGTCATTTCTACGTCATTTCTAGCCCGTAGAAAGATAATCAAAAAAAAGCTCAAAAACTTTTTTGATCGCCCCCCCCCCAAAAATTCCAAACCTTCAACACGAGCATAATAATCTTCATCAATCAAAAGCGGTTCAATTACCACCAAAATTTTGTGAACATAAGGACGAACCAAGTCATCAAGTTTGTATAAAATTCTATCAATAACTTTAACCATTAAATGTCTTTCTTGGTCTTCAAGTGTTGGAGACATTAAAAGTGGCAAAATTTGATTAAATAAAGGTCCAGCGCCCAAACGGCGAGCATTTTCTGTTATTTTCCTCAATCCAGATTTTCGTTGTGAAGGCATTCCATTCTTTATTTTTAATAAATAACCCATTATTTCACGTTCATTTCTTTCTGCTTTTGTTAATTGACTTTCATCTACATCCTGCAAAAGTTTGTCAAAATATTGAATATCTTCAGGTTTGAGTGCTGGCAATTCGGGATCTTTTGGTTGAGTATCTATTATTCCTCCAACACCTTTATCTGCACCAGCACCCCCTCTTTCTGGTGTTGGAGGGATCATGAAACCGCCGATCCCGGACATTGGTGTAGGTGTTGCCAATAATTTCCTTGTTGGTGTTCGGATTGGGGCATAACCTTAAAAAAGAAACAATTTGCTGATTAAAAAAGACTAAAGTTTAACAAGGCTAACAAAATAAAAATTGTAGTTAATGGAAAACAGTGGTTGTCTTCCGAGTTATTGAAGAAATACCCAAATTCCAACCTTATTTTAATTCTTCAAAAATTCTCGAAAATTGGCCCAAAAAGTGTTAAAACGGTTAACAAATTAAATTTTCTCACAGATTTTTCTACACATAAAAGTAACCTAACCCCACAACCCAAAACCAGGATAAATATTAAAAAAAAATAAACCAGATGGAGGTGCCAGAATTTTAAAACCAGGCGGCATTAAAGCATCCAATTCTTCATCTGACAATGGACGATTCCTATCATCTACTTCCTTCTCCCATTTATAAATTGCTGCCTGTTCTGGAGTCATTGGAATGAATGGAACAGCCGGTGTCTTCATTCCCATTGCTGGGGTTCCAATTGGAGTTGTTCCTCCAGGAGTTAGCATTGAAGGAGTCATTCCCCCATTCTGCATGATTTTTGGTGTAAAATGTGTTGGAGTTGCGTCAATACCGGCCATTGGAGTTTCTGCCGGTGTTTGTGATGGAGTAAGGTCCCAACGAGAACGTCTCTTTGAAGCGCCAGGGGTTTCCTCTGCTCTTTCACTCAAGTCCATTTTGATGTCTCTGGGCGTTTCCGAGCCCCATCCAGGGGTCATTCCTCCATCCCGAACAGATTCTTTTGGCGTTTCATCCCAACGATTGCGACGAGGTGTTTGTGAAGGTGTAGCATCCCATTGTTTATCTGTAGCTGGAGTTGAGTCTGATGCAGAAATATGTGCTGGAGTTTCATCCCATTGGGCAACGTTTGGTGTTTTATCCTTAAATTAAAAAAGAAAAATTAAATGGAAGTAGATAGGTGTGGAATGACGTACATACAATTATTGAGGACCTTTAAACGTTTATCTACAATCTACATAAATTCCCGTAACTTTTTTTCTGATAAGTGCAACAGAAAAATTCAGAAATTTTATTCCCTAACAAATTCAGGATTAGATTTTTGCCGCTAGAAATCAGGGATTGGATGGGGGTATCCAAAACACAATATTTTTTGACCCGATCCGAAGAAAACTTTGAAAATCAGACCCGAAATCGATTCAATCTCTTCTCAAAGTCTCACCCATTTTTAAAGAAATTTCCCTAGCTTAAAAATAAAATTAAAAAAACCCTTACAGCAGCAATAGCATGTCCACTTAACGCAATTCTTTTCTTTCTTGGCGCCTGTGAAGGTGTGTTTTCAATATTTTCAGTTGGAGTATCTTCAGGGCCAAAAGCTTTAGCTTGCCTGTTAATTTTTAATTCGCCAGATTGATGCTTGTCGACCAATTCTTTTTCAATTTTTTCCTAAAAATTAGAGAAGATTGTTAAAACATGGATGGTTATGGAGTCAAAATGACGCGAGTGCTTATAAAAGCCAAAAACATAGGGTCAAAAAACCGATAAGGCGGACCTAACGATTGGGGTTACCAAAATGGTCTCTTCGGTCTGAAAGAGTTGAACGGCCATTGGAGTTTCTGACGGTGTTTGTGATGGAGTAAGGTCCCAACGAGAACGTCTACCTGAGGCGCGGGGAGTTTCCTCTGCTCTTTCACTCAAACCGTTTCGATAGAAAAAAAACACAAACTCGTGTAAAACGTCGGCCTTTGCCTACGCTTTCTTCAAGAAAAAAGGACTCTAAAAATAAACCTTTTCAGCAGTAAGCAACTGTTCTTGCATAATTTTGGCATAAGTTCTGTCACGCAAATCAGGCGTTTGATCAACTAAATTTATCAAAATTAATAAAATAAATTGGAAATTTAATACCAAACATATCAGCTCTCTCTGGTGAAATTGGTCGCTTTCGTGCGCGACTTTGGTATTGACTTTGACGTTCGGCAATGTTTTTTCTTCTGGTTTCAGAAAACGGGTCTTCGTCATCATTCTTTAAAAAATATTTTTAATAGTATTAAATTATAAAACCCTCCCCCAGGAAATATATGCCTAGAAATTATAAAAGGAAAATCACTTTGGGTTTTGAAAGCCTGAGTCCAAATATCTCTCTATCAACCCTGGACCGTTTAAACAACATAACCCAAGTATCCGATCCAGGATTTTAAATTTAAAACAATGTTTAAACAAACCGCTTTTGCAGCCTCATCAATAAAGTGTTGCGGACCTTTAGACATTATTCAATATTGGATTTTCTTCTAAATAAAAAATAAATTAAACAATTAAAAAAACAACGAAAAACTTAAACGAAACGACGGTAATTTCAAACTTTGTCTCCCCTCCCCCTCCTTTTTTCCGAAAAGGGGAGAAAAAATATCTAATCTTCTCTTTATCAATGTTTCTTGTTTAAATATGCCACAGGAAATATAGTGAAAATTGAGGAAGATTTGATCATTATGTAAAACAAGGAGTAGGGGGACAAGGTTTGTAACAAGAATAAGGAACCGCAAGTCAACGTTTTCGTTGACTTGCGGCGAATATCAACAATTACCTATTCGCGAATAACTTTTTTCTACAAAATACACAATGCCAGAACAACGTTGGATCAATGCGACATTGAATCTCAATGTTTTCACATCTCTTTTTCTCTGCTCTTCCAATATTTTTCTCCACTTTTTTCTATTAATTTCCATTCGTCGTAGTCTCTCCACTTACGTTGAGGTATTTTTGCGGACCTCTCAAAATGTCCAACAGAGCAAAAATACGCTATTAGTCGAACAATAAGTTAAAACTACGTAAATTTTATTTATGTATTTTTTGTTTTCACTTGTATTGACTTACTTTAATTATATCTGGATCCAGGCTGGATCTGGATCCAGGCCTTGATTTTTCCTTGATAGAGAGTCAAGATGTAGGCATTTTTCAGAGTTCCTTGCCTGGACTCAAGGTCGAGGCCGTCACTTGAAATTAAGCTAAATTTTTATTTTTTTTAGATTATAATTTGAAAACATTTAATTAAATGACTGGTGGCAAACGCGGATCAGATGTGAAGGTATAATTTATTATTAGGATTTAAGCATAACATTCTTTTTGGGTTTTTACGGAATTGCTTCAATTGGGTAAGGGTCGGAAAGCCTAAAGATTTGTGAAAATAAATGTGAATTGTAATCACACTTTAAGGTTAATATTCCGTCTACTAGTGGATACTTTGCTCCCAAAAACAATGTTAAAGTAAATAATCCCTCAAAATCATTAATTGATTTACATTTTTAGTTCGCCAAGACTTTTTTCCGTCCTAAAGGCTTTTGGTCTTCAACGTTGCGAGTACGGATTCCAATTACAGAAGGAAAACTTCCCCTTTCATCACTCACAAGAGCATACCCTGGAGCACTTGGACTTATGTATGAACATGTCAAGGGTGAAAAAACCAGCCTTAGGTATGTTTGCTTACTTTATTTTGCTATTTTTTGTTTTAGTTTTGTCGGAAATGAATTCTTGCCACCCGGCGATGGATGGGGTGAAAGAAGTTATGAAGTGGTTCTTGATGTGAATACTTCTGCTCCTCGTATGGATGTGAATACTTCTGCTGCTCGAATGGAAAGCAACACTAGCTGGGATTATAGGAGTAATTTTTACTGCTGTTTTAACTTGATTTTGTTATTTATTCGACTTTTTTGGTGTTTTTTTTTAAATTTACTAATAATAGATAACAAAATCCTTTATTAACTTGCAAAAGTGAAAAGTTTATTTTAAGATTTTGCTTTGTTCATCTTCGGATCAGTGGACCTTCTTTTATTCTTGGCATTAATCTCACAATCAAAAGAGTCAGAAAAGGTTCATTTTGTTACACCATATGATTAGATTGATTTGTGATTTTAGGGTTACATATCTGCATTATCTGCTTGGGCAGGTGTTGCAGCTATTTGTTTGTTAGTTGTAGGATTTTTTGTTGGGTTGTTCCTTGTCTTAGAAGACAACTTTAATCAACTGAAGGAAGGAACTCGAAAACTTAAAGAGGGCACTGAAACTATAAAGAACAAGCTGGAGAAAATTGAAGGGAAATTGAATAATTGACATTATTTTGATTCTCAATTTATTTTTGGATCTCCATTTTGACTTCACTTTTGTGTGTCATTTTTATAGCTTTATCTAGTTTAATTTTGTGTTAGATTTGTGGATTTAATTAAAAAGATTTTTATTAGATTTTAAAATTAATTCTCGATTAAAAATGGTAACAATAACCTAGATTTATTTAATTTTTTTTCGTTTTTCAATTTATTTTTCAGTCGATTTTTCTTTTAGATAACGATTCGGTATTTTATTCAGACGCAAAAAATTTAGCTATTGATTTACAGTTTTCTCTAGCCACGTTGTTACTCAAATGCCAGACGAGTCGGTCCTGATAATTCAGCCGTTCTTAAATATTTATTATTGCCTATTTCTTTTTCAGACCGACCCGATCTCTTTTCTTTTTCCATATGTTTTGACTGGAATTTAGGTTTATCTATTTTTTATAAATTTTATTTAGATATCACTTTTATGAATAACAATAATAACAACAATAATTCATCATCTGGCACAAGCGGAGTTAGAATTACCAGAAGAAGTGCACGTAATTGGATAACTTTGGTATCTAAAGAAGCATCTACACCAAAATCATCAAAAAAAGGTTTTTTTAATTTTGAACCAATTTTGTCTTTCTTTTTTCTAGAAGTTGCTGGTATTGCAAGTAAATACTTGACTGGAGTAGAAGACGAAGCTGTTGTGAAAAAACTTTCTGCAAAGCGTGAAAAAGGTTTTTTTAAGAATTATCAAGGGTGTTAAAATAGCCCCATACCTTCTATTTATGGTTGAGGTTTGGAAATTCAACAGCTTTTAGGGGTTTGGCAAGACAAGCTTTTGGCAAGATAAAACGTGCCGGTAATTTTGAACGAAGTTATAACTCGGCGGTGCATTGGGTCCAAATGATGAAAACCGATTCTGAAAGACTTTAAGACTCAAAGCTGTTCGATGCGTATCAAACCGAACTGAAAAATTTTTCGATCCCGTTTTTGGTTCTGTTAGGGACGAAGATTTTCCAAGTATCGATAAACCTCTATTTTTGATCTTTCAATCACTGAAAGAGTCAATTTCTAAACTCTAAACGATTTTGTTGTTCTTTGGTGTAGTGGGAAAGATTTAGGTTTTCTTTTTTGATAGGGCTCGGGTTCGAATCCCACTTATTGATATTATTTCAAAATTTAATAATTAGACACTAGAAAATTTTTAAAAATTATTTTCGAGTTTTTTCGACCTCAATTTATTTTTTAAAACCCAATTTTTACCTTTAAAAACGTTCAAAAATTCCAATAAATTTTTTTAATTTTAAAGAAGCCCACGAACGTGCCCTCGCATTTATTCAAAACCAACTTTTAATAACAAGAAGAGATAATTGGCTATACGAACCAGTTGAAGAATTAATTGGGTATTCCTCTAAATTTTAAGGAAGAAAAAATGTCTTCAAAATGTTTTGTGACTGTTGGAAGTACTCAATTCGAAAAATTAATTTTTACTATTTTAAATGAGGATTTTTTACAAAATTTTTTAAAAATTGGAATTGGCAAATTAATTATACAAAATGGAAATGGGAAAATACCTGAATGTTTAAATTGTTTTAAAAAAGAAGGAGAAGAAATTTGGGAGGGGAAAATTAATGGAATTGAGGTTTTTAAAAAATTTTTTTGTGGACAGATTTTTTTAACTTTCTGAGAATTATTAGAGGAAAAGACATAAATTATGCCGTAAATTAAACATCAGATTTATTTTCAAAAATATTTTGGGGGAAATTATTTTAAGTTTTGTATTTTATAAAATCCGCAATTTTTGTCCGCAAATTATTAAAGTGATTATTAATTCTTGAAAGGTTACATTTTAGACAGAAAGGGTAATTATTGTTGTAGATTGCATAAAATTCTGTCCACAGAAGTTTGCAGATAACTTTAAAAATTTACATACTTTTAGATTGAGCTTTTTCGTTACAAGGATTCAATTCGTAGTGAAATGGAAGGTATTTTTATTTTAAATATTGCAAAGAAATTTTTTAATTAAAATTGAGATTGGAAAGGGACCACGATCCGGTCTAGTTTCCCTACTTTTACGGTTTTTTAGATGAGATTTTGGTTAAATCTGGAAATAAATTGGTTTTCCTATTTCTCTCAGTTATCGAGTACTTTTCAGTTTTTTAAATTGATTTCTACCTTAAAACAGAAATTTAAAAAATTCTAAAAAAGTTTTTTTTGTCATCACATCCATGATCCATTATGGAGCTAACTTAAGTAGGCAAGAAGTGAAAATTCTTTCTTATGGGAGGGATAATTGGAGATCCGAAATTTAAAAAGAACCTTGATCCTGGAGCTTGTTGACCTCACGTCAAATAAAAATTAAGGAACACTTAAAAAGGCCTTGAACAATGAAAAAGGCCTTGATCTTGACTTTGAATCTAGATTCAAAGTCGATTTCTATTAGACCCCATTTTAGGCTTAAAAAATTTTTTTAAAATATTTTCTCTCAATTACTCAGTAAAAACTTTCTTTTTTTAAAAAAAGATGCCAATTTAATAATTGGGCATGCCGGTGCCGGTACTTGTTTGGAAGTTTTAGAACTAGAAAAGCCTTTTATTGCAATAATTAACAACAATTTAATGAATAATCATCAATTAGAATTAGCTAAACAATTGGAAAAAGATGGGTATTTAATTTGTACAATTCCAGAAAATTTGGAAAAAATTTTATTTTTTGAAGAAAATAATTTATTTGAATTAAATAAATTCCCAAAATTCGATAAAAATATTTTTTGTAATTTTTTAAAAGAATTTTTTAACAAAAAAATGTGAATGAATAGATTAATTATATGTTTTGAATTTTTTAAATTTATTTTTGTAGTAATTTACAATAAATAACTTAAAATATTTTTTGGCTTTTTGGTGTGCAATAAAATTTAGATACACTAAATTAGTGACCGGCACCAGATCCGTCCGGATTTTCCCGGAGTCCGGATCCCAAATCCGAGTTTTTTCGTGATCTCCGGATTAAAACCGGACCGAATTAATCCGGAAAAATCCGGCCGGATCCGGTCCGGTTCAAGTTACAAATCCGGATCCGGCAAAATCGATTTTGCCGGTCACTACACTACATAGTTGCATTTTTGAATATATTCTTGATTTAATTATGATTAATTTCTTAATTTTTCTTTGAAATCGTTTCTTTGTTTTACTCCGATTTTTCTTCAGTTTTCTAGAAAATTTACTCATTCTTGTTGTGCACCAACAATTTATTTTTCACACAAAACGCCAAAATTGGCGTTACAACGCGTTATAAAAACTTTTGGCGCACAACAAAAATAAAATAAATTTTAGATAAAATTTAAAATTATTTGTGAATTGTCAATGTATTTCTCAACATATAAATCTCCTGAATCTGTGCCCAATTCAAATATTCTTGTACTTTTTATTGATGCTAATGATCCAGATACAGAAGAACCTTTAAATGTTATTTTTGAAGAATCTTTGAAATTGGCAGAAAATGGAAATAATGTAAAAAAATAAATAAATTAAATATTTTTTAAAAATTTTTTATTTTTAAAGATTCATTGGTTTAGAACAAATCCAAGTTTAAAACTTCCAGAATTAATTGGAGGCATTCCACGTTCAAATAATCTTTCAATGATTCACTTGCATTACGGTAGGTATTTTAATAAAAAATAGAAAAATCAGTGGAATACTCGACTAAAAAATCAGAAAAAAATCGGAACTTTCCCAGAATTCCTCAAAAATAATTTAAAATTTTTTGGCACTTAAATACTTATTTTTAAAATAATATCCATGAGCTGGATTCGAACCTGAGCCATATAATAACAGAAAATTGGGATTTTCCCACTACACCAAAAGTATTTTGGGGCGGAAAAAATCAGAATTTTAGCTATTTTCTGTTCCCTTATTTTTGAAAGCACGTTTTGGTGGAATTTGATTTTGTATTATTTTTTTGTTTGGGCCAATGTTATTTAGCACAATTCGTTCATTGTTTTATAAAAAGTGGCCGATCAAATTAGCAAAAGATTGGACGGGGCCCGACCATAAAAGCTCTTCGATGTTCAGTCAGTTGATGGTGGGACGGTTGAGCAGTAGGATTGTTCCCGGACTGTGGGAGGGCCACGGAGAAAAATTTTTGGGGAGTCAGCACCAATGAGGGGGGATGGGATGGGGAATTTTTTTTCCTTTCGTCATGGCGGGGACGGGGAATTTTCAAAAAAACTCAAATTCCCCGACTTTAGGGGACGGGGTACACTCCTATCGAGCAGTGACTGGATCCCTTCAGAAACAATTAATTTTTCTAATTTTAAACTTCAAAAAAAAGGTTATAACCAAATATATTCTTCAATTCAACTATTTTGTACCAAAACTTTATTTATAAATTCAATTACTTGTTCAGCAATATTTATTGAATTACAAGAAATTAATTATTTATTTACAAATTCAGAATTTGTTAATTTATTAGCTTTACTTAAAAATACTTCAAATTTTATTTATTTTAGAAGAAAAAAACAATTAAATAATTTAAATATATTTCCAGTTAATTATTTTTTTAATTAAAATTTGGGAATTTTGGGGGAGTTTAGTAAAAAAATTTTCTTTAAACTTTTTTAAAAGGGAAGGGTAAAGGATTTAAAAGTATTTTTACAGGAAATATTTTAATATTTCTCAAATTGACCCAGGGAGCTCCGAAAAAGCGGATTTTATCAAAATATCCCGTTTCTGGATTACCCGGACCATGAAACTCCGGTTTCGTGGTCCGGTCCCTGGCCTGAATTCGAACTCCAATGCATACTGTCTAGATTATTAGACACCAGAAAGATGTTTAAAAAAACTAGAGTCCCCAAAGAAAATTCTATAGTAGTTGGTAAATTAGGTATCAGGGATGAATCAGCTTACGCCTTTAAAAATTCAAAATTCTCCATCTCTGTTAAGTACCCATAGAATAAACTCTTTTTAATTATTTTTTTTAAATTTTCCAGGTAGTCCTTTTCCTCAGAGATTTAGAACAACAACAAAAAATACTTGTGTCAATGTATACAAATAATGCTTTAAATTGGAAAAATAAAAATGAATGGAAGGATTTATTTGAATGGAAAGAGAAAGAATTTTGAATTTTTGTTAATGTTAAATTTTATCAATTTTTTTGTTATAAATTTTAAAAAATTTATTTATTAAATTAATTATAATCGTATATTGTTTTTGTGGAAACTAGTTGAAAGAAGTACCAAATAAAAATTAAGTAGATACTAGTGATGTTCGAGAGTGAAAAAAAGCCGAGAGTCGAGAGCCGAGACCGAGACCGGGAATCGACCCCGAGACCGAGTCCCGACCCGAGACCGAGAGTCGAGACCGAGAGTCGAGACAACTTTGATCATCCTGAAGTTAAAGTTCCATGTTTATATCATATATAAATATGCAGCCTATTTAATTGCTATGTGTTTATGATTCATTTTTAAAATAAAAAATTTCCAAGCTTGGGTCATATACTGCCTTGATCTACCTAATAATCCCCAGAATCGCTTGAATCCCCAAGTCCACAATACATATCCACTGATATTTACATTAATCTCTTAAAATCCCCTCATATCCCTCAATATCCCTACAAATCCAACGATATCTTCTTGATCCCTCAATGCCCGCACAAGTCCTTTGATTTTAAATTTAATCCTTCCGAATCCTAAGTATCCCTCTTAATCCTTTTTAATCTTATTAGATTAGAATTTTTTGCGCCGAAGGCGAAAATTTTTAAAATTTTATAAGGACAAGGGCCAGATCTCTTCCTTTTTTCAACGCCGGAGGCGAAAAATTTGAGAATTTTGTAAGGACTTAGTATAAAAATTTATTTGTCAAAGCCGCGGCAAAAAATTATTTTTGAAGTTAGATGGTCATGAAGTGCCTTTTCAATTTTAAAATATTAAAAAAATTTGCGAATTTAAAAGCAAAATCAAAATTTAAAAACATTAAATCTTGAAAAGAGAAATTTTTAAGCTTAATTTCCACCATTGGATTCGAACCCTCCACATGAAAATATTGAAGTGAGTGAATCCAGTCGACTTCACCACTCAACCATCGACCAACAAAAGAAAACTTAAGAAAAAATCTAAATATTCCTTTCCCTTTTCCTTAAAAAATAAATGTCAATCGTGCGCGAGGGACGAGTAAAATTCAAAAAATTTCCGTCATTAGGGGTGTAAATTTAGTCTCGTTTTCCGAGACTAAAACACCGAGACCGAGACCGAGACCGAGAGCTCAAAAAACCCGGGAAATTTCCCGACTCGGGAACCGAGACCGAGAGTCTCGAACATCACTAGTAGATACATATAAATTTTGGAATATCTTTTAGACAGTTGACAAGGAAGGGCTCTTATTTGTTAAATTCTGATAAAGGGTCCTTTGTATTTAAAATTGTGAGTAACTGCATTTAAATTTCTTCAATTTTTTTGAAAAAATTTTTAAAATAAATTTTGAAGACAAAAACATTTAAAGAAAAATAAACATTATCTTGTTGATGATGAAGAAATTCTAGAAGTCAGAAAACCTCGTAAAATCCTCATTTAAGCGCCTTGAGATTATTTTTTGAATTTTCAGTTCCCGAGATAAATTACCCCTATTTTTTTGATCAACTACTCATCATTTACTATTCTATGTTTATTCATTTTCCTAATGATTAATTGTTCTCATTTTTCCCCTTTCGAATATAAAAAAAATAAACAATTTTGTTTTTGAATGTCGCAACAATTAATTATTCTTAGTAATTAATTGCCTATCTTCTTGATGAACATTTAAGCAAATTATTTATGTAAAGCTAAAGGTGTAATTCTTTAGAAATTAAGAAAAACCCCGCCTAGAGAGAAGGTTAGTTCTCTTAGTTACTTAGTAATCAAATGGATAGTGTTCGCTCGGCTAAAAGCCTGACCAAGTGATTAACCAATATCATTCACCTCGCTCGTTTGCGTTCCTCTAGGAACTCTATTCAATGCACGCATTACGATCAACATCTCTCTCTCTTAATTAGGGTTGGCCCCTCTAATTAACAGTTAACTATTGATAATTTTTGTTTAATTTCTATTAAAATTTCAGTCATTTTTTGGTTTAAAATTATTTTTTTAAATAAAATAGTTATTTATCAGTAAATGTTTTTTAAGAATTCTTTAGTCCTTTTTCCATTTTTTTGCTCTTATTAATTATTTATGGGCAGTTATTTTCTCTCAATATTCCCAAATATTGTTTATATACACAAAATATGGCAATTTATTTTTTGCTAAACATTAAAAATTTTTTTTAATAGAAAATGGAATTTAAATTTTATATTTTTCTGTTATTTTGTGCTTCTATTAAATCGGAAGTACACCAAACTGAGAATGATGGTATTTATGTTTTTTAATTAAAAAAGTATATAGAGGATATTGGATAAATTTTGGATTTTAGTCAGATTTTCTCAAATTAGTCAGATTTCCCCTAGTAGTAACCCGACCCTTCGTAGTTGGAAGTATTGGGGATCGGGGTTTGTCGAGGTAGAGCTTTCGGGTCGAGGTTATTGCCAAAAAATCGTCTTTGGGGGTCAGGTTACTACTTTAGATAGAACCATTGAGTTAAGTACCCACCAAAAATACAAATTGAACTATCCTCCAACCCAAGGCGTTAATATCTATAATGTAAAAACTAATATTGACCAATTAGATAGTATATCCTCGTTATGTACCCAAAAATTAAATATTTTCAAAAAAATTTTTAGTAATCGAAGAAGTGAATGAATTTTTGACGGCCTTTTCAAAGTTAGCCAGTCCAATGGCGGACTGGCTAGAGCACCTTGAAGTTGCTAAACAAACGACACTGGATCTAATGAAAATGTCTGGTCCAGTTAGTGCTTTGGTAGCAGCATCTCTAAATAAAGCTTTTGCTGTAATTATTTTTTAAATTATATTTAATTCGTTTATTTTAATAAAAGACTAATTTCCATCTCTATAATATGTAATAATATAAATCTCCTTATTTTTTGATTATTCGATTAATCCAAGTTTAAAAAATTGAGTTTTAGTTAAGTATCAATTCCACTTTGGGGGTAATCTTAAGTCACTCATTCTCAAAAATTTTTGGGTTTTAAAATTCATAAAGACGGTTAATTTTAGGCAAGAAATATCAAAAATTAGATTTTATAACTGGTCGTGTCCACTCCAGGTATACTAAATTCTCGATATACATAACTTGAAGAGACCGAAGAGCTTGTTATTTCGAAAGGATCGTCAAATCGAGGGGTATCGAGAGTTAAACCAGTGGATAATTAAAGTGAATACAGTATATTAATTGCCTTTAATAATAGAAAGAGTCAAAAGAATACCAAGCAATGGTGAATCTTAATAGAGGAATGAAAAATAGCTTCAACAATTTGGATGTTAATTTGCAAAACATTCAAAGAAAAGAATTAGATATGTTCGATATTTCAACTTATTTAAATGTAGGTTGTTTTAAATACCAAAGAAAATATATTAAATCCCTGAATATTTACATTAAACCCGTGAATTTTAAATCAGGGTTGGACTCGCGACCCAACAATCCTAGTCCTGGTCCAACATAAACAATTTTCATATGACCTCGCCGTCAAATAAGCGATTTTTGTACGTATAAGTCTTCATCTGAAAATTTTTTGTCCTCATTAACATATTAAAATTTAGAAATTCTGATCAATTAAATGTATAATAATATGTTTATAATAAATAATTTAGCAAGTAACAATGCGCATTGCCTCTCTCAGTTTGTCGGTTGACTATGCAACAAACCCTGTTTTTAGCAGAAGTGTACCGATTAAACAAGCTTTCATAAATGCTTGTGTAGGAGAAAATGGACCGGAGCAAATATTAATGGTTGGTTGATATAATGAGGGGATTGTGTATATCTAACTTAGGCTCCTTCAAACATAAATCCTAAACAGCAACAACTCCAAATAAACCTTTTTTCTTTTAATAAAAAAATTAATAAATAGAAAATCAGTCGATTAACTCGTCGGTCTTGCAAATCAACAAGTGAAGAAATGGAGAAATTACACTCCGAGGCTTTAAATCTGTTTTCGTACATTGAAAATTATCTCCAATTAGAAGAGAAAGACTACCTTGATGAATACTCAAAAATCAGAAACAGTAATATATTACTAAAATATGTCAAAAAATTTTTTATAGAATTTTTGGATGGTCAATATGCTCTAGACTATGCGACAGCCGAAGAAAATCTTGCGTCAGTGAGAGATGATATGTTTTTTATTTATAATTAAATTATGAGGATTAATTAAAGGTTAATATTAGGTTAAAGGTTAATATTACATAAATTAGATCGTTTATACATATAAACAGTAGAGGTATAATACACAGGAAACTACCCGAAGATTAATAACAATTTTAGTGTTAATCTTTAGTGGGAATTTGATCAGATTATTTCTATTTTATATCATGATTTTTATTTTAAGCGTTGAAAGACTGTTCAAAAAGAAGAAAGTATTTTTAAACGAGGTGTTTGATTTAATCAGAGAAGGCACTTCCCACAACGAGCAGTAAAAATTTATTATTTCTGATAACGTGGTACTTAACTTGAATGAAAAAGGGTAACAGAATGGAGGAATAGTGAGGGAATAAGGCTACTAAGCTCGTATATAATTTAAGGGCAACGATTTTTAAAGGGATTTAAGGCTCGTAAATACGCCACAGGGTTGGATTTTTATAAATTATAAACACCCATCTTTTTATTGACAGATGTATTCTATCTAGTGCTTTGACGGGAAACAAGGAACAAACAAGTGCAATCCAATTTATGTCTGAGAAAATCATGGCAGACATAAGTAAAGTTGTAAGTAAAGAATTGAATTTAATCACACAGACTAATTTTGATGTTTAAAATTTTTAGATAAATCTCGCACTTATCTGCGCAAACACTACATTTATTGACCCAGAAAGTATAGAAAGGTATAAAGAGCGGAACGTTAATCATGGAATTAAAATTTTAATGTTTATGAAAAGTTGGATTACGCAGAAATTGGTAATGTTCTAATACATATACAAGTAAAGCTTCCCATGGCGTTTGATCCTGCGGGGATTTCGATTTATTTTCTGTTATAGATTTCGAAATAAAAATACCCCTAGCTCCTTGGGATTTAAAGTCAGAATACTCATTTATCTTAAGCGGGATGGAAAAGTTGAAAATTTATAACAATTTTAAGGATCTTTATTGGCCAAATGTTATGCTAACCCGTGCATTTGAGGCCATAAAAGATGAAGAAATACAACTAATAAATTACAATCAAAGCGCGGAACGAATTGGGAAGGAATTGCTTAAAAGAGGCTTGCCGGGGTAAGCTAATAAATAAGTTACTTCACTCGTGAATTAGATAGCCCCAAAAAATAGATTTTAGTTGAAATATCAAGTTGGGAACGATCCCACCAGAAATGGGTTATATCTCGATTCGGCTCTTGCGAGCTGAGTTGAACGGTACCACTTTTTAGGTGTGGGCCTAGATATAGGTCCCCAAAAATCGAAAAAACTCGACTATTTGTCTATTGCCTTTTTTCTATTAATTAGTAACTTTATGACATAGTATAAAGAGAAAAATAAATGCGTCCGCAAAAGGAAGTCCGCAAAAACCAGTAGGAATAACGGAAAAATATCAAATAAAAGTTACAAGTTTGTTTTAGTTTCCATTTTCATGTGTTAATAACCCCATATTGGCTAGAGGGGGATGAGTTCTTGTATGGCCCGATATGCTTTAATGATTCTATTTCACAATGCAATAAAACAACTAACTTTAAAAAAGTTAATGTAATGACTTTCCGTCAACGAATCGAACCTCATACTCATGCAATAAGCGCACATACATGGTTGGAAAAAAATGCCAATAATATTACCAGAATAATATCGTAAGTGTTATTGGTTATTTATTTGAGAACGCGTTCTTATTTTTTGGCAAAAGCTTGCTGAATAAGCAAGTCCCTCTAAGGGTCTTTTTACTGCTCTAATTACAACAAAATTTTATTATTTTGTTTGAATTGTTTTAAAATTATCCCCCAGAAGGTCAACTCACTAATGATTAGATTACTCTTAAGGTCAACTCCCATAAAGTCAAATTATCTTAGAGATTAGCCTCAAAATCAAGCTGGCACTCATATTATATAGAGCCGATAATCTCTAACCATCCGTACCTACCCTCCGTAGCAACACATGTTTTCCTATCGAAAATTCAATTACTCGTAATTTTGTTCAAAATCATCGAATCGGTATTTTTACTCTAGCTTGGGCTTATATTTCTGTGAGTTCTTGACTCCTAGAAAAGGTTATTATATTTGAACTCCGCTTAGAGCCCAATATTTTCTTTCTCTATATTTTAACTTTAATTCAGAAAACACAAAAATCTAAAGTCATTGGGAACGATTATATATTACGTGTATGGTGCAATTGGATCTTTAATTACAAAGGAAGGATTCAGTGGATTTGTATTTCTATTTAACAAGGCTTGGACTTGGTCTGGGAGCTGGATCGACTTTGGCTTGTTCTCCCAGACCTCTAACACTATATCAGTATTTGAGAAATTAGAGTACGGCGAGAACAATTTACTTTCCGCATATCGATACAATTTGTTTCTTTTTGTTTAAAGGCTGAGAATAAATTTTTGATATTATCACATGTATATTTAATACTTATTGAAATTAAGTAGAATTTTCCTATTCTTGGTTCCGTTCAGCTCATTAATTTTAATTACATTTTGCCCTTAATCTTATTTAGTATACTATACTATTTTTGGAGATTTGAAATTTTTAGTTGGTCCGTTTTCTTACTTCTGGAACTCCCTTAGGAAGGAAATAAGTACCCACAATTAGCAGAAAGCCTATAAAGCAAGGTTCTTAAATTCGGAGACGTTAAAAGTGTGAGTCCAATGGTTTATGGGCCCATGACTCTCCCCAATTTTAATTACATTTTGCCATGACTCTCCCCTTCATAAACTGTCATGGGACTCACAAAATGAATGGACTACTAAACTAGACCAGAGCCAATAAGATTCATTTTTTTTAATTTTAAAGACAAAATTTAAAAAAATATTTTTGAAAAAATAAAATAATGAAAATAATAAAACCAAAAAATTGTCACAAAATAAATAAGAATCTTATCTTCGATTAAATATTTTGTAAAGCATAGCATTGTGACATATCCATCTGTTTATATTAAAATTAGTTTCTCCCCAATCTTGAATGATTTTAATTTGTTTATTAAGTTGTTGTTGTTGGTTATTAATTTGTTGTTGGATATTTTGTTGTTGTTGGTAGTCTGTTTGTGTCGATATTGACAATAATTGCTTTTCTGGCTTAAAAAAAATATTTTTAAAAATTAAAAGAAAATTCAGAAAAATTCAAAATTCATCAAAAATTGAAAGAATTGATAGACCTAATATCATAGGACGACCAAATAAAAGTTAAGCTTCAGTTAATCCTTAAAAGAGAGGGAGAAAGGGACATAATGAACAGAATTCTACAAGAATTAAAGAGAAGACAGGGAAAAGTTTTGGATAATTCTAAAAGAAACTAATTAAAGCCTAATGCTTTCCCATACCTTGGAATCATTTCTAGGAACCACCAAAATATTTTAAAACTGGAAAAATTCCGACATATGTCACGGAAACGAATTCGGACAAAAAATATGTCATTCGAAGGGCTCGCCGCTGAGTCGAACGACACCAAAATTAGCGTTTAAAACTGGAACCGATTATTTTATGGAACTGTGAAAGGCCCAGTCCAATGACTTGTGTAGTTTCCCCCCATAATGTCGTTCGACGCCCTACATCCTCACTTTTCTTTCCCATAAAGAAGAGAGGACACAAGTATCGGAATCAGTTCTAGGAACCACCAAAATATTTTAAAAACTGGAACCGATTAATTTTTGGAACCACGAAAGTCCTTCCCTCTCCCTCCCACAAAAAAATTTAAATTTTCCCTCTACCTTTTTATTTAAATTTTTTTCTTCTTCAATAATTTTATTAATTTCTTCCTCCAATTTATCAACAGCAACAACTTCTCTTTCAATTAAATTTCCTTCTTCTTCCCTTTCTTTCGCTTCAATTTTATTATTTTCATTATCAACAACAAATATCCAATCATTTTCTGGTATAAACATTTTTAATAAATTTGAATATCTTTCCAAAATAATTTTTAAAAAATTATTTTCTTCCAATTTTTTTATAAAATTTATTGTATTTATTAAATCATCAGAAAATATTTGTTCAATATTTGGATCTCTTATTTGTTCTAATGCTGTTGTTATTTGAATTAAAATACTCAAGTTTATGCTGAAAAATTAATTTAAATTTTAAGAAATTTAAGAAATAATTTTTAAAAAGTCAGAAATTCCAGAAGAAAAAATAAAAATCAGAATTTTGTAACCTGAACAAATCAGAATTTTTAGTTTCAGAAAAATCAGAATTCTGAATGCGGAAAATCAAAATTTAGAAAATCAGAATTTCTATTTCAGAACGAAGAAATCAGAATTCTGATTAAAAAAACAGAATTCTGATTTAGAAAAAACAGAATTCTGATTAAAAAAACAGAATTCTGATTTAGAAAAAACAGAATTCTGATTAAAAAAACAGAATTCTGATTTAGAAAAAACAGAATTCTGATTAAAAAACAGAATTCTGATTTAGAAAAATCAGAATTCTGATTTAGAAAAATCAGAATTCTGATTTAGAAAAATCAGAATTCTGTTTTCTTAAATCAGAATTCTGATTCAGGAAATCAGAACTTTTAAATTAAAAGAAAATCAGAATCTGAAAAATCAAAATCTCTATTTTTGGAAAACCAGAATTCTGATTTCAGAAAGAAAACAGAATTTTGAGATCAGAAAACAAAAAAATAAGAATTCTCAATTTCAAAAAAATCAGAATAAAAGTCCAAATAAAATCATTAGAACAGAATTTAAAAATTAGGAGACATCTGTCCACAATAAAAATAAACTTTACTTCTTTTTACATTTAAGGATTAATTTATTAAATTTTCCCACAAAAAATTTAATTTAATTAAAAATGTTTAATTACTTGGTTATTCCCTCATTATTTACGCATTCAACAAAATTCCAAAATTGTTGATGATTTGAATTACATTTTTTGTAAAATATCCAAGGAAGTGTAAATTCTACATTAAATTCACATTTTAAATATTGGGAAAGACGAAAAAGAAAAATCTGAAAAAAAAATTTTTTTGAGAAATTTCCAAAAAATCCCCCTCCAAAAAAACCTTAATATCAGCTCTAGAAATACTTTCAGGCGAACAAGCATTAAAAGCATCCTGAGGAAATTCGGGAATAGAATTGAATAAATCGTCAATAAATGGATCTACAAAATTTTTAAAAATTTATTAAAAGACAGAAGTGTGGGGGAAATTTGCGGCCAACAAGAAAACATGGATATTTTTATTTATTTTTAAATCTGAAATTGTCTTTTTTTTAATTTTTTCTAAATTTTTTTAATTTAAATCCACACTCGATTGATAATTATTTTAGAAAAAATTCTATATGGAAAAGTTGGCATGGTTATTCAACCAGGGATGGATGGGGTCAGAAAAAAAGTCGAGTTTCGGGTAGGCTTTTCAAAATTTTCTTTAGGATCGGCTTTCGGGTCAAAAAAGACCGGAGTCGGATCTGAGGTATTCAGAGTATCAACTGACACAAATCAACGTGACAAAATTTCCAGCCGAATTTTAAAAGTCCAGCTGAGGACCATACGTCTGGATTAGAGAGAAAATTCCATTTGAAACTTAATTTTATTTAAAAAAAATCTCTTACAAATTCCCTCTTTAAATTCATCAAATTCTTCAATTAACCAAACAAATCTTCTCAAAAAATAAATATTTTCACTCAACAAAAATGCTCTTTTTAAACAAGCTTCTCCATCAAAATATTCATTTGAACGTCTCAAAATTGTTGTCTGATCACAAAAAATAAAAGATTCATTTTCTCTATTTCCTTTGGGTAAATTAGTAAATGTTTGGGTATAATTGAAGACAAATGATCCCAACTGAAAAAAATTAAATTTTTAATTTTATTCCCAAGAAAACAAATTCCAATAGGAACGGACACCGTGTTTCTCTCCCGCCTTTACTAATTAATAAAACAAATTTTTCGAAAATTTAGTTCGTTAAAAATTTTTTATATAAATTCCCTTCCTAATTTCAACACTTATCTTTAAATTAAGCAGGAAAAAAATTATTTTTTAGAATTCTAGTTTCAAAAATTCGAGCTCTTGGAAAAAATTGTATACTAATAAATTAAAGGATAATGACAAAAAATCCCAACCCCAAATAGAAAACTTAAAATAATTAACAAGACTTATAAAAGGGAAACGCAGGCGTGCAGCCATATCGGCGCAAGGCCATAACTTGCTGGAAAATTTCTGGCCCTTATCAATTATAGTACCTAACTGTTTAGATCGATGAGAGGAATCGTTTAATACTAAATTTGGTAGGATTAGGAAATCTTGAAACAAGTTATCGCTTTGTGCAGTTATGGCCTCGCGACCCTTGTAAAAGTCGTGTACAAACAGCAAAAATGGCCCTAGATTTCAACTTAAAATAAATTATAAAGCCCCCCTACACAATAAATTAAAAACAAAAACAAACCATAAAATTATTACAAAAAAGCAAAGAATTTTCATCAACACAATTTTTTCTAATTAAAACAACCAATTCAAGTGTATAAAGAGACAAAACTGCATTTAAATTTTGGTCAACATCATCCCCCAATTCAAGCCCTTTAAATCCATATTCACAAGCTAGACTATAGGAATAAATGGCGAGAATTAATTGTTTTTGTTTTTTTGAAGAAATTGGCTGAAAATTGGTCAAAAATTTTTTTTTGAAATTTTTGGAGAAAATTTTGGAAAATTTTTTTTTAATTTTTTTTTATTAAAAAATTATTTTTTAATCTCTCAAATAGTTTTCCTCAAATCTTTAATATTTGAGACAGACAATTTAAAATATTTACTGAGGTTTACTAATCCGGGAGGTTTACTAATCCGCAGAGCTATAACTTCTTTCAAAATTGTCGAATCCGGGACGATCTAGTATGGTTTGATTCAATCGTCGCTGCGCATCGAACCATACCAGGGCGTCCCAGATTCGACAATTCTGAACGAAGTTATAGCTCTGCGGTAAGTTGGGCTCGAGGTAAGTTGGTCTGCTCCCTGATGATCCAAACTAGGAATCCTGCCGTCCCGAGCTTCAAAAATCAAAAATTCCCAAATGTTGTCTGATAGGAAATTCCGATTCCCAAAATCGTAAATTTATGGGAGGATTCTTATTGTTAGTTTAACTTCAACCCCTCTAATAAAAACAACAAAATATAGCAAAATAATTTTTGAATTAGGAAACCAAAAAAGAAAGTCCAAAGACAATTAAGTTTTTCATTTCTTCCCAAAAGGTTTTATCAAAAAAATTAAATTTTAAAAAACTAACCGATTTATCAGCCAACACACAAGCATTAATAAAATCACCAGTTCTCATATAAATAATGCATTTGACCAAACAATCCAATAATTTAAATTTTTTTGAATTTTTATTTTCAATATTTGTTGATTTTTGAATTAATGTGTCTAATCTGCAAATTAAAAAAAATTTTCGAAAAATTTTCGAAAATTTCGAAAAAATTTTTTGAAAAAATTTTCAAAAAAATTTTCAAAAAATTTTGTGAAAATTTTCGAAAAATTTTTGAAAATTCAAAAAACTTTTCGAAAAATTTCCAAAATTCCAAAACTAACTGTAATATTAAATTAGCAATCTTTTTTGTATTGAGAAAATTTTTTTGACAAGATTCGTCCAAATGGTGTAACAATAAAGCATCAATTATTGCTGCATAAGCACAATAAACATCTTCGGTTAATGACAAGTCTGCGTTCTAAAAATTTAATTTAAAAAGGAAAGCTAGAAAGGAAAATTCAAAGAATTTTTAGATAAAAAACTCAAATTACGAAATTTCTAAAAACGCATACCATAAAAAATTTATTTGGTTATGTGAAATTTTTAAAAAATATTCAGGTCGGAAATTCGGAACCTTATGGGGAAATTTCAAAAATGAAAAATGTTTAATGTAAACTGAAAGAAAAAAATAAATTATCCACCCCCACCCCCAAATAACATTTAAAAAAATTTAAAAAAAAACAAGCAAACCTTAAGTAAATTAAAATATTTATTAACATTTAACCAATTACTAAATTGACTGTCCACAAAATTTAAACGAGCTGTTTGAATTAATTGATTAATTTCTGTCATTTGAAATAAACTAGAAATTCTTTAAAATTTTATTAAAAAAATAATTAAATTTAAAAAATATTTAAAAAAAATCAAAAAAATTTTTGAAGTAATTAAAAATTTAATTTTAAAATTTTATCAAATAAAAAAAATAAACATATATATATTTATTTATTAAAAAAATAATCATATAACGGCAGATAGTCAAACCTTAAAGAATAAAAAAAATTATAAAATTTAATAATATTTTTTTGACAATTATGAAAAGTTTTGGATTTAATAGAAAGTTACCCTGATAGTCTTAAAATTTTGATAAAATTATTTTAAAAAAGATTAAAAAAAAGGTAGGGTAAATGGATTTTCTTCGGTTAAAGCAGAAACATTTTTGCAGAATATTTCTGCGGCCATTTGCCGAATGTAAAAATTACCATTTACTGAAAGTATTCTAGAAAGCATTGCCTCGGTAACTCATCAGTCGGTAGTGCAGCCTAGCAATAAATGCCAAAAGGTCGTAGAGTTACACTTTAACCGACCTCTTATTTCTAGTGACCGGATCCAGCCGAATTTCTCAGGAGTCCGGGGTTTTTTTTCGCAATTTCCGGATTAAAACCGGACCGGATTAATCCGGAGAAATCAGGCCGGATCCGGTCCAGCTCTAGATGCAAATCCGGAATCCGAAAAAATCGATTTTACCGGTCACTACTTACTTCATTAAAATTATTTTTAAAAATTCATAATTATAAAAAAAAATTTTTTTTAATTTTAAAAATCAGAAAACCCGTCAAAAATATTTAAAATCCCAAAACATTTCACAATTGCCTTCCTTTTAAAATAAAATTATTTTTAAAAGCTCACAGTCTCCATTTGTTCTTGACTATAAATTTGATTTGAGTCTAATGGAGTTAAAGGAATAATTAATTTAATTTTTCGTTTTTGATCATCTTCAGCTATAAAATAACCACACAAAGTATTTCCTTTTACACATCTTATTGGCAATTCAAAATGAAGGGCAAATTGTGTAACTGATTTTGTTGGAGTTAATTTTTTTGCCTGAAAAGAAAAAAAAATAAATTTTTTTAAATAAATGTTAGACCTTAAAGTGAATTTTATTGAAGAAAAAGCTAAGGGGCTATTGCACATAAGGCTGACTAGAGACTAGTGTTTCAACGGAACCGAAATTTTGACCGGAACCGGAACCAATTTGAGTGTCAGATTCAGGAACCAAAAAAACTGGAACTTCCGGTGAAACACTATTAGAGACCGGACTGTGAGGCCGTAGAATGACTATAAAATCCAAAGAAAAGTAGAGAAAAGAGTTGGTTGTGAATCAATTGGGATTTAGCTCCAATGCTCTTGTTCTTGGAAATCCACGGAAACTGGCCGGACAGAACCGAAAAATTTTTTGTTCTTCAGTTATGTTTCTAATCCCCAACCCTACCCCAAAAAAACCTATAAAAAATTTTCAAAAACAAACCAAATTTTCAGTTAAACTTTCTTCCAAACTTGTATAATAACCATCTAAAGTAGACGTATCCAATTTTATATCTTGAAGTTTAACCACTTTCTTCCCCAAATTTCTTATTCGAAAAAGACAACGCCAAAGATGAAAATTTTGTCCATCTCCTCTTCCATTAATTCCCAAATAAAAAGGAATAACTTGTACTTCATTTAAATCTGTCAAATGTTTGTAGACAGCTTGGGGAAGTCTAAAAAAATAATAAAATTTAATTTAAAAAATATTAATTAAACCAACAATTGATTAAATTCCAATCCTTGTTGAAATGTTTCAGCTTCAAATAAAACTTAAAAAAGAAGATTAGAAAGGTTTTAAATTAAAATTAAAATTGGGAGGGAGATAAAGTGAGGAAAATTAGAAAAAAATTTTTTTAAAAAGATTGGTAAACCGAATCCAGGGAAGAACAAAGACGCGTTCTGAAAAGCATCAACACTAAACAATGTCTCAATTTGCCTTTTTTATAACAAACAAATTAAAAAAAGTATAAAAATGGCTGCGATTCATTCTTCAGATAAAAGGGCTTGTGTCGTTAAAATGAATAAACATCCAAAATTCTACAGATTTTCACATGCAAATTTATATATGCGCAAGGTAAAAATTTTTGGCAGTATCTGAAAGGAGGTGCGGGATCATATTTTTTCCTCCTTCCTTTCACAAGGTCGGAATGGTAAATTTTTCCTTAGAATTTGATGATGAACTTAATAGTCCGAAAATTGATTTTTCCTTATAATTTTTTTCCTTAAGGAAAAATAATGCAGGATTAATTCTTTTACATTTTCTTTTCTGTCCGTCTTCGTCAGTATTCGTCTCTGTCCGTGCTCGTCCGTGTTTTGTCTCTGTCCGTGTACGTGTACAGACAAACACGAACGAAGACAACAGACAAAACACGGACGAAGACGGACAGAAAAGAAAATGTAAAAAAATTAATCCTCCTGCATTATTTTTCCTTAAGGAAAAATAAACACAAATTAAATACTAAGGAAAAACTGACCCTTTTTACTTTGTGAAAAGAAGGAGAAAAAAATATGATTACGCACCTCATTTCAGATAGGGCCAAATTTTTTAAATTTAAGTTCGATTTCTCTTTCATTTATAAAATTTTGTCCCTTAAATCCTCTAACCCTGTTGGTTTAGATTTTTTTCGATCACCCCCTCCATTGTATAAAACATTCCCCTTTCTCTTTTCAAATCTTAAAGGCGAATGTTAAAATTTAAAAAATCTATCAAAAATTCCCAATTTCAAACCATAATCCAAACCTTCCTCTAACAAATTTGGCGTCGTAGGAAAGCATTGATAAATATGTTCATTTTTGATGGGTGGCGTTTCATCAGTCAAATTTTGTAAATTTTGATAAGGCCGAATTTCATCGTGTGCAACTATATCCATTCCGTTATATTCTGTTTTATTTTTTTGTTCCATATTTCCGATAGAATTGAGGCATGTAGTTAAGTTATAGGGAAAATGCTGAAAGGGAATTTTTTAAATAAATTTTAAATAAAATTCTGAATTTAAGAGGGAAAAAAGAGGAGATTTTCTATCCGCCAGCCCGTTTTTATCTTCAGAAAAATACAAAATAAAGAACAGGATATCTAGGAGATTTAATTAAACCTTTTAAGAAAAAACCCCTTGTTTTTTTCTTTATGCCCCAAAAAGTCCGCAAGTTTTGTCCGCAAGTCATGTAAAAAATTAATTCTTTTTACTAGCCTCTTTTAACTATAATAGTCCCGTAATAAAATTCAGCTCATCTTAAGGACAAAGTTTACAAACAGATTCGAAAAGACTAAAGAAAACCCCCAAAAGATGACATTAGATCCCAATAAATTAAAATATAAAAAAACCATTTCATTCCAATCGTCACTATCAATCAGAACTTGATAATAAAAGGATTCTTCGAGTGGCGTATTCACACTTAAACAAAAAATTTATTTAGAAAATTAAAAATAAATAAACCTTCTTCTAGAATAAATAACACAATTTGTAGACTTGACGATAATTCCTCTAAAAAATATTTTAATTTTCGATTCAAAAAATAATTAAAATGCAAAAAAATTGAGGAAAATTTTGTTTAAATTGTGAAGGAAAATTTAAAAATTCATTTAAAAATTCAAGGAAAAACATCAAAAATTTAATGATATATTTAAGTAAATGGGTTGTTTTGTTTTGATTGTTGGAAGTATTCCAAATATCCGAAGTATTCCAATATTTGCCAGAATTCTGAATCAACATGCAATTTCTGAGAAAAGCTGTTTCAAGGGCTGAAAGCAAACGAAAAAAAAATTTTTATCAGCCGCAAGTCAAAAACCAATCAATTTTACGCAATACATGTCAACTGGCAAAATTGGCTTACAATCCGCGTACTTTTTCAGTAAACCAACACCAGAAATTAGCGATGGAAAAAGGCGACTATTTGGGATACCTCTCACAATCAGGTCCTTATTTGTTAGCGAAAGGAAGACAGGAAATAAATTTGACGAAATTCTCCCTCAATTTTAAAAACAAGACAAAGTTAAAAAAATCAACAAACCTATAAGCAAAAATTTTATGAACAAATAACTGCCCTTTTTGATAAATTTGACTTTTACTATTTTCAGGTAAAAAAGCTCCAACTTGAAAAATATCAGATTGTTGAGTTCTTTGCGAGCCAAATCTGTCAAAATTTAAAAATTAAAAGAAAATTTAAAATTTAAAAATAACCTCAAAGCCCTAATATTCGACGTTGTAAAAGCACGAGAAGCAAGTACATTTAACATACCTAGAGTTTTACACATCTTTTTGACCATTAAATTGGATTAAAATATTTATCTAAAATTCCCTTAAAAATAAAAAAAATTAAGGAGGAAGAATCCAAAAGGTATTGAAATTTAAATATTTTTAAGTCAAAAAAAATTCTCAAATAAATTTACAAAAAATTATAAATATCAAAGGAAAGTTCGCAAAAAATTTTTTTTTGATTGGGTAACAGGCTTTCACAAAGAAAATATTATTAGTCAACAAAAACTTCTAAAAAGGAATCTTCATTTACTGCTAGTGCGAATTCGATTGATTTTTGATGCCATTCGATGAAGAACCCCAGACTTCCACTTATGAAATCTAGGGTTTACTTACACAATGAATTAGGGCCAAAAAATATTAAATTCGTGCTGACAGTAAAAAATGATTCCTTGTAAGAAAGTTTTCATTAAAAAATTAAAAAATAAATAAAATAATAATTTGCTTGTTTTTAACAACAAATTAAGCAAAAAAATTAAAAAATAATTTTTTTTTTAATTTATTTAATTCCACAATAAATATTACAAATTCCAAAATTTAATTCTTCAAAAGTAACATTATTAAAACCTGCTTCTTTAACCATTTTTGAGAATTTTTGTTGATCAGGAAAGACACGAATACTTTCAACTAGATACTTGTAACTATTAAAATCACCAACTAAAAGTTGTCCAATGACTGGAATTATTTGGAAACTGTAAAGATCTGAAAAGAAAAGATAAAAAAATTTTCTGTTTTTTATTTACTCTCCGCAGGAATAACCAAAAACAAAAATTTCGATAAAATGGACCTCGAATTTTTAGATAACCCAATGTTAGGAAAAACTTCAATTTAAGATATTTTTTTAAATTTTGTTAGCCAATGGAAAAGGATAGCTGACCAGAAATATTCATGATGTACGAGACTTACTATAAGGTTCAATTTTTCACAAGAACTAAAGAGGTATTTAGTTCTTGCGAAAATTAAATTTTTAATTGATTGTGGAAAGAGGTGGAGACTGAATCAAATTTTGGAGTAACTCACATTAAAGAATAACCTAAAATGAAAAATCCAAAAATCCCAAACTCTAATTGATGGCATAAACAAAGGTTAGTGAAGAATCAAGGAAATAAGGGAAAATAAAATTTTCTAATTATAACTAGTCTTTCAGTAAATTTAAAAAATAAAAAAAAATTAACCATAAATATTCTGAATAATCGGATTGTTGACTTTTCCAAATTCTAAACAAGAGAACATTCCTTAAAAATTATAAATCCTTTTCTTAAACAAAAAATTAAAAAAAAACCTCTAGGTTTTAACACCCGAAAAGCTTCCTTCAAAACTTTTTCTGGATGTGTACAATTTCTTATTCCAAAAGCTATTGTGTAAATATCAAAAGAATTGTCTTCAAAAGGGAGAGATTCTGCATTAGCTGTAACCCAATTTAAATGGCTAGAATAATTTGGAGGTACTCGAAGCTTTCCAACTTCTAACATATTCTAACAATAAGAGTAAAAATTAAAGTTAATAACTTGAAAAAAATATGAACCGACACTTCTAATGAACTAATTTGTTTTAATTTTTATTAGAAACAAAATAAAAAATATTCCCCTTCAGTCGGGGAATATTGTTGTTAAACTACCCGTTGTTAAACTTAAACCTAACCCACTAAACCAAAGATGACTTAAACACGAGTGAAGTGTTTAATACAAAATCAAGGCACTCCTAATGAACACATTTGTTTTGATTTTCATTGGAAACAAAATAAAAAATATTTCCCCTCAGTCGGATTCGAACCCCTCCCCTATCCGTTGTTAATCCTAAATCTAACCCACTAAACCAAAGATGACTTAAACGCCCCCAAACTGTTTAATACAAAATCAATACAAACCTCATTAATATCCACAATAGTAACAGAACCATTCCCATTTGCCCCCATCCTTTCAGCAATTCGAAAAGCAATATCCCCCGTACCTCCAGCCACATCCACAACTTTACAATTTTTATTTAACGGCAAATTTTGGACATAATAATCTTTCCACAATCGATGAATAAATAAACTCATTGCATCATTCATTAAATCATATTTCTTTGCCACATTTGAGAAAACTGTTTTGACTTTGAAAAAATTAGGGGAATTAATTAAATTTATTAAAAATGGACACGCCCAAAACGGCGTGACGCCATAAAGGCGCAAAGCTATAACTTGCTTCAAGATTTCCTAATCTTATCAAATTTAGTATTAAGCGATTCCTCTCATCGAGCTGAGGAGATTGGTACCAAAATTGACAAAAGCCAAATATTTTCCGGCAAGTTATGGCTTTGCGCCGTTATGGCCGCGCGCCGGGCTGTACCCTTAAAATCCAAAGAAAACCTCTTTGTTGTTTCTCTTCTTCTTTAATTTTTTCAAATCCAAAATGTGTAGATGTTGTTGTATTTGTTCGAATAAAAGTAGATAAGGCTTTTATTTCATGAGTTAAAACAAGCAATTTATTTGAGCAAAATCGCATTTTAGAAAATATTTGAAAAAATTTAAAATTTGATTATTGAGAAATTAGCGAAGGGAAGCCGGTTCAGAATGGCCAATTCATAATAGGCCAATACAGGTCAATTCAGACTAGAGACTAGTGCGCGGCAAAATCGCATTTACGGGATCCCGTAACGGGATTTTTTTCAAAATTTTTTACGGGACAGGATCCCGCGGGATTAATCCCGTAAATCCCGATAATCCCGTTCTAAAATTTAGCGGGATCCCGCGGGATTTCGGGATTCTCACATAAAAATTTTTACGTAATAGATATCGGGGAGATCATCCCGTACGGGATCCCGCCCCGCAATCCCGCACTTTTTTCGATTTGCGGGATTTGCGGGAGTGAGGGATTTATCCCGCGGGGTCCCGTCCCCCAAAGATTTAAAAAATCCCGCATGTGGATCCCGCACTTGTCCTGTGTTTATTTAATTTTAATATATTCAATTTTTCTTTAAAAATTTTTACCAAATTTTTAGAATGTTATTGTTAAAGATGAGTAATCCCTTTGTTGCTTTACGCTTTCTTTCAAGAACGAGTCAACTTTTGGTAAAAAGAAGTTTGTTTTTTTTTCATTTAAATATTTTTTAAGAAAATCGAAATTTGGAAAAAGGGGTTTTCGCCTTAAGACTTGTCCGCAGATTTTCCATTGATTTTTGCGGATGCTTTACATAAAAATTTGCTTGGGAATTTTGTATGATCCTTTCTTTTCCCTTTTGGTATTTCTAATAATTCATTCCTCTATTTTAATATTTGAGGAAAATTCCTCTGTAAAAATATTGTCCGTTTCCTAAATTCGGTTTGAGATACTCTATTGTTGGCTAAAATTGTTGACTAATCCCCTTCACTTTTTAAATAAAATTTTAAATTTAAAAACCTTTTTTAAAATCTAATAAATTTTTTAAAAACTTTTTTTTTAGTAAAAGAATCGATTGAAGGTGATTTAACTATAGTTGAATTGGAATCTTTGCCTGAAACACAAAAATCTTCAAAATTTGGACCTTCCAAACTCCCCGCTGTTTGTCAATCAGTATTTTTTTTTAATTATTTTTTAAATTAAATTTAGGATGTTCAAACGTGTAATTGTCCTTTGTGCAAAATTTCTGTCAAAATTTCCTATCAAGATGTTCTTATTTTGGAGCAATTTATGCGTTTGGATGGGACTGTTCTTCCAAGAGAGTTGACAGGTTTTAAAATTTTTTAATTATTTTTTTTCTGACGGAATTTCTATTGGGAGTTTTCTCATTAAAAAAAGACTTTAGAAATAATGAATTAGATTCTAACCTATCTAACATGCAAGAGGGCAGCTAGGGGTTGAATTTAAATCGGTTATAATAGAATGTCGTCAAACCACGGTTTCTTTAGTGTTCCGGACCCATTTTTTATTTGAAGGGTGTGTTTTAGATTGATTTGACTTCTCCTTACATAGCACATTCCTACCTAGATATGTCAGATAAATTCTGTCCCGAGTTAGACAGGGACGACTTTATCTATTTTTAAAAGATTTTTGTGTGTATTTGTTAATTTTATGTGAAAATTGTTGATTAATCCCCTTCACTTTTTAAATAGAATACCTAAAAGCTAATTTACTAAGTACCCCTGAGACTACAAGAAATTTTTTGTCATACTTAAGTATTAGGGAGACTTACTGAACATTAATTTTAAATTTACCTTAATTTTAAAAATTGTCCGCAACTTTAACTTTTTGTCCGCAAATTTTAAAATTTTTTTTTGTTGATTATCCAAACAAATTTTTTCCCAAAAATATTCTTTAAAAAACATTTTTTCTATTCAGGTTTATGTTTTGAACAACAACAACGCTTAGAACGTTGTGTAATGGAAGCGCATTGGTCTGGACTGTTCCCTGACCGTACAATTCCCGAATTTGATCGTTCTGGCTATAAACGTTTCAATAGACATTGGGATGATGATTCTGCAATGTTTCGACTTGAATATAAAATGCAGCCGGGAAGTTGGTTTTACATTAAAAGGTATAATCCTAGAGCGGCATTGTACAAGAAGAGGGGAGAAGAAGAAAAAGCTGTAGCTAGTGGATAAATAAATTTTGGTTGTTGTTTAAATTTAATTTTGGTAATTTTCAATTTCGTACCCCCCCCCCCTTTTTTCCTTCCTCAAAGTATTACAAAATGGTCAGTCAATCTTAAGTTGTAGAACTCGTCGAGCTGTGTGAATGACACCAAAATTGAAAAAATCGGACCTAATTTGACCGAGATACAGACCCCTGAAAATTTGAACAACCACAGGGGTGATTTCTTGGACTAAAAAAATTTTATCCGAATGATAGCTCATTCGAAAGAGCTCTTCGAGCTGAGTCGAATGACATATAAATCAACGCGATTAGACTTGGTTTGACAAAGTTATGACCTGAAGTAGACCTAACGGAGTCGGCGACTTATGTCATAACTTTTTCAAATATTGTCCAATCACGTTGATTTTGGTGTCATTCGACTCAGCTCGACGAGCTCTTTCGAATGAGCTATCATCTGTATAAATTTTGGTACCTATGGTTTTTCGCCCCTATGGTTGTTCAAATTTTCAGGGGTCTGTATCTCGGTCAAATCAGGTCCGATTTTTTCAATTTTGGTGTCATTCGACACAGCTCGACGAGTTCTACAACTTAAGATTGACTGACCATTTTGTAATACTTTGAGGAAGGAAAAAAGGGGGGGGGGTACGAAATTGAAAATTACCTTAATTTTTGTTTTTCTTTGAGGAGGTAGTAAAATTGGAGAGATTTTTGAGTTTTTTGTTTACATATATTTGAACTTTTCTAGGACCCCTTTTTTGATTAGGCTTGTATGAAAAATAACCGAGGTAGAGCCCAAGTAGGCGCGCGGCCAAGTAGGCGCAGAGTCATAACTTGCTACAAGATTTCCGAATTCAAAATTTAGTATTAAACGATTCCTCTCATCGAGCTAAAGAGATTGGTACCTAAATTGTTAAGCTCCAGAAATTTTCAAGCTGGTTATGGTTTTGCGCCTACTTGGGCGCGCGCCTATTTGGGCGTCCCAAAAAACCGGCAACATCCCTTAAAACTTATCACCTCGTACCCACTGATTTCACTGATTTTGGTGTCATTCGACTCAGCTCTTCGATCTCTTTCGAATGATTTATCGTTTATATGAATTGTTTCCGAGACGGATGATGGAATTTTACCAAAGAGACAAAAAACCGGGGTACAAAATTATCAATTTTCACCCTTTACTCTTGAAAATTTTCTAATGATGAGTACACAAATTTAATTAAAAAATAAAAGATTTTATCAATAAATATTTAATCTTTTTTACAAAAAGGTTTTGATTTTGACCAAATACTTTCATTTTTGCATTCAAGAATGTTTTCATTGTTAAGATTATATCCTTTATCGCAATAATAGAATATCCGTTCGCCAACCTTTTTATTTTCAATTTTTATTTAATTTAATTTAAGCCTCACCAAATAATGATCCTTTGGAGGGTGGATAGTATTTCCGTATTTAATTTGTCCTGGGAAACGACAAATTTGCTCGCATTGTGTTCTACGTTAATTTGGGGATGTTAAAAATCAGGAAGAATTAGAATACCTCAATTCACTCCAATATCCATCTGATTGACAAAGTAAAAAGTCAGAACCTTAATTTTTACATAGAGAGAGAACTAAAGTATAGTACCGGGTAGCAGGGGTCGTCGGAAATGATGAGGGTGTCGGAAATCGGAACTATCGGAAATCAGCCTAAATTTTCGGACATCGGAATTACGACCGACCCCTCCCGGATAGGCATTGATCCGGCGACTCTTAGCAGTTATCTTAGCTTCGCTCCCTCCCCAGGTACAGGTGCTCTACCGACGGAGCTACAGCAATGACGATTTTACCTTCACTTTTAATAATCTTAAACCTCGCCTAGACAGGTTCTTTAAATACTAGCTTACCCCTCTCCATTACCAGTGCCAATTAAAATATTAACGAACCAGTTAACAAATAAGACTGTGGGCATTGAAGTAACAACAAATGCCCAACACTAAATGTGATAGGATTCATCTCAGAAGTCGATGAGAACGAAGGAACGTGAGTTTTGACAGAAATAGGTGAAGGTAGTGAAGGCATCGAGCATTTTATTTCTTAAAATTTCAATTGGACATCAACAATAAGTCGCCACTAAAGTGAAATTACCTCTACATTTAGGCAATTCCTCCTCCCAATGACCGTCTAAACCACATTTAAAAGTAGCAGTTCCAATTAATTCATGTGTCGGATTACAACTACAATGTGCAGATCCCCCAGGTCGATAACTGCTTACTTGACAGTGTAATTGGGAATGATGGAGAATAAGCGGGGGGCATTGAATGTCTTAAAAGTAATTAACATATATTTAAAATCCATCCTTGTCTCCAGATAGTATTAGGGTGTAACATAAATAATTAGCCCCCCTTAAATCATTAAAGTTTGAGAATTTATATCTCAATGTTCAGTTCTCCAATCTATTTGATTTTTTTGTCTTATATTCCCAATGAAGCCTTCTTCATTTTCTGAAATTTTTGAAATTTTGTCTTTACTTAAAAATTTTTTATGAATTTTTAAAGATCAAGGCAAAATCATGAAATTAGTGTCCATCTCAAATATGAGATTGAACTTGGACATTCGGAAAAGGAATCATGGCGCGAAATATGCAAAGCGAAGTATGGGGATGTTATCTCATATTCCACAGAAAAAAGTTAGCTCTCCAAATAAAAGAAAAGTAGAGAGGAGCTGAAAGACAAAGAACGTCTTGAATGCCAACCAACGCTAGATGAAAATGCCGTTCTCCCCTGAATCAAAGTCAATCCAAAAAATAAAATGTGTATATTGGGGCAGGCACTCACCTGCTCACTTACAAAAATTATTATAATTTTACTTGAAGCGGGAAAGAAGTTATGAAGGGTCGATTAATACCCCATGAATTGCCGCAAAATCAAAAAAATCGCTAAGTCACTTTTGCAAAACAACAGGGGAATTTCTTATATTTCCAGGGGAATTTCTTATATTTCCAGGGAATTTCTTATATCATTGTATTCATCAGATTCTGCTCTATCAGAATCTGTTTAAATTTTCATTCTTACTCATCAATATTGCAGAGAAAAATCAAAAAGAATTTGCCTTGTTTCAAAAATACAAGCTTTAGTATTTCACCTCTAACTTCGGCCAATCTAAACCTAGAATTCTAATTTTTTGCCAGAAAATAGGCAACTCTTATAGGATCATAGAAAAATATTATTTGAAGTCTGAAAACATTTAGTTGAATTTTAATAATTATTTAATCCTCTTACCACAAGGGGGGCTAATTATTTATGTTACACCCTAATAATTTGGAAAATGAACTAACGTGTGCATGTTGGAGCTAGCTGAGACCAATGGCCGCCCTCCAAACAGATCTTAAATTAAAATTTATTCTCAAAATGTCCTCGGACCTCACTTATAGACATGATAGACCTCTAATGCATAAAGTGATTTTAATTGAATTTTTGTGTTTATAATTTTTTGCAGATTTTTGATATAGAATGCTGATTTTTTAGATCAAAATTGCGGATTTTTAAAAATTCGAGATCGAAACCCTGCTCTATTTTAAGCATAATTTTGATTGGTCAAGGGATGTGAGGAAATAATTAAGTACTACCTCCAGTAATGGATACTAACCAGAGGGCGTTGATTGAGAATTTGATATCCCGAAGAACAAGAAAACTGTGCAACTGTGCCCAAAAATAGATGCGATTTGTTTGTTAGGTGAGGGCCAGCAGTTGACGAGTAATGAATATTTAATGTTGGGGAACTATTAGCTATAGGTGCGCAATACTCGTCTAAAGAATTTTAAAGTTTTTTCTAAAATTTTAAATGGTTAGACCTCTAATTTGGAGGTGTAAACTATTACGTCTATTATTTGGAAGAATACAGTGAAATGGACCACTATCTTCAGGTTGTGCAATTAAAATAGTCAACTAGTAAAAATATAAATTAGATAAGCTTTCATAGTTACTAGAGTTCGACACTGGGCCGAAACCCGGTAGACCGGAAAGCTGATATTTTGATAATCCGGTTCTTCCGAGTTGTCGAGGTTCCGGGTTGTCTTTGCCCAGGAAATCCGATCCGGGTCTGATTAAATGAGAAAACCAGAAGGCCCGGCAATTTGAAAATATCGAACTCAATAGAGGCTATAATTAGTGTTTCACCGGAACAGAAATTTTGACCGGAACCGGATCCAATTTGAGTTCCGGATCCCGGAACTTTTTCTTAGTTCCGGCCCGGAACCAGAACCAAAAAACGCTGGAAACCGGAACTTCCGGTGAAACTCTAATAAATATGTACTTGGAGAACGCTGAAGTTTGCAAATCTTTGCTGATTTACTTCTGTAATCCATTCCTGAAGAACAAAACACAATGTTAATTTTGAATATCTATCCATACTTGTGGATAACTTCGATAACTTGAGAAACTTTCCCATCGTGGTTTTCCACTGCCCATTTGATAAAAACAGAAAAGATGGATCGTAGACGAACTTATTTATAAGGAAATTAAATGGGAAAAGTTAATAATACCGACTGACTAGAAGAACACCGGTTGGTGAAATACTCCATTGGCCAGAAACCTTAAAAGTGGATTCTATTTTTAAATATTTGTTTGGTCCTATCTCTAATTTATATGTATGTAGATACAACCGTAGGGCAGATAAATTGTGCCTTATAATGAGATTATCTTAAATAAGGGTTATGTCTAGACCCACCAATGTTATGTCTAGATTTACTGAAGCAGATAAGGACACAAACAGAAGTTTATCAAAAGAACAAAGTTGTGAGGCCGTTGGAGAGAATCGGTGGGGACAACAACCAACTCAATGATCAACATACTTTTATCTAACATATATGTCTCTAATAACGGGTGTATCTTATAATGAGGTCCTTCTTTATGTATTTTAAGACCAATCTTTGTCAAGAACTAACCTGAAAGTCGATTGGCGGCGGCTGATTGTCGTTAGCCTTAGTTCTATCTAATTTTTGACAATAAGGAGGTGGAGGGAGCCATTCCCCATTACGGCAAACACTCTTAAACATAACAAACTTTAAACTTTAACTTAAAAAATTGTTTATACAAGGCTAGGTCCTCTCAATAAATCCATTGAATAATTTGCACAAGAAAAAAATAGCTTGGACCCATTAGGGAAGTTTTGATTGAAAAGAACAAATTGGCGACTTTGCTCGTGAAAAACATTTAAACGTGCAATATCTCGAGGGAAATTCAAAGAGCCTCGTGGAGGGGTAAATTTGAATTGGCAATTAGTTGATAAATTAACTGAAAATTTTAGGGGTAAGTTTGGGCTTTTTAATAGACCATTGGGGCATTCAATTCGATTGTAGACTTGCCATTTGCCTTGTTTACACTTCCACAATTCAAAATGGTCTAAACGTAGTTGATTGAGAGGGTTTGTACATTTTACCTTTAAAAATTAGAATATCTCTGATTAGTCTGGCCTCTCTAATTTACGTACACCCTCGATTTTAGGTATGATTTTTTGTTTTGGTTGGTCCATAGAGTGGAGGAGGAGGGGAGCTGTCTATAAGCAATACAGTAAGGCCAGTGAAGGTTCCCAGTAAATAAAGGAAGAATGAAAACAATCCGTCGGTTGTCTATTTTACTATACCCTCAATATTTTGTAAAATTTTTTAAATTTATTGGCTACTGCCCAGTAAATAAAGCTTAAAAGAAAACAATCAGTCATTGGTAGTTGAACGGTTAATACATCGGAGAGCTTTCAAGATCAGGTCTCATCCAATCCTTTGCTTCGCTTAACAACCAATTTTAGGTTCAACTCATTTCTACGTTCAATTTTTTCCAACCCCAAGGGTGCACGTAAAATAGAGGGTATATCCAATTAATTTTACAAACCAATAGGGAAGTACTGGCCGGGAATCTAATACCAGACTTGTTCAAAATATTCCCAAATTGTTTTAATTGTTGATCATTTCTCGCAAGAGAATAATTAAAATTAAAGTGCAGTTCCTTTCCCTTTGGAAGGTTTAAAGCAAAACATTCATCCATATTTTTATTCCCTTTTAATGATTTATTCTCAATAATAGAACGTTCTTCTACACAAGGTAATAGAAGAGCTATCCATTCACCATTTATACACTAAAAGTAAACTTTTATTTGAGCCTAATTATAAGATACACCCAAGAATACTGTAAAGCATATACCATAAAATCTCTAATAGAATGCCCGGGCATTCTATTTTTCAATCACCTTCCAAAGGGGCATTCTATTAGAGGGGGGCATTCAAATGGAGAGGGGCATTCTAATAGAGATTTTACGGTAGCTATTTAATTCCTAAGGCTGTGCAGTAGGCGGCGTGGTGTAATGGCTAACACATCAGTCCGGTCTACTGAAGATGCTGGTTCGCTCCCAGCCGCTGAATAACCTTTTGCACTAGCTAAAAGAGAAAAATAGCTATAGCCCAGCTGCTTTACTATAGATTTACTTCTATTCATGGTCGGTTTATTAAAAGTTAGCTGGTCATAAATGGGGTACTATATCTGGGTCTAGTATAAAATGAGTCATTGGAGGGACCTTCACAACCGGCCTATTTCCACTTTTTCATTCCTGTATTTACCCTTATGATAAGCACGATATTCTATTCTTTGTTATTCTGTTCGTCTTAAGTCGGACCACAACCTAGGGCATAACAAATACCTTCAACAATAGATAACTCTATTTAAGATATTACTTTTGGGTGTATCTACGAGGTCTAAAGCATAGAAACTTTGCCTGTATAGCCGCCGCTTCATTATATTCCATCAACGATTTGTTTACTTCACATAAATAACGAATAATCGTTCCCTCTGGATAGGAGGGCAAAAAATGTTCTATATTTTCATTTGCTAATTGTATAGAGGCTAAAGTAGTTCCGTGATATGGGGCTGGGCAAGAGTTAGAATTTAAGGGGGAGACTAAAAATTAATTTTATTCCCTTAAAGTCAATTTAACTTTCCCACCAAAATTTTCCACCACAAAACAATTTTTGGTCGAAAATATTTCTAAATTATTTGAATCCTTAAATATTCGCCCAAATTGGCATTTTATTTTTTCTGGTAATTGTTTTGGGCATATCAACTTTGCTGTGTTTCCGTGTTGTAATGATGTTGAGTTTAAGGAGCACGATTCTTTTTAGAAAATTTTTTAAGGGAATTTAAGAGGTGTGCGGACATATCGGGATTGTGGTGACAAAAATAATTTCTTGCGTGTTTACGTTTGTTCTAAAACATAAAAACACTATTCCATACTATCCAAGACCCAGTGGCCGTAGGTCCCGAAATCAGTAGGATAACTGTTCGTACCTTGAAATATCCCGATATGTCCGTCCCGATATGTCTGCGTGCCATTTAAAAGAAATTTTAAGAAACTTGGAACACACTGCCCCAATTGTTGAAGCAATCTTCCTCTAAAACACTCGCTCAATTCTTCCCCGACAACAGTAAATCCGCGAAGGCATTGAATACGCACTTTGTGTCCGTGAGGCATTCTTTCGTAGTATTCAAAAACTCCGTTTGTGTTTACTGAAAGGCGCAGAAATATTGCGTTTAGACGTGAAGGAAGTAGACAGCTTTCTAAGAAAATCGGATTAATTTGTGTGGATTTAATTGTAGAGGGTAGGCTGCCAAAAGTTTTATTGTTATGAAGATAGGGCTCAAAATGGTCAGATTTTTATATCATGTGTTGTGTAGTGGTGCAACTATAGTATAAAGGCCAGTGAAGTCGTCAGTCTTGTTGGATCATACTAGCCTAGCTAGTCCCTGATTCCTTTCGTCTGTTCCAGCCTCAATCTCTTTGTCTATATTGTTACATTTCTACTACGGATAAACTGTTATTCTTGTGCCCGTCAACATCGGACAACCCTCGGACATAACATTATGAATAACTGGGATGTCTCTGATTGAAAAAGTCGGGCCGACTTTTTCAGAATTTTCTTCGGATCGGGTTTAGAGTCAGAAAAAGGACCGGATTTCGTGTTTCCGGGACATCCCTGGGGAACAAGCGTATCCCTTAATGTCAATACCTAATTGTGCATTTTTGTCCCTGCTTATTTATGCTGAAAACAGCAAATTTTTTGGCAGACCCAACCTCTACAAAATCTAAAGTTTACTAGGTTTGCATTCAATTAATTTGGGTGTCCACTGCCCATTAATACAATGACTGATCTGTTCCAAAGGAGTACTCGTTTTCAACCCATTAAACAATTCAAACCCCGCCTTACAAACTAAAAAACAATTAAAAAATTCAAACTCTAAATTAACACCCACCAACAACTAATTCTTTGTTTTCCTTAATTATCAACTTCCACCCATTCTTTTTCTGCTTTTCTTCTAAAGGAAGTTGACATTTTTCGTTCCCTTCTTCCCCAATAGCAGTTAAATTAAAAGAACGTTTAACTCTACTCCACAAAATTTGCCCTTCAATGGTTGGATGCCTTTGGAAGACACATTTTGGTTTTATATCTGGACGCCACTTAAAAAAACTTTTTCTTTTTAGTTTGAAGAATTGGGGTTACCTTTCCATATTGACAGGTTGCTTTTGGAGGACCTAAAAATATTAGGTAATACAGCCGAAACTTGTTATGGTGTACGCCCTTGGAGCTGAAAAAATCGTACACTAAGGTCGGGGCAGTGATTAGGTCTCTCCCCTCAATCAGCGGCATCTCCCCCCCCCCTACCCTTACAAAATTGTAATGTATAAAGTAGGACCGGACTTGAAGTGTCGTACGAGAATCTCGATAGCCGAGATTTTCGATCGAGATTTCGTCTCGATCTGATCTCTCTCTAATAATGGGAGTATACGGTAACAAGGTTGACTGTACATATTTAATAGATTGATGTGTTTTCGCTTTTCAATTTCCGTCTGTTTTAAATTCTGTTTATTTAAACAGACCCCCGCTATCTACATATTTTGTTTCCCAAAAATTAATCGTGAATAATTTAAATAACCAATTAAAAGGTTTCCTTTTTCACATTGAAACGAAATTGAACGTCCTTCTGGAACGCTGAATAAAAAATCGAAAAATTAAGAAAATTAAGAGAATTACCGATTAATATAATCAGAATAGTCATAAGCTAAAAAGTCTTTTTTGAAACTTTCAAGAACTTAATTAACTAACCACCCATCTGCCCCTCAAGAAAAATTCGTCCACCCTCCAAATTGTCAAAAACTTTTGTTGGGTGGTCACAAGACACTGAATTTTTGATATAAAAATTGAAATTAAATATATTTACTTGCAAGACATCGAAATGGCGGGCCATCTCTAATCCACCTAAAAACAAAAAGAGGCTTAAACACAGTATAAACACAGTGCCCACCCCCCCCCCCCCCCCCCAAAGAAGCTTGGTCCCCCTATTATTTTTTAATCGTAACTCGACTAATGTTGTTTCTAGGACTAATTTTGGTGTCATTTGACTTACTAGGGAGCATCGTCCACTTTATACTAGAGCCCGGACCGATACGATTTTTTATCGATATTTATCGATATTTTTCGATATTCGGTATTTTTCGGTATTTATCGAAAAAATATCGACCGAGCCCTCCGTCCGGGCTCTACTTTATACTTAAAGGAAAAAAAGGAGAGAAATACATAGCTCAATTACCCTTTAACACTCTATCATTCCAACCTTAACAAGTCACAACCTAAAGCTATTTTGTAAAAAAGGTCGCTTCAAGTAGGATGTCGGGAAGTCTCTATCGGATGGCACCAAGATCAATACCAAATTTTCGTATACAGTAAACGATATTCCCTTGTTAACTCGACAAGCTCTTTCAAATAACGCATATAATTCGTTTAAATTTAAAATCCCCCTAGTCAACAACAGCTTATCCAAATTAAATTTCATTACTTTCCATAAAGACATTTAATTAAATTGTTGGGCGAAGAAGGTCGAAATCCATGCAAACAATGATATTTTGCAACTAAATTTTTGGTTAAAACAAATTTTTATTTAACCAAAAACACCTGCACCATGTGTTGATTTAGTAAAAACTAATTGGGAATTGGGCATTTTTGCTGGCCATTTTTGGCAGCGAACTAATTTTTTGTTAAATTATTTTTTAATTAAAAAAATACTTGGAGTGCATTGAGGTACATGTGACCACGTTCCATTAAGACAATTAACCATTGGCCGATTTTTTGTGTCGTGTTTTGCATCGCAGAGGATTTGGACCGAAAAAAGTACATATTATTTAATTTATAGATTAGTGATCTATATTAGGGCAGTAATCGTTATTCTTGGTAATGTGGAGAATTAATTAGGATTTTCCATAGGATTGACCGTGCTGCATCACTTAAGTAAAAAATAGTTGTAGGAGAGAGGTAAAAGTTTTCCCCTTGGCAGGCATTGAACTTGAGTAAAGCATTTTTGCTTTACTAGCCATTAAATGCTAGCCATTAAACAAAATTACTGCACAGCCTTAGGAATTAAATAGCTATATGCTTTGAACCTGCAACCTTCTGCCAGCCATTGCTAGGCTTTTTTAAGCCCTTAATTTTAAACCCTCGCCTAGTAAGCATTTTAAATGCTAGTCTTTTTTCAAACAAAAGTACCTACATTACAATATACCTAACAAAATTAACACAGTTACCGTGCCAACCCTCAGTTTATACCTTTTTTCCATTTGGAATTAATTCCCCAACAGAGAACTGACCCAATCGACCATTTCTAATTTTTGGAACCTTGCAATTTGCTTTTAATTGTAAAATTAAATTAAAAATCATTTGAGAATTACCCAAACATTTGGGAACGTTCGAACTCCATTTCCCGTTTTCCTCACATTTGGCAAAAGGAGCGCCAATATGGCTCATCTAAAATTTGAAGTTTAGTTGTTGGAGAATATCCAAACCCCTTCAAAACATCTAAAAACAACAATAGATCCATAACTAGTATCATCTCCCTCAACATAACCATTCCAAATGATTGGCAATGGGGGGCATTTGATCTCTTCACAATAAGGATTCTGTCCGGCCCATACCCCCTCCGCCAAACAAATTCTTTGAACCTTAAGGAATGTCAGAGTATTTTTTTCTAAGAATTACTCAAATAACTAGCCTGCCCAACAAGTCTATAACCATCATTGCAGGAGTAGGTAACTACAGATTGAAAGCTTAGAGAAGAACCAATGACGGCACCATGTAGAGGATCGGTAGGCCGTGGACATTCAATAGCTAAATTTAAAGGGGGCCTAACAATTGGCTGCTCTTTCCAGCATTGTTTTTCTTGTATCTAGTTTTAGGAGATTTTTGATTTAATTCGTATAAGGATAGCTTTTCGTTATTTTTCCACGAGATAAAAAAAGAATAATTTTTGGTGATTGAGGCAATACATATCAGGGGTGCACTCGTGCCACAAAATACGAGACACGAGATTCACGAGATTCTCTAAAAACACGAGATACGAGACGAGCCCCGATACATACATATGTACTAGAGGGGTGTCCCAAAACAAATTCATGTCCCTTTACTCAGAGCTGCCCACTACTGGTTATTCGAGGTACAACCGATCGAGCTAAACATGTCAAAATATAAGATTGAATTTACAATATCTTCAGCCTCAAAGGTGTATCCCAAAGGTGTATTTTATAAAGAAGTTCGACTTATATGTAGTAAAGATAAATTAAAACTTTCCTTACGTTTGCATAATGGCTGTTCTCCTAAAAATAAATCTTATTTTTCACTAAATACTGTATAAATCACCGCTCCATTCCCCAACACTTGTACACATTCTCTGTACCGATCCAACTAAATTAAATCCGGGAGCACAGGAAAACTCGATTGTATGTGGAAATTGAAGATTATCGCCTGAACGGAACCCGTTTAAAGGAATTCCAGGATCCTGACATTCTTGGGCTGAAAATTAATTTTTAGAGGTATTCCCGATTAAAGAATGAGAACCTTTGCAAACAATTTTTGGTTCTTCCCAAAAAGCAATTCCTTTATTATTTAATGAACATTTAATTTTATTTTTTGATTGGCTTGTATCCCTTAGAAAAATTAAAAATCTGTTTTTATCATGTATTAGAGACCGAACCAAGACGACATCCCGAACAAAAAAAACTCGGCTATCGAACAAAAATTTCGGATCCGGATCAGGGGCGGGCGTATTGCGTTATTTGCGTTATTATTAAATACAAAAGGACCTCGGGCCTTATTTAATACAAAAGGACCTCGGGCGTATTGCGTTACTTGCGCCCGCTCCTGAACCGGATATTCGGAAAAAGGATATTCGGAAAATTTCGGTTCGAATATCTTATCCGGATATCCGAAGAGTTCCAACTATCCGCAACCTTACAATCGAGATCGACTCTTAGTCCGATCTCTATCATTTATTATCTACCTATATCCAGAAATACAACTATAATGAGCTTCCGAATCCAATTCATTTTCTTCGTTAATAGAGGAGGTAGGAGAAAGTTTGTAAATTGAATAGGGAATTTCTGGTGGAGGGCCACACTTTACTAAAATTTATTTTAAAAAAGATTTTTTCTCAGAATTGTTTATACATAGGGGTCGACAAATAGGTCGAGAACCTGACCATTCTTTATTTCCTTGGCATCTACGTTGTGAAGGGCCAATTAAAATATAACCCTAAAAATAATTTTAACTAAAAATTTATTTTAGGAAAAACCAAATCACATCCATATTCGGCTATCGAGTTAAAAAGGAATCCTGTTGGTGTTTGAATATATCCATTTGGAAGATCAAAGAGCGGGTGGCAATTAATAGCTATAAATTTAGTTATAAAAAGGACCCTCACAATTTGGGGCTGAAAGGATTTAGATCATAGGGCTGTGTGCAAGACGTAAATTTTTCTAAAAACCAAAAACTTCATGGTATTCAGCCCCGGTATCTTATAATTAGGTGTATCTTAAATAGAAGTATCTCTTAGGTAGCTCCTCACATCTAGAGCAGGGCTGTGCGCCAAAATTTTCGCGTGGCGCGCCAAACGCAATTTTTTAAAATCTTAAAACACGCCAAACGCTAAAACGCCAAAATCGGCTAAAAATGGACGCCAAAACGTCATGGCGCACAGCCCTGATCCAAAGATCAATCTAATATTCTAAAAGGTACCCTAAATTGAGGTGTCCCTACAAAACAAGTCCTACTCTAACAAAAAATTTTGAACATACAAACATTTAGAAATACAGCTAAGTCCACATTCCCCATCGCAAAGGCAAAGTTTATTCCCTCTTCGGCATTGTTCTTGATGGCTACAGGGTTTTCTACAAAATGAGGGTCTCGGAAATGTAGTTACGGGGCAATTAATATTATCAGATTCTAATTCATGTGATCTATCAGCATCCCCAAATGACAAGTTTATTGACTTTAGAATCGTCAATAAAAAATAGAAATAGGTGGGCATTTTGAAAATTGGCTGGAAAATATTAGAATTTTTTGTTTAATACAAAAAAGCAGGCTTGGTAATGGATACGGATACAGATAAGTTAAAAATGCCTGCGGATATCCGCCTGTATCCGCCGTAAATATCCAAATACGGATGTTAAAATCCATTACTAAGTCTGCAAAAAAGTCGGACCTCCACAATCTCAACGAAAATTAATATTTTGTATGGAATTTAATGAATTAAAAAATTACAGCCAAAATTTACTAGCCAACATAAAGGAATAAAGCTTTGTTTTCCATCTAAACTAATCTTTTATTCATTGAATATAAGCAAAAATGCCCTAAATTTGCTGAGTAAAGTGAACATCAGTCGCTACTTGTGTTGGATGGCAAGTCTACATATGTTTATTTCCCTTGAGAATTTGTTCATTTTATTCTATTACCCCCTAATCTTCCCAAAAAGTTGGATATTGAATTTTATTTGTTTTTCAAAACATTAAAATTGAGAAATAAAAAATTATTTACTAGTTTCATTAATAAAATATTTTTCAATTTTAATATATTTTTTTTACAAATTTAAAGTTATTGTTGTGTTTATTTGAGCAAATATAATTGTTTAAAAAATGCAAAATAATATTTTTATTAAATTTTTATTTCCTTTAATTCAGGGCTTTCATCGACAAAATGCCCATCAAAAGTACAAAAATCTTGATTTAAAAGTACATAGGGACTAAATTTCCGAATAAAAAGTACACTCAAAATTAAATTAGAAAATATTTATTCGTCCTCAAATCTTTTATATTTCTCTCCTAAATGAATCTTTTCTAATAATTTCTTGTTTCCACTTTCTCTATATAGAGTGGCGAAAATTTTGCGAAATTTTGAGAATTTTGCAGGCGAAAATTTTGAGAATTTTGCAGGCGAAAATTTTGAGAATTTTGGAGGTCCTTAAGCCAGATTTCTTCCATTTTTTGCGCCGCAGGCGAAAATTTTGAGAATTTTGGAGGTCCTTAAGCCAGATTTCTTCCATTTTTTGCGCCGCAGGCGAAAATTTTGAGAATTTTAGAGGTCCTTAAGCCAGATTTCTTCCATTTTTTGCGCCGCAGGCGAAAATTTTGAGAATTTTGGAGGTCCTTAAGCCAGATTTCTTCCATTTTTTGCGCCGCAGGCGAAAATTTTGAGAATTTTAGAGGTCCTTAAGCCAGATTTCTTCCATTTTTTGCGCCGCAGGCGAAAATTTTGAGAATTTTGGAGGTCCTTAAGCCAGATTTCTTCCATTTTTTGCGCCGCAGGCGAAAATTTTGAGAATTTTAGAGGTCCTTAAGCCAGATTTCTTCCATTTTTTGCGCCGCAGGCGAAAATTTTGAGAATTTTAGAGGTCCTTAAGCCAGATTTCTTCCATTTTTTGCGCCGCAGGCGTAAATTTTGAGAATTTTAGAGGTCCTTAAGCCAGATTTCTTCCATTTTTTGCGCCGCAGGCGAAAATTTTGAGAATTTTAGAGGTCCTTAAGCCAGATTTCTTCCATTTTTTGCGCCGCAGGCGAAAATTTTGAGAATTTTAGAGGTCCTTAAGCCAGATTTCTTCCATTTTTTGCGCCGCAGGCGAAAATTTTGAGAATTTTAGAGGTCCTTAAGCCAGATTTCTTCCATTTTTTGCGCCGCAGGCGAAAATTTTGAGAATTTTGGAGGTCCTTAAGCCAGATTTCTTCCATTTTTTGCGCCGCAGGCGAAAATTTTGAGAATTTTAGAGGTCCTTAAGCCAGATTTCTTCCATTTTTTGCGCCGCAGGCGAAAATTTTGAGAATTTTGGAGGTCCTTAAGCCAGATTTTTTCGTTTTTTCAAAAATGTTGATTTAAAAGTACATACTTTCAAAAAAGTACAAATTCAATTTCGTAAGTACAGAGGTCGATTTAAAAGTACAATACTTTTAAAAAAGTACGAATGAAAGCCCTGCTTTAATTCCTTGTAATTTTATGGTGTTGCGCTTGTTTGTTTTTGCTTAAATATTTTCATTATTTTCTCTAAAACAATTATAAACTAAACATACCCTTCTATGCACAAAATGTTCGGGATGTTCAAATTGTTGGTGTGGATATTGTTGTATTCCCCCCTCTCTTGTTGGTCTCATCATTGTTGTTACTAGAAAAACAAACAAAACATTAAAACAAACAAAACATTAAAACAAACAAAACATTAAAACAAACAAAACATCAAAACAAATAATTGTTTTCAGGGCTGTGCGCCAAAATTTTCGCGTGGCGCACCAAACGCCATTTTTTCAAATTTTTAAATCACGCCAAATGCCATGGCGCACAGTCCTGATTGTTTCCCCTTATTTATTTTTACCATTTACAGCGTCTCCCCCAACATCCTGTAATGGAGTAATAACAAATTCAGTTCCATCCCCCCATCCATGTCCATAAGCAGTCAAAGGATATGCTGCCTCCCCGTGTTTAAAAATATCCAATCCACGTATTTCTACTTCTCTGGGCACCCTCATTTTTCCAAATGCTTTTAAAATTAGAAAAGCTGGAGTTAATACAAGTGCTGACCAAACAATTATTGCTACAGCACAAACACTTTGCCAACAAAGTTGCCAGAGTGCTTCATCAAATTTAACTTTTTCGGGGTCAATTAAAGAGAAAAGAAGCCCTTTTTCAGTAACCAAACAAGCACTAATTAACCCCCACAGTCCACCCCCAAAATGAACAGCAAAAGCATCGAGAGGATCATCTATTCGCATAATTAAACAAAGCTCTGAAAATGCTAAATAGGCCATTCCTGCAATGGATCCGGTTATTGCTGATGTCCAAACAGGCCTAAAAACGAAATAATTAATATGTTTTGTTAACCAAACAAACATTTTATCACAACCAGCACAGGCGCTAACCATTCCTTAATAAAGAGGGAATAATTAATTGTTCAAATTTTATTCTGATTTTGTATGCGTGGTTTTATATTCTGGTTTTGTTTTTCTTGTTTTATTTTGGTATGTTTTTACCTAAACAGAAAAAATGTTTTGATTTTATTCTGGTTTTGAATTAGTGCTTTGTTTTCAAATATTCTGATTTTAAAATTTTAATTCTGGTTTTGTTTTTCTTGCTTTATTCTCCTATGTTTTGATTGTTCTGAGGACGTTTTGATTTTATTCTGATTTTGTGTGCTTGTTTAAATATTATGATTTTGTTTTATTTAATGTTGGACTCTGGTTTTTTTCTTGTTTTATTCTGATTTTGTTGTTTTCATCAAAACAACAAAATCAGAATTTATTAAAAACATACCAGTTAAACACGCATTAATTGTCAACAAAATTGTCCACTTTCCTTTTCTGATAAAATGAACAAACAAATAAGACAAAGCAGCAAAAGCCCCACACAAAATAGTATTAACCATAACTTTGGCTACTATTTGCCCAACACCTTTAGTTGAAATTTCTCCTGTTGATCCTCCATTGAAGGCAAGAAATCCAAACATTAGAATAAATCCTCCAAGAGAGGCAAACTGGAGAAGGAAGAGGGAAGGGGAAAATTTAGAAAAGGAAAAGGAGAACAACAACTTACAGGTACTGAATGCCCCTTAATTTCTGCAATTTTTGGTAATTTTCCTTCTGTCCCAACATTCCTCAAAGGTGTAATTCGTTGTTGTTTTCCTTTTTTAACTTTATTTTTTTGCCTAGCCTCTTTCTCAGGAAAACGTCCAATTCTTGGACCGATAAGCAATGCTGCTATTAAAGAAATTGTTCCACCACAGAGATGTACCTGGTAAATTGAATTTAAGACATAAATTGGGTACAAAATTTGTTTGTTTAAATGCTTGTTTGATATTAATTCTGATTTATTATTCTGATTTGTTTTTATGTTATTTCTGTTTTTGTTGTTCATTTTTGTTCTCTTACAACTTTGTTTTGTTTTAATTCTGATTTGTTTAATATGTTTTTCTATTTTTGTTCGTTTAATATTCTGATTTATTTGTTTTTTTCTTCTTTTATTCTGATTTTGTTTTGTTTTTATTCTGATTTATATATTGTTACCATTCCAGACCCAGCAAAATCAACATAAGTTGTTCTGAATGTTGTTGTTGTGTTTGTAATTGTTGTAATGTTTGTTTCACTACTATTGTTGTTTAAAGTATTATTTTCGAATAAATGTTGGTCAAGTCCAAGACTTGGGTCAAACCCTCTAGCCATCCATCCATTTGGAGTCCATCCCCAATGTGTTAGTATAGGGTAACAAAATGCTAGATTTTCTTTTTTTTTAAATTTAAATTAATTTACAAGTAATTAAAAGTGAGTAGGTTAAAAAACAAGCAAATTCTGCCCTTTCCGCGACCGCCCCAGAAATTATTGTCTTAAAAATAATTTTTTGGAATTTTGGGAAAAATTTTTTAAAAGTTTTACAGCAGCTGTAGCAGCAAAAACAAATTGAAAAAAGAATTTTGCATAATTTTGTAGACCAATAACAAAGAATTGACTAAAACCGAAAAAATGGTCGAGAAAATTGTTTGAATTAGGTCCGTAAGCCAAAGCCCATCCAATTGCCCAATAACCAAGAATTCCGAGAACTTTAAAAATATTTTAAATTTTTTTAAAATCATTTCAGTGTAAACATACGCGAATCCAAAACATTTTTAATTAGAATATTTGTACAATTTTTACTTCTAACGGCTCCTGCTTCGAGAAAAGCGAATCCACATTGCATTACTTAAAGATTTTAGGAAAACTTTTATGCCAATAAATTCCAATTTAAAATTCTGTTAATCACTGAATGGAGGGGGAAGTTTGGGGATGTAGAGCTTTCCTGGAAAGGTCCAGTCTTAACTTTGGTTCCGTCTCCGACCCGGTTTCGGCGAGGTTCTAGCGGGTGGTTGAAGTTAGCTAAGCGACATCCTCTATTCATTAAGTAGAGAAGATTGGTAGAGATCCCTTGGAAGATGCACGTGGAACATATCGAAATTTTAATCTTATTCCTTCCATTCCTGATTCACACGCAGCTTTAGAATGAGTTGTGGAGAGGGAGAGCTGCCTAACATGGATAATATTTCGGCCCTAAGGGTGTATTCAAAATGGAAGTCCGACTGTATTTATTTTTAAGTTTTCCAATTTTTCTTCAACATTTGTAATTCCTTTTTTAATTATAACATTTTTCAATTTTCACTCACAAAATATTATAAGCGCCATAGCACAACTAAAAAAAGCATCGTTGTTGTCGTTTGTATTTAATTTTAGTTCGTCTAATATTCTTTTAAGTTCATTTATCTCTTCTGATAAATTTGCTGGATTTAAGGGTTCGGAAGTATTCATTTGGGAGAAATTAAATTTTTTTGGGGGAATTTAAAAAATTTTTAAACTAAAAATCTCTCATTTTCTAAATTAAAAACGATTAAAAAAAGAGTGGAGGAAAGTGTAGGTGTGTGGAGAGTATTATGGGTACAGCCCGGCGCGCGGCCATAACGGCGTAAAGCCATAACTTGCTGTAAAATTTCTGGCCCTTCTCAATTTTGGTACCAATCTCTTTAGTTCGATGAGAGGAATCGTTTGATACTAAATTTGTTAAGATCCGGAGATCTCGAAGCAAGTTATAGCTTTGCGCCGTTATGGCCGCGCGCCGATTTGGGCGTTCCGAGTTATTATTATTTTTGTTATTTTTTCTTCAAAAATTTGTTTTAAAAAATTTTTTATTTTTTAATTTAATCGGCCATTTTCATCTATTTTTTGTCCCTTTCCGCTCACATTACAAAAAAATCTATTAAATTTTTAATTGCTTTCGCTGTTGCCTGTCCTCCCTCCATCCCTCTTTTCCAAAGTTTAAAAATTCCGAACTGAAAGAATAATTTATGGGAGTGAATGAAGAGGGGAAGGGGTTGTATGTGGGGGTATTATGAACTAAATGGGCGCCAAATTTTGTATAAATTTTTAGAAAAGATAAATTTTTGAAATTATTTTAGTTGAAAAATAAATAAAATTTAGTAAAAATATGTATAGTCACATCCAGGCTTGGTAATGGATATGGATAGAGATAAGTAAGTTCAAAATGCCTGCGGATATCCGTCTGTATACGCCGTAAATATCCAAACACGGATGCCAAAATCCATGTCCATTACCAAGTCCGGTCACATCTCTATTTTATTTAAATCTTTAAGGATCGGAGGTCGATCGGAATCCCAATTTCAGACTTCTGATTTCCGAAAATTTAAGCTGATTTCCGATTTCCGAGTTCAACTTTTGAGACATTTCCGATTTCCGACAGTTCCCATTTCCGGCACCTTCGTAATTTCCGAACGACCTCAGTTAAGGATGAAATTAATTAAAATAGTGTTTCTGAGAGCGTACGTAAAATAGAGAGGTTCGACTAGCAAATTTTTTTTTAAAATAATGGAACTAAGGACTAGGATAATCCAAATTTTTTACGATTCATGATTTTAGATTTTTGAAGAATTTACAAAAATTATAGCAATTAGTGGCCTATCAAAATACTAAAAATAATCTCAAACTTAATAATTCTTTCAAACAGAAAAATGCTTAGTTGGTGGAGGAGGCCTTATAGAAACAAAAAAAAATATGAGAGAATTGAACGAATAAGAAACATTTAAAAAATATTTTTATAAAATAAAAGAAGAACTGCTTTGAGAAGATAGAATTTCCCGAATTGAAATGATAAAAATGTTTTGTATTTTGCGCATTCCCCCACACAATATTTTCTAATTTTTTTTTCAATTTCTCTAACTATTTGGAAAATTTTAAGTTTTCCTTTCCCTTTTATTTTGTTTCGATTTTTCTCTCTCCAACAAGTTTTGCAATTTCAATCTTTTTTAAAGTAAAACATTGAAGGGGCCATATTTTTAATAAAAAGACAGAAACGGTTTTTAGGTACAATTTGGAAATTAGATAAATATTCTTGGAGGATTTATAATTTTAAAAATTAATTTAAGGGAGTTTCTTCCATTTCAATTAATATTTATTAGGATTAAACACTGTCCTTTTACTTATGTTAGGGTTGCACCCCGAACGCCCGGGGGCGGGTATATCGGGGTACGGTGGGTTTGGAATTGTTTCGGGGCGGGGTTCGGGTTGCATTTCCCTAACTTTTTATATACAATCAGAGGATTGACAATATACATGTCATTCGAATGAGCTTGTGGATTTTTCTCTCTATTTAAGGGGCAAACAAAGGGGTACTTATTTCATCCACTCCCTCGTCCGCGATTTATTTGAAGTACGAAATGGTCAGTCATTTTTTCCTTGCATTGTAATGGAAATTAATCGAATTTTGCCTGGTGTTTCAATTTTATCCTGTCATAGTGGAAAAGATCGGACTTCAATGGCTTTGACTTTAGAGGAGGGAAGGATTTTGAAGGAAACTTGTGGAATTTCCACTCAACATGTGATGGAGAGTGTCTGAATGAAAATTTAAAAAAATGTTGCAAAAATTTCCAAAAGCTCACATTAGCTCAAATTGATGCGGTAAATCTAACCTCAGCCCGTATGCATGGTGAGCGAAAGCTATGGTGAGCGAAGGCTTCTGAGAACACCTTACAAGTCTGAATTTTTTCAAACCCGACCCGTCCCCGATATTCTGGTAAAGCAACGATTTGGCTTTGGTAATGTGCGATCAATATTCTAAATTTATTGGGTACTTATTGGGGTAATCAATTTAATTTTTCGGAATATGATGAGAAGGGCATTACTTCTTTATTACACAATCATTTAAATGTAGACAGGATTAATTTTAAAATTAGGTTATACATAAAAACGTTTATGTCTTCAGGCAACATTTTATATAAATGTGTGCTTGTACGAGAAAATGCCCTTCTCTACAAAAGGTTTGCTGAAAAAAGTCTGATGGAATATTCGCAGCCCATAGGCGTTATTGACTTCGTATTCCCTAAAAATAAATTTAACATTCCACCAAAACTGTTGTTATTCCACCTTTAGACATTTTGAAAATTTTTAATTCGCGGGGCCTTTTGAATTAAATTTGTACAATTTTGGCATAATGTCTATTTATTTTATAGATAATATAGAAGACATAGGAAGGAACTTGACGGTTTTTTCTTTTTCGTTTTTCAAAAAGCATTTCAAAATTTTTTTCTGAGGCATAAAAACAGAAGTAGACTGGGAATCTATGAGAACATCGAACCCAACCAAATTTTTTAAATCGACCCATCCTTTGTGTACATATTTATGGTAATATATCGTTTTTGTCGCTCACGTGTAATGCTTTGTCGCCGGTAACGTGCCCATGAATATTCTAAATTTATTAGGTACTTATTGGGGTAGTCAATCTAATTTTTCGGAATACATATGATGAGAAGGGCATTCTTTTTCTTTATTACACAATCATTTAAATGTTGACAGGATTAATTTTCAGATTAGTTATAAAAACGTTTATGTCTTAAGGCAATATTTTATATAAATTTGTGCTTGTACGAGAAAATGCCCCTTTTCTTCATGTTAGTAAAAAATGGAACGTTTTGTGGAATTAAGTTTGATGGGAAAACGTTCGGGGATATTTAAACGCGTGTAAACATTATCAGCGCTTTAACTCAATCACCGAAACATTTCCGCGCCTCCCTGCACGCCAAAACGTTACCAATTTTTGGTTTTGAATTTAAATGAAAAGAAGGGTGTTTCTCTTTCTCTAATCCCCTTATTATTTCATTTTCTAGATAGGACAGGACACTTTGTTTTTCTAGATACAAAACTTTTATTAAATTTTACTATGCTTCTTCAGGTTAATTGACTCCTTGTTCTTTGCATTCTGAAAATTGCTGAAAATAATCAAAAACGAAAAACCAATTTTTAATCATTGCGATAAGGTTGGGCGAAAAAAGAAATCCGCGACAAAGTGTCCTGTCCTACCTAGAAAATGAAATAGTAAGGGGATTAGAGAAAGAGAAACACCCTTCTTTTCATTTAAATTCAAAATGGCTTCCTTGATGTTTTCGATTATCTCTGTTTCATTTTTTAGATTTTTACATTTTTTCACCTGATTTTTTTAAATTTTAACTTTTTTTCTAGATACAAAACTTTTATTAAATTTTACTATGCTTCTTCAATTCCTTCAATTCTTTATTTATGTTCAGAAGGTGGATTTGAATTATGGCAATGCTTTTCCGACTTGTATGAATAATGGATGCTCCAACAAGGTTTAGTTTTTTTAAATTTTATTCTAAATGTTTCTTTATCTGATTGGGGATTGTGTCTTTGTTTAAATCCGCCTGAAATTTCCGGACAAATAAGTGAAAGCTCGTTGAACTGGGTCAATGAAATCGAATCCGGGACTTTACTGGTAATTAGGGCTATATTTTAGAAAGCGGGTGGAGTTACCAAATGTTCTGACCAGAAAGCGAATTGAGGTGTCGATAAGTTTATAAACCTCTATTATCCGATAAGAGTTATCTGTTTTTATGTCAAATTAGACTCAAAAATTTACCTTTTCTGCGAGTTCTAGGTTAACTATGGCATAGCTTTTAGAATGCGGCGCTTAATTTATGGTCCGATGATTGTGATTTCTTCAGGCATTTTTGTATTGTTTGACATGCTAAAAATTTACTCCTAGGCCGTAGATAAAAATTTCCTGGGGAATTATTTAAATTTTTTGAGTTTTTATTCAAAATTATTTTTTCTTATTTTCACATTTAGGTAGAGGTGTGTGAAAACTTTAATTGCTCCTCACTGTAATTGCGCAACTTCAAATGCTGTCCTCGCTGCTGGTGGTGGTATTTTTTGCAAGTTTAATTTTATATTTTTGGGAACATTGTTTACTGTAGGTGCAAATTTGATATTTTTTGGTACCAATTGGTAGAGGACCCTCGACTTTCTATTGTGAAGAATATGCCGTTTATTGTTTTGGGGTGTTTTAGGGTAAAATTGGTTTTGAGGAAATATATATCATTCGGCAGTATTGTGGCTTATGTTCAATCACTGTGATTTGGTGTCGACTAACTCAGCTCGACTAACTCTTTTCAATGACTCGAGTTTAGGCCCTCAAAACCTATTTTTTCAGTTTGAGTATAGTGCATTAATATATCAATAAAAGCTCGATATAAGGATTATTCCTTCTAGCAGGATTGATCAGATCTGATCAAATCAATCTACTTGGCAAAATAATCCATAATCCTTACACAATAATCCTTACAAAAATCCAAAATCAGAAAACCCCTTAACTTCAGACTCAAGGTATGATCGGCCCTAACTCGGCTCAGTCATCTTGCAAGAAGAAACGAATATCATTTCGCAATAATAAGTCAGTAATCCTCTATCGAATGGTACCTAAATATCGAATTCGCACTGGAAAAAAAGGTATTCCGTTAATCCTTATTTTCATTGGCCTCTAAAAAATTGTCAATCTAAATTATAATAGGAGTTTCACATGCAGAATATTATCAGATTTTGTATAAGACATACAGCATTTCAAAATTATTGTACCCCTAATTTTAAATATTATTTTACATGTTTTCCTTCCTTATTTAAATTGGGCAACTTAGTACCCCTATTTGAGTCTCAGATTAATTTTCTTTTACCTGCCAATCATTTATTTTTTCCTCCTTTTTTAATGCCAATCATTTTTCTATAAATATGGGACGCCCAAAAGGGCGCGCGGCCATAAAGGCGAAGCCATAACTTGCTTCAAGGTTTTCGAACCTTACAAAAATTAATATTAAACGATTCTCATCGAGCTAAAGAGATTGATAACAAAAATGGCAAAGGCCAAATATTATAGAAAGTTACGGCTTTGCGCCATTATGGCTGCGCGCCCTTTTGGGCCGTACCTCAACTATCACAAGTTTCTAACTTGCCTTTTACTTATAATATTTAAGAGAAGAAAATGATCTGGCTTAGTTTATGGATCACCCAGTTTGAGTCCAATGAATCTTTTTAAGTATAATCAAAATTTTGAGTCAAATAGAGTTTACGAGTCCAATGAAAATTAGAGTGAACAATTTGCTATAAAAACACTTCCCATATTGGATTCTGTCGACTGGTGCCAAAAAAATTATCAAATGCACACTGACAGTAAACGATGTTCCCTTGTTCGATTGAAATTGGGGACTTGCTCAATTGTTTGCTTGGGGACTTGCTCAAACGTTTTTGGCAATTAGCGGTATTCGTATTCATTGTACCGGTATGCTAGCTTTATTTTAGCTAAGCCGGTGCCTAAAAAACCGGGACAGTAAAAAATAAACAGGTCTATAGTATATAAAAAAGACAAATCATCCGATCAAGGGCTAAGTCTCAACAGATCGCAGCGAAGAGCTGCTCTACTGGATACAACCCCCTGACCAGTATTCAAGTCGTATACAAGTGATTTTGCGCCCCGACGTTACACCTGCACGAGGAGTGCTAAGCTTTTAGCAACCAACTACCAATTATAGTAGAAGGAAAATGCCAGATACTGGGGCTTGTACTACCACTAAAAAAAGTGGCATACATTTTGCCTTCCGACACCGGAGAGCGATATATATTGCTATCATGACTGGGCGGGATTCTGACTTAGAGGCGTTCAGTCATAATCCCTCAGATGGTAGCTTCGCGCCATTGGCCTATCGACCAGGCACATGAACCAAATGTCTGAACCTGCGGTTCCTCTCGTACTAAGCAGGATTACCATCATAGCAACAAGTATTTAGTAGGGTAAAACTAACCTGTCTCACGACGGTCTAAACCCAGCTCACGTTCCCTATTGGTGGGTGAACAATCCAACGCTTGGCGAATTCTGCTTCGCAATGATAGGAAGAGCCGACATCGAAGGATCAAAAAGCGACGTCGCTATGGACGCTTGGCCGCCACAAGCCAGTTATCCCTGTGGTAACTTTTCTGACACCTCTTGCTGTAAACTTTACAAACTCAAAAGGATCGATAAGCCACGCTTTCGCGGTCTGTATTCGTACTGAAAATCAAGATCAAGTAAGCATTTGCCTTTTTGCTCTACGAGAGGTTTCCGTCCTCTCTGAGCTCGCCTTAGGACACCTGCGTTACAATTTGACAGATGTACCGCCCCAGTCAAACTCCCCGCCTGACAATGTCATCGGCGCGAGTCAACCAACCACCGAGTGGCTAGTCTTAAAACAAAAATGAAGGTCCGTAGACCAACTCCCGTTTTACCGATTAAGTAAGGAATCGATGAAAGTAGTGGTATTTCACTGTTGTCTTGCGACTCCCACTTATGCTACACCTCTCATGATTCTTCACAAAGTCAGACTAGAGTCAAGCTCAACAGGGTCTTCTTTCCCCGCTAAATTTGCCAAGCCCGTTCCCTTGGCTGTGGTTTCGCTAGATAGTAGATAGGGACAGTGGGAATCTCGTTGATCCATTCGTGCGCGTCGGTAGTTAGCCGACGAGGCATTTGGCTACCTTAAGAGAGTCTTCAGATTGTACCATAAACATGTTGATTGGATGATAAGAATTTGCATCAAAAGGCACCAAGAAGCCCGGAAGGACTTGAGATCTGCTACGTCGAGAGTTATTTATTTTCCTATACATTCTTCTTTTTCATTTCCTCAGCAAACAACCACTTTATTTTACAATTCGCAAGCACACAGCCACTTTTTTAATTTTACTCAACATACAACCACTTTTCTAATATAATGTGAGTCGAGGCGAAAAGAGAAATGGACCAAATGCAACCCAAGCTATGCGCCATCATGAGAAAAATAAAGGAAAGAGAATTAAGCAAGAAAGAAAACAAAAAGTGGCCGTAGAATTAGTAAAAGTGGTTGTTTAAATAGTATTAGTTATTTAATAGTAATGAATTATTGAAACATTTTTGAAAAATTTGGGCATGACCCCTTCGCACAGCATGATTTAATGTGAATTTTTAAAATATTTGAGCAACGCGTGTTCCATACTAAATTTAAAATAAGATTTTTTGAATACAAAGCCATTATTATAACGATTTTTGGAAAAAAACCGGCATGACCTCTCCAAACATTGTAGTATCCTTTTGTTTAAATTAATTGTAATAATATGCATTTATATTTTTCTTGTATTTTTGTAAATGTTTTTTAACCGTGCTTAGCCATTGTTATATAATTTTATGAAATATTGTATGCTGATTTGTCTTTGAATTTGTAAGCAATAATGTAATTGATAATGTATTTATATATTGTATGTATTTTGTGTGTGTGATCTCCCTCAAACTGATAGCCTCGCTGTTCAAACTCTCCTGCTCTGATATAAAACTGACAGTATATGCATATGTGGTTATTATTTTATGGTTGTGTATATTTGTATAAGTATGTATTTTCGTTTTTTGGTTATTGTTATAATTATGTATTTATTGTGTATTTTTTCGTATAATCTGAATATATGCATATTGTTTGTTTCGTATTTAATTCCTTAGTTTTAATGTATGTATCCAAAACTGAAATAAAGATCCATATACAACTTTAATTTTTGAGGGAACAAAGCTACAAATGCACTAAGGATTTTTTAAAATTAAAAATTGCCAAATAATCTAAATGAGCTATCAAAAGTTGATATTTATGTTAATACTTCTCCCTATTATTCCTTTTACGTTCATTTTTGTCATCTTTTACCACCGGCCGAAATTAAAAAGTTATAGGACTTCAGTTTCCCTCGCTTTTCTTATTAAAGAGAAAATACTCTTTTATGCTTATCGAGTAGAGCATGGTCGAAAACCTATTGTAGTTTCTTGACTCCGACCCCCAAATCGAAAAGTTAAAGGGCTTCAAAGTTTTCGACTTTTGGAGCGGCTGAGTCTCCCTCATAAAGAAAAATTTTTCTTTTATTAAGGAGAGAAATAAGACTCCCATCCTCTTTTTTCTTTTCCAATATTAGTTAAAGAAAGAGGAGTAGAGAAAAGAAAAGGAAAAGAGGCATCTCTGCGCTTCAGCTAATGTGATTAAAAAAGGAAAGAGGAGATGGCAGAGATGCCTCTTTTTCTTTTCTTTTCTCTCCTCCTTTTCTCTTTCTTTAGCTAACATTGGAAAAGAAAAAAAGGAGGATGGGAGTCTTATTTCTCTCCTTAATAAAAGAAAAATTTCTCTTTATGAGGGAGACTCAGCCGTTCCGAAAGTTTAAAACTTTGATGTACTATAACTTTTCAATTTGGGGGTCAAAGCCAAAAATTGGCAGTAGGTATCAACACTGCTCTACACAATGGCGTATGTTACAACACAATTTTTGGTCATATTCGCAGTGTTCCCTTGTCAGTATACTAAGTCCGAATACGAGTTAAAACTTATAAACATCAATCGGCAATAAAACCTCAAAACATATTTTCCTACTTTTCACCCGTTCTGGTGGATTTTTTGTTATAATTAGGTAATCCAAAATGTACACAAATTTCACTCATTCTTCTCCCTTTCCCTTTGTTTTTTGGTTAGTGCATGAAAGGAAAAATTAGCGCAATCCAAAATGTCACTACCCAAATTATTTCCCTTTCTCTTTGATACTTGGATGCTACAGGAAAGAATTACCACAATCCAAAATAATAACACTCAAATGATTCTCGCCGTGTCCAGAAAATGCGTCAGCGGATACTATAGCGACCCAGGAACGACCCAAAAGATTAATGAAGAGGAGAGAACTAGTTGAGTGTTGACATTCTGGATTAACTAAAAATCATCCAGAATAGATTGAGAAAGAAGTTTTTTCAAGTTTTATTGCCAATGTTTTTGTTCTAATACAAAAAATTTAACCACGGCGAGGTTAGATAAGCCCAAAGAATTAGGCGGAAACCAATAATAATGAAGATTATTACTGAACCCTAGAAAACAAAGAGCGCGTTTTTGCTATTGCTGATACTTGCCAGTAGGTAATCGAAACGATTTTTTCAATTCTCGAATTCCAACACGCTTTTGACCTGATCGAATTCGGGTACGGGATAATTTTAACTTACCGTATTATCTCTAATAGAATGGCCGGCCATTCTATTTTTCAATCACCCTCTAGGGGGCCATTCTATTAGAAGAGGCCATTCAAATGGAGACGGCCATTCTATTTTTCAATGAGTAAATTTTAAAGTTTAAAAAAATTTTTTATCACAAAAAAAGTTTAAAATTTGATAAAATAATTTGCAGCAACAAAATTAAAAAATTTTACAATTCCAAAGAATTATCACTCAAAATTCCATTTTCCTCATCCTGCATTAAATCAACCTCTTCAAATAATTCAGTTAACACATTAAATTCATTTTCTTCTCTTTCCTTCCTCATCAGTTCAGCTCCGGATGGAATGGGACCGGTCGGCTTAAAAACATGTATTTTATTGTCTTCTGAACCATCAACATTGTTCGAAATTCCACAAATTTTAAAAGAATTTGCTATCATCTCTTCTGACAAATTCTCCCACGCTTCTGCAATCCAGTTCAAATATACTAGCATTGGTGGTGCCTTTACATTTCCTTTTGACGTTGTTTCTTTTTCTCCGTGAAGCATCCAATCCTCATACGACTGTCTGATTTTTGCTTTAAATGGCGCATTCCAACAAACATCAGCCATCTATTAATTAATGTTTATTATGGATTAAATTTAAGTAACGAACTTGAAGAAATTTTGTTGTCCCTCCAGGAATGACAGCTGTATCAATTTTTAATTTTGTCAACACAGTTTTAGTAGCGTGTGAAATGTGTGATCTATAATATAAAATACTTATAGAAACTAATTACCATTATTCTAAATGAGAAAAACCTGAATGAATCCCAAACAAGAAGTCTATTTCCAAAAAGAAAATTTCCAAAAACTTTATTCAAATATAATTCAGTAAGTGAATCATCCATCCAAGTTCTACCTGACCAACAAAGAATCAATTTGTTTTTGAATTTCTCTGTGACAACAACAACAGGACGTTTGCGAGGTAAAAGAACGAATGGTTTGCATTTGTAACCATCAGCTCTAGCTGTCAACAAAACTGTAAGCCTCATTTTTTCGTGGCCAGTAGATAAAACCGAAACCTTAGAAGATTCAAGTAAAATTAAAAATCCTATTAAAAACCTCCTTAGCACCTCGCTTTTCAACCGAATTCCCACCAGTGTCCAACCAAACAGATGTCTCATCACAGCCATAAATTCTGTTACCAAAATGTTTATTCATACGGAGTTGTCGAACATACATTAAAAATTGAACAATTGTTTTCTCATATTGGATAGGGGGTTTTTGACACGCGGTAGTGGGCCTTCGATTGGATAAATTATGACGTCTGAGAAATTTATCCAGCCAACCTAGGCTTGCCTTAAATTTATAAATAAATATCCACATATTTCTAAGTTATTAATAAACCTTAAACTCAGCATTTTCTTCATCATCGCCGTCCTCTGACTTCTCAAAAAATTTTAGCGCCTGTTGTTGTATTAAGCGTCGAGAAACTCTTTGTTTTTCTTGACGACGACATCGAATCCATTCAATCAATTTTTCATCTAAATTTTTGTTAAGAAGATGACGGCCAGCACCAGACAAACGCTTTTTTGAATTAGAATTTGATGTTGCCTCACTAAAAATATCAATTGAAATTTTAGAGAAAATAAGTGACTTACTATAATGTCCTAAGTTCCTTCTCTTGCTTGATCCATTTTTGTAGTGAACCTCTTAAAACCCCAAATTTTCGACTTGTTGAATGGATTGAATTAGATTTAGAAAATTCAATTGCCTCAAGTTTTTGTTTTAAAGAATAAGAACGCCGACATTTTTTTATTTTGCTTGGCCCAGCTTCATTATCAGATTCACTTATATTTAATACATCAACGTCTGAATCACTCATTTTTCTAGAATAGAAGCTTCGAAAAAAATATAAATTAAAAATAGTTCCCATGTTGTATAAATAATAATAAAAAAAAGGGGGGCCATTCTATTAGAAGGGCCATTCAAATGGAGACGGCCATTCTATTTTTCAATCACCCTCTAGGGGGCCATTCTATTAGAAGGGGCCATTCAAATGGAGACGGCCATTCTATTAGAGATAATACGGTATATTCGGACTCGGCATACTCAATCACCTAGTCGAAAACTCAAAAATATCGAAAAAGCAGTTATTCATTTTTCTAAGGACCAGTAATCTTCACTATCACTGGAACTCTTTTCAGCAGTTCTGGAACACTTACTAACAAGATCAAACGTATTAACATAAATTTAAATTCAACTTTTGACTCTCAGCCCATAAAATTACTGAACCCCCAACTCAATTCTTCAATATTAGCCCATAAATATAAAATAAAACTTGCACAATACCAACAACAGCCGCGCAGGAAGCAATTGATGTTGTGTAGTTACAGTAAAGAGCAATTGAAGTTTTTCTCAACATTACCTAAATTTGAAGTAATGTATTAAAAAAATCATTTTTGAATACAATTGGGCAAAAAATAATTCAAAAAATTCCCTGAAAAATATCTTAGCTACGGGCCTATGACCACAATGCAGAAAGTCGAACAATACTCCAGCTATTTGAGGACTAACATATGAATTTTGGCATTAATCAAATTTAAAATGGATACTTATAAAAGGCCAAAATTGATATGAACAAGCTAATGAATTGATGAGGCTCGGCATGCCCTAGAAACCTTAGATAACCTAGGATCCACGAGGGACTCATACATAGGGATCGTATTCTAAAAACGAGATAGGTTAGCCCAGAACTTTCCCCAAAAATGAAATGAGAGGGTAAATGCTGTGCCGATTTGTTGCGGCGCAAGATTTGAATTAAAAAGCAGCGGGTAACTTTTTGAACCATACCGAGGAAGGTTACAAATTTACTCGATTTTTCCAATTCTAGCTATATGACAAAGGTAAGGCATCCTAAATTATTATAACACGCCCTAGTACTAGTACAAAACAGCCACACATATTTCAGAAATCGGTAAAGTAACGATAACCTGTCCACGGAAAAAATGAGTAAGAAGTGCATTTTCGATACCCTGAGGTTTGCCAGTAGGAAGCGAGTGTAACAAACAATTAAGATTAACCAGACACTTCGCTTCGATCTAAATTGGATGGTATCAAAATTGTTTCAGCCCGCATTGAACTTGCGTCTAAATGAGATGAGTCATTAATAGCTAGTGTCCTAACTATGGTTGCCAAAAAGGACTGACTCGGACCGAAAGATCGAGTCGGGCATAAGATACATAATTGGCCCGAAAAAGATAAAAATGGGGCTCGAAAAAATGACTCGAACGGAGGCCCGACTCGAAAACGGCAACCCTAATCCTAACGAAAGATATCGAATCATTCTAAACCCGTAATTGAATCAGTACACCCGATTACTGGCAAACCTCAAAAATGTCGAAAGAACACATTTAACTCGTTTTTCTAGTGATCACCTTCACCTAAACCCGAAAATCAAAAAATTGAGAGAAAACCTTGTAGATTGTTTTATCAATATTTCATCCATCGTACTAAGCAGGTCACACATCTGATGCCGACACATCAAAATCCTGACAAGATCTGACACATCGAAATACATTCATATCAAATTGAAGGGAGGAGTAGGAATAAATTTTTGAAATTTTGGAAATTTTTGGGAAATTTTTGGAAAATTGTGAACTCTAAAAAATGTAAAAAAATAAAAGATTAATCAAATTGTTATGAATAAAATTGTAGGGACCTCGGACCAAAGGAGAAGATTATTGATTTGAAACCCTAACTAAGACAAAACAGAAATATGGGCAGTTTGTTGTTGACAAAAATGGAAAACGAAAGAACCTATGAAATTAAAGAAAAAGAAGCACACAAAGAAAATCTCTACTTCTCTGTTTTGTAAACTATCTCTAAATTAAATAACGTTATGCCAATGTTTATAATAAATTAAATTCAGAAGTGTCTAACAATCAATAATTTAAAATATCTACAGACAAAAAAGAACAAATATTCCTATCAAGTACTTAAGTCTCGTTAACCTTAAATTCGTTTTTCGGAGGTTCGAACTTCAGGACTGGAGACGATTAGAAAATAACCATCAAAAACAATTTTGGGTAGGTAAACTGTTGAAAAAGTGCAATCAATCAACAACTTCAAAATAGCTTGAAGGAAAAGGAAGAGTAGGAATAAATTTAAAAAACCACGTTCACTTTTACTGTTTGGAAATGGCATATTCCAATTTCAATGAGAAATGGAAAATTTCAAATCTATTGATTTTCATATTAGAGGCAAAACAAGGGAACTCCCACTAACGGGCGAAGTTGTTCAACATTGATTGAACGCCAGCGGTAGGTTCGGGGCTAGAGGTAGGCTGGTGGGTGTACCCCGACCCGGAATACCATTCTGACATTAACCAAAATCGTTCACCTTTACAGATAATAAAAAATCGATTAATACCGATAAACCATCAACAAAATTCGAGCTCTAATCCATTCAAAAGAAATCTATTTTTTGAATGGATTTTTTTCGAAAATAGATTTATACTTGTATAAACACAACAAAAAAAGATTTTTTTAACCAAAAAACATCAACAAAAAATAATATTTTTCTCCAATTAATCCATATCATCACTCTCCTTAGCCGTATTTGTTTCCTTCAATTCCTCCATTTCTGTATTCAAAGCAATTGTAATTGTTTCTTCTACCAAATCTAATTCCATCTTTTTCAAATCTTTTCCACCTCTCAAAGCTAATTTTTCTTCTCTTTCTTCAATATCATAATTTTGGGAACGTTGTCGAATTTCTTTGAATAAAGCCAATGCACTTTGACGAAGTTCAATAATTTCCTAGAAGAAAAAAATTTTAATGAAGGAATTTTGTATTTTCAATGATTATTCTTTGAGTAGTCAAAAACCAGGGGTGTGCCGAAACAGATTTTAAAAAGCGAAAGACGAAAATAAGGCGAAACGGCACACCCCTGTCACACGCTTATAATAATGTGACTTAGTATTTGTGAGACAGACAAAACTTTAAATTAACCTAAAATGCATGGTCAGTCCAGTACCAAACAGTACGGAAACCGGGTATTTTAATAAGAAAATATGATTTTTCGAAGTCATCGGGGTTCTAACCTGGAAAACCCAGCTCCGGTAAATTTAGAAGAAAAAAAACCCAATTACTGGGCCCAATGTAAAAGTGGACTAGATCCAATTTCAAATAAAAGCCTAGAGGTTTGCCTATCCTCAGTAACTCTCAAAGGCCTCAAGTTTAACTCAAGTTTTTACTATTCCTTCACACACACAACTAAAAACCAAAAAAAATTTTTTTTTCTTTTTACCTTAGACACTTTAAGTAATTCCCTCTTATCTTCCTCCTCAAATTGTTGTGATTTTTGTTTTAAAGTCTTTCTAATTTCTTTAAGTTTTTGTTCACTTAATTGAATTGGTGGACGAGGTCTCCATCTAAATTGCAACAAAGAATCAACAATTTTTCGCAAAATTTCTCTTCCAAGAAATGTATAAATTCGATAACCAGTTTCGTAACGACTTTTGCCTCCAAATGAACAAATTGCTAAATAACGCCCTGTTGGGTCCCAAAATGCCTGAAAAAAGTGTCAAATAAAAAAATAAAGATTTTTATGAACGTTTGAATAAATAAAAGACAAAGACAAAATAGTCTAATCCAAGGAAAAAATGCAGAAAATAAAAAAATTAAATTTGAATTTAATAAAAAAAAATCAGAAAAAAATCAAAAAATAAAATTGATACCAAAAATTAAACCTTAAAATGTTCTCTGATTTCCTGCAATAGTAAGAAAGGAGTAAAAAGTTTAGTTAGGAGAGGAAACGATCCGCCGACCTACTTGCCCGTTACTACCAGGGGCTTTTACTTAATAACTGAGGTACCCATCGTGATTTCACTTTTCTTTTAATTGATCCTAAACCCTCATACATAGTAAACGTTTTAAATATTAACATAAGCTAGCTGGATCTCCCTTTGCGCTAAATAATTATAAATTTTAAGTCGTCTTACTAGCTTTTTCTTCTGACTTGGAATAACAAAAAAATGGGTAGAAAACCCCCAAACAAAGATTAGAAAAAACCAAAAAATTGTTAATAAATCCTCACCCCTCCCCCCTACTTCCCCCCAACAAAAACAACAAACAAACCTTTGTTAAGGATGGATGTTCAATAGACCGAATTCTATTAGCTTCTGTTTGTCCACTAGCATCAATAAAATAAACTAAACCTCCAGGAGTACTTGCCCCATAAACAATTAACCAACCACCTTGAGGTGCCCAAGATATTGAATTTAAATTTGTTCCAGATTCAATTTTTGATAAAAGTTGAGGGGCAGATTTGCCTTTGTCATAACGATAAATTAATGGAGTTATTTTTGGCGAATTTGAACCGACTAGAACACAAAATTTATTTCCTGAAAAAAATGAAAAAAATAATTTTAAAAATTTAGAATAAAAAAAATTAGGTGGTTGGGAGCAGGCCAATGTACCTCCGAGCTTATAACTTCTTTCAAAATTGTCGAATCCTGAATACCTTAGTATGGTTCGATTCAGCTCGTTGAGGCGCATCGAACCATATCAACAATTCCCGGATTCGATACTTTTAAACGAGGTTATAACTCGGCGGTAGGTTTGGGTGTACCCGTGGTAGTTTGTGAAAGTTAGGGGGTCGCTGGCTTGATTCTCTCCTAACTTTCTCATCTATTAAAAATATTTTAAGTTTTAAAAAATATTCCTATACTCTTGGTTATTTTTGGAAGGTCAAGAAGCCATCCTATTTTTATCCTTTCTATCACCACAGGGACACCCCTCTCTCCCGCAGTTTCTGGATAAACTATTAATGGGGTCTATTTTCAACTTATATTCTAAAAAAATATTTCTAGCATCTAAAATTTATTTTCTAATAAATTTATAAAATAAAAAAAACCTTTAGGTTCCCAAGCAAAGTTTAAAAAAGGTTCGGGCAGTTGTAATGTTAACACAGAAATTGTTTTTTCAGTACAATCAAAAATTTCTAAATGGGATGTTACACCCTAAAAATATAAAATTTAACAAAAAAAAATATACGTAGAGGCTTCGAAGGTTTAATTAATGTTACTTTTATATTTCTGGAGAAAGAGAAAAATAATTGGACTGAAAGCCTAGTAACAGACAAGTCCCCCCAAAATTGTAATAAAAGAGAAGAGGTTTTGAAAGTAGAGTACGTCCGAGTATTTTTTATTTACTCGATTGCTCGGGTTTTTCGTCTTTATTCGGGCTCGAACTTGGAATCCTAATACTTGGGGAGAGGATCTTAAAATCCTAATATTTACTCGACAGCAGAGGTGTTTCGAAACAAAAAAATCTTCGAAAATCGGAAATCGAAAATCGAAATAAATCCAAAAATATCGAAATCGAAAATCGAAAATATTTTTCAAAATCTTCGAAATCGAAAATCGGAAATCGAAAGAAAAATAACCTCGAAAATCGAAAATCGAAAAACGAAAATCGAAAAAAATTTTACTAAAAATTGGAAAATAAATTTTTGTTACATGTGTTAGGTCTCATTTGGAACTTTTGCCTGAATTCTAAGGAATTGGGGAAAACTAATGACTAGAATCAGTGACTAGAATAGGCCGCTTTGCTCATAGGGTTGGCGGTACAGGCGTAGGGTTCCGGCATGGGGGTGGGCTTCCAAATCCACGGCACTAGGACAGTTCACCAAAAGTCCATTCACCAAAAGACAGTTCACCAAATGACAGTTCACCAAAAAACAGTTCACCAAATGGGGTAATTCACCAAAAGTCAATTCACCAAAAAGTCAATTCACCAAAAGGGTAGAATAGACAATTCACCAAACGTGTTAAATCTGATCTAAAACTGATATCAAAGTGATGAAAATCTTATGGTGGTCTAAAGAGTGATCAACAGAGGTGATCAATTGATCGAAGGAGTGATCAACCAGAAGATATCAACAGATTAATGATTAGCTAGTGATCGATAATGACTAGTCAATTGATCACCTGATTCACAAAATTTTCGCCCATCCAAATGATTTTTTTTATGGTTTTTGACCATTTCGAGCCCTATATCTCGGCCCATTTATGAGTCCGCACGAAAATTTTTTCACCATTCGACTCAGCTCGACGAGCTCTTTCAAATGACATATCACTCGACCTAATCGGCGTCTGTGTCGTATACCGAAATTTTTCCCAAATGACTTGATCAGTGATAACTTTATTGATTTTTTGATCGCTCGATAGATCAATGAGTGGAGATTATCTGACGGTCGATTTCTCGATTGATCACTAGTTCGATCAATAAAATAGGAGAAAAACGTGTTTTTATCAATTAGTTATTAAAATTGATAACGTTTGGTGAATTGTCTATTCTACCCTTTCGGTGAATTGTCTATTTGGTGAATAGCCTTTTGGTGAATTACCCCATTTGGTGAACTGTTTTTTGGTGAACTGTCATTTGGTGAACTGTCTTTTGGTGAATGGACTTTTGGTGAACTGTCCTGACACGCAAATCCACTTTAATTCAAGCAAATCCTCCAATATACCGGAGCCGAAGCATAATATTGTTAATAGATCAGGGATTTCTCCAATTAGCGCCGCAGGCGAAAATTTTGAGGATTTTGGAAAATCCTTAAGCCAAATTTCTTCTTTTTTCTGCGCCGCAGGCGAAAATTTTGAGGATTTTGGAAAATCCTTAAGCCTAATTTCTTCTTTTTTCTGCGCCGCAGGCGAAAATTTTGAGGATTTTGGAAAATCCTTAAGCCAAATTTCTTCTTTTTTCTGCGCCGCAGGCGAAAATTTTGAGGATTTTGGAAAATCCTTAAGCCAAATTTCTTCTTTTTTCTGCGCCGCAGGCGAAAATTTTGAGGATTTTGGAAAATCCTTAAGCCTAATTTCTTCCTTTTTCTGCGCCGCAGGCGAAAATTTTTTAAATTTATGATGGCTGATAAGTCAGAATTCCTACTTTTTGGCGCCAAAAATTCAAATTTTTTCAAAAATTCGAAAATCGGAAATCGAAAATATCACAAAATTTCGAAAATCGGAAATCGAAAATCGAAAGGAAAAAACCCTCGAAAATCGAAAATCGAAAATCGAAATTTCGAAACAGCTCTGCTCGACAGACTCGGTGTAACTGTCAAGGGCGTAGCCAGGGGGTCGATTTCGGGGGGGGGCTAACACTGGGTGGGCGCCAAATTTTTGGCGTTTACCTTGGCGTTCCGGACGCAAATTTTTTTGTTCATAAATTTTCATCTTTTCTGCGCCGCAGGCGAAAATTTTTTGAATTTTATAAGGCCGTAGGCCAAAAAAATTCACTTTTTTAGCGCCGCAGGCGAAAATTTTGAGAATTTTGGAGCTCAAGAAGCCAGATTTCTTCCATTTTTGCGCCGCAGGCGAAAATTTTTTTAAATTTGAGGTTGTTGTAGGCGAAAAAATTTCACTTTTTCGGCGCCGCAGGCGCCAAAAATTTTGATTTTCAGCGCCGCAGGCGAAAATTTTTTAAAATTCGAAGGCCGTAGGTCAAAAAAATTCACTTTTTTGCCCAACGCCTTCCCCAAATTTTTCCCTTTTCCCCATTTCGGGGGGGGCTTTAGCCCCAGAAGCCCCCCCCTTGGCTACGCCCTTGGTAACTGTCGACTTATTCCCAATTACTCGGTACTCACTCAGTCTTTCCACTAATTACTCGGTACTCGACGTACTCTATTTGAAAGTTTAGGGGCGGTCTTGGAATCCATCTTTTTTTTAAATAATTCCCCAAAAAAATCCAAACCAAATATTTTATTTCTGCAGGTTTATTAACATCTTCCTTATTTTTAATTACGTTCATTTTTTGATAACGTTCAGTGTGTGCAGCCAAATATAATCCACTCTTTTGCCAAAAAATATTTACTTGAAAAACTCCAAAAATTCTTTGTGCTCGAAGTTTTGTACGTGAAGGAATTTCCATTATTCCGATTTCTGCTGGTCTATTGGCATTTGACTAGAAAAGAAAAAATAAAAAAATCAATTTGAGAAAATGAGACAATTGATCCCAATTAAATTTTCTGGATTTTTATAAAATTTAAAAATAATTTTGAGTTTTTGAGGATTCTGTTAATAAATTTCTAATTAAACTTATAATTGTAGAACCGATTTGAGAAAAAAAATTGGCAAGAGAAATCTGGCCAGGATTTTAGTGACCTAGCCTAAAGACAAATATTCCTAATATCAATGTCGACAACCGAGGTTTGTGTTCGAGATTTCGTCTGTTTAGTCTCTACTCCCAATCCACAGTAGGGATGGGACGGGTTCCCGAAACCCGATCCGAAGAAAATTTTGAAGACCCGACCCGATTTTTTCTCAACACGTCCCATCCCAATCCATAGCGACTCTGAAGTTGTAGAATTTTAATAAAAGTTTATGGAAGTTGGACTTCCTCTAATTTGGTAATTCCACACATTCGACAGGGTGTGTCAAGGAACACTACAATAAAGTCGCTTTGACTACTTTCCTAGTTACGACCTCATTAGGCAACCCCAACTGTTATAAGACCCAAGAAAATTAGTCATCAGGCAAAATAAAAAGCTGACTGATGTGAGAATTAACAGGTTGTTAAGTTTTTTTTCAAAAAAAAAATTCAAAAAAAAATTTCCAAACCTTTTCTTCACAATAATAAGCAATAATATTCTTTGCCGAATTAAAACTAAAATTAGCCAATCCTTCCAATTCAACAGTTTTTCCATCACATAATTTAAAATCTTCACAACTAAAAACATTTAAACATTCACTTGAAGCTCTAGAATAAGCAAAATATTTTTCATCAAAAGACCATTTAACAAAAGGCAAATTTAATTGTTTATTTGTTGTTGAAGACATTTTTCCAAATGGAGAAAATGTTCTTTTTAATTCTCCAGTAAATGCATCAAATATTTTAAACATTTCATTATCACGGCCATTTGTGTTACAAGCATATGTGACCAAATAACTGAAAAAAATTAATTTTATATTTGGGAAAACAAAGGAAACAAGTAAAAGGGAAGTATTTTGGGCATTTACCAGGGACGTGCCAGTTTCGCCTTTCGCCTTTTTTTGACTTTCGTCTTTCGCCGTTCGCTTTTTAAAATCTGTTTCGGCACACACCTGGCATTTACGGGTACCAGAAGGGAAAATTGTTAATGGGCAAAATAGGCACAACACATTTGATACAAAAAATAAAACTTATAGGACTATAATGACCACGGGATCTCTACCAGGAGTGTGCCGAAAGTGATTTTAAAAAACGAACAGCGAACTGCAAAACACCAAAAGAGCCGAAAATCGGCGAAAGTCAAAGCTTAGCCACCTTTGGTCCCTACCAGTTATAGTTTACGAAAACTCCACAAAAGTCGATCAAGACTTTTTTGCAAATTCCCCCTTTTTTCAAATAAATCTAATAAAAATCTGTTTAAAAAATACCCTTCTTTAGGAGAAAATTCAATATGTTTAACCCCTCCATGTTCAAAACGTTGAAATTGTTTAAATTCCTTTCCTCCCCAAAGAATAACCCCTCTAGCATGAAGAGATGCCAAATACGAACCATGAGGAGTCCATTTGAAAATACTGTCTTCTGACCAATTCTAAATTGGGAAAATTTTAAGAAAAATTTTTTAAACAAAAAAACCGTTCTCTGTTGGACAAGTATCGGATCCCCATTTTTAGCGTGTGTAAAAACTTCAAGTTGAAGACCACCATCATCCTCATATTGTATAGCAAATTGATCGAGGCATTTTGTATTTTGAAGCCACCACCAACGATCACCCTTAAGAACATTTTTTAATTAAAAAATGCAAAAAACTGCACTATCGCATTATCCCCCTCATCGTCCGCAAATGCTTGTCCGCAAGTTTGTCTTTCCTTCTTACTTCTTTCTCATCTCATAATAATTGAAAAATGGTCAAGGGATAATTTAAATAAGGCAGACTTTACAAGAAGGACATTATTTCTTAATCATCATGAGAGGAGAAAGAAGAAAAAGGCCAGACAGACATTTGCGGACGTTAGGGGGAGAAAATGCTATAGTACTTAAAAATCAAACCAAATCCACATAAGAACGTTTCTCTGGAATTTTCCAATTTGCACTAGGCTCTTTCAAATCCCTCAAAGCAGAAAACGGGTAAGACGAAAAAGTATGGTTCTTATCAAGTTTGTAACCCTCACAAATTGATCTAACAGCATTTGCAGCTTCTTTATTTTCATATTCGAGAAAAACGTAACCCTAAAAATTGAAAAGACCAGTGGGAAATCGTTAAATTGTTTGACTGAGAAATGTAATGCTGTAACAGATTTCGATCAAAAATCTATCGAATTACCCGGTTAGCGGGGGAAGAAAAAGGGAATCACGAGTCTAACAAAGGGGAAGATTAACACGAGTTCAAAAATCTGTAAATGTCTAAATAACAAAAAGTATACACAAAAAGGTGGAGCATCCCGAGGATTCTAAATCCTTAAACTAGACTGGAAACCCCTTTCTATAAACGTAGAGCCGATGGGATATCTTCCCAAAAATAATCCCTTCTATATAGTTACTTAAAGTAAAACAATGGAAGATGCGAAATAAATAAAGAGGGCACCTAAAACCCTTAAAGTTTCCAAAAAAGTCAACTAAAAGTCAACCAAAAAAACAAAAAAACCTTAGTCTTTCCTTCCTCATTAAGTGGATAATAATCTTTAAATTTGTACATATTTTGAAGAGAAAAAACTCCAGACAAAACTTTCTTCAATTTTTCAAGTCTGTCTTCTCCAACTGTCGGAATATTAAAAACCATAATACAACATTCTTCGTAACGAGATTCTCTCGGTTCTTCATACAATAAATCCCCAACTAGATCTTTTTTAAAAAATTTAATTTAAAAATTAAAAAGGGGAAAGAAAACCTTTATCATCCACTTCTTCTCTAACTTGTTCAATAAAATAATTTAAATTATATTCAACTTCTGTCATCTTAAACTAGAAAAAAAGAGTAGTTAAATTAATCTAAGGACATTCAAAATTTCACAAAAAAAATTAAAAAAAAAAAAGAGAAAACAGGGATCTAGTCACTAGAGATCGGTCTGGATCCAGTCTGGGGAATTCCTGGATCCAGAATTCTATCCAGGTTACTAAACTAAATCCAGATCCAGAATTTTTGGAAATACCTATTTCTACTAGTCACCAATTCACAAAATCAGAAATAAAACTTCCACAGAAATTTACAAAATCCGAAAAAAAAGCTAGACATTCATAAATAAATAAAATCTTTTGTATACTCAAATTTCCAAAAAACACAATTTAAAGGGAAAAATAGAGAAAAAAATTAAGGAAATAGTGTATTAAATTAAAAAATTATTTCTCTGTCATTTTAATTAAATTACGCCACTTTGTCGCGAGATATTTTATCGCAGAACTTAATTTGTCAATTTTCGATATTAAATCAATGAGCGTCGATCTTAAAAAAATTTTTTCGGATTGATTGATATCGAATAATACCTTCAATATGTGAAGTATCTCATATATTCTTTCAAAAGTACTAAACCTATCAAAAACTGACTTACGACAAAATGGACTGCTTTTACAATTTTTATTTTCTCTATAACTGTCATGCCTATACTCTCTCGCCTTTTTACTTTTTCGAAACAAAAAGAACATTAAAGTAAATGATTATAGAAAATTATTTTAGCAAAATTTTTGAAAATTTTCCAAAATTAAAAAAAAAATTTTCCGTGTCTGTACAAAAGACTGGGCAAAAAAGGTTTTTTAACTTTTCTTTTAATTTTTTAAAAAAATTCTTTTAACCCCCTTTTGCCCGTTCCGTTCTTTTTTTATACCGGTCTTATATACAAGCCTTTTTTTTTAATTTTACAAAATTTTTTTTCAGAAAAAGAAAAATGTCCTTCTCAGAAATTCTACAATTTCTCCACCCTTCAACACCCAACCACATATTATCCACAGCCTTACAACTTTTGCTAGAATTGGAAGAAAATTATTTTAAAAATTTATCCAACAACGAAATTTACTTATTTTTCCAAAAAATTGCTCAATTATTTTCTTCTTCCCCAACAATTTCTTCTTCAAATTTAATTTTATTATTGTCAATTTTAATTAATTTAACGGCTATTAAATCCTCTCAATTTTCCCCTCTTTTAATTAATTCAAAACAAATTATTTTAAAATTATCAAAATTTCTTGAGGAGGAAAAGGAGGGGGAATATTCTACTTTAACTGCACAATTATTTGTTAATATTTCTAGACAATTTCCTCAACAATTTGTTGATAAATTGAATTGTTATGATGATGGATTTGGCTCTAAATTGATTGGTTTATTTTTTAATTTATTTTATTTTTTGGGTGAGGGAGGGGTCTAACTCGAGGAATTCCAAATCACGGAACAGACAAGTCACGGAATTACCAAAACACGGAATATTTAAAATATTCCGTGTTACGACTTGTCCGTTCCGTGAGTTAGCCCGACACGGGGTGGAAATAGAAGGGTTCCGGACAACTTGTGGTGTGTTTTTGGTTGCCTTTTTTGTCTGCAAAAATAATTTTTTTTGCTGATTAATTTTGCGGACAATCTTTTTTTGTACGTTTGCGGATATTTTTTGCGGATAAAAAATTATCCGCAGATTTTTTGCAGCAAATAAAATGGATTGCGGATTCTCCGAGTCATTTTTTTGTCTATAGACCCTCTGTGTATTTTTATTAATTTTTATATTTCAGATCACTTATTAACTCAAAATTCTTCCAAAAACAAAAACAGCGACTTGTCAACTTATTTAGGTTTTTTCTTTTTTTCTGGCTTAATTTCTAAAATTAAACCAAAAATTAATTTTTTAAAGGATTTTTGGTAGTTAACCTTTCAACTGTCAAATCCTTTGCTGTTTTGATTGCAACAAATAAATTAGATTCTTTTTCTTCTTTATTGTCTTTTGGGGAGACTTCTCTTGTTAAATCTTCAGCTCTTCAAGTTATTTACAATTTGTCACTTCAAGACGGTTTGTTATTTTAATTTTTTGTGGAATTTTTTGGGTTCTTTTTCATGATTAGCTTCTCGGTGGAATGCTTGCTTTTTCGTAATTTACTCCAGAAATCCCATCATTTTTCGTTCCTTGAATATTTTTATTTTGATCTTTTGGGGGTTTCAATTTTTTGTTTTGGTGTTTTAATATTTTTTGTGTGGGTTCTTGTTCATGATTAGCGTCTCGTTAGAATATATGCTTTCTTTGTAATTTACTCTAGAATCCCATCATTTTGGGTTCCTTAAATACTTTAATTTTCATCTTTCGGGGAAGGAGAAGGGTCAATTTTTGTTTCAGGGTTTTTAATTCTTTGTGTTTTTTTGTGGCCTTGCAACGAGCTGGCTTTTTTTATAGATTTTAGGAATTGGATACATACATTTCCATGGGATCCTTTTACTAAAATAAAACCTTTATTTGACATTAATTTATGAAATTTCGATTAAAGACCCGTAACTTTCTTCCTAATTTTAATCTAGAAACCCCATCATTTTTAATTAAAATAAAAGTTGTAACGCTTAAAATAATTTAGAAATATTTTAAAACCATTTATTCTCCATTTTCTTTAAAATAAAAATTATTTCCCCCACAGGGGTTCGAACCTTCATCCCTTTTTAAGGGAAACCAAACATTATCCCACTACACCAAAATTTTATTTTTATTTTATTTTCTCCTTTCTTTCCCCCTCTTTTGTCTTCTAAAATTCTTTAACTTTTTTTAAAATTTTTTCAAAATAAATTAACTCTTCTAACACAAAATGTGATACCTCTTTTAACAAATTCTAATTTTATTTTGTTTATTTTCTGCCCCTTAATTTACCACTAAATTTTCCAATTTTTTTATCTCTTACCTGAACGAACGAAAATTATTTTAATTTTTAACGACTTTTTTACCTTCGCTGATTTTACGGCTTTTTTTGACAGGGTAGTTTTTGCTCTATCTTTTTTTATTTTTAAACTTTTGTTGCCCTACAGCGTTAAGGTGATTTAACGATTTGTTTATGTTGTTAGTTTTTTATTATTTTCTTCGTAGGGCAGTTTAAGGGGCTCTAGATTTTATTATCCGTTTGATTGGATTAACCTTTCAGAGTAATTATCGCTAGGATACTGGATATTATTTTTTCATTATAAATTTGCTGATGTGTGTTCGTTTGGACCTTTCCCGTTCTACTAGAAATCGAAATTATTAAAAAGTATAGTCAATGAATAGGCCTGGTAAAATCTGAGAAGCTTGAAAATCGACCCAGCTCGTTCCTTACATCGACCCAGCTCGTTCCTTACATTCCTTCCCTCATCTACACACATTTTTTGTTCTTAACTTTATCTCATCATTGTAAACTTTAGCTTCAATTTGATAGTTAATAGCTTTTTCCTTATTAAATGATACCAAGATCATCTCTAAAATGTTTCCTTTGCCAAAAATGTTTTTTGAGGAAGCCATGTTAAGAGATGCTTCTTACAATCTTGTTCAGCTTCTCGTTTTTCTTCCCTATTTTCTTCCCCTCATCCCCCGAAATTTCGATTCATATCGTTTTTTGTAGCTAAATTTCTGCTCTATCAAATGATACCAAGATTGTCCCAAAATATTTATCCTTCGAAAAATTATTGAATTTAAAGTTAGCCCCTCTCAAATTACTTCCCCCTTCCTTCTTCCCCTCTTTTTCATTCTCGCCCTACTTCCCAAGGATTGATATTCTCTCCAATAATTTGCAATAAAAATAGAGTTTAATGTTTGCATCTAAATATTATATCTCTACTATTTTTATGATTGTTTTTGGGGGCTACTTTATTACTCAGGCAAACAATCGTAAAAATTAATTTGCATTTTATGGACTTGCTGCTTGTGACTGACTTACTTGCTTGCTTCCCTTCCCTTCTATCAAGTGGTTGTTGATGTTACTTGTTTTCTGAATATATTTTCTGTGTAAAAATTTTTATTTAGTGATTCACGCAGATAAGAAAAAGTAATAAAAAAGGAAAGGGCCTCGATCCTCTTTTAATTGTAAAATTGCTTTCTTCACGCCTCGATCGCTTTTAATGGGCGTTTCGGCGCGTTTAAGCTATGGCGTCGAGTAAGTTATTAATTAGTTATTAAGGCTCTAGGACCTTGAAATTTTGCAAAAATGCTCTCTCTGATCTTATTTGACTTTTCTAAAAATTTCAGAATTTTTTGTTTACTATTTTTTATGTCGTATGCATAAAATACAGAGGAACAGGCATTTATTTGACTTGACATTTTTTAATTCTAATTGCTTAAATATTGAACATAAAATTCTGAAATTTTTAGACTAGCTAGCTAACACCTTCAAAGACATTCTTATAAAATTTCCAACTTCCAAGCCCTCATTTGTCGATTTTCTAGTCAACGCCCAAAATATCCCCGCGCCCAAACAACCCTTCTTTTTCTCCCCGATCGTTCTCCTTTTATTATTCATCACCCTCGGGCTGTGTTCTTCCGTTTGTTGGTCATTGCTCTTGTTCCTTTTCTCTTTACTAATTTTACACAATTCGTCACGTTAAATTATCCTCATTCTATCAAGTATGTGTTCATAAAAACAGCGTGAAAATTAAGTATTTTTATCTTTTAAAAGGCGAGAAAGAAAAGAAAAAGGAAAAAGACACGGTCAATTTATTCACGCCTGATTGCTTTAAAAATAGCGCGTAAGAGAGATCGTTACTGATAAAAATAAATAAAAAAAAGTGATGGACTTGTGTGCTAATTTTTGTTCTTCGAAGAGGGGAATTGTTTTGTAGGTAGAGGAGCCAAGAAAAAAATTTTAGAAAAATTTTTTATGTTTAACGTCACACTTGATGTTATTTTGAATGAATTAATTGTTTGGAATTAGTCGATTAAATTACTGATTAAATTTTAAATTAATAAGATAAAAATTAATTTTTTACAGTATACCCCCGATACTTTACAGCAGTCGTGTGTGAGTCAGATCTTTTGAATTCAAGCATGATTCGACTAATCTAGACGAAACGTGTAGGGGTGCTAAAAATAGTCTTCTGTGAATTGATCACTTAGTTATGACTTCGTTAGACTCGCACCATTTCTGTAGGTGTACTGTGTAAAGAATTATGTACTTGTCGGACCTCTTGTTTTCATCTTTATATATCATGTGTTTTCAGAGAAATGCATGTTGATCTTATAAACCTTAAAGACCTACAGGATTGAAAATCATTGGTATTGAATTTTCTGCTTCCAATCCTTTATTATATTAATCACTTTTCTCCCGTTCCCAATGTTCCTTACGGACTACCCTCTCGTGTTCTCTTCCCTCTACTTTTTTCGAACTTTTTTTTAAAATCATTTCTTATGTTCTGATTTTTTTGAAAATTAAAAATATAATTGTTTGACCCCTCCACATTTTCTATTTTACACTAATTATAACCACTTTTAAACCTACAGTGTTTTTTGCTTCAACTAAAAAATCTCTTCATTTCCACCTATTTTTTTCTTCCTCATTTCCCCCTCTTTTTTATTTCTTTTTACAATTTTCCCTCATGTTTTAATTAAAGATTGCAATTTACAGATAAGCTTTTTTATTCTCTATATTTGTTGCCTTTTCCTTTTTACCACTATTTTGCCATTTTTTATATTTGCCCTCAGGCTATATAATTTAAAAAGCGGCTAATTAATTGTTAGGCTAATTAGATTTTCTAATTTCCTCAAGTTTTTTGCTTTTGGCATATAAAAAAATTTTTTTTCTATTTTTTAAAGTAGCCATTGAGTTTTGCTATTAGGCACTTGACTGTTTTTCAAGCAAATTACAGTTGTTTTGGGGTCAAATTGGTAATTATCCAAAAGATCACCATTCCTTCCCAGTGGTGATCTTTTGGGTTTCCTTTTAATTTTAAGCAACTCCAAAACAATTTTGTCCAAACACTTTTTTGTTTTTAGTCCAAATTTGAGGGATATAACCACGCAAAATTTGATGGCCGGCATTGTGAGAAAGAAGAAAAAAAATTAAGAAAAAAGAGAAAAAGTGTTTGCCAAGAAAATGTTTTGGGGGGAAGGGTGTGGGGAAGAAATTCGAGAAGATATATTTGAGTGGCTTCTATTAAGAGCTAAGAGTAAAAAAAGGTTTTTTAGTGCTCGATTTCGTTTTTGGATTAATTTTCCGGGAGCGACAAATTTGGCGAGAGAATTTAGAGCTTTGCTAAAAATTGTGTGGGGAAAAGAAGGGGGGGGGGGTAGTTGGAAGGGAACATTTAAGGGGGTAGTGTGTAGGGAACATGGAAGGGGATAAAGTGGGTAAACATGCCACCGATTTATTTTATTTTATAAACAGTATATATATTTATTCTAAAAATATTTTTAAAACAGAATTCCATGCCTTAATGCTTTCTAAAGATTTGGAAGCAAACAAACTTTTGGTAGCCCTTTTGTCTCCATTGGTTGACTCTGAGGATAAATTGTCTGAAGAAGAGATTGAAAATCTTCCTGCTGATCTTCAATATTGGGAGAAAAAACGGAATTGGGATTTGAAGTTGTGGGAATTGACGCTTTGTACTGTTTACCAGGCAAAATAAAAATATTTGTTTGGATTTGTTTAAAATAGGGGGAAGAGGTTTGGGAGTTGAAGACTTGGTGAGCGCCAGCCCCCATAACTTTTGATTGGATAAACCTTTTGAAATGATCTTTGTATCATTCGATAGAGGACACTTTGGGCTACAAAAGCTTTAAATAACAAATTTTTAGTACGAAAATAGACAAAGTTAGGGTCATAAAATTGACTGAAATTGGCCAAAAAGAGATAATTTTAGGCTGAAATAAAATCAAAATTGAGTGGATTTTTAAATTAAATAAATTTATTTTTATTTTTAAGTTTTGCGCTACTCGTTTAGGCCGTTCCTTTTTTCGAAATGCAAATATTTATCCTTTACTTCGTGAAATGGACAATGCAAGGATTTTGAAGCAAGGTGAAGATAATCTCAAAAATGGAATTATTTTGGAAGAAAATGGAAAGAATTTGGATATATTGAGGGCTTTAATAAGTATTTTGATTAGAAGAGAAGATGAAATGGGAATAGAAGAAGTTGAGGATAAATTAGAATCTATTAGAGAGTTGGGGATATAGTTATTAAATGTTGATACTGTTTTTGAGTTGTTTTTAAATGCTTATTTTTGTTTTTAATTAAAACCTGAACAGAAGCGTCGTGGTGTAATGGGTTACGTTCTTGCCTGTTTCTCTATTGGTTTAAAATAGGTCGAGGGTTCGACTCCACCTATTGATATTCTTTATTTTTTGAATGTAAAAATATTTTTAAAAATTATTTTAGATATTTTTTGATAGTTTCGAATTAAATTTATTTTTGTTTATATTTTTCTTATAATTTTTGGACTATTTATTAACCCCTTTTTAAGGATTTTCCCCCAAATGACCACTCTCTCTTCCCCCCTCTTCTTTTTAAACATTTTTCTAATCGTCAATCAAATTTTTAGATAGTACAAGAATATTTATTATATTGTTTTGCATTCTCGCCGACACAACGGAAGCATTAAAGGAGTGCTCTTCTACCTACTAAAATTGTTGTAATAATTTCTTTTGACAGGGCACTGGTTAAACTATGATTTTTCTGTTCTTTTTATGCTTTACAAGAAAAAAGACACATTTTCTCTCTCAATTTTAGTCCAACAAATGTCTCCTAGAACATTTATAATCAAAAAAAAAAATTTTTTTTTGAAAGAAAATTAATACTTTATGTACTTACCTAAAGGAGGATATATTACTTTGCGGTTGAAAATTTTTATAAGAAAAAAAATCACAGTTGTTGATCATTAATAGTTAAAAGAAGGAAAGAGAGTTAAGGGCGGGAGTGCGCAAAAAGATGAAAAAAAAGTTTAAAAATTAAGATAAATATATAAAAAATCTTCTTCCTTCTCGGGCCCTCCCCTTCCCCCCTCCCCCCCTCCCCACTTCAACAACTACTTTTCTCATTCCATTTTCGCCGCTAACTTTTCTTCATCTTATTAGAATATAAAACACTCCCTCATCTACTATTTAATATACTAATTTTTGTTTGAGAAAATTGACTGTTTTCTTTTTTTTGAAATTTTTTAAAGTGTATTTTGTTAGAAACTTCCCCAGCTGGAAGGGACGTTTCGGCGCATAGGCATTAGTCTTGATATTGATAATATTGGCATTTGACCATGTAAAAACCTAGAATTTTGTATGGGTATCTTAAATAAGCATAGCTTGGTCGTCTAAAAATTTCAGAATTTCTGATTTTGTAATTCTGAAATTAATAACAAAAATGGTTTTTTGTGAATAGGAATAAACCTATTTTTGTCGATTTCTTTAAATAACTCTTAAGCTCAAAATTCCAAAATTTTTTTCAAGAGGTAGATAAAACTGTGACAAATTTATTTTTGTATTTTCGACTGCTCAAGTTTCTCACCTTTTTTTAATTTTAAGTAGGTTTAGAATTACTATAACTGTCCCGTGCTAGGCCTTCAAAATAATTTTTTTGACAGTCATAGGGATTAGAATTTTCAAAAAATCCCTCGTAAAGATGCTTGACTTGAATATCCTCTCAATCGCCCTTACAGAGTCTTACATTTCGAATTTTTTACTTCTATCCTACTTTCCCCCCCCCCCCCCCCTTTTTTTTTATTATTTTTCTCGTCTAGTCCCCAATCCTCCCTTCATTTACTTACCCTCTTATTGTTTGCTCAACAGATAAGAGAAAAGTAGTGTAATGAAAATATATGGGTGGAGCAACAAAAAATGTGTCGGCCACCAAATAAGGCGATCAGAAAAAATTTTTTCTCTTCTCGACTTTGTTTTTGAGGGCTTCTGGGCCGCTTTTAAGAGACTTAAATATTTTTTATTTAGTCGGCTTTCTTTACCCAATTTTTCAGTGTTTTGCCGATCACTTTTTTTTGTTAATTTTCTCTTGTCTTTTAATCCTCTTTTGCCTTCCGTAAATATGGAAGTGCATTAAATTAATAAATATATTTTGGACTTTCTTTTTAGTGTTTGTACTCTTATGGGACTCTAATATGCCTATAGGGAGTGCATTATTTTGGAGGTGTTTATTGTATAGACGGTATTTTATATTAATCGTCCTACAGTTTACCTTCAAAGGAGAGTTGATAAAATAGAGGGTCCACACTATTTAATATAAACTCCCGCTATAAAGACATCCACAGGGATATTTTGTGAGTTACCGTATACACGTTGAGTCTCTACAGTAGTTCCTTCAGGACATAAAGGCGGTATCTCGACATTCGATTTATTTCCGAATAAAGATACATGGGCCAATGATTTTCTGACCATTTCGACCTTCGAGACGTCTGACGGATTCAACTTGTAGAGAGCAGACTCGAGGATGGATCGATTCTTGTCTAGCTTCTTGAACGAGCTCTAGTCTTGATCCAACAAATCACGATCAAGAAGTAATATTTCAACAGCTGATTTATTTTCTAGTTCTCTAACCCTCCCGATCTTCAAAACTTCTGACTATTCCACCCCCATAGAGACTAGAGACCAGACTTGAGGATCGATCAATATGCTAGATTAATACCTCGAATATCACGATTCTTGTCTAGCTTCTTGAACGAGCTCTGATCTCGGACCAATCTCTACCTTAAAGAGAGTCCACAAAATAGAGAGTAAATGTCACACAATACGCTCATCACTACAATAGCTACTTAATTTTTCTTTAATATTTTTTATATTCCCTCCTATCCCTTCTCTTCCCTTTTAAAATGTGTGTGCTTGCGCAGTCCTGTCAGCCTGTAAAATCAACACAAAACAAGTCAGTCACTGTTTACATTTTTTAATTGTTTTTCGTCAACAACAGATTTTAGATAAAAACATTAAAAATAAATTTTCTGTTTTTATGTTTTTATTTTCTCTCTCTCCCATATTTTTTATGACTCTGCCCTGAATTTGTTTTGTTGTTTTGTATTTTCTCGCCTTGACATTTTTTTGTTTCAAGTCGTAAACGTTAAAATTGAGCTGCGTGACATGACAGATTTTTTTGTTGCAAGTCCTCTATTTTGTGGACACTTTTATTAACTCCAATTGTTCATAAGATAGAGGGTTTCTTCTATTGTTTAAATAGAAAGTCTCTTATATGGAGGGCCTCTTTTTCCATACAATAGAGGGTCTCTTCTAAAAAATCGTCTATAAAATAGAGGGGTTCTTCTGTTTTTCGTCAACAACAATGCTTTTTAATAACGTCATTCATCACTTAACTGATCATTCTTCTGTTTTCGTATAGAGTCTCCTATAAGGAGAGTCTCTTCTACTCCTTGAAATAAAGAGTCTCTTTTAAAAATCGTACGTAAGACAGAGGGCTTCTTCGATTTTCGTTATAGAGTCTCCTATAAAGAGAGTTTGTTTTAATCCTTAAAATAGAGTCTCTTTTAAAAATCGTACGTAAGACAGAGGGCTTCTTCGATTTTCGTTATAGAGTCTCCTATAAAGAGAGTTTGTTTTAATCCTTAAAACAGAGTCTCTTTTAAAAATCGTTCGTACAACAAAGGACTTCTTCTATTGTCTAGCTAACCTAATCACCTCTTTCTAAAAAAGCGTTGGAAGTTGTCGCCCAAAAAATTTTTTTCTGACAGATTTTTGTTTCTTTTGTGTTCACTTAACTGATCATTCCCTCTCTTTTCTCCCACTTTTTTGTAATAAAAAAATTAACAAACATAAATCTTGTATAGTCGGCTTGATGAAAGGGCGGCGGCAGTTTCTTTTTATTTCACCCAAACAACACGCTTTTTAATAACGTCATTTTTATAAGGGAAAGGCAAGTCTATTACATATGGTAAATGCGCAAGTCTTTTTTCTCTTTCCCTGCCTATAACTGTCTGCCCTAAAAATGCTTTAAAAAGTCAGACAAAAATATTCCGCCTACTAGGCGTCAAACTCCTCCCTGAAAATTACGCCTGTTTAGTGTAAAACTTGGCAGAGAAGAAATTTTGTGGAAATAGTGTGTAAAAATGAGAGAGTGTTGTGTTTAGTTTTTCTTTTACTCTTAAAAGAGTGTGAATAAAAATAAAAGAAGAGAAAGACTTTTTAGACATTTTGCCAAGTCACATTTTGCCAATAAGGCTAAAATCTCACTTTTTGTCAACAAAGTTTTTGACAAAACGTAGGTTTTTAGCCTTATTGGCAAAATGTGTTAGAGCCAAAAATATTCCCCAGGAGAGGCTTTCTAGACATTTTGCCAAGACACATTTTGCCAATAAGGCTAAAATCTCGCTTTTTGTCAACAAAGTTTTTGACAAAATGTAGGTTTTTAGCCTTATTGGCAAAATGTGTTGGAGACGAAAAGTGTCTCCAATTTGTCTCTCTCTTTTTTACCATTCTCTCTAATTATGTGTCGCTATTTTTTTCACTCCTCTTTGTCACCTTCCCTTCTTTCCCTACTTTCTCTTAACGCTTTTTTCTTCTCTTTTTTCCTTTTAGTCTGTCCTGGGCGTGTCGTTATTCGCGCCTAGCCCGACACATAAGCGGATTGGATTGTGAAAAACGAAACAGCCCCGCCTTTGTGTGTGTGTAAATGACTGACAAACGGCCCAATCGTCTCAATATTTGCCTACACAATTTCTTTTTTTTTTGAAAATTTTTTTGGGTGTTGATGGATAAATTGTTGTTGAGAAGTCTTTTTTGGTTGTTGAGCTTGATAAAAAAAATTATTTTTTTTAATTAAAGGGGATCAATTGTCTCATTCTCACCCACAACCCTTCTATTTAAGCCTGTCTATTTGTTAGCTCAATATCGTTAATATTCCTCAAATCTGCCGAGTTTCACTGACTGCCTGCTGGTTTCCTCAATATTCTGATTTATTTTTCTCCTCCGGATGAGGAATTTAGTTTAAAAAAAGACTAGAAAACCTTTTCCAAATTTTGCTCTTCTTCCATTCCCCAACATGGAAAATGGAAGAAAAATGAAGATTACCTGGACAAGAGACTTAAAAATACAACCAAATTTGCCCTCTACCCATCGAGACACCCTCTAAAATCCCCACAATTTCGATCTTTTGGGTTGTCATATTTTCACTTCATTTTTTATTTTATTTTTTTATACATTTTTGAGGTGTCAATTTTCACATTTATTCCCCCTCTTCAAAAAAAAATTCCTTTTTGTTTTTTCCAACTCTTTCATTTCATAATTTTGTTCTTTTTTTAAAAGGCTTACCATATGGCCAACAACAATCATCACTTCCAACAATCACCACCTCCTTTAAATAACAACTCTAAAGACTCAAATCCCGTCAAGATCGATGGGGATTTGTCCAATTCTTCAGAAAATGTCAAAATGTCGAATTTTCAAAATGTCAATGTCGGAATGTCAAATTCTCAAAATACTCACATTTCTGCAATAACTTCAAATAATTCAATAAACCCCCAAAAACCAATGGGGGATGTCCAAAATTTTGGCCCCCCAAATATTCTCCAAATGGCAATTAATAGGCCTGAAATATTCGCACAATTGTTTGGGTCAACAGCTTCTGGAAACTTTCCTTCATCTAATGGAGGTATTTTTAATAAAACACAAATAAAGAAAAATACAAGAAATCAGAATTAGGTAAATAAAAATCAGAATTATTTAAAGAAAAATACATTTATTCCCCCAAACAATTCTGGTTTTTATTTAATTCTGATTTTTGTGTTTTTCTGTTTTCTGTGTTTTTCTGATTTTTATTCAAGTTTTAACAAGTTTATTTTAATCAGTTCTGGTTTTTGTTGGGTGTTTTAATTAAATTCTGATTTAAGTGTGTGTTTTACTTGTTTTGTGTTTGTTTAGAAAATAGGGGTTTTGGATATTCTCTTTTCATTTCATTTTAATTTAATTAAAATTTAATTTTTTTTCAATTTTAAAGGAAGATTTCCTCCTCTTTGGCCTCTCCACACTCCTCTCCGTTTTTCTCCTTTTGATTTTGCTTCTAGAGAGATATTTGGAACAACAGCAATACCTTCAATAAATCACCCACCCTTTCCAATAACCAAAATAGATGATGGAATTAAAGATAACCCTGTTGTTCAATTAGAAGATAAAGATTTATGGGAAAAATTTAATCCTTTGGTTAATGAAATGATTATTACAAAGAGTGGAAGGTAAAAACAAGTTTTTATTTAATTGTTTTGTTTTGGGGGGAAATGTGTTTCAGAAAAAGTTTAATTAAAAATGTTTTTCTGGTCAAGTTTTGTATTTTATGTTTGAATTCAAGTTTTATTGATATTCTGATTTTAATTTAATGTGTTTGGTTAAATTTAATTCTGATTTAATTTTTATTAAAGGTTCTCATTTGTGTTTCATGTTTATTTGGTGTTCTGATTTATGTATTTTGTATTTTATTTTAAATCAGAACATGAAATAAACAAGAAATACAATCAGAATATTTAATAAAAATTAAATCAGAATTAAACCTTCCCAAAACATTGTATTTTATTCTGAATGTGTTTTCTGATTGTTTGTGTTTTTAATATTTTCAGAATTTATTTCCAAGTTTCAGAAAAAGTTGGAAACTTTAATTTCTCTAACATAAACAGACGGTTTCTCTCACACTCTAGCAGTCTCTCTATTTATTTGATATTTAGGCCTGTGTTTTTAAAATTAAAAGAAAATTTCTTTTTAAATTTTTATAAGGGGAAAACAATTAAAAATATATAAATTGTTTTGATCAGAAAAAATTTATTTTCCAATTCATTGCGCCATGGATTTGGTTATTTACTTATTTGAAAGAAGTGACAATTAAATGGCGTGAACGATTAAATAAAGATTATAGAGAGAAAAAAAGAAAATAAGTTAAAAAGTGTGGGAAATATTTAAAATGTTTTTAGGGGATAGACACGCGTCTTAAAAATAATAAAAAGAAAATACAAAAATAATTAGTCCCCTAAAACCTTTTCTCTTATTTTTATGGAAAAATAAAACTTGGGAAAATATAGTAATAAATAGTAGAGGAAGATTTTATCTGATAGAGAAAGAAAAATAAACTTGGTCAAGTTTTAATTAGAGAAAATTATTGTATTTTAAGTTGTAAGAAAAGTTTGTGTTTTTTAAATAGGTTGACAAATAAAATACATACATACAACTGTAATTCTGTTTTACTGTGTTTTATTTAAAGTGCTTTTCTGATCAAGTTGTGTATTTTATGTATGTTTTAATTCAAGTTGTAATAATATTCTGATTTTAATTTAATATTTTTGTGAAAGTTGTGTTTTCATGTAATTCTGATTTAATTAAACTTTTAATTCTGATTCAAGTTTTTAATTTATTTCTGCTTCTTTTTTAATTCTGATTTTAATAGGCGAATCTTCCCTGCCTTAAAAGTGAAACTGTCTGGACTGGACAAAAAGGCCAATTATTATGTCATAATGGTAATTCTTTAAATTTTCAAAAATAAAACAAAATTTTTAAAGGATATAGTTCCTTGTGACGCCAATCGTTGGAAATTCCACAATTCTCGTTGGACTGTGGCGGGGAAGGCAGATCCAGAACTTCAAAAACCTCTACATATCCACCCAGATTCGCCTGCTACGGGGGAACATTGGATGGCTAAAGGAGCAAGTTTTCATCGTGTAAAGGTGACAAATAATGCTACAAACAAGGCAGAATTTGTGAGTTTTTAATTTAAATGTGTTTTAAAGTTTTAGGGGTGAAATACAATTCTGATTTTTCATTGTATTTCAAGTTTTAATGAATTTCTGATTTATATCCATTAAATGTATTTTTCCTCTATTCTGATTTAATATTGTGTATTTTAGCTAATTCTGATTTACCTCAAAAATACAATGTTTGTAGTTAATTCTGGTTTATTTTACGTATTAATTCTGATTCAAGTTTAATTGTGTTTTTGTATTTTTTCCAATTCTGATTTTAAATAAAAAGTTTAATTAATTCTGATATTTTTACTTATTTTCTCTAACTTCTCTCTTCAACTTCTATTCACTTTTCTTCGCGCATTTATATTAGCTTACCTCTTTTTCTCGTTTATTTTCTTACCCTTCTTTTTACTTTTTCCACTTAACTACTTATTGCTATAAAATAGCTAATCCCCTTTTTTTCTTCTTTTTTTCCTAGTTACTTTATCGCCTTCAATTTTTGGGGTCGAGAATATATTTTTAAAGTAAAAGTCTTCCCTTCCCTCCCCTCCTCTTCTTTCCCTCTTCCCCTTCTAATCTTCTACAAAAATTTGAGAGGAAAATTATTTTTTTTATTAATTTTGTAAGGAAGGTGTCCTATCAACTAACTAACTACAACAAGTTCTCTCTAAAACTGACACACTTCTCCTCTTCATCAACAACAAACAGTGGCAGTCTCCCCCTTATTTTGACCACCCGAGAGCGACAACGATAACAAGTCCCCACGCTTTTACACTTTTCTTCTTTCCCTCTTTTTTTGATAACAGAAAACTGGGAGAATAAACAGAATGGAAGAGGGGTAGGGAAGGGAAGGAGGGGGTGCCAACGTCGCGCGACCAACCAACAACAACCAACACTTCTCTTCCTCTCAATTTACTTATCTTTTTTATTAAAAAAAGAGTAGTCCCCCCTCCTCTCTTTCCTCTTTTTATTGGCCAAAAATATTCTTATATTTATTTACTTAAGTATTTACCTCCACTCCCGTAATTCTCTGTTGCTCTTCTAAATATTATTTAACTACTTAATTTTCTTACCTTTCCTAAAAACATATTTTCTCGTATTGAGTGGGGGAGAATTTTTTTTTCGTTTATTTGCGCTTTGAATAGGGGGAGAAAACAAAAAAAAATTTTTTTTGATGGAGTGCTGTGGCCTACTAAATATTTATTATACACCTTTATAGCTTTTTGATAGAAAAAAGAGGGGAGAGGCGTTGGGGGAAGGGGGGAAGAAAGAAAAGTCCAACACCGTATCCTCAAAAATGAAGGGAAGGGGAATTAATATTTTTATGTTTTGGTTGGTAGAATATTCAACCCCCCCCCTCCCCTCTTGCGAGGTCTAAAAAATGAAAAAAATGTTGCCCGATTTGAAACCGACATCTGCGATTCTGAGGGATTTTTTAAATCAAATAATGATTCAAAAATTGTCATTTTGAAACGAAAAATACATCTTTAAATCCCAATCCGGACTATTAAAAATGGGGGGGGGGGAGGTAAAATATGCCAAATACATTCCTCATATCTGTCACTTAATTGTTTTAATTTTTGACTAGATATCGGATTTGAGGGTTTAAATGCTAGATGAATATCTCGAAAAATTTAGAAGATTTTTGACAACTTAGAATATTTCTAAACTAGAAATCTCCATCCTTCTAGTTTACATACTGTGATTTGTTGTCGGATTATGTACATATTGTCCTTCTTTCCTCTCCCATAAAAATGTCACTATTAGGGACACATTTCCCCCTCCAACTTTTAAGAGGAGAAATTCTCTTTTTAAATATCACCTCTGGTGGCCCGGTCAAGTTTCCCCCCTTCCTCTTCCTTTTTTTAATATTTAAGAATTTGCCAATATTTAATAGTTAGTAACTGATTGATCACCTTAAAGCATCTTCTCCTTGGGTATTTTTATTTTAATACTCCGAATAAAAAAAAGTTTGGAGGGAGGGGATTAAAAGAGAGAAAAAGGAGAAAGAAACATTTGTTCAATCCATTTTTCATTTATTTTTAATATTTTCCCCCCTTGTATTGTTTTACTCATCTGCTTGTTTTCGTCCTAAAAACACACATACAAATGATTGGCCGTCAGAAAGATTGATGGACTCTGTAGAAATTAAAAGAAAAAAATAGGCGTTTTAAATATATTCTGATTTATTACAACATTTATGTATTTTTGTGTTTGACCAGGCGGATTAAATAAGAATAGACGAGGGAATTTAGATATTATAAAATCAGAATTGTAAAATACAAAACATTAAATACATTAAATACAGAAATCAGAATAAAATACAAATAAAATACAAAAATTAAATACAAAAACACATGTTTTAAAAATATCAGAATTACAGAAATACTTTAATTGTCTAAATCAGAATTATTAGAAAAATAAAAATCAGAATTGTTTGAAATACAATCTTTTTAAAATCAGAAATACAAAATAGAATAATCAGAATCATGAAATACATAATAAACATAAAAACAGAATTAAACCAGAATTTGTATTTTATTTTATTCTGATATGAATGAAAACACAAACAATACAAATTATTTGTATTTTTTCAGACTGTTCTCAACTCTATGCACAAATACCAACCTCGTATACACATTGTTCGTTCAAACGATGTACATTCCTATAAAGTGGCTAATTGGTCTACAACTGTATTTCCTGAAACGGAATTTATTGCAGTCACTGCCTATCAAAACAGCCAGGCAAGTAATAAATTTTTTATGGTTTTCTGATTTTTGTTCTGATTTTCTTATAGATAAAAAATACATTTAGATAATTAAACATAAATACTAAAAGTAAGTATTTTAATAGAAATAGTATGGTAAATCAGAATTATTGAGACAATAAAACACAAGAATAAACCAGAATTTTATTTTCTGATTTGTATTTTTCATAATTATTTAAAAAATGCAAAAACCTTTACAAATCAGAAATACATAAAATAAAATAAAAACAAATCAGAATTTTAAAGAAACACAAACATATGAGTTAGAATTATCAGAATTTTTTAGTTGTATTTTCTGTTTTGTATTTCTTGTATTTTTCATGTTTTTATAAAACATAAAAAGTGTTGTTAGTTAAATTACCATATTTTTTAAAAATATTTTTCTTTAAAAATTGCCAAAAATGCCACAAAATTTATTTTATTTTCTCTCATAATTTATATTTTAAGGTCGTAATCCTTCCTTATTTTTAATCGTTTTCTTTTTCAAAATTTATGCCGAAAATATTTTTTTGAGTAAATTTAAGGATTATATTCCCATAAAATAATAAAAAGAAAAGGAGGAAAAAGAAAGGAGGGGATTAGTAGATTGACTGGTTGAATGTGTGTCTTTAAACACGGCGCATGTCGTAACCCTTCCCCCTTGAGGGAGAAAATTATTTTTTTTCTTTTCTAAAAATAATTTTTACGCCCTTTCCATGTTTCCTTCTATCAATCATCACCTTGCCGACTAAAAATATTTTTTATGATTTTTCAAATTGTTTTGCCCCTCAATCCACATGGGAAAACAAAGAAAAGGAAGCGCTGTGCAATTTTAGACTTAAGGAAGGAATTAAATATATCAGAATTAATAAATTATATTGTGTTTTTATTGATGTTTGCAACATCTTTTATTTACTTGTGTGTTTTCTTTGTATTTTTGTTTTATTTCTGATTTGTTTTTATTATTTGTTTTAATTTAATTCTGATTTGTATTTCAGCTTAAACTTGTTTTTACTTTTAATGTTTGTTTAAATTTCTGATTGTGTTAATTCTGATTTATTTTTTGTATTTCTTATTTTTAATCGTATTTCTGGTTTAATTATTATTTGTGTTTTTATTCTATTATTCTGATTTTCAATTCAAGTTTAATTATAAGTAATTCATGTTTTACAAAATTCTGATTTTGTATTTTCTTTTTCTGATTTTAATTCAAGTTTATTTTTTTTCTTCTTTCTCTAACTCATCTCCTCCCCATACAGTAGTTTTAACAACATTTTCTTTTTTATTTATCTTTAAAAACACAAAAACATTTTTCCGCTTATTTTCTACCAGTCTCTTTTTATTGGCTATTTTTCTTTTCACTTTGCGTGTTTTATCAGCTTTTTCCCTCTCCCTTCTTTTACCCATCTCCCTTCATTATTTATTCTCCTTTTCCTTTTCCTCTTTCCGCCATTTTTATTGTCTCTTTTTGGCCATTTTTGGGTAGTTTAACAACAACACAAAACACTTTTCCGGTTTTTAAAAGCTAAAAAATTATGAAAAGAAAATTAGTCAACTATATATTTATTCTTTTTTTCTAATTTTCTTTTCAATTTAACCGCTTTACGGTATTTATTTAATATTTTATGGATTAGTCCTAAGAGAGAAAAATATGTTTTTAATGAAGAAAAAAAATTTTTCTGAGAAAAAATTAAAGAAAAAATTGAAAAAAATTTAAAAGTAATTTAGGAGGTCTCTGAGGAATATTTTAACTCTAAATTGTTTTTAGAAAAGAAAAGGAGGGAAACTTAATTGAGTAGACACGCAATGTAATTTAGTGCTAAATAAACGAAATAAATAAACTTTAAATAAGTGGGAGAGTTTTGTGTTTTAGAAGGGAGTGTATTTTTTAATTCTGAAAAACCCAGAATTTTAAAACTCAAGAATACATTTGAAAACAGAATTTAAAAATACAGCTCAGAAAAATAAAATCAGAAAAGATAAAATACAAATCAGAATTAAACAAATGAATAAAACCAGAACTAGAAACGAAAATGCAAATTATCAGAAATTAAATACAACTTGGAAACCAGAATTTAGAAAAATACAACTTTTAGTAAATACGAAAATACAAAAATAAAAATCAAAAATTAAACTTTAATAACAATAAAACCAGAATTTGGAAAAATACAAATAACTAAATACAAAAAAATACAACTTAAAAATCAGAATTAATGAAAACACAAGAATAAAAATCAGAAAAACACAAAATACAAAATATTTTTTCAGATAACTGACCTAAAAATCGACAACAATCCCTTCGCCAAGGGTTTTAGAGACAGCGGTGCTGGCAAACGAGAAAAGAAACGTTTAGCTATACACAGGACAAACTCCTCTAGCAATTCAGCTTTACAAATTGCCAGAATTTTAAGTGGAAATAATACAAGCAATTTAAATTCTGAAGACGACAGTGATGACGATTTTGAAGATAATTTAGGGCCTACAAAAGCTAAAAGAGCAAAAAGTAATTCTTCCATATCTTCTAATTGTTCTAATAATGAAGGGGGAGGAATTATTGAAAATGGAAGAAAAAGAATATTTAATTTAAATAATAATAGAGAGAGGATGACTACAACAACTACAACAACTTCTATTGGGAGAGGAGGGGGAATAATGCATTCTTTGGTTTGTGTTTTTGAAAATACTTTCTGATTTTTCTGCTGAGAATAATTTTTCGAAACACCTAATTTTTGAAAACACATTCTGATTTTTAGAGAAATACAAATAAAATCAGTAGGTAAAAATCAGAATATAAAAAATAGAAAGTAAAAATACGTGTCAGAATTAAAAACCAGAAATATAAAAAGAAATACAAAATAAATAAAAATCAGAAATAGAGAAATACAAAAATTAAAAACCAGAAACATAAAACACAAACATTGTTTTTCTTCAACTAACATATAAAAAACACATTTTCTGATTTTAAATGTTTTTAAAACATTTCTGATGTTTTAGGAATAATTATGAATTTATCAAAACATGTTTCTGCCTAAAAAAGTTTTTAAATTTTCAGCCAGGATTTCGACCTCATTTACAAATACCAACAAATAGTAACAGACCCCCACCACAACTACCTCCTCCACCTTTACATCATTTCCCTCTACCTCCCCAGCAACAATTAATTTCTCCTTCTTTAATTCAACATTTATTAACCCCTTCAACATCTTCCCTTTCTTCCTTATTTCCAAATCCTTATCAACATTTAACAAATTTTCAAAATTTTAATAATAACCAACAATTGCCCTCTCCACTCATTGTAGCTTTGCAACATAAAATGGCCTATGCAAAACATCAACAACAATATTTAAACAATCAGCAACAACAACAAAATTGTTTAAAAAGAATACAACAACAACAAACATTAATACAAAATGGGGAACAACAAAAACATTTGGAAGAACAAAAACATTTAGAGAAACATCAAGAACAACAACATCAAAAACAACAAAACATTTTAGAAGAAAAACGTCAACAAGAACAACAACAAAACATAGGCCAACAAAAACATCAAGAACAACAAAACATTTTAATAGACGAAAAACATCCAGAACAACAATGTTTGGAACAACCAAAACAACAAAACAACATTTTAAAAGAAAACACAAAAACAAAATCATCCTCCTCTCCTATTTTACAAAAACAACAACAAGAAACATCTTCCCCTTTTGTTTCTAAAAGATTTCAATTTGATGTAAACTCTTTGTTAGAGAAAAGTTGAGAGAATATTTAATAGACATGTTGTGATTGGAAACAAATGTTTATAAGTTTGAGGGACACTAGAGTATGGAAATATTTTTTAAAAATTTTTTTTTGAAAACCAAAATATTTTTTTGAATTTTCAGAAATGAAATTTAATATTAAAAAAATTTTTCTTTCCAATCACACTACCAAATAAGATTCTTGATCATCTCCATCCATCCTTTCTATCCTCAATTTTTACGGGTTCAAATAGGGCGTGGTCCCCAATTTTTCTTTTTAATTTTAGAAATTTTTTTCTTTTTTTTTCTGTTGCTTTAGATATATGTATTCTTTATTTACTTTTGTATATATTAATTTACATATTTTGTATTTTCAATTGCATTTTCTTTTTTCTTCACCCAAAATATTTTTAAAGAAATTCTTCCCCAACACCATTCCACCGATGAAAAATTAATTTTTATTATTCCAAATTTTAACATTTTTCAATTTTTGTAAGACTTTTAAAAATTTTGAATAAAATAAAAGAATTTTTAAAAAATATTTTTTATTTGAAAAAATGTTGAAAAATTCTCAAAAAAAATATTTTTAGCCTGAAGGAATCGAACCATAGCCATTTTTCACTGCAAACCTAAACCACTATCCATTACACCAAAACGACCGTCTAGCAAAAAATTAATTAAATTGACTAAATTATTAATTAAAACTTAGAGATAAACTCTAAATAATTCGCTCAAGGAATTGTTTTCTAAAATATTTATTTTTTGGCACAAAATTCTTCTAATAAAAATATAAGTAAAATACAAGTTTTTTAAGTAATTTAAAAATTTAGATAAAATTTTATTTATCAGAAATATTTCTTAAAAGTATTCCAATTTGCACATTTGATTCTTTTAGTTGTGAGCACCAAGAACGAAGCTAAAAGATAAAACAATAAAAAAATTAGGATAAATTTATTTTTGTTCATACTATTATGTAAATGATTAAAAATCACCTAGAAAAACTTTTCTTTCCAAAATTGAGCGGAAAAAAGATAAATTAGGATTTTGGAAGATTCTTTTTGGAAGGGTTTTCATGGACAAATATTTATCCATAAGAGTTTGGTTTCTCAAAAATAACTTTCTTTCACAAACTTGTCTCCTTTCTTTTCATTTGGTATTAGATCCCCCCAATTTGGAAGAGTTAGAATTCTATTGGGCTATTTTAGTAAATATGGTATTCGCTTTATAAACAAGCACCCAAACATTACCAACTCAACAAATATATTTGTGGACACACTAAATTACTTTTATTTCAATACAATATTCTGTGATTGTTTTATGTTTTAATTTCACTATATCTAGTACAATTTAAAAATCCCTTCTTCCCCCTTTTTACCTGTTCAAAAGACCCAATCATTGCCCAAACACGCAAAGAACAATGACTTCTACAAAAATTAAGTAAAAGTACATCAACATCTATTTGTTCACAACAACCAAATTGTCCATTAAATGTATTACAGTATTGGGATCTAAAAATAAAGAGATTGAGTGTTTTTTAATGATTTCTCTTCTCTTTTTAAGTAATTTAATACTTTTATAGAATAAAAAATTATTATGAGAAAAAAAAATTTTTTTAATGTCGAGAATTCCAAAAAAAATTTTTTAGGGTAAGTGCAAATATTTTTTCCTATTTATTTTTATAAACACACAAAAATACAAGTACATATATCCCAAATGTCAAGACAAATAAAATCTTGTTCTTGTGGATATTTTAATAATTTTGAAGTTAAAATATAAAATATAAACAGTCAGTTCAGAACTCGTGTTCGAGTCAGAAAATAAATTCAAAAATCAAACAAAAAAATTTTAAAAATTTTTTTGAAAAATTCGTTTAGGCCAAAACACCTTGGAGAAATTTTTATTTTGATCAAAAACCGTTTTGGCACCTCATTAAAAATCAAAAATTGACTCCCTCCGCCTTGTTATTATTAATTTTCCCTCTTAGTCCAACAACAAATTCTCCTCTTCCCTCTTCAAAATTACCTCAATTGTGTCAATTTCCCAAAAGCATTTCTAAATTGTTTGTTTGTTGTGTGTAACATTAAAACATCTCTAGACTGATTTAAATCAAAATTTTGTTGTTTTGATATAATTGAAGAAGAATTACTACAACAAGTATTCCCTCCCCCTCCCTCTAAACTTAAATTTGATGTTTTAAAAGAATCTAAAGATGAGGATGTTGATAGATGTGAAAGTAATTCTTTTTGGAGAGAAGCTACTGCTGGAGTTAAATCTGATTCCTAAAAAATAAAAAAATTGAACTCGTTTGGACCAAATTTCATTTTGGTCAAATAACGTTTGAACGTTTTTTAGACTTTTGAAGAAAGAGGATACAATTAGACCTCACCAGGGCTGTGCGCTAAAATGTTCGCGTGGCGCGCCAACAATTTTTAAAAATTTAAAAACACGCCAAATGCCAAAAATCGGCCAAAAATGGACGCCAAACGCCATGACGCATAGCCCTGGACCTCACAATAATGAACAACCACTTAATGCTGAAAGAAACGTATCATGCGAGGAGTATTTTACATAAAATTGAGGTTCTCTATATTAAGGGTAGCCTATAATAAGGTTGTTTTTAATTTTACCTGAGAATTATTAAAATTCTGAACAGACAAACACATTTCAATAAATTTCTCAACAACTAGCAATAATTGAAAACAAAGTTTGTGTAAAGATTTGTATAGAAGGAACTCCTGTTAAAAATGAAAACAATTAATATAATATTAAACCTTGAAAAAGAAGAACAGAACAAATACCGTATATGCTCGAATAATTACCCTGGGTAATTATTGTTTCGACCTACCGCTAGATGGGGTAATTATTTGAGAGGGGGCAATTATTTGAGAGAGGGTAATTATTCGAGCATATACGGTAAACAAACAAAACAACTAGCAATTAATGTCAAAACAAGAAACAAAATAAAAATCAGAAAAAAATCAGAATAATTATCAGAACCAATCAGAATACCATTAGAACAACTATCAGAATAAAAATCAGAACAAAAACACAAATCAGAAATCTAGAACAATAATCAGAATCTTTAGTCTAACAAACAAAAATCAGAACACAAACAAAACAAGGTCAACACAACAAAATTAAAAACAACAAACAAACACAACAAAGAAATATACAAACAGAAAAGAAACAAAATAAAAATCAGAATAATTATCAGAATAAAAACCAGAACAAAAACACAAAGCAGAAGTCTAAAACAATAATCAGAATCCAGAAACTCTCAAAACAAAAATCAGAACACAAACAAAACAACCAACAACAAAACAAGGTCAACACAACAAAATTAAAAACAACAAACAAACAAAACAAACTTGATTTTTAATAATTTGGAATTGTTGGTTAAAAGAATTATTAATTGTTGATGTTGTTGTTAAACCAGACGTTGTTGTTGTTGTTGTTGTTGTTGTATCTCCAAAACTATTATTTTTATTTTCGGCTCCACTAATTAATAATAATTTTTGTGATGTTTTAACCATATTAAGAGCCTTTAAATTAAAAAAATAAAAATTTTTCCACACAATTTTTTTCCTTTTTTATTTTAACGCTTTCCATGTGCCTTTTATTTTGTAATTTTTTTTAATTTTTGAAATTTGAGATTAAAAATAAAATATAGGTTAAAAATGGACACATTTTCCCTCTCCCTTTATTCACAAAAATGGAAGGATTTTTTCCTTTTATTTTAAAGCAATAAAAAATAAGAGAAAATGACTCCTTTCTAAAAATTGCCAAGTGAAAACAAGAAAAATAAATAAAAATACCGACAAGAAAAAAAATCCCAAGAGTAAAAAAATGATGATGATGACCGGTTAAAAATGAAATAATAAAGAAATAATGAGAGTAAATTATTAAAGAAAAGGGATTAAAATTTAAAATAAAAACACACAAGGTGTATTTTAAATAATTATCAGAAAGAGTAAATAAAAGAAAATACAAAAGAAATACATTTTAAAAATCAGAATATTAGAAAAAGAAAATACAAAAATCAAAATTCTTAAAAGAAAAATACAGAAAAAAACAGAATTTTGAGAAAACACAAGTTTTTAAACTGTCTATATAAAAATCAGAATTTTGAGAAATTAATAAATGAACAATAAAGAAATACAAAAATCAGAATTCTTAAAAGGAAAATACAAAAAATCAGAATTCTGAGAAAATACATGTTTTTAAATGTTTATAAAAATCAGAATCCTAAACAAAGAATATAAAGAAAAATATACAAAAATCAGAATTTAATTTTTTCAGAATTTAATTAAAACAAAATACAAACTTACCCTTAAAGATTGTTCATAATGTTCATTAAACGCCTTAAAATTGAAAAAAAACTTTTAAAAATCTGTTAAAATAAAACAAACATCAAAATGTTCACGAAGTTCGAATAAAGCAATTTTTATTGAATCGAGTAAATTAGAAGAATTAATCTAAAAAATTATTTTTTTTCAAATGTTTTTAAAGAAAAACTCACAAATTGAGAAGATACAAAAAGGAAAGGACATTCAACAAATTTTAAAAGAAAATTTAAAGAACGTAAAAATAATTGGGAAATATCTGATGACATTTTTTGTTGTTGTTGAGAAGAATTAAAGATATCCAAAGAATCTCTCAGAATACGAACAAGAAAAATACTTTTCTCCTTAAAAAATAAACTAAAATATTTTTTAAAATTAAAAAATATTAATTTACTCGAAAAAGTTGTGTTAATAAAATAATTGAATTTGAAATTATTATTCCATTTTGATCGTTGTCTAAGCGAGAAATTAAGTTATTCCATAAATGTTCAACCTACAAATGTTTAAAAATTAATATTAGAAATAAAATACAGATAAGAAAACACGCAAATCAGAATTATAATATTAAAAAAAATACAAAAGAAAACACAAAAACCAGAATTTAAAACAAACAAACCAGAAACACAAAAACCAGAACACAAAACGAACAAAGAAAAAACAAAAACACCAGAATCTACCTAATTTAAATCAGAACATACATATGAAAAGAAAAAATACAAAAGCAGAAACCAGAATTATAATAAATATAACAAAACACAAAAAACATATGAATCAGAATAATAAACAAAACAAAACAACAAAACACAAACATATTGAAATCAGAATTTAAAACAAACATAAAAAACACATATTTTTACTAATAAATTATTAAAACACGAACCATTCCAGAAATATGATGTGAACATTCTAGTCGCAAATAATTGTTTTGTTGTTGTTGTTGTTCTTCATCAAAACATTTTGTATTTTGTTGTTGTTTAAATTGTTGTTGTTGTATTTCAGAAAATAAAGGAATAATATAATGTGTTGTTGTTGTATGTAATGAATTTGAATGTTGGGAAGAAGATTCTGCACTAGAATTTCTTCTTCCAATAATTTTGTGTTGTCTTGTTGTTGTTGTATTTATTGAAGGTGATATTGTGGATGTTGTAGAAGAAGAAGGGAATTGTTGTTGATTTTGTTGTTGTTTTCTTGGGGATATTGAAGATAACAAAATTTTTGAAATTTTTTTATTTTCTTTTCTTCTCATTACCACCATTTTGTGTTCATCCATTAACTGATTATTCTCTTGCTTATCACCCCCACATATTCTCATTAAATTTGATTCATTTCCTCTCCTTAACAATTCACTTTCACGTCTCAACTCGCTCTCTTCTTTTCTTCCCCCCACAATTTCTCTTCTTCCTCCCATTTCTTCCACATCTTCTTCTTCAACATCTTCCCCTCCTTCATCCTCCTCTTCAATATTTTCTCGTTGTTGTTGTTGCTCTCCTTCCGAAGCAAATTCAGAACTACTTTCATCACTATGATGTGTTGATTGTATTGGTGTACGATCAGAAGAAACATCATTAGAATCACTAGCACCGCTTAAAGGTCTTCGAATTAAGTTGAAGGAAGATTCTCTTTCTCCTCCTCCTCCTCCATCTCTTCCTCCTCCCTTTCTTCTTCTCCTTCTTATATTTGTAGCTATATTTTTGTGTAACCCCCCACCTCCCCCACCTCCACTTCCTCCACCAACACTTTCCAAAGAAGAATGTCTATTACAACAACTACTATTAGTCCCTCCACTTCTAAACGATTTTGGAGAATAAGGATCATCACAACGAGTATTATTATTTGAATTATTACTATCCAAATCATTATCTTCATAAAATTCTTCCTCATCATCACCAAGTTCGTCTTGATCATTTTGTGTGTTTATGTCGTTAATTTCAGAACAAACCCTGTATTTAGATAGAAGAAAAAATTTATTTAAAAGTTGAAAGACTTTCACGCCTATGATACAAAAATATAACGATGTAGCCTCGTTAAAAATTCCAAAATGAGTCTAAGACGAGGTCAATGTATTGGATAAAGACTTGAGTTTCCTGTAGCCAAAACTCAGACCCCTACATCTTAACATTTCCTGAGTTTAAATCCTAAAATCTTAAATTCCAGCCATAGGATCCAGCCAAGTTGAAGCCCAGAGTCCGGACTCAGATTTTAAAAAATCTAGAATTATAAAACCCAGAACTATGAGGATACTCTATCTAATGGTTTAAACCCCTTTCTGAAATCCCTACGATTTTCTTGCCAAAAACCCCGACCCGTCCCCCGACATGCTCTCCCTGGCAAACCTCGATCCCCGAGGACTACAAAACAACAACTCAGACGTCTTAAAATTAAATAAAAAAATCTTTTTTATTCACCTAGGTGTTCTCATTGTAGATAACCAATTAAAACAACTTTCAGCAGATTCAGACACAGAATCATGTTCAGCTTCAAGGAAATCAAATTCTTTAAAAACTCTAGGGAAAGAGTCTGTTGTTCTCAAAGATATTAATTCACAACTATTTGCACTAGAATGGTGGTCTTGTTGTAATAAATTTCCTCCTCCTCCTCCTCCTAATGATGGTCCTCCTCCTCCTCCAAAACTTTTTGGACTTGACATTCTATCGATATTTGGTTGTTGTTGATTTGTTGTTTTTGTTGAGTAATCATCTTTTGATTCTAACTTTAAATTTGATTGTTGTTTTTGAATATTTCCTCCTTCCTTCTCATCAATATTTATAGCAATCAATTGATCTTGTTGAATATCAGTAAATGATTTTGATAAAAGCTGGAAAATTTTGAAATAAATTTTAAAAATTTGAATTATTGATAACAAAATGGACAACTTTTAAAAGTTAATTTAAAAAATCCATCCATTTCAATAACGAGCCCTATCATAAACAAAAACTTGTGACAATTCTTAGTCTAGATCAGCCCTGATCCCTAGCACTATCATAAAATCACAACTTTTTCTAGATTTAAATAATAACCAAGCAAAAGCTATGGATCAGGGATCATGGCTAATTTCGAAAATCAGGACTGATTTGATTTTTGTAATCTGATTTCTAGTTCTTCGGTTCGGCTCCAGATATCATAAGATTTCCAATACTCCCAATAATTTTTCAAAAATTAATTTTAACCAAAAAAACATACAGAAAGATGTCTAGTTGCACCAATAGGTAGTCCAAAAGTTGAAAATAAAGTTAAAAGCTTTTTTCTGATCTAAAAAAAAAGAAAAAATTTCAAAAAATTTTAAGCACTCACCTTTTGTCTTGCACTACCAAACGAATCCAAAGAAGACAATTTATCAACACTAATTTCATGTAAAAATGGTTTTTCAAATCGAATTTCAAATTCTGGCTTTCTTTTAGCCAGAAAATCTTTCTTTAAAAAAATTTTTAATGGAAAATTTTATTTATTTTTTACCTCATTTTGGGAAATTTTATCAACAGAAATAGCATTCCATTGCTCCAAAATAACTTTAAAAATACGCGAAGCTTCTCTAGAACTTGAACCATGAATGTGTTTAAAAATTGTTTTGACAATCTATAAATGTAGAAAAAAATATTTTTTTGTACTAGAAGGGTGGATAAACTGTATTAAAGATGATAATTTTGTTCCTATTTTTGGGACCCTTAAACTTTCTTTTTAAAATCTTTTCTCGTACCTGCCCTCATATATGCTTACCAGGGGGGATCTAGCCATCTTTCTTTCAATTTCTCCAAATCGGGAATTTATTTTTTAAGTCGGCTAAATCCCTGATATTTACGTATTAATGCCTATTTTCAACTTTCCTTCCTTTTTTCTTCCAGTATTTTTTTAAATTCGATTAGCCCAGATCTGTTAAACATCATTATTTGTCTTGTACTATGAGTCAATATCTAGGGCAATTTTCTCAACTTCCCTAAATAAAACCGGACCTGGATTTCTCGTGAATTAAAGTTTAGCTCAAGAATATTAAAAAGAATTAAATTCCCCAACTATGTAAATACCTGAGAATTAAAATAAGCTGGAGGGCAATTATTTAAATTTCCATAATTAAATAATAACAGCAACATATCCAATAAACTTGAATGTAAGGCTATTGGACTTCTTTCAAGCATTTCAGTCAAAACAATAATTAATTGAAAAGTATCAGGTTTAAAAGCATCCAATAAATAATTAATTACACATTTAGTCCATTGGGGGTGGTCACGAGGAAATTTTTGTTCTCGATATTGGTCCATCATCTTTTAAAGAAATGAACAAAATTAATTTTTAATGCGAAATTTTTGAAAAAAGGGAGATTTTGTATTACTCCCCAAAAAGGGAGTAGTATAAAAGATCCCAAAATGGGGAAGAACGTAAGAGATAAAGAAAGTTTTAGTAAAAGTTTAGCCACCGGGCAGTATTGAACCTGCGATCTACTGACAGTTATTGCTAAGCGCTTTCGCTCACCATATACAGGAACTCAACAACCTTTTAGATCGTTTAAATGCTCTAAGGTGAATCATCCTTACAATAATAGTGATTTATTAACAAGTTCTAGGAGCTTAGTTCACGATTGGTCTTTAATCAATCACCTGTTCTTAGTGCCCAAAGGTAGGCAGAAAGGTCTGCATATCTCCTAAACCTACGGTTCAGGTATCAAACCCAAATATCGGGTATCTGGCCGAAAAAGGTATCAGGCCTGAAATAAAATTTAAAAAATCTCAGGCATGAGTATCCCGAATTTTCCAGAATCCGCCAACCCTACCTAGCCTTCACATTTATTCCCCCTCTTTACTAAATCTAGCTCCTATAAATAAGGCAAACTCACAGTAATTAAATTAGAAAGAGGATGGTCAGAAAAAGTATCCAAATTAACGCCTTTTTCCTTTGAAAGTTGATCAAGTTCTGTTCGACAATGCTAAAAAATAATTTTTAAAAAATATTTTTTCAATAAAAAAAATACAGTAGCAATAGACTGTGCAAGTTTAGAACAGAGGGAAGTTGGAGAATTGAAGTTTTGAATACAATAGGGCAATGAAGCTGGAATAAAAAATTAAAAAAAAATTTTTTTTCAAAAAATTACCAGTCACAATCAAAGCAAAAGATTCTTTTGAATTTGAACAGACTATTTTTTGATTTAAATTTAAAAGACATTTTGAAAATATTGAAATTGAACACTCATAACCGTGAAAAGGGTAGAGAATACCTGCAAAATAAGAACATAAGAAGTTTGTTTAAAACAACAGAAACAAAACATGTTTGTTTAGAGTAAACAAAGAAACATGTTTAGAAGAAACACAAAATATATGTTTATGTAATCTTTGTTTGTTTGTGTTTTAAAGAGAAAAAACAAAACATTTTAACAAAAACAAAACATTTAACTGTTTAAATGTTTTGTTTGTTCTAAACATGTTTTTGTTCAAATTTTAAGTTTTTAATTTGTTTGTGTTTTTATGTTTTGTTTCATGTTTTAAAAAAAGTTTGTTTGTCTTTATTTCAAAACAAACACACATTCACAACATGCTTGTTTAGAATAAACATAACAACAAAAATTGAAGAAACATATACCTTTCAAAGCTAAAGCAACAATTTCAGTGTTGTTAGGCAACTCCCAACTTTTATTTACAATTTCCTCTAAACGAACAAGAAATTCAAAACGTTGGTTTCCACTAGCTTGTAAAATCTATAAAAAATTTTTTTTTAATTTTTAAAAATTTTTTCACTCCCCACCTTATCAAAAGTATGTAATCCAATTAAAAATTCATTATCTATATTAGATTCCAACATTAAAAGAGAAATTGTTGCAAGTTGAGAAAAAGCTAATATATTTTCTTCAGTTAAATATAAATTTGTTTCAGTATTTATTTTTGGCATTGATGCACTTTTACTTCTTTTTAATGGAGTTTTGTTGTTTATATCAAAATTACTTGAAAGTAGGAGAGAGTGTCGAATATCTAAATTATGAAAAATGCTCATGTAAGATGGAAGAGAGGGAGATCCAAAGATCCTATCAATAACTACCAAGAGGTCTCAGAATCGAAACTTTCCCAGTTTTGTTTTTATTTCTACAAAGGGACGTTGGAAGAAAAAACTTTTTTAAACAAAGACTGTAAACTTCCCAAATCCTCAAGTATTAGTCAAATTAAAAGATTATCACCCCACCTTTCTTCTCCTCCTTTTTATTTGCTTCTAAAGGCTCCCAAAAATTCCTTGTATAACTTATTGAACGACAATGTCCATTAGAAAATGTTTTTGAATTGCTATCCACAGATTGTACCATTCGTTGAAGACAAATAAATAATTCTTTTTGAAAAAAAAATTTTTTTTTCAAAATTTTAAAAAATTACCAATAATAAAGCTTTGTGTTTCATCATTATTTTCAGAAAATATATCGACTAGACGAGAAATTAATAGTGGAATAAAAGGTACAGGGCTAGTGCCCAATGAACCAGCAATTTGAAATGAACGACCTAAAATTTGTTTCAGAATTTTAATAAAACATGTTTTTAAAAATCAGAATTTTAATAAAACATGTTTTTAAAAAAATCAGAATTTAATTAAAACATGTTTTAAAAAATCAGAATTTAATTTGATTTTTTAATTATTGTTTTAAAAACTTTAAAACATGTTCTCAACATGTGTCATGTTTTTAAACATTTTTTCTCATGTTCAAACGTGTTTCTCAAGTTTTACTTAAAAACAAAATTTCAGAAATAAATTTGAACATTTCAAAAAACAATTTTTAGAATTTTAGAAATATAAACAAGCTTAGAAACATGTTTTAAAAATTTTAAAACATGTTTTTAATTTGAAAATTGCTTTCACTATATTTAAAACATACCAAAATAATGTCTATTTGAAATATTAAAAGCAAAATGAATAGCAAATTGAGTCCAATTATTTGCTAATTCTGGTAATTTTGTTTGAAGAAAATCAACTAAACGTTGAACGAAACGTCCAACATATTTAGAACTTTCAGTAATCCAACATCTTTGGGTTGTATCTTCAAAAGTCCATAAACTTGTATTTCTGCTTAAAAAAATATTGGGGAAAAATTAATAATTAAAAGGTTTTTGTAAGAAATGTTCTTCTGATCTTGGAACTGATTAGGTGAATTATAAAACTCCCTAATCGGGAGAAGAATTTTGAAAAAATCAATCCTAAATTGTTCAAATATTCCCAGCCATAATCTACAAAAAAAGGCATTGCAAACCTACAGGTTACATGTTTGCATTTAATAAAGGGTAGGTATTCTTGAAAAAAATTTGGGCTCAGATATGGTAAATCCCTCATTGTGGCACCTCGAGTGGAAACCGCGAACGTTTCGAAATATTTTCATCATTGCCCAAATATATCCACAATCTTTCAAAAGCAGAAACCCTAAGCGGAATCGAACCTCCCTCGTTCACCAAGAAAGGGGAAAACCAAGCCACTTAACCACACAGCTCTAACATACTTGTTTGAATTTATAATAGATAAGTAATACAAAAATCAGGTTTTTTTTATCGCGACCCCTTTATGTCATAAGGATTTCAACTTTTTTTTTAAATTCAGAACAAATCGAAAAGCATTGGGATTCAAAAAATTAAGAAAACGGCCTCTTCCACAAACCCCCCCCCCCCCCCCCCACAATTTCACTTGCTAAACTTGAATTTTCAAAAACTCACTTTTGAGAAAGACAAAACAATAAACATTTTAATAATTCAGTTTTAGAACAAAATAGAGCATCTACAGCAAATAATTGTTCTTTATAATAATTTGGAATTAAATTTAAATTATTTAAATATTTTTCTTTATTATTATTTAAATTATTGTAAGGAGAATTTCCCCCAATACTTTCACTTGCTAAACTTGAATTTTCAGCATTATTTGTTGTTGCTGATGTTGTTATTGTTGATATTCGATTAATACGTCCATTATTTGTTGTTGTTGAATTATTTAAATTTAATCCAACCTCATCCAGATTTGATTCTTTTATATTTTCTTGATTTCTTAGCTAAAAAATTAAAAGTCAAAAATTAATTTAAAATTAAATTCAAAACCCATCGGATACGGACAATATTGAAATTAGTTAAGTCAAAATTAACAGGATACGGTCTCGAATAGAATTAATCGTCATATGTCGCAGAGGTGGGTCGGAACAGTAAGAGGTGTCGGAAATCGGAAGAGCCGGAAATCGGAACTGGCTCAAAAGTAGGAACTCGGAAATCGGAAATCAAAATTTTTTTCGGAAATCTGAAGGAAAAAAATGCCGGAAATCGGAATTCCAACCACCTCTGATAATCGAGATCCCCGTGACCCATATATGATACTTAATTATATTCGAGACCTTTATCACTATGAGACCTAAATAAATTTACATCAAAACACTTGATAAAAATTTATAAGAATAATCAGTATAATAAAAATTAAGTGTCCCTAAAGATAGATACCAGAAAATTTTAGATTTCAGATTTAAACTTTAGCCAATATTGGAGAAATCTACATTTATAAAAAAATATTTTAGAAAAAAGAGACTAAATAACCATAAAATACGATATTAGATTTTAAAATTCGAATTTATTCTGAATTCGAAATTCTTATTTTTCAAAAAAATTATTTTATGTATAAAAAATTATTTTTCTCTTTTATAAGATTAAATACTTAAATAAGCTGTTAGAAATAGGATTAAAAAAGAAGGATTAAAGACTTGAGTATATAATTATACCGAAGTCCTATGGTTATAAGGTTTTCGAATAGAAATAATCTTCATATATGGATCGCGGGGATCTCGGACAGCAATTGGTGTTGATTGCTGATTTTGATTGCTGATTTGAATTGTTGATTGAATTGAAGATCTCGAACAGCAATCTCGAACAACAACAACAGCAATCGAACAATGCTTCGAAGCACGTATGATGTAAATGATGTAAAATTAGAAAGGTACGAGTACTTAGAAAAGCTTGCAAATTTAAAAAACTGAAAAGCTTGCAAACTTGCAAATTTAAAAGCTAATTTTAAATTTCCAAATATTCGAAGCAGAGATCCTCGTGATCCATATATGACGATTGTTAATATTCGCGACCCCTATCACTATATAACTTCGTTATAACTTTATTGTCATCAATTTAGAACCAACAGACAGGGATTACATACTAATTACGGCAATTAAAATCGTAGCAGTGAACTAGATCCAAATTTTGTAATTTGGAATTAAAAAATAAACAAGTAGAGCTTTTTAAAAATATGTAAAAAAAATTAATTAATTTGCCTGATTTTTAAGTAGTGTTGTAGCAACTTGAACAAGAGAAACATCATCAGCTATAAACATTAAACAAATATTAATAATTATTTGGCGTGAATGGAAGCAGATAATTTTGTCATTAGAATCCAAATTAATAACGGCAATATGTAATAATTTTGGAATATAGTCATTCCAACCAATTGAAGTTTTTAATCCAATTAAATCGCAAAGTAAAAAGAGTGACATATGACTTCTAAAATTAAAAAAAAATATTTCTAAAATAGAAAAGGTAAAAAAAGGAATTATTAAATCCATGGTAGCAGTTAATACTTAAGGTCGGAGGTAGACATATAAGAGGTGGGTCGGAACAGTCAGAGGTGTCGGAAATCGGAAGAGCCGGAAATCGGAACTGGCTCAAAAGTCTTAACTCGGAAATCGGAAATCAAAATTTTTTTCGGAAATCGGTAGGATAAAAAACGCCAGAAATCGGAATTCCGACCTGTATGTAGCATGATAGTAAAGATCGGACGGGAAGTATCGTATAAGAACCGAAATCAATATCTCGAAAAAATCGAACATGACCGAGATTTTTATTCGAGATCTAATCTCGTTCTGATCTAATAAATAAATACGTAGATAAATATTGGGGTTGTTCGAAAAAATTAACTGTTACCCCCTCCCCCCATTTTTTGTTTCGGTTAAACGATCATGAAAAACCCTATAGTAAATATTTAAACGAGAAAAGAATAGACTTGTGGACTCGATTAGACTTGGAATCCACATATGTTATTCATTTCTCAGTAGAAATTCAAAAAAAAATTTTTCACCTCGAAAGCAAACATCCATCATTATTATTTTGTGGTTGAAAAAGTAAAGAAAGTCTTGAATAATTACCACCATATGGAGGCATTGGTAATTGTTTTGGAATAATTTTTAATAAAGAATTTAATGTTGGAGTTGTCGTTATATCTTGATTATTATTTATATTTTTTTCTTCACAAAATTCTTCCTCAATTACTTCTTCATTATTATTATTTTCCTCAATTTTATTTTCAAAATTTTCTTCTTTTTTTGTTTCATTTTCCCAACGATAAAATGGAGGCATTTCTGATCGACATAAAAAATGCTTAAATGGTTTTCCAACATTTTCTAAATTATTTACAAGTAATGAAACAAATTCTTCACCACAAGCTTCAAGAATATAAGAGGATATTTTCTTTGCCTTTAAATTTAAAAATAAATTCTGATTTTAATTTACTAAATTATAAGCTAAACAACTCGTATGTTTGCTACAGGTTTATATAAAATTCTGATTTTTAAATTTGTAAAATTTTTACAAATTCTGATTTGTAAATTCCGACTTTTATGCGTTTGTTTGTAAAATTCTGTTTTATGAATTTAAATAAAAACTTGTGTTTTGCTAAAAAGAAATCAAAATTCTGATATTTTTAAAAACATGTATGAAATCAGAATTTTATCCAAATAAAAAACACAAAACATGTAGGGTCACAAACATGTTCATATAAAATTCTGATTTTTAGTTGTAAAATTTTAAGAACAAAATTCTGGTTTTTAAAATGATGTTTTGTTTACATTCTGAATTCTAAAATTCTGATTTCTAAATTCAAAATAAAAATTCTGATACCTTCTTTAAAAACAATATAAAATCAGAATTTAATCCGAACATTCTTCAAAACATAATTAAAAAATTGCTTTTTTTCTCTAACTTACCAATGGAAGCATGTTTTCTAACGACAGAGAAATCATCATAAAAAGAAAATGAACAATAATAGGCAAGTTTGTTGTTTTAAAATTTGTTGCCAAACATTTCCATAATTCTCTAATTTCTTTATCATGTTCACAACTTAATTTAGCCGTTAAAAACAACAAATTATTTAAAAGTAATTGTGTTGCTTCTTCTGAACCCCAACCATTTTCTTGATTATTTTCATCTTCTTTTAAAGGTAAATAAATATCACAATAATTATCAACCAAAACAATATTTTTTATCCATTCGTGCAAAAATATTAACATTGATACTTGTCTATTTGGACGTGCAGTTTCTATTCTTGAACAAATTTCTAAAATTAAAAAAATAAATTTTTTTTAATTTAAATTAACGTAAATATTCTAATAGAAGCCCACTCGATGAGAGATATTGAAAAATACAAGCCCAGGCTTGCTTTAAAATTTGTCTCCCAGGGCTTCTATTAGAATATTTACGGTATTTGGGATTAATTATAGGAAAATCAATTTGGGATTTTGGTAAAACAAAATTTAAGTTTTTAATAAAAGTGAAACTTTTTCTTCACTTTCGATCTCTCTTTAATTTCCTAATAATTACAAAAAGTCTCCCTATTATAAAGGCACAAGAAGATAAATCACAACCCCCCCCCCCAATATTTCATCTAATCCGAAAACTCCCCCTTTCCTTCCATCAGTCTCGAGTTAAAAATAAAAAAAATAATTTTTGGATAACTCTCTATCAATAGTCACACACAAGAATTTAAAAAAAAATCTACCAGAAAAAATAGGCATAGTAAGTTGAGAATATTGTTTAGCTAATTGTTGACTAATACATGTTTGGCTTATTGAAAAATAACTTGAAAAAAATTTTTAATTTTGTTAAAATGAATTTTGGGTAAATGTGGAGATTACTGGTCACAAAAAAAATGAGGAAGTACTTTTTCTGATAGTTTTGAGTTTGCAGTAAGTAATCGAGTGTGCTGACATGAGTCGGGTCCGGGGTTCAAAATAAACAAATTCTAATCTCAGATTCGGACTCAGCACACTCGATTACTTACTGGCAAACCTCAAAACTATCAAAAAAACACTTTTTCCTCATTTTTTTCGTGTCCAGTAATCTCCACATTTGCCGAATTTTTCGTCTTTCCTTACTTTGGTTTCAATTCCAACTGATTAATTAACCTAACATTTCTATTATGTTCATCCAAAATTGAAGATAAATTTAATGGGGATAAATTAATATCCAAAAATTGTCTTTTTAAAAGAGAAATAAATAAATAGGTTGTTTGACGAATTGAAGAATCTTCTGCATCTGAAGCAAATGTTCCACAGAGGCATAAAAGTGAAATAAATTCACATGGATATTCTCTTTAATTAAAATTTTTTTTAATAAATTTGGGGGTTTGGCATGATCGTACGTCCCATATTATTGTGGAAAGTTTAAATTTGACAATAAATTTTGCCTAGAACAATGCCCGGCCATGGAGATTTTCCCCCTATTTTTTAAAATTTCGTCCATATTTATTCAAAGAATTTGTAGTGAATGGCTTATTTCATATTTTTCAATTCAATCGAGTTTCAAAGTCAAACGAGATCCCGCAGACCCAAATATGATGATTATTTCTATTCGAGCTCCTTATCACTATAATACTTGATTATAATTAGTTTATAAACTACGGGCAAGACCTGTTACCAGTGTGTAAGGTATCAAGTCATGGCCGTAGCAATGGTAACAAGTGCTACGGCATTACAGTGGAAACAAGAATTACACTGGTAACAAGTCCTGCCCTTTCTAAATTAATTATAATCAAGTACTATAGTGATAAGGAGCTCGAATAGAAATAATCATTATATATGGATCTGGGGGATCTCGGTAGACTTTGAATCTCGATTGAATTGAAAAATCGAGATTCAAAGTGGTCGGCACATCCCTGCCACAGAACACTTAGTGGGGCATGACAAACCCCCCAAATAATTTTTAAAAATTAAAAAATAAAAACCTTTGAGAAAATAGCAAAGCCAAAGAACGAAAACAACGTGAACCAACAAGCTCGTCTTTGATATAACACATTTGCAAAACTTTTTCAAATAATTGAGGATAATTTTCGTTTAAATGGAGCATTGTACAAAGCAATTCTTCACAAATTCCGTTAATCTTTTATTAAAAAATATATTTTTAATATGAAAAAATATTAGAATTTTGGAAGGACGTAGGAGAAACTTCTCATTCTCCCTGGATATAAGCCTGATTTGTTCGAACATTGCAGTTATTTATAGGCCAGTATAGGGTTTTCTTGTAACTAGTCCTGGGTTTTGTTTGTCATGCCCAAAATTAGGGTTGCCGTTTTCGAGTCGAGCCGACGGTCAAGGCATTTTTTCGAGTTTGTTTCGGGCCGTACGAGTCGGTCCATTTTGGGAACCCTACACAAAATGCCAGCCAGATCAATAGATTATTCAGCCTCTGACTTGGGATTTTTAAAATAGTATCTAATGTAAACTCTAATTGTACAATGCTGAAAAAGCGTCCCACAAAACAATATTCTTTTTAAACATATTTTTACGGATATTATTTAACCTAAGATACATATCTATTAGAGATCGAGATTTTTGAAAAGCTTGGACCTGTTCATGAAGTTTGATTTATTGACCTGGCTGAATCCTGGGCCTGTAGTCCGGGAAAAACGCAGGTACAGGAAAACCCCAGGAAAGTCAAAAAATGCCTGGGCCTGGACTCTGGGTACAAGAAAAACCCAGGCCTTGGTCCAAGCCCAGCTCGATCTTTAATATCTATTAATTAAAACCCAAAATATTTTTAAAAAATTATAAAAAACCGTAGAATTATTAGAAGACAACAAAGCTTCTACCCATCTCAAAATATAATCTTCATCTCCAAATTGTCCTTGACATTCAAAAACACTTCCTACACAAAAAAGTGCACACATTGCTTGAATTGCTTTTTGCTCAACATGAATACCGATATCATTTTCTTTTCTTAAAAATATTTTTTTTAATTGGTTTTGAAGGGGGGTAACCTCAAAAATGAAAATTTAAATCTAAATTTTATGGAATACTTTGTGGAATTTTGTCATTCCTAATAAAAAAGTAACCAAAAATCTACGCATACATTTAAAAATTTGAAGGGAAATTGAGAGGTGTGAAATAAATTGGGGATAAAAAAAAGGCCTACTTGGAACGACTCGGTAATGAAAATAGCAATCCCTAAAAGAATTGCTATTTAATTGCTAATTTCAGTTGCTAGTTCAATTCCTAAACACAAAAACTTACCAATGGAAGTCTTATAAAAAGTGTGGAATAGAGAGAGATAAATTAAAAAAAAGCTTGATCTTGATACATGACCAATTTTTTGAATTTGAGCCAAAGAAAATCAGAAAATCCCAAAAAAAACTCTGAAAACACCTCAGAATTGACTCTGGACCCGTTAATATCTAAATCAAAATTGACACCAAAATCATACTTAAGAGAAAGGATTCAACTAAATTCAACAACCTTATCCCCAATTTCTTCATTTTATTTCCTAGAATATTAATTTTTAGAAATTAAAAACCTTCTATTATCATTAGAATTTGCCAAAATTCGACTGCACCAAGAAAAGAAGAGGAAAAATAATGAACGACGCAAATCCATTGGTAACAAATTTTCGCGCAAATCAACTAAAATTTTGGATAAAAATAGAATTTTTAAAACCAAAAAAAAATATACGTGGAACACTGCAAACAATTTCAGTAACGACTTTAGCAAAATGTATTCTCATTGTTTTAACATCACGAATCTGAGAAAAAAATTTTATTAGAAAGTTAAAAAAAGCTTTGAAGGTTTTGAAGGTTAGCCCTTTATTATTGGTACACCACAACATATCACGAGGCCAATTTATTGCCGAGCTATTTCTTCTTCAAATTATATTTCAAAATTATCGAAATCAGGACCTCGACAAGCTAAATCGAACTACAAGGGCCCCTCAGACCCTGGCTACGCCCTTTGTCGAACTATACCATGGTATTCCGGATTCGATAATTTTGAAGAAAGCTATAGCTAGGTGGTACATTAACCTCGCGGTATGTTGGCCTGCTCGCCTTAATCATAGTTTAGAGGAGGCATGCTCCATGATACGGATATATCCGCTGATACGGGTTAATTCGTGACAGCAGGATATGAAGACAAGGAAATTTATGTGAGAATTTCTGACTAAATTCAATGTAATGGTTGATTTTTTAAATAAAATAGGAAAAAATATTTCTGCCTCCCCCCCCCCCTATAGGCCAGGGATTCTGCTTACATAAAAAAATAAATTCACAATTTTAGAAAATCGGGAAGGCAGACTCCCTATGAAAATTTAAAAAAACCTTTTTAAATTTACCGTTTCAGATTCAACATGAAAACGAACAGATTCTATAAATTCAAGCAAAAGAGGAGACAAAGAACCAGAATGACGATCAAAAAATGAATGGTCAAATAATCTACGAGTTAGAGCAAGTTCAAGAATTCGAACTGAAAATAAATGAAATTTTGTTTAAATTTTAGAAATAACTAAAAGATACAGAAAAAATTTGCGGATTTTTGACAATTAACAATAAATTTTAGCTGGATTAAAATTTTGAATCAATCCGGGTTTTATTTATTTCAGGTTAAGGAATGAAATCAAAACAGAAATCAGAATCTTCTAGTAAAAAAACTACAAGCCAGTAGGCAGGAAGAAATGAGGATTTTCGGTTCGCTTCTTCGGTTAAGTCTCGGATAACTTCATAACTAGGGTTGGGGGTTTCGAGTCGGGCAGACGTTCGAGTAATTTTTTTCGTGCTTCATTTTTATCGGGCCTGCCCAACCGAGTCTTTTCGGGCCAAAATTCGATGCCCGACTCGATCTTTCGGAATGGACCTCCAACCCTATTGGGGGGTTTAATTGACCAAAAATTAATAGACCCGAAAATCTCTTGTAGATTTTCTGACCACTCCAATATCTAGATCCGAAAATAAAGTCCCCAAACTTCCCCCTAAACACCAAAATTTAATTTTCACAAAAGAAAAAAAGACATACGCAATTGCAATCTCAAAGCGTCTTTCCTCTTTTTTCTTCTTAAATTTGTCTCGTTTTTGCGTTCACCAACTTCTCGTAAAATTCCTTTTAAATTAAATTCTTCAAATAAAAGCCTATAAAAAATAATTTCTTCCGATAAAAACAAACACAAAACAAACTCAAAACATTCAGAATTCATTGAACCCATTCCTAAAACAACGGCGTCTTTAATGTCTGTAGCCTCCCAACGAATCCTTTAAAAATTAATGAAAAAATTAATTAAACGAACGGTCGGAACCAGGGGTGTGCCGAAACAGATTTTTAAGAGCGAAAGGTGAAAGTCAATTCCAAAAAAGGCGAAAGATGAAAAGGAGAAAGGCACACCCCTGGTCGGAACCAACAAAAAGACCCAAAGAATTAGGTAAAGTCTCGATTAAGAAAAAGTTTTTAAAATTTTGGTTGGTTAGAGGCACCGACCGATAAGAACTGACGAAAATGCCGTAAATCGAAACTAGTCAGAGATCAAGAAAAAATTCGAAAATCGGAATTCCGACGACCTTTGGCTAGAGGAGAAAGGAGCTGACAAAGCGATAATCCAAATTTAACAAGAAAATATCCCTCGTTACAATTTTTCTCTTTTTTCCAAACAAAAGTGGGCATCTCATAGTAAAGTCTGCCCTTTTTAGAAGTATTTTTTTATTAAATTTAATTTACATTATCGAAGCTTTTTGCAAAAGTTGAGAACAATTCAACAATCCTGTCCTTGTCATTTTGACTGAACTTATCATTGATTTGTTTACTTCAGATGAATCACAGCTTCTACAAAAACATTATATTTAATGAAAAGCTCCCATGTGGAAAATGATCAAGAAAAAAAGTTGTTTTTAGAGGAAATTCATGCTGGAAACCAAAACCCTAAACACAAAAAAATCTCACGTTCCAAGGGAAATATATCGTAAATGCTCTAATTAAAGCCCGGGCCTAGTAGAAGCCCATATACTCACCCAAGGAGACCCATAGACAAATCCCATTCCCTAATAGAAGCCCATATCTAATATAAGCCCATCCAAATTGAAAAATAGACGCCCATGGCTTTAATTAGAGCATTTAAACGAATTCTCAAAAAGCCTGAACCGCCGTAAAACCCACCAGCAAGGATGGGTCGGATTACACTAGCTCCCCTTCTAACTTTTTTCGACCCGAAATCGAAATCGGATCAGAAAAATTTTGAAACCCTGATCAAAACCCGACCCGTCCTTTTTCTCACCAGCAGGGGTGTCCGCAATTGCGGATTGCGTGGTTTTTTGGAGTTGCGGACTGCGGATTTTAAAATTAAAATTGCGGATTGCGGCTGCGGAAAATTTTTTTCATTTGCGGACACCCCTGCTCACCAGTCCCAAATTACACTGCACCCTGAACATTTCAAAATTAATTCTTGCTTACCCCATGAAAGGAAATTTGGTTAAAAACAAAAAAAAATAAAAAATAAACAAACGGAGAAAAACTTCTAATTAATGAAGGATTTGACAAAAACGTCGTTTTTGATTGGAAAAGTCCAAAAACCATTACAATATATTTTTGCCACAGACTTAAATAATTTTCATGGCTAAGTATATCTCCGCATAATGGCCAATTTGTATATCTACTTTTACTGCTTCTTAGAAGAGAACTTCGATTTTCATTTTGTGGATTACTGAAAAAAAGATTTTTAAAAATTAATTCAAATTTTTAGAAAAAATACTTTGGGTCAATTATCTGATGACAATAATTAAAACGAGTAAGCAATGCTGGCCAAGCAAACTAAAATTAAAAATTTTCAAAAATTTTCTTAAAGGATGTAGCAAGAAAATGAAGGCTCTTGTATTTTTTAAGATCCCGTAACAAAATGGTTAAAAGTTATAACCATTTCACAATAAAAAGTCGAGAGTCTCGAGCAGGGCTGGGCGCAATTTGCAGTGCTGGGCGCAAATTTGTTTTTTTTCACTTGCGGATTGCGTTTGCGGATTTAAAATTAAAGTTGCGGATTCCAATTGCGCCCAGCCCTGGTCTCGAGTCATGTATAGTAAACATTGCTCCCTTGTTAGTAAAGTGGGTTAATAGGCTTTACGTTATCTGGCAGTTTAAATAATCCAAAAAAATTCTTACAGATATTGCCACTGTGCATTTTGACGGAAGAAAACGATGCTCAGAAAATCCAGAAAGAGCACTAGCCCAAACATCCCAACGCAAATATTCATTTCCATGGTCTTCATTTACCAAAAGCGGATCAGTTCCAACATTTGATACAATCTCACAAAATGAAGCAAAGTCTTTGTGCCAAGTTTTCTGGAAAAGTACTTTTTTAGTGTAGTTGGATAGGTTTTGGTTTTGATCAAAGGGGGTCAAGGGTTCGAATCCGGTTGACGGAAATTATTTTTAATATTGAAGGAAACATGTTCTAACAAACTTGGAATGCAAATGTGGGTACTTTTTATTTATTTTAAAGAGTTCTGAGGGCAATCCCGATCAGGGCTGTCCCGGATTGCGTAAATTGAGTAGTTTTTTTGGACTTGCGGACTGCGGAGTTAAAAATAAAAATTGCGGACTGCGGCTGCGGAAAATCTTTTCCACTTGCGGACAGCTCTGCTCCCGATATGTCTCTACAAAAATGACAGCATAGCGTCATTTCCAAAGTTTGGCATTTCAACAGCTTTTGGGGGTTTGGTATTTCGTCGTCCTAATATTACAACTCGTTCCCTTTTCATATATTAAAAAAACAAAAAAAACCTTTTCATTCTCAGAAACATGTTGAATATATTTTTCCATTACATAAGGTGTTGCCTCATCCAAAACTTCAATTATTGGCGTCTCATAATGCTTAAATCAGAAAAATTTTTAATTTTTTAAAAAATTTCAAAAAAAAATTAAAAACCTGTTTTTGTGGAAAACAATCCAAAAATCCTTTAACTTCGTATAATAAAGAAATTGCCATTCTTTTAATTTGTGGCCTCAATTGGCATAAAAGTGTTAATGCTAAACCTTCTATACAATGAAGAGCAAAAGCAGTAGCACTAATATAACGTTCAAAGGATGTATGTGAATTGGTTAATTCACCTTAAATTAAAAAAAATTTTTTTAAAGAGATGAATTTAGATTTTGTCCGCTCAAAGTTTCTATGCGACAGGCAAAAGAAATTTAGAGTTAATATTTTTCAGAATTTTCTTTTAGGTCAAAGAACCACAAAAAACTGATTTAAAGCATGCCTATCTTTCCACAAAAACATAGCAAAAAGTCCTTTAGGAGTTATTTCATTTTATTTGTCAGAAAGTCCCCAATTTTAGACGCGATTTAAGAAAAAAATTGAATTTATTAAATTAATTCAATTTACAAATTTTAAACATACACAAATTCTATCAAATCCTTTAAAAACGAAAATTAAGAGTTAATTGTGAAATTAAATTTTTGAAATTAGTCAAATTTCAACAATTAAAAAATTAATATGTAAATATTAAGGTAGTCAAATTCGGAAACGAACCGAGAAACCGAGGATAAAGGAATTTTTAGTGTTAGTATTGAGGTTATCAGGTTAAAACCGAAAATGAAGAATCGCGAAGAATTTTTTCCGATCGGTTCCGAATATACAAAAATTTTCCAAAATTTTCGTTTGTCAATACATATTGTTCGAATTATTAAAAAAACCAAAACTAACAACTTTCCGAAATTGAAGATTGAGAACTAATACCAACTTTATTTGTTGAAAGTTTTAACATAATCGATTCATTCTTTTGATGTTCAATAAAATTTAATTTCCAAACGGAAAGTAATTGGAGTAATAAACGAACCATTGATTCTAATAATGTTGGAAATGTGTCCTTAAAAAATTTCTTTTAATTTTGTGAAGGGCGCTATAATACCAAGCGCCAAAATACGAAACACTTTAAAGCTACCAAAATAACAAACCGAGAAAATTACCGCAGAGCTATAACTTCGTTCAAAATTGTCAAATCCGGGACGATCTGGTATGGTTTGATTCAATCGTCGAGGTGCATCGAATCATACAGGGCCGTCCCGGATTAGACAAATTTGAAAAAAGTTATAGCTCTGCGGTACGTTGGGGTGCACTCGTTATGTTAGAATCACGTTGAAGTGGTTAACAATCCGTATTTTGGTATTCTAACGTGCCTTTCGGGGGTTTGGTATTTCGGCGTTTGGTATTATGCCATTCTACAATAATTTAAAAAACCTGTATTTGATTAATTAAAAAACGAAGAAAAATGTGGAATAAATCTTCTCTCCAATCTGGACATTCAGCAACCAAATTTTGAAGTGATTGGTAGGCTGTTAAACGAATTTCTTCATCTACATGAACACACATTCGAATAACAAATTCTATCAAATCCTTTAAAAACGAAAATTAAGAGTTAATTGTGAAATTAAATTTTTGAAATTAGTCAAATTTCAAGGCCGTACAGGAGGAATAAAGTAAACGACAAAGATTTAGTACCTCATTATAGCCACTGAAATCAAACATTGAATAGGCACATAGCATTCTGATTTTTATTCCGAAAAAGAATTGTTAACAGTCAAATTAAAATAATTTTCCTTCTATTACCTTGTGTGATCTATAGTAAATTCGGAATATTCTGGTCTAGGATAAGAGTACACAAAAATAAGAGTGGACAGGTTTTGATTAGAGACCGGACTGAGACGAGATCTTGATCAAAAACCTAGGTTATCGAGATCAAGAATTTTTCGAGATCTATATCCCGATTCTCGTACAATCCTCTCAAAATCAGTCCGATCTCTAGTTTATATGAGTGCACAGAAAAGAAAAAATTTTTTTATTTTCAACGCAGCTATGATCCTCCAAAAAAATCTCCCAAAAAATTTTTGTTATTAACTTCTAAATCAAACCTGATGAGACATTGGATCAGGTAGAAAACGAGGAATAGCAGCAATACAAGTTCGAAAAAGATCCAATTTTGCCCTCATTTCAGAATTAATAACTTCATTATATTCTTTTCCACGAACATGTGAAGCTGTTAACATAAATGAACGTCCAATTTGGGCATCCAAAGTACGCAAAATTGAGTCAAAAGCCTTTCTACATGCTGGATAGTATTGTTCTAGACCGAGGGAAATTGCTGTTTCGATTGATAGTGGTTGAGTCAAATAACTTCTTTTTTGGCGTTGAATTGTTCCAAAAGGTACAAAACCTTTTTAAAATTCGATTTAAAAATTTAAATAAATTGGGAGGCATTTGCCGCCTTTTTGACCGATTTCGCCCTCTTTTTACCCCCATTTTGAGGGCCATGCCCCATTTTGAATCCTGTGAAATCCACAATTTTGGTGATTTGGAAAGGGCCACCCTGGGTGGAACAGATTTCAGAAAACATAAACAATTTTCTAGATTATTGCGGATCCTGGGAAATCACGGATATCTACATCCAATATCAAAACCAAAAAAGTCTGAATATCCGGAGTTGTTTCGGATCAGAATCCAACCCTATAATTGATAGTTCAACCTCGATATGGGCAATTGGGTAAATCCAATGAAAATTTTAAAAATTCTCAAAAAACCTATAGATCTCGGCATTCCTGGAGGACTTTCATTTTGTTGTAGTCCATCAAAAATAACCATTAGAGCACGTATTCCAATATTCATACGTTCAGGATAAATTGAAAGGGTTCTTGATGAAGCTCTAGAACATCCCAAAAGGTCATAAATTATTTCCTAAAATTTTTAAAAAAATTTAAAAAAAAACCTTAAAATAAAGCCAAACTCTAAACGCAAAATCAATTCTATATTGAGAAATAAAATGAATTATTTTGACAAAAATATTGAGAGGAGCATCTCTTGGAACTACATTTCTTGAACCTCTAGGGAAAAGACTTGCACAAATTCCTTCCAAACGGCTACGAGTTACGCTATTACTTTCACAACTTATACGAACAGTGTAAACCCTAAAAAATTAATTTAATTGGGGAATTGACGGGATTAAAAAAAAGATTTACAAAAAAGTACAAAAGTGAGTGAATCGTAGATGTCGGCAAAATGCATTTTCGGGATCACGTAACACAATCTTTTCAGCATTATGTGCGGGGCGGATCCTGCGGGATTAATCCCGTAAATCCGAGCAATCCTGCTTGGATTCCGAGACAGGGTCCAATAAAGACGAGTATGGGATTCCGTCCTGCACCGACCACTAGAGTATGATATGATATTGTAATGTTAAACCATCGAAATGTCAAACATTGCAATGCCAAGGTTATTTTCCTTTGTTTGGCATTTCAATGTTTTTTGGTATTCGATACGCTCCTAAGAAAATAGAATATAAAATGTTAACCAAATTAAACGATAAAGTGATTCCAACGCCATTCGTGAAATTCTTGAATCTTTATTTTTGAGATTTGCTGAAAAAAATTTATAGAATTCAACTAAAATTCTAAATATTTACCTAGTGTAAGATTAAGAAATTGAACCCAAGTAGAAAGAAAAAATTTATTTTGACTGATGCATAAGAGGCAAGTAAGTAGTGGGTATGCTGCCTGAAAAAATTTTTTTTAATAAATTAATTTTTGGCCTAAATATGAGTTCCAGGATCTAGAGTAACTATTAAATTTAAGAATTTACTTTAAAATTCAAAAATAAGTAAAAGTTTAAAGAAATTTTTCAATTGTATTCCCAACGTCTGCAACTTTTGTCTATTTTTTATACTATGTGAGAATAACTTTCGGGTAGATAGTAAAAGATTTTGAGGAGAACAACCGAAACGAATGATAACCAGTGATTGGAAATCTGATGGAAAATTTTGAATTTGTTTGTATTGATACCAAGGGCGTAGCCAAGGGGGGGCTTCTGGGGCTAAAGCCCCCCCCCCCCCCGAAATGGGGAAAAGGGAAAAATTTGAGGAGGGGATTGAGCAAAAAAGTAAATTTTTTCGGCCTACGGCCTTCGAAATTTTAAAAATTTTCGCCTGCGGCGCAAAAATGGAAGAAATTTGGCTTCTAGGTCTTCAAAATCCAAAAAATTTTCGCCTGCGGCGCTGAAAAAATGAAAATTTATGTACAAAAAAATTTGCGTTCGGAACGCCAAAGTGAACGCCAAAATTTTGGCGCACATCCAATTTTAGCCCCCCCCCCAAACCGACCCCCTGGCTACGCCCTTGATTGATACCCTGTAAGAATTTTGTTAAAAAATCCAACTACCGATAACAATTTAAAATTTAAAAAAGATAAGAAATAAACCAATTTATGCTGCTTTTTATTAATCAAATCATATGTTGGATTGTAAAGTTTATCAACAAAAGCAATTAAAGCTGGAACGTTTGCTTCAGTTTTTATTTGCTACAAAGCAAAATTTTCTTAAAAAATTTACAAAAAAAATAATCCAAACCGCAGCCATAGGTATAAGTATTTCAACTAATAATCCAGCCAAAGCATGCTTCAAATCTTTTTGTTTTAAATCAACTTCAAGGTAGTAAGAACCAATTTCTTCTAAAAAAGCGATGCCTTCCTCCAATGATGATATTTCGTTTGTCTGTTTTTAAAGATAAAAATTAGAAAAAAAATCTGATTTAAACGAGAAAAAATTTTAAAAAATTCTGAGTTAGAGGTGAGGTCGGGGAGAACATTTTGGAAAATGGGGGTGTCAGGAATCGCAAATGGCTTCAAAATCATAGTCGGGTGTTAAGGGGAAACAAAGACCAGAAAAAAATTGCGAGATTTGTTTGAATATTTTTTATAAAAAATTCTGTTTAGAGGAAAAAATCCCAAAACAAAAATACAAAATTCTGATTTAAAGTAGATGTGGTCCCCGACAAGTCAACTGGAAATGGAAAACGTCGAGGAATAGTATGTTGGGGATAAGAGAATTAGCTTAAAAATCATCGTCGGGTGAAGAGGGGGAGTATGGGACCAACCTAATTTAAAGGAAGAAATACAAAATTCGTTTAAAGAAAATTCTGCTCAAATACTAAAAATAATTCTGATAAATTAAAATACCTTAATTCTAAAATATTTCATTCCCATTAAAAGACAAATCACCGAATGTGTATTAACTGGTATTTCTTTGCGTAATTCGTTTAAATTGTCAATACAATATTTTTGGATTAATTTGCAATGGGTTTGTGACAAGACACCAATTACTTCTGCAAAGATTTCAGAAACTAGAAAAAAAATAAAAAAATTTAATAGCAGAAAATCCACAAATAAGTTTTGTCCGCAAATAAATTTTTATCCGCAAAAAATTTTTTTTGTCCGCAAATTTAAAAAAGTGTCCGCAAATTGAAGAATTTTGGCTGTAGTATAGTATACCGGTGGAAAGGTTCCGATATAAGACCCATACCATTCGATTCGTCTCGGCGAGCTGAGTCGAACGGTACCACTCTTTTTTTCCGGAGATGCCTGTGGACCGAGATATAGGTCCCCGAAAATCGAAAAACCATAGGGGGGAGTAAGCACATTTTTTGGGATGAAAAATTCGATTTTTCGAATGATAGCTCATTCGAAAGAGCTCCTCGAGCTGAGTCGGATGACATGAAAATCAACGAAATCTGATGTGATTTGACCGAGATACAGACCTCTGAAAATTGAAGAACTACAGGGGCGAATTTTGGATAAAAAATTCGAATATACAAATGATAGCTCATTCGAAAGAGCTCGTCGAAATGAGTCGAAAAACACCAAAATTATGGCGATCTAACAAGTTTGGAACAAAGTTATGATCGTTTGTTTTGGCTCCTTACCTATGCCATCCGCGGAGTTTTTGCTGCTACGGAAGAAGCTGGGCATTCCCAAATTATCGATGATAGGAATAGGATTAAGTTACAAGCCCAGACCCAGCGCCCGTAGACTCCCCGCGAGGAGCGTGCCGCAAAACCCCGCGCGAAGCGCGGGGTTTTGCGGCACGCGCCTCGCCGACGCCCCATAGGTTTACGTTGACCATTTTGAACCTGTTTATCTTGGCTCAGACGCAAGATCTCGAGCTGATTTTGGTGTCATTCGACTCAGCTCGAGGAGCTCTTTCGAATGAGCTATCATTCGAAAAATCGAATTTTTTATCCCAAAAATGTGCTTACTCCCCCCTATGGTTTTTCTATTTTCGGGGACCTATATCTCGGTCCACAGGCATCTACGGAAAAAAAGAGTGGTACCGTTCGACTCAGCTCGTCGAGACGAATCGAATGGTATGGGTCTTATACCGAAACCTTTCCACCGGTATACTATACTATATCCAGAATTTTATCCGCAAAAATTCTGACGCAAATTTTTATCCTCATTGTCAACAAATAAATTTTGTCCGCAAAATTTAAAAAATTGTCCGCAAATAAAATTTTAGTCCGCAAAAATTTTTAAAATTGTCCGCAACAACAAAATGCAAAAAATTGAAAACAAACCTATCAAACTATTATTATAATTAATTCCAAAAACGGATTGGTCCTTGTAAGATATTTGATTGAAAGAATTCCCAACAATAAAATTAATTTGTGTTTGACATTCTGCTGGATGGAAGTGGACTTGAAGTAAAATTTCGATTAAAACCACACAAAATAAATAGCTAGCAACAAGTGTTTTCTTTATGGCACGGTCTCTGACTTCTCTGAAAATAAAGAAGAAAATTTAAAAGTAGTTCGGAAAAGTTGAGGATCTTGGTTTATAAGGGGGGATCAAAGAAAAGGTATGGATTGCCAAAAATGTTGGGGTCGAAGAATACACTGGGTTGGGTGCATTATTACTTCAATGTCAAAAAACTAAAACGTGGACATCATTTTTAAGCAAATCACTTGCAAAAATAGGAATTAGGGTTGTCGTTTTTGAACCGGGCCGACGTTCGAGTCGGTTGTTTCGGGCCTAATTTTTTATCGAACCGGGCCGTTCGGGATTTTTTCGGGCCAAAGATCGAAGCCCGATTCGATCTTTCGAACCGAACCGGGCCGGCAACCATAATTGGAATAAAGAAGTTCCACAAAAAATGTAAGCAAAAAAATCAGACACTTAAGAAAAAAAAGTAAAAATAATTTAAAAATTTACCCGACTTGGCTGATAGAAACTCTCTGTTGATGCTCATACCATTTAATCAAAACGTTTAGAACTGAAGGCAGACAAGTCTCGCATAGTCCAAAAAGTGTTCTTAACAGACTATTGAGATAAGAATCTTCTCCTCTTTTGAATGATTTGTTTATAAGTTTGTCCTAAAAATAAAATTTTAAGGGAAGAATAGAGATCAAGTTGGGTCGGAGTCAGGAATGGGTTCTCTTTCTCCTACATCCACCGAATTCCCTTTAGTCTCTTGCTTAAAATGAATAATGGCATTCTATCATGGGACCTAATTGTCCTGAACCAAAAAGAGCCAGAATTTATGAACTGATAGTATTTCTTGAACTCAAGGCCCAGTATCCAAACCATATTAATAAAACAAACTCAAGGTCAAGTCCTGACAAACCTCTAAAAATCTCAATTTCTAGTACTGTCTTTTATTGCGAACAATTTTTGCGGACTTTTTTACAGCGTTTGCGAACTTACAGTTAAAAAAAAGACCGCAAATTTAATTTTATGAAAAGTCCGCAAAAATTTTCAGTAAAAAATGTCTAAAAGAAAAATCAGTTTTCCTTTAAAAGTCCCAAAAAAATTTAAAAAAATACCAAAGGTTCTTCATCAGCAATTTGAGTTAAACGCTTCTCAAAATAAATAAACATTTCCTCCATAACATATTGAACTGTATAACGTGCAGGAAGTATTTCCAAGTCAGACGAATTTGAAAAATGTTTTTTTAACCAGGGAAGTTTAATAAATGATTTTAAGTCTTCCTCCATAATTTAAAAAATGCTGAAAAATAAATAAAATTTTGTTAGAAAGTTAGACAAAATTTTGAAATAACGGAAGTTTTAAGGGAAGCCTAAAGTGAAACTTGGTTTGTATTAGTCAGTCAAAAACCAAGAAATCCAAATAGAAAATCAGCTGAATAGGGAAAATTGGAACAGCCCAAGTAGGCGCGCAGCCATAACGGCGCAAAGCCATAACTTGCTTCAAGATTTCCGAAACTTACCAAATTTATTATTAAACGACTCCGCTCATCGAGCCATAGAGATTGGTAACAAAATTGCTAAAGGTCAAGAATTTCCAGCAAGTTATGGCTTTGCGCCGGTATGGCCGCGCGCCTGCGTGTCCAAGTTAAAATTAATGATTTTTAAATTAGAGATTTCGACAAAATATTTTCTCGTGACACTTTGAAATTTTAACATTTCAAGGTAAGGGACGTTTCAGAGTAGAAGGTTCAGAGTGTGGGGAAATGGTAGAAATCGAGTTATTTGAGGGGGAATTTTGAGACGTTTACACCTTCGTTTAAGTCAGTTATCGAGTGCGCATTTTTAAAACTAAATCTAGTAGACCTTTTCGGCAATCCTTAAAAATGGTAGGAAATGATCTTTATGTAGATTAGATATTTTAACTTAGACCTCTGAAGTTTTTCTACTCTTTGTCAATGCATAATTAAAAAGCTTTTTGTTCTTGTGGTGAGCAGGCCAACACTGCAGAGCCATAACTTCGTTCAGGTTGTCAAATTTGTGACGCCCTGGTATGGTTCGCTGCGCCACGACGAGCTGAATCAAACCATACCAGGTCGTGCCGGATTGTACCATTCTGAACGAAGTTATAGCTCTGCGGTAAGTTGGGGTGTACCCGTTCTTGTGTATGTGATGTATATGGCCAATCAAAACTGTTAAATTGAATAATTAACTCACACAAATTAACATATAAAAGCAGTATAAAAGGATAAAGTTTTAATTCAACTTTATACAGTTAAACAACGATGAATCTTTTACCTGCTGAAACAAAACTTGACATCTTCAAATGCCTCAATTTCAACCAATTGAACAACTTTCAACTGTTAAATCGTCATTTTTGTGAGTTGATTGCCAAATACAACAAGGAATTGGCTATGAAAGTGTTCTATTCTGTTGAGCTGGTTGTTTGGAAAAATTGTAAGGGGTTTTAGATTAGTACTTTATTAAAAGTTTTTTTTTTTTTTACAGATGTTTGCAAGGATTTGGAGTATAGTCTTAAAGAATTAGATTTCAATTTGAGCGAGGAAAATAAATTAAAGGTACATAATTGGTTCGACCCTATCCCAAAAGAAGGGCGAAATCGTTTTTTGATTACCTGCAATGAAAGGAAAAATGGAGACGAACGGACTCGGACAGACGTCCGTATTTGGTCTGATCCGAGTCCGTCCGTGTTTTGTCCGTCCGTGTTTTGTCTGTCCGAGTCCGTTTCTCTCCATTTTTCCTTTCATTGCAGGTAATCAAAAAAAAACGATTCCGCCCTTCTTTTGATATATGGCCATTGGTTCCTTTGGCTATAAACTTTTATTTTTTTAGTGGAAAGCAGCAATTAAGCAACGGATTCCTTTTTACTTTTATCACAACAACAACTCTCTTCACAAAAATTTTGATGTAGCAGTTGATGATTATAAACTTAATGAAATTGCAAATTTGTTTATTGTATCAAAAGGAGAAGGTGAATAATTTTTTTTTGATAGTGGCAGAGGTGGGCTGGAACAGTCAGGGGTGTAGGAAATCAGAAGAGCCGGAAATCGGAACTGGCTCAAGCGTCGGAACTCGGAATTCCTACCCATCTCTGGTTAGTGGTTGATTTTAGAAGAAGCTTTTTTGTTATAAATAAGCTTATATTTTGGGTACACCCCAGCTTACAGCGAGCCCAACTTGTCGCAGAGCTATAACTTCGTTCAGAATTGTCGAATCCTGAATACCATGGTATGGTTCGATTCAGCTCGTCGAGGCGCATCGAACCATACCAGGGTATCCCAGATTCGATAATTCCGAACGATGTTATAGCTCTGCGGTAAGTTGGGCTCGCGGTAAATTGGCCTGCTCCCTTATATTTTTAGCTTTTTTTTAATTTTAGAAGGAACTTCGCCTAAATTTCTTCAATTGCAATTAAAACGGTATCCAGAAACTATCGAAGAAATGCTCATTTTTCGTTACTGGCTTAAGAAGCTATCCTATTGCTTTATTGAAAACCTCAAATTTGAACAAGGATTTATCAATCCGGACATTCTAGAATTATTTTTTGGGGATTCTCCGTTGAAATTCTACACAAAATATTTTTATCTATACAATAAAGGAGGCTATTGTTTTCCTAAAGGACTCGAATTTATGTACCATTACGTTGTTATTCGAGGATTTAAAGGCGGTACTTATCAGTTATACACCCACAAACTGTGTGCCAGCCGAATTTGATCGGCTTCAACTTTTCAATGTTTGATCCAATTTAGATAAATTTTATATCAATCGAAAGCCCTCGATAGGCTTTTTTCTATAGGATATATCAAGTCTGATCACTCGATACTTTATGGATATGTCACCCCCCCCCCTCCTATTTTGAGTCTCAGAGTTTTCCTTAAACGTAGAAAATGGTCAGAGATTATTTTCTTCTCCATGTCAATCATTTTCTTCTTCTTCAAGTATTTTGCTTGTTTATTTTGCCTTTTCTCATATTTTGTACTTACATTTCACTCATTTCGTTTCTTCATTTATCACATTTCACTTATTTTGCTTGAAGAAAGAAAAATGATTGACATGGAGAAGAAAATAATCTCTGACCATTTTCTACGTTTAAGCAAAACTCTGAGACTCAAAATAGGAGGGGGTGACATATCCATAAAGTACCGATCACTCTAAAAGTTATAACACAATAAGTCCAGTTATTTGGTGTTTTTCAAACTTACCGGGTTATAACATTTTAACGAGTGATCAGACTTAATCCACCAAGTTGGAAAAAAGATGCCGCTTATTGAGGGCTTTCGATTGATATAAAATTTATTTGAATTGTCTCAAGCTCAAAAAAGCTATAGGCAATCAATGTCGGATGGCACTCAGTTTGTGAGCGTATAACCGATAAGTACCGTATAGGCTTACACTATGAAGATTCTAACCGGAAAATGTTTGGCGAAATGGTAAAAGATGAGGAACGTTATTTCCAAAAATTTTCATTAGAAGAGGAAGAAAAGAAAGAATTTTGTAAGGTTGTGGAGTATCAATTGTTTGAAGTCGATAATCCAATGGAAGATGCAATGTTGTATTTATGTTTCCGTATTGGATCTAAGAAGGCATTTTATTACGAAACTGTGGGAACTTTTGTCTGATTTCTTAAAAATATATAATTTTGTTGTGTTAATTATAATGTTCGATATTGTTTATTTTTCTGTTGTAATTTCGCTATAAATATGTTTATTTTGGGTTAGGGTCGTTTTGGCGCCGAGCCGTTTTGGCGCGAGAACAAAAAACTGGCACTTAGGCGAGACCTAACTTTATAAAAATTTTCTCAAATTTCTTTAACATTCATGACTACCTCCTCCAGAAATTTCAGAATTTTTTATCGAATATTTCTGAAGTTAAAAAATACGGTACCACGTTTCTTAAATTGTAGCCTTAATATGGTAACTTTATCTTTTTTAATTTTTCCCTCGATTTGATTAATTATTTTTTGTATTTTTGAGGATAGGTGACGAATTTGTGTATAGTTTTGTTGTTGTTGTGTTGTGTAAAATTTAATAATTAATCAAATTGGAAGCTTTTAAATTTTAACAAAAAAGTGTAATTTTGGATGAATGTGTTGAAAAAGAAATTGAGAAAATTTGGAATTTTTGTGTCAAGTTTAAATATGTGTGTGTGTGTGTGTGACAATAAATCATTGAACGATATTACATATATCAAAACGACCTTTTTATATTTTTAAAAGTGGACAACTGACCCTGTAAATAGTAAATAAAATAGGTATGTAAGGGGAAAAAGGAGGTTTTATTTTAAAAAAATCTTTTAACGTTGACCAATTGTGTCTGTTTTAATAATTACTTTTTCTCGATTATTTCTCCATTCCCTCGAATAATTCTCCATTCCAGGGATGGGTTGAAACTAGAGATCGGCACGGGAGGGATTTCGGGCGGGATTTTACGGAATCTTGTCCCGAAATCTCGGGTTTTTAGCGACGAACGGGATTACTGGGAAACGGGAATAATCCCGCGGGATCCCTCCCGTTCGATTTTTTCAAACTCAATCCCGTTAAGGGATCCCGGAATTTGCCGATTTCTAGTTGAAACAATCATTCCCTGCCGGGTGGGGGACATTTCAGTCCCGGGACGTTTCAGTCCCTAGCTCTATAACTCGAGAAGGTTCGAGTAGTTTTTGGAATTCTTGGTATTGTTGGATAGAGGATTAATTAAGCTACAAAATAAGCTAAGGATCGAAAAATTTGATCGACAGGTACTAATGTTATGATCAAAAAACATGCAAAAAAATGACTTTTTTAAAAAATGGCGGTTTTTTGATAATAACTTCATTATCAGTTGATAAGATTATTTTATCTCTGGTATCATTTTGTAGAGAATTTAATCCTCTATCCAATGATACTAAAAGTTTAATAAATTATTAGAAAATTTCCGAGTTACAAGCTCGGGACTGAAACGGCCAGGGACTGAAGTGGGACGTTCCGTTCCCTGCCCACAAATACCCTATTTCATGCTCAAAGTGTAATTTTGAAATGCGGGCGTTATAGCTCAGTGGTAGTCTTCTTGACTATAAAAGATCCTTCGTATTTAGATGTAAAGTTCGAACCCGCGCTAATTTTTTTCCACCATTTTAAATTTCCAACTAGTTAAAATAATACCCTATTTCATGTTCGAAGTATGATTTTATTTATTTTAAGCTGCTTTAATTTTTTTGTTTTTATTTTACTTCATATTGTTTTATTTTTGACCGACGCACCCTAGTGGTGTAAAAATAAATTTCAAAACTCGAATAATTTCCCTCCCTCTAATAATTCCCAATCCACAAACAATAATTCTCAAGTTTATCGAGAAAATGCCTTTATGTTTGTTTTCCGGTATTGTAAAAGTGTGTTTATATAGTTCCGGAAAGTTTTATATAGTATCTTCTGCCTTCCGCTTCTTCAAAATTTTGCTTTTTGACCCTTCCCCTTCCGCCTTTCTATTTTGTTTCGCTTTCTTCCGCCTTTCGTCTTTTTGCTTTTTTATGCTAAAAAATTGGCATTTTGCGGACAACTGCTCTCATGCCTTTCTTTTATTGTCCTTCAAAACAATAGGAGGGGGGGGGGGAAGGTGTATTTATTTATATAAATTCCACATCTTCCAATCATTTCCTATTATTTTTTTTTTATTATTTGTCTATCATTCCATCAAGCTATATTTAAAATCAATTGTTTTAGTGTCCCAAAATTCTGCTAATTTTGTGTGTTTATTGTCCACACCAAACTTCCATTATTGTTTTATGCTGCTTGCAGCGCCGCCGTTGCTTCTGCTTTCCATATTCCGCCAATACCATATTTTGCCAATTAGGCTAAAAACTCTCATTTTGTCAACGAAGCCTTAGTGGCAAAATGTAGGTTTTTACCCTTATTGGCAAAGTGTGTATTTGGTGAAATATGGGGAAGATCACCGTTGCTTTAGCTCTCTCTCTTTTATTGTTTTGTTGCTTTTCCTCATTCACCATATTTTTTCTTGAGGGTGATTCAGAGGGAAATGAGTATATTTTAGTTATAGCCTAAAGGCAGGTGTGGGGGAAGAGTGATTTTATAGGTGTATAATATATAGTGAAGGAATGTGCCAGGCAGATATTTTGGAAAGGGAAGGGAAGGAAGAAATTTGGGGAAGATTTTTGTCGATTTTTGGGAGGAGGAGGAAGGGGAAAAATAAGTTTAGTGTGTACTTTTTCAATCTCAGAAAACATTAAAAAACAAAGAGGGCAGAAAAATTTTTTTTAATTGTCCATCCGAGATTAGGATAACCGAAGAGAGAGAACGGAGAGACACACAAAATAATAATTTCTTTTAATGAGCAAAAATCTTGGTCGTCCATTTTTGATTTTTTCTTAAAACTTCTCTTTATGCTTACCTTTATTAATTATTTTCAATTGTTTTAAAATTTTTTTAAATTTTCTTTGGTACATTTCATTTATCCCTACAGGCTTTTTTTATTCATTTTTTGCGGATACACTTAGATTTATTTATTTCCTTCCCTATACCAACCGTATTTTCTCTAATTGAGCGACATGCCGCTCTATTTTCAACCCCCTGTCAAGGTGCCGCTCTATTAGAGACCGCCGTCCAAATAGAGACGCCGATCAATTAGAGAGAATGCGGTATACATATTTGAGTGATTTTGTCTATATTTCGGAGTTTTTGACCATTTCGAGCCCTATATTCTTTTTCCATTTAAAGTCCCATATCTCAGCACAGATTTGCAAGCCTCTCATAATTTTGGAGTCTTTCGACTCAGATCGATCGGCCCTTCGAATAGTAACCGTATTTATTCTAATAAAATGACCTCCTTTTTAGAGGTATTGAAAAATAGAATGGCGGCCATTATATTAGAATTAAATACGGTATTTGTTTTGTCCACATTTCTGTGTGTTTCCTTTAGAAATACGGAAAATTACCTTTTCTATTATTTAAGGCAACAAGTAAAAACCTCAACTAAGCTATAATAGGTATTCTACAAAAATTCCAACAACAAATGTGGCAACGTTTTCGTCAATATTTGCCTTTCAGTATTTCAGTTGGTCAAAAAGCAGAAGATAAAAATAAAAAAATTGAAAATGAAGAGGAGGAGGATGATGAAAGAAGGGAAGAAACAAGTTTTGATGCAACCCCAGGGTTATTAAGTGATGAGGATGAAGAAAGCGGTGCTGCAAATTTTTCTTCAACACGTTCGTCTTTTAGAAGAAATGAACCTAAAACTCATCATAGAACGGCTTCTAATGTTTCAGGTGTTTTTTACAAAAAATGCGAAATTGCGAAATTTCACGAAATTTCACGAAACCTCACGAAATTACGAAGAAGGAACTCATTTCGCGAAATTTCGAAAAGGGACACATTTTGCGAAATTTCGCGAAACTTTGGAAAATTTCGAAGAAGGAATACATTTGCGAAATTTCGCGAAATTTCACGAAATTTCGAAGAAGGGACACATTTTGCGAAATTTCGCGAAACTTCGGAAAATTTCGAAGAAGGAATACATTTGCGAAATTTTGCGAAATTTCACGAAATTTCGAGAAATTTTTTCTTTAAAAAAATTCTTTTCTCATTCAGGTCAACAACCACCAAAAGGAAAATTTTTTAAAAGGTCAGAAACAGCCCCCAGATCTAGTACAAGTGGGGGTGGTGGGAGTTTTGGAAGTGTTGGTGTTTCAAAAGCAGCAAAAAAGCAACAACAAAAAAGACCATTCTCCGCAACACCACGTTCAGAGGGAGGTGATGCACCAAATTCAGCAGCAGAAAATTTGACTTCTAGGCTTTCTAGAAGATCGTCAATTATTGTAATCTTTTTAGTTTATTCTGAAAAAAAAATTTTTTTTAATTTGCGGACTGTCCGCAAAAATTTGCGGGCAGTCCGCAAAATTTTTTTTTATTTTTATAGTCCGATTTGGTTGCTCTAATGGTTCGCAGATCGAGTAGCATGGGACATAGAGGTTCTGGTCAACAAAAGGGAGGAGGGGGTGGCGGAGGGGGGAGTAGTAGTGGTGGTGGTGGGGATCAACGTGAAGAACTTTCTTCACAGTATCAAAAGGAAAGAAGCGTTGATTCGAGGGAAGAAGAGAGACGGTTAAGACGAAATGACTATAATGGGGAAGATGAAGAAGAGGAAGATATTGGAAATATGCCTAGAGAGAAAATACTTCAAAGAATAAGGCATCACAAAGAAATTATTGGAAAAGTAAGGCTTCAACCTTGGCCTATGAGAAGGAAAAGGAGAGCATTAAAAGTAGCTAGACAGTATTTACAAAAACAGGAAGCTCAAGTTAGTAAATGGCATCTTTACAAAGTTGAAGCAAGTAGACGAGGGAATCAGGTAGATATTTTGGGAAGAAGAATCTGGCGTCTGTCCAGGTTACGCGTCCAATAAAAAACTTGCGGACAGTCCGCAAAATTTAATCCGCAACGTGTCCATTCAAATTTTATGCGTCCAATCACATTTTCAAGTACCCGGTTATTCGTTTCAGTACCATAAAATTTAAGAGAATAGAGAGATCTTCTCACTCAGAGTTAAGTTACACCCACGCGATACCGGACCATTGGTCTAAAATGAAGAACCGGGGGTGTGCGGACATATCGGGATTGGGGTGGCAAAAATAATTTCTTGCGTGTTTATGAGAAGAAAATTGTTCTAAAGCATAAAAACTCTATTCCAATATACTATCCAAGACTCCGTGGCCGTAGGTCCCTTGGACGCCTAATCTAGTCAAGAGCCAAAAAAATTTCAAAAAAATTTTTTTCAAAAATTTCTTCCCTCAAAGGCTTGGCGTTGGGCAAAAAATCTCAGTATTTACTTAATTCCATGGGAATCAAAAATTAAACAAATCGAATCCAATTTCGGCTCTGTCGTTTCTTCTTTTTTTATTTTTCTTCGTTGGGTACTTGGAATGAATGTCGCAAATTCTTTATTGGTTATGGCTTTTGTTGTTGTGCCCGAATGGTTAGCGGATTCAAAAAATGATATTGGACGCTTTAACCGGACTAGGCATATAAAAGCAATGCCTACTAAAGTTGCTGTACATGCTGATGAATTAAATACTGTCCTTGATTTTGGGGTAGATTTATAATAAAATTTTTATTTAGGGAAAGTGTGTGTGGTTTTTATTAAGAAAAATACAATTGATTTTACAATAAGACAAATGTCCCTAATAGGGATGTCACGAGTTGCCCGAAACCTCTCCCTACTTTTTTCCCTTAAGCTTAATGACCCGAATCAAGATTTTTTTCAACCCGAATCCCGATCAGAAAAGAATTTGATGACTCAATCCAAAACACGAATTGATATTATTCTCAACCGTAATTTAGTTGGTCATTGAATTAAATTTTTCCAAAAAATTTTTTAAAGAATTGACGGGCAAAAAAATCTCCGCTTTAGATCCCCTAGCCCTCATTATGGAATACAATTTTTTCATCTTCAAAGGGGTATTTTAGACTAGAAAATAGATTTGGATCCAGAATCAAGGTCAAGGCATTTTTCAGCGTTCCTTTAATTTTTTCTTGACCCAAGGTCAAGAATCTGGTCCTGCTCACTTAAAATTCAGGTCAAGGGTCAAAGTTCTTTAAGAATCTCGAAAAGTAGGGTTTGGGGCCCGGTCCGGTCCGAAAGATCGAGTCAGGCATCGAATTTTGACCCGAAAGAGACTCGGTCGGGTCGGCCCGATAAAACTAAGGCCCGAAAAAATGACTTGAACGTCGGCCCGACTTAAACCCCAACCCTAATAACGAGGGTTGACCCCAGCACACTTCCTACAGTGTAAAAAAATTTTTTCTCTACATTTTAAGGGTTACCTTCAATATTCTTATCTCTTCTACGGCTACTACAGTCACGAAACAGTCCTTAAAGGTTTCATCATTGGCTATCACGTTCCTGTAGCTTATGTTTTTCTAAATCTATTTTTGCTTGTATTTTGTATTTTTATTATTTTGAAGGTTTGGCAGGGGTAAAAATTTTTTTGAAAATTTTTTTCTCTAGAAAATGACTTCAAATACCCGAAAAAGTAAATTAAGCAGTGGAAAGCAAGAACAATATGTTTTTACTTGGAAAGCGATAAATGGGTGGGATTACAATATTGGGGAACCCGAAACTGCGGCTTCATTAGCTATGGCTAATGCTATTAAATTGAAGGTAGAGTTAAAAAAATCTAATTAAAAAATTGAATCAATCCAGAAGGTCAACTTCTTAATGGTCAACTATTCCTAGAGAGACTTAAGGCCAATCGACCCTGAATATCAACTAAAAATTAGTTGGACGGATATATAGGGGACTCATGATTAGGGATCAGGGCTGAAAGAATATTTTCCGCAGCCGCAGTCCGCAAGTCCAAAAAACCACGCAATTTACGCAGTCGAATCGGGCATCGAATTTTAGCCCTGGTAGGGATTAACTTTCCAAAAAGTTTCTGCTCCCTTTGCCTTATCTGACAGTTGGTCAAGAGAATTTTTGTCTTCTGGCACTTACTCCTCCTTAATCCCCGTCAACAAATCCATCTTAATCCTACCAAATCCATCGGTACCCTCCTTAATCCTCACAATTCCTATTTAGGGTTGTCGGTTCTTGGAAAATCTTCGGATATCCGAACCGAACCGATATCCGAACCGAAAAATCATCGTTTCTTCGGTTCGGTCCAAACCAACAACCCTATTCCCATTTTATCGCCCAAATATTGGTAGTTGACCTCCAGGGACTACTAGGGGGAGTTGACCTGTAGAATGTTGACCTTCTTGAATGGATCCGAAAAAAAAATTTTTTTTCTTTCCAAAAAGGAAGCCTCTACGGAATACAAGAAAAAATTTAAACAAAAATTAACTTTCCAAAAAGTTTTTGTTCGTGTTGTTGTTAATTTAATAATTACATCAATGATGCTACTCTCTATGTTGGCTATTTATAAAGTTTCTCAAACTACAGAAAAGGACACTTTCCTTAAACAGGTGTTAATTTTTAACAGGATATTCCACAAATTCTTTCCAGTGAAGATTCAGTTGATTGTAATTTTGTTCAGAATTATTCAAAAAATTTTTTTATTGGCATTCGAGAGCAGAAAAAAATCATCTGCAGAACCGAATTTTCGACCTCAAAAGGACCATAGTCCACCCTATGGTCTTTCAAATTTCGGGACCTATATCTCGGTCTATAGACATACGATACGATCGAAAGCTATATAAATCGAAATTTGGGACTGGCCACTAGCTAAAATACAGCTAAAGAATTTGTGGGGATATAAGGAAAAGTATTTCCAAGAAAAATAATTTAATTTAGAATGCTGTTTCAATTACTGTTGGCGTTATAACATTTCTTTTTCCACCAATCTTTGAATTGATGTTAATTTTATTTTTTAAATTAATTTAAAAAAATTTTTTTTAGCCTCAAATTGGAGCTTTATAGGCCTAGAACAGCTCTGCGTGTTCATCTTTTTAGGTTTTAAAAAAATTTTTTGATAAGTGTTATGTGACGCCTTTCTTCATCCTTCCCAGAAATACCCCAAAAATCCCCTTCCCAAAATTCCCCTCCAACAAAATTAACCAAGGTGAATCTATGACGATAACCTAGGCTGCTTTTTAGAACTTTTTTTGCTGTTTAGAACCTAACTCTGAGTGAGTAGAGCTCTGTTTTATAAAATTTTCATGGGAATAAGTGAACCATAGTGGTACACACAAGGAATGGGACTAGTTACCCGAACCCCGGGCTTTTTTCTGACCCTATATCTGAAAGCCGTCCCGAAAAATTTTTCAGACCCCGACCCAAAACCCGACCCGATTTTTCCTCAACCCGTCTCATTCTTGGTACACACAATGGGTAAGCCGTTTCGCCTTTTGCTGAATTTTCGCCTTTTTTTTGATTCGTCGAATTTTGTCAGTGGCAAAAATAAAGGGGGGGGGGGTTCTGGGAAAGATGAAAGGAAATTGTCACATAAATTACACCTTTTACCAAAATCTTTCTGAATTTTTAAAAATTTTAGAGTGCTTTTCTTTTATTTGCTCAATTATTACACTCTTGTATATTCGGTAAAAAATTATTTAAAAAATTTTTAAAATAAAAATTTCAATTAAAGCTTTTTATAATGTTAAACACTATGGAGGTTTTTTTGAATTTTTCTGTGAAAATTAAAAAAATCTTTTTTAGGAAGAAATGCGTGCAAACGAGAAATATGAAAGAGAACAACAAAAATTGGATGCAATGACCTTAAATTCTTTAGCTGCAAGTCAATATCAGTTTCATATAGCTAGGTCCCCAACGGATAATGATTGGGATAACCAGAGCTATTATGAGGTGTTTTTTGATTAATTTGAGGGACTTTTAGGGCCCACAGTGGCAACTCCCTATCAGAGGTGGGTCAGAGCAGTCAGAGGTGTCGGAAATTGGAAGAGCCGGGAATCGGAACTTGCTCAAAAATCTGAACTCGGAAATCGGAAGGAAAAAAACGACGAAAATCGGAATTCCGATCCACTTCTGCTCCCTATTGAAGGATGCAATATTGGAATCCCCCTTAATAGTCACCAAAAATGACCCAAAAGGTCAACAGCTCTAAATATTTGGGCGGATAAGGTTAACTCAAAATCAAGAAGTTTGTCTGCTCCCTTTTGACTTATCTGAGTTTTCCAGTGAAATTTCATTCCATGTCCCTTAATCACAACAATAATCCGCCCAAATCCATCGAAATCCCCCTTAATAGCCAGTAAAAAGTACCTTCTAATGTGCCAAATTTACAATTTTTTCAGGTTGTTTCATCCCCTTACATTAATTCGAGGGAAATTGTATCACAATTTAATTCTCCTCAACAACACCAAAAGCCCCCCTTCCTTTTATTTGCTAGCGTTTCTGCTACACAAAGTGGGGAACGCCGACGTGATAAGCGTTTCTTTCCATTATTATTTAAAAGGTAAATTAAATAATTACTGTCCCTATATTATTTCCCCACTGAATTCAACCACAAAAGGGATCACTGTCTTTAGGGCGGCTTTGAGATAAAACCAGATCCTCTAAGAGGTTCTAAGGAGGGAAAGCTGGTTGAATTAGAAGATATAGCAATTAACTTCTCAGCCCCTCTTATAGGATCAGATTTTACCCCAAAACCGCACTAAAAGATATTATTGAGGAGGGGTGTGGGCCTTTTTTCTGAGTCGGATTGGTTGGGAACAGGGATGGGCCAGGTTGAGAAAGAAGGCGGGTCGGGCTTTCGAAATTTTCTTCGGATCGGGTATCGGGTAACCCGGCTTATCCCTGGTTGGGGGACAATATAGGGACAGTAACTAGTTAAATAATATTTTTCAAACATTTTCTTATAGTAGAGTTCGTACAAGCAACAATAAAGCTGTTCATCCTAGACGAAAGAAACGACCACCGCCAAAATCTAAAAATCCCAACAACGATGGTGGTGGTGGTCCAAAAGAAAGAGATTTGAGCGTTCTTTATGGTTCAAATCCTTTTCCTGGACACGAATTGGCTTCTACAACACCTACCCCACAGCCAGTTTCGGATCCGTGGACAACTGTTCAACCTCATTTTGGACCTTTATTTGTTTGTAGTTTTATTTTAGCGAGGTGGAATTATGCTGTAGAGCTTCGCCGGAAGTCCGGTTCTGGTAGGCCGGAAGTTCCGGGATTTTTTGGTTCCGGTTCCGGCCAAATTTGCGGTTCCGGCGAAGCACTAATATGCTGGGACCGTTCTGTCAAATAAACCTGGGCACATTTTCCCATTAGTTTCCCCAAGAGCTCCCTAGCTAACATCTTTTACCGGTGTGCTCTTCTTTTGGGGCACATAAAAACTGTTCAACTTGGACCTGGTTTAATGGAAAAACAATTGGGTATGTCATAGGAAATAGCGATAAATAACAAAGATGTTATCTGGTTGGGGAAATCCATTAACACATAATAATCGCCCAAAAAATCACGATTGCTTAGGCTAGCAACGGATATGCCCTACATTTTAATGGGGCATTTTTTCATTTTTATACTATTTTTTTCTAGGTCGGTGTCTCCAACCCTAAAGCGCTTGTTTTGCCTAGTGGCCGAGCACAACAACAAACAGCAGAATTGGGAACTTTTTGGGAAAGTAGAAAAATTGGTCCAGGCGAAGGGAATTGGCCTACCCCCTCTCCACACCCTCTCAACTACACAAGCTCTCCAAAAATTCAAACACCAATAACCGCTCCTTACCGTGCTAAAAAATATGATGATTTGTGTTGGGAAACGTTATTAGGGCAAGAAGTGGCAAAAATTGTTACCACGGTAGATTTTTAAAATTGTAAAGCTTATGCTGGGTCAGGGTGGAAGTGAGATGTTAAACAGGTTGTGAGCAATGCTGAGGGTCCTTAGAGGCAATGCCGGGTAGAGGCGTAGACTTTCGCTTTCTAAAATCTGTTTAGGCACATCTCTATCGGGCATGTATAAGTGTGGGGTGGAGGAAGGACCTTTTTTTGCTCGTATTATGTCAGTCGGTAACGAGACGGACCTTCCTTCGACGAATAAGCGCTCGGAAGGAAATAATGATTAAGCTCTTATTATTAGCTTCTGCCGATTTTCACTTTCAACGAATTAACTTTTCGACTATTTTTTCACAGCCGCTTATATCCTTTAGTCTTATTTGCTCGTTCTCCGTCCTTGCCTAGCATCATCAAAGACACCTTATAATAATTTAAAAAATATTTTTGAAAATTTTAAGGATTTGGTAATGACGGTAGCGGCAATTTTGGTAATTGACTTTTTACGAGGTCTTTGGATTCGTTATTGTTCTGATTGGTGGTGTTGGGATATTGAGGCAACCTTTCCGGAATATGGGGAATTTAAAGTGGCTGAAAATGTGGTAAAAGAATTGTTTAAATGATGTATATGGGGTTGTTGGTTATTGGAAAATCTTTTGGACATCCGGAGCCGAATCGAAAAATCCTCGGTCCTTTTGTTTGGTTCTTAACCAGGGCTGATCAAAATTTTGTTTCTCTCCTTCATGCCATTTTTCCAGCCCTCAGTCGGGAGCAGGCCAACGTACCGCGAGCCCAACGTACCGCAGAGCTATAACTTCTTTCAGAGTGGTCGGATCCGGGACGCCTTGGTATGGTTCGATGCGTCTTGACGAGCTGAATCGAACCATATCAAGGCGTCCCGGATTCGACAATTTTGAACGAAGTTATAGCTCTGCGGTACGTTGGGGCGTACCCCCTTAGTCGATGAGGGTACATATTTTACCAGCATCTACGCTGTAGCAAATCACCGCATCATATACTAGTTTATTTCGATTTTTGGGGGATAAAGAACCTGGTAAACCTCTAACCCGTTTTTATTAATACCTCCCGTAAATTGTAAAATGTTTAAATATTTTCTAGCTCCATTTGGTCAATTCTCAAGCAATGGTTTGTCTGGGCACTATACTCGTTCCTATGCTTCCATTAATTAATTGTGTAAAACTTGTGGCTGTAATGTACATTCGTGCTTGGGCTTGTATGGTTTGTAATGTTCCTGCCAAACAAATATTTCGAGCATCTAGGTGCTTTTTTATAAATTAAAGTTGAAATATGCAGGGACCATTCTATCAACTAACCTTAGGCACATATTACAATTATATTCCCTAAGGATAGCTATAGGTTTGCCCGGACCTTGTCTAATACCTTCTACTAAACCACACCGGTGTGCTTCTTTAGCATTTAAAATGCTTAGGCGGGGGTTTAATCATCTAAAAGGGTAAAAGAGAAAGCATTAGTTGATGCCCCGGTAACTCAGTGTAGGCACCTGCATTTGCATGAGCAAGGCCGGGCGAGCACTGACAGCAGGTTCGTCAGCAGGTTGTCGCAGGTTCGTCCTGCCCTGTGGCCTTCCAACCTGGGAACTTCCAACCTTCGAGATCCCCATGATCCATATATGACGCTTAATTTTATTCGAGACCCTTATCGCCATAGAACTTTGGTATAATTATATACTGGGGAATCCATTAGCACATAATTCTCGCCCACCCAAAACCGTTTAACATTTATGCCTTATAATTTTTAGGTCAAGCAATTTTTATTTTTGGCTTTTACTTGCCTTTGTTTGTATGAGTACTTTACCTGTTGGATATGTTATTGCATATAAAAGACCTTCCAAAAATTGTGGTCCATTTTCTGGTCAAGAACAGTTTTATTCAATTATTGGGCAAGTATTGAGACAACATTTGCCTAAAAGTTTGGTTGAAGTTATCTCCTATTTTATGTCACCAGGAATTATTTTTCCTGTAAGTATTCTACAGCTATTAATTTTGGCTCCATTACACAATATACGTGTCCAATCACACTTTATGCGTCCAATCAAAAGAAATTTGGATTTTTCTTAGGTTTAATAGTTGGGTATGGGTCCCAGAGTCTGGGACCGTTCCTTGCCCTATCCCTCGAAATTTCTGAAAGGTATAGCCAATTGTATATACTAAACTACAGCCTAATTTTTATCTATTTTTAAAAAAATTTTCCAAAAACGAAAGAAAATTTTTTTTTATTTTGGCAATAAAAAAGCCATTTGATCTGTTAACATAAGTCTTTTCATTTCTCACTCATTTACTACATACTAAAAGGATTTGACAAATGACTAACCACTGCCTTTAATCTTGACCAAAACCTGTTGACAGCTTTTCTTTTCTAAATAATCTTTCAAATTATAAGCCATCAATATAATATTATAAGATCTTCTCTCTCGTAAAAAGGCATGCGTCCCATAAATTTTTATGCGTCTCATGAGAATCTATGGCAATCTATCGCGCATGTTGCTATCATGATTGAAATACCATTGACCAGGGATGGGCCGGGTTACTCGAAACCCGAAACCCGGACTTTTTTCGACTCGAAACCCGACCCGCTTTTTTCTCAACCCGGCCCATCCCTGCCATTGACTTTACCCAGTGGCCACCTCCTTAAATTGAGATTTATCTAGTGTTCTCTTTTACTTAACTAGAATGTATAGTCTATGTATATATCCCATCCATTGACTAGCAATAAGCGTCTAAAAAACGTACCTTAAATTTACTTTTGGGATGCCTAAACGCTCATGGGATGTCTTAAACAAGCCTTTTTTATATTGAAAAAATTTTTTTTCAATAGGTTTTCCTCATCCTGGTGCTTGTTATATATTTTTTGGTTCTTCTAGTTAGCGGTTATTTTATTTCCAAAATTGTCAAAAAAAACTTTTTTAAAGGCTTAAGAGCAGCAAATTCCGATTTAAATAAACAATTAACCCTGGAAAGGACAGAAGAAAAACGGCGAATTTTTGAATTGGCCAAAGGGAAACATTTGGCAATTTCTCATAAACATAGGCCTAGCGGGGAAAGCCGTAAAAGCACAAATGGAGGGGGTACTAATGGAGGGGGTACTAATGGAGGGAAAATAAATGGGGGAAGAGTAGTAGATGATGATGAGGAAGATGATGGGGGAGGAAATGAGGGTAAAAAAGAAGATTCTAAAAATGGAAAGAATGGGCATCCCTCATTCTTTACAAATGGCACAGCAAAAACTAATGGAGTAAGAAAAAGTTGGCATGGGGGAACAGGTGGAAGTGGGGGAGGTGATCAAGTTGGTGGGACAGACAAAGATTTTTTGCTAACACCTTTTTTGACGCCAAAACGACGATCTCCTATTCTTCGACAATATTCGGTTATTTTTATTTGCAGTAAAGTTTGACCATTTTGAGCCCCTGTAACCTAAGCTCTGACATTTTTGAACCCCTATAACTCAGCTCAGAGATATTCCCGTGGAATGCTTCTGGTGTCCGACGCACAGGGGAACATCTAGAACTGTAACCAAGAATTTTGTACTTTTTCTTGCACCATCGTGTAGAGAAGGTCTCTCTTTAGTAAGAGAGACCTCTCTTTGGCAATAGGTTATCGGCCCTCCTCTACATGATGGTGCAAGAAAAAATATGAAATAATTTTTGGTTATGTTCAAAATGCTCCCTGTCACCTCGACGAGTTCTATCATTTTTTGGACTTACTGACCATTTTGTACATCTTAACTAAAAAATTGACGGGGGACTAAACGACAAGAGTACCGAAATTTATCTGTTCCATTTCTAGGATGATTCTTCCGGAAGTTCCCCATCAAAATCTCCACTTCGTCATGCCGGATTTCTTCCTTCATTGGCATCTGTGGATGAAAATGAGGATGAAGAAAATGAAGAAGATGATGAGGAGGAAGAAGACGACGAAGAAATTGTACATGGCCATGCTGAGGCAATGATATTTAGACGAAAGAGGAGTAATGCAAGTACACAACAAGGGGTTCGAGATAGTATTTTAATTTTGGCCCTTTTCCCAGTCCCTTGTGGAGTTGATTCTATGAGCAAAGTCGCGCATGTTGCAATGATGAGTCGGATTTCTTCCTTCATTGAAGAAAGGAAGAACTCCACAGAGTATAGGAAATAGACAGATCGCACGTAGTGGGGGAATATAGCGAGTCGACTTCTCTATAGACACCATGGATATGCCGGCCGGCAACTCTAAGCTGAAGTAATTAAGTGATCTGACAGTCAATTCCATTAGAGCTTATATCCACCAGCTTACTTCCCAATCGCTTTCTCAATGATAACCCAGTGGCGATGTTAAGCTTAGATATGTGCGGCTTATAGCTTGAAGATGTCCGTTTGTGACGTTCTTTGCACCTCAGAGAACTAGAGCTCTTCAGCAGGGTTGTGCGCCATGACGTTTTGGCGTGGCGGTTGGCGTCCATTTTTGACCGATTGGCGTTAGGCGCGCAACCCGAAAATTTTGGCGCACAGCCCTACTCTTCAGTGTTTTTAGGCCTTGCAATATAATATTTTTTTCAATTTAAAAAATTATTGAAGGTATCAAGTCGTCGTTCAAGTGCAGCAGTACAACAACAACAACAACGACGTCGAAAAAGTTCATCAGCAACAAAAAGTTCAACAAAACATTCACAAAAACAAAATTTAAAAGAAATAATGAAAAGACCCTCTTTACAATTAACGTGGAAAGATCGCTTCCTTTTGTGTATTGGTTGGACAGATCCAGCAAAATTAGAAGCAAGATTGCGTGAACAAATGAAAGAAAATGAAATGGAAAAGGGAAGAAGAAGAATTGAAGAAGAGGAGGAGGAAAGAGAAGAAGAAAAAGAACAACAACCACTTTTATTAAATGGAAGAAAAACAAAAGGAAAAGAAAAATTGGAAACAAAACAACAATCTGTTGTGCTTGAAGAGGTGTTTTTAAAATTTTTACATTTTCTGAAAATATTTGGAACGGAAATTTTGTATCAATTCAATTATTTTAGGAAGGTTCTGATCTGGGATGTGCGCCAAAATTCTCGCGTGGCGTGCCAAACGCCAATTTTTCAGAATTTTAAAACACGCCAAACGCCATGACGCACATCCCTGGTTCTGATCTGGGGGTTTCCCATTTATTTTATGATATTTTTCCCGGTTTATTTTTGACTAGTCATAACGGTACACCTCATTCCACACGGTCAAGTCCTTTTGTATAGATCTCGGTCCAATCCAATAGTTTAATGAGATTAGTAAGGATTAAAGGGGATACGAGAGAATTGTAGGTGATATCGAGGAAGGTGGGCGTTTAGGAGGATATCAGTGGATTTGTAAGGGGTATCAGGGCATTTGTAAGGATATTGGGGATATCGGGGGATCTGTAGGGATTCGAAAAGTTTGATCGTATATCAGAGGATTAAGGCGATTATCTCGGAGGAAGTTTGGTCAATATCGGAGGATCGTATCACGCATAATCCATTTGGATGGATTATCGATGATGGTGATCTAATTTTTTAAATTAAAGGCAGAATATTCAGTTCCTTCTGGCGAAGAAGAGGAAGAACAGCCAGTGGGTGATGTTGAAGATGATACAATTTTACCACCAAAAATATTACAAGAAACCCCAAACAACAACAACAAAATTGATATTCGAAAAAAATATTTAAATGGAATTTTAATTGGGGAAAATAATGACAGTTTTGAAGTTGATGATACAAGTAGATTACATTCAGCTTTGAGTCAAGGAAGTAATAGCAGTTGTAGTCGAGTTAGTAATCAACAACAACAAACACCCAACCTTATTGTTAATAAGTAGGGAAATTTAGTTGTTTTTGAGGAATTTATCAAGGCCAGGGGTGGGCGCTTTGCATTTTGCGTTTTTTGCGTTGATTTTTGGCCTTGCATTGCGTTTTTTGAAATTGTCTCTTGTGCTCACCCCTGATCAAGGCTGTGCGCCATGGCGTTTTGGCTTGGCGTTTTTGGCGTCCATTTTTGGTCGATTTAAAAAATTGGCGTTTGCCGCGCCAAGCGAAAATTTTGGCGCACAGCCCTTGTACCTATGTTATCTCTCCCACATTTTCTTTTCTCCCTTTTCCTTAAAAGGAGAAAGTCATGAATGGATACTCTATGACTATGAGTCTCGGCTCTGTATTTTGGAACCTATGACCCGGTATTGTAGACTTTCTATTCCTTGGAATAGGTTCATTGTATTCCAAAAAACCTTTTATGTGGATGGAAAGCTCTAGAGATCGAGCTGGGCCTGGACCAAGGCCTGAGTTTTTCCTGTACCCAGAATCCAGGCCCAGGCATTTTTTGACCATCCTGTGTTTTTTCTGGACTACAGGCCCAGGATCGGGCCCAGGTCAATAAATCAAATCCAGGAACAGGCCCAGGCTTGTCAAAAATCTCAATCTCTAGAAAGCTCTACTCACTTATTTGTTAGAGTTATGATACACGAGAAATACAGAACCTGGTACTTATCGCCATTCAATATCCATTCAAGTCAAATTTGTAACTTTTATATTATTCACAAGAAAGTTCATTTCCTCCTCCTTTTAGATTGGCCGATTTGTATGAGGAACATCCTCCAAATGTTTCTTGTAGTAGTAGCAGTTCCTCAATAGGAACAGGCTCTCAAAGAAGCTGGGTTCGTCAACAACCCCAACAACAAACAACAAATTTAATAAATTTTGCTCAATTGTTACCCCAATATAAACAAATAGAAGAAGAGGAAGAACATAAAGAGGTTGAAAAAGGAGAACGAAAAGGGTCATTAAATGGACAAGAAAAGAGGTGTTTTTCAAAGTTTTTTGAAAATTTGAAAAATTTTTTAAAGAATTTCACTTGAAAGAGAGCATGTTTCTGAAAGTTCCCCTCTTTCTCCAAATGGTGGTAAACATGTTACTTTATTCCCTTCAGAAGAATTGGCACGTCTTTCAATTGACAAAAGGCATCCTTTACCTATTAATAGAGAGTATGAAGAACAGCAGAACCCTGAAAGTTTGCCTCCTTTAATTCCTAGACGTAAACCACCAACATTAACTTATGGACATCAAGCGCCTTTGTTTATTCAACAAAGAAATGGGGGTGGGGGAAGAAGAGGAGGTGACATTAGATCCCATGATGACATTAGATCCCACGATGACATTAGATCCCAAGAAGGAAATTTAATTCTAAATGGCGATTTGTCTTTGTTACTTGAACAACCAAGCACTCCGATTGGCAATTTTAGACCAATACAAGCATCAGAAATGTTTGAAGAAGAAGGGGCATTTGAAAATAATAAAACACCAGAAACAGCTTCTTCAATAACTACAAATACTACTTCAATTAGTGAACGTTCAGATCCTAGATTACAATATGCTAATCCCTATAGCAGGTGTTTTTAATTTTTTAAGGAGATAGTTGGTTACCCTAAGTAATATTTTTTTGATTTTCAGTTCTGGATGACATTTGATCCCACAATCCTTGTGCCCTTATATTTTTATTTTTCGGATTCAGTTTCCTTTTCTTTTTCACATTTTCAAGATTATCTTTTTCCTCTTTTATAATATGGAATTCTCCAAGCTCCATTCCTCAAAAAATTTTTTTTTAAATCTTTTGAGGTCTTCATATAAAATTACATTTTTCTTTCATTTCTGCTTTAATATAGCTAATTAAATTTTCTTAAACTTTTTTTCAACTTAAAGTTATGCTGCTGCAATGTGTTCACCAATAATACCTGATGAGACAGTATTAAATCAACAAAGGAAACAAAGTTTTTCAACAAAATCCTCAACACCCCCACAACAACAACAGTATTACAGTACTTCAAGTCACTCTCATTTACCTCCTCCTCCAACAACAGCCTCATCCTTACAATTTTTACAACGTCGAAATTCTCGTCAACCAACACCCCCAGCAATATTTTCCCCAAAATTTGAACAAGATTTTGCCCAACAAAAAGAAATGGCAAAAATATTTCATTATACACCCCCACCCCCTCAACATTCTTCCTCTTCTTTTTCATCTTCTGGACATGATTCCTCTGCATCAACTTCTTCAAAGGCTGGAATTTCTTCCTCTAAAATACCTCATCAAAATTTGACAGTAATTCAAAAAAGAAGAAAACAACAATTTGGGTCTGCATTTGAACAAGTGCCTAAAATGTAAGGGAAACAAAAGATTTTTCTTCCCAAAAATCAGTTTAGTCCCCCCTTATATTTTTTGTAAGCATATAGCTATTTAATTCCTAATGATGTGCAATATGCGGCGTGGTGTAATGGATATCACGTCAGTCCGGTCTACTGAAGATGCTGGTTCGCTCCCAGCCGCCGAATAACCTTTTGCACTAGCTAAAGGAGAGAAATAGCTATAGCCCAGCTGCCTTACTCTATTATGAGACCATAACTTGGGTCATAGTTAGTTTGGTCCCCCCGTACATTTTTTGACCGTTATAGACCACAACTCGACTCATAGTTGAGTCCCTAGCTTAATTTTGGTGTCATTCAGCCAAGCTTTGCGAGCTTTTGAATGACACATATTGTTTGTCCGAATTGTTGTATAGGACTTTTGATTGAATTTTTCGAATTTTTTATTCAAAGATATGATCAACCAACATTAGACCAACAACAACAATATTATGATAATTATTATCGTTCCCCTCATTTATTAACGAGAATAAGTGGTGGTGGTGGTGGTGATGAAGGTGGTTCAACAACAAGTGGACGTGGAACTATGCCCCCAGGTTTTGGTGATGGTGGGGGAAGGGGAGGGGGATATGGAAGTAGTCCACCACAAACAACATCGGAAAGTAGTCCTGTATGTTTTTTTGGTACTATGCAGGTTGACTATACTACATCCCATTCATTCGCAAGGGAGTATGCCCATATTATTGCGTACACACCTAGAGTTAAATAGGGGCCCTGCCTATTTAAAATTAAGGAAATAGAGGTGGAGGATGTGCAATTCCCAGAGGCGCTGAGAGTTAAGTAGCCTGCTCCCTTAAGTTCTGTTTCTTAAAGGAATTTTGAAAATTTTATATTTATTTTTTAAAGGAATTTGGTCATTCCAAATATAAAATTTCTTCACTTTCACCAGGAAGGCATAGAAGAGAACAAGTAAAAAAAATTTTTTAAGAAGTTGAAAAAAATTTCTTTTAAAAGGAAATTGAAAATTATTGTGGTGATTCTTCAACAACAAGTCCAGAAGGTAGCCCTCCTAAACGGAGATTTGAAATAAGGCAAAGATCAGGTCTTGGATTGGGCCGTCCATTACGCATTCCAACAACAGGAAATAATTTTAATGACAGAAAGAAGAGGGACGATAAAACACCTTTGGCCTCTAAACAAAGCATTGTTTGAATAAAAAATTGTTTTTAAATTTATTTTTTTTCTTTCGTTATTTTTTTAAAATTCAATTTTCATTTATGTAAATATATACCTATTTTATATTGAAAAGTAATTTCTATTGGTAAAGTCTGTCAAAAATACGAAAAAAAACCAACAAGGTAAAAAAGGGCTCTATGTTTTTCGGTGAATCGTCCGTATGGTGAATCGTCTTTTGGTGAACTGTACGGTCGCCCAATCGTCATTAGAGTCTTCAGACGTGGGACAGCATTCAGTGTGGTATTTTGCGGTGTTCCGCCTTGCGATCCCGCACTCTCTTTTGGTCAATCAGTCAATCGTCTTGCTTAGAGAAATCAGGGATCCCTGCAATGATTTTGTCGGACACCATTTTAGTTTAGGGATTTCGTAAAATTAATTTTTTTGACACTTTGACATTTTCAAATATCAAAGTGGTAACAATTCGATTGAGCTAAATTTATTTTTTATTTATCTTTATTTTTCCTTTATTTCGTTCGAGTTTCGGGGAAATTTTTTCTATTTTTTTGCCCTAATTTTATTTATATTTTTCAGCATGAAACGTACATATTTATTCCGTAGACCTAAAGACGACGACGACGAAGAAGATTTTTATTCACAAGAAGCAGTCAAAGCCAAACCAATAGACCCCCATTTGGCTCGTAATTTAGGCCCAACATTTGCAGCTGGGAAAGATTTTGTTCGGGCTAGTCAAAAATCACAAAATGAATTTTATGGAAATCAAAAAATTGTGGAGGCGAGTACTTCTGGAGGAGGAGGAATTGAAAAGCAATTTAGACAAATGACGCATGATGAAAGAAATAATTTGAGTGCAAGTATTATTAAAGCTGAATTGAAGGGAGACAAGGTTTCTTTCTTAAATATTAGTGTCTTATAGTATAATTCGGCAAGGGACGGATCCCCGCACGTGATTTTACGGGATCCCGTCCCGGAATCCCGGGTTAGCGAAAAACGGGATTAATCCCGCGGTATCCCGTCCCGTTCAAAAAATCTTTACCGACCTCTCTTATAGATCTAGATTTTTGAAAAGCCTGGGCCTGTTTCAGTGTTCTGGGTTTGATTTATTGACCTGGGCCGGATCCTGGCCTGGACTTCAGGAAAAACTAGGAAGGTCAAAAAATGTCTGGGCCGGGATTCAGGGTACAGGAAAACCCAGGCCTTGGGTCCAGACGTAGCTCGATAGTGTCTTTCCTCTGGATGGGAGCTGTTTCTCGACCTATTTTCGATTTTCTTGTTTTTTTTTATTCGAAATTATTCCCATGAAGAAGCTCGTGGTTTGCTTGTGTAATTTGGGGGGTCACTTTCCAATTTAGCACTTAACCCCAATCTAATTATTTTTTAAAATTTTTAGGAAAAAGTAGAAAAATTAAAGAGAAGACTTGAAGAAGGAATTATTGAAATTAAATCTAAAAATGGCGAAGATGGACACGAAAAGAATGGCGAGAAGAAGTCTGTGATATTAATGGAAATGGACAGAAAGAGTGGATTGACTAAACCTGCAGTTGCTTCAAACAAGGTTTTTTTTAATTTGAGGGAAGCTTTTTTGAGGGCAAAATTTGAGAGAATTCCTCATATAACGATGCCCCGTACCTGTGCAAATTTTTTTTTCGTGATTGTCTTGAGGAAGGATAGGGAAGGGAATTTTAGTAGAAGGTGAAAAAAAAAGCTCGTAGCCAGGAAAAATTTTCGGGGGTGTGGGGGGGGGGGCGTTTTCTTACTTTTCTTTAAAGTCAGAAAAGTAATTTTCCGTGCATCACGAAGTGTAACGTTTTGTTCATGGAGGACAAATCAACTTCTAACCGCCTACGGGTATTTTCTGTGGCATCTTTTTAAAAAACAATTTTTATATACCAACTCATTTAAGTGCATTTAACAATTTATTCCTCGTCCTTTACTTGGTTGGGGATTTTGACCAGATTTCTGACAATGAGTCAAGGTCTCGACCCAGATCCGGGCCGATCTCTTCGACTAACATAAGTGGAGAATTACGTTAATTTTTTTTATTTTCTAGTCAAATAAAATGGCAAACAATTCTATCAACAATAATCAACATATAATGGGTGTAATCGAAGAAGAATATTCAAAACAATCAAGTTTGGATGATATGCTTGCTGAAGAGAAGCGAACAACTGCTGAGGATCAGCTTTCAATGTTTAACCGGGCTGCTGAGGTTTTTTTTGTAAATTTTTTGGGCTAAATTGGGAATTTTGTTTTGGCAATTGGACCCTATTTACTGACAATTTGAGGTCCTATGACTATCCTAAAGAGTGACCTGAGTAGTAACCCCCCCCCCTTTTGTCCCACTTGAAAGTGGGACAAAAGGAGGGGTGTGTCGGCAAATCAAAGGAAACCAAAAGGTGAAGACACATTCTATTTTCCTAACCACCACTTTTACCACCAATTTGTTGCAGGGCCCACCCATTTGTTGCACAACGTGCAACAAACGTGTGATTGGCCAATGGAAACTTAAAGGTTTGGGAGCCAATGGGAAACATTAACCAATGGATACATTTTTTACCACACTATTTTTCTTTTCTAACCACCCTTTTGTCCCAGTTAGTAGTTAACACCCCCCAGATCGCTCACCCCAAATCGCTCCTCACCCCCAAACCCAAACCTTTTGAAGCTTTTCCCTTTTGATTATGCCGCTAACCTACACCTTTTGAAGGGGTTTAAGGGAAATTAATAAAATTGTGAGGGTAATTAATCATATTTAAAATAATTAATTACTTTTTGAAGATAAAGGGTGATGGCAGGTGTCAGATATATGAGTACGTTTAAGAAAAGAGCGATCTGGATGGAAGGGTAAAAATGATCAAATTAATTAATTAAATTTAAGATGTCAAAATTAATTAAATTAAAAAGGGACTTTCTAATTAAAAAATAAATTTAAAAAATTAAATAAAAATAATATTAATTAAATAAAATTAATAAAAAATAAATTTGCAAAATTTTGACAAAAAATTAAAATGATTTCAAAAAAATAGCGGAAGTAAAAATGTGAGGGGGCGGAGCTAATTATTTCGAAATACCAACTTACAAAATGTCAACTGACAAAATGGCAAATTTATAAATTGGAGGAAATTCAAAATTTAAAAATTGGCGGGAATTTCGAATTTAAAAATTAAAATAGGTTATAATTAAAAATTTAAAAATATATATTAATTAATTAATTAATTAATTAATTAGAAAATGGGGAAGAAAAAATTTTTTTAATTTTGACAATAAAATAAAATGATTTCAAAAAAAGAGTGGAAGTACAAATTTAGGGGGATTTTGGGGTGGCATTAAATTTCTCAATGTCAAAGAATAATAAAAATAAATAAAAATAATTAAATTAAAAATGAGAGAGAAAAAAATTGACAAAATTCTAGAAAAAAATTAAAATGATTTTAAAAAATGAACGGAAGTACAAATGTAAGGGGCGGAGGTAATTATTTCGAAATACCAAATTTCAAAATGTCAACGACAAAATGCCACATCGACAAAATGTCATATGACAAAAGGCCGATGTCCAAAATGTCACCCGATAAAATAGTAAATTTAAAAATGTCAAGTGACAAAATGCCACAGCGACAAAATGTCAAGCGACAAAATGCCAACTTTCAAAATGTCAACCGACAAAATGCCAAATTAATAAATGGGAGGAATCTCAAAATTGGCGGGAATTTCGTATTTAAAAATTAAAAAAGATTTTAATTAAAATTTAAAATTCAATAAATATATTAATTAATTAAATAAAAATAGGGAAAATAAATTTGACAAAATTTTGAAAAAATTAAAATGATTTCAAAAAATGGCCGGAAGTACAAATGTAAAAAGTGTAAAAATTATTTCGAAATACCAACTTTCAAATTTTGAATGACCTGAAGTAAAAACGAAAGTTAATAAAAAATTTTTTGTAATATTATATGAATTAAAATGTCTTTAAATATTGCAAACAAGCTTTAATTTAAATTTTTCTATTACTCAAATGATTGATGATGATTAATATTTTATCGGAAGCACAAATTTGTTGTAACATCTCTCCTTTCTCCTTTGAAAAAGTATTTCGTAATTAGGATATAGCCCAAAATCGTGAGTATAAAAGTCGAGGTTTTTTCATTCTTATATCATTTACTAAAAAACTAAAAAAAATCTAAAATTAAAACTTATATAATGTCTTTTAATAATGGACAAAATGGTCCTTCACCAACTAAACGCCCAAGATTCTTTATCAAGAATCTACTTCCTCATTTATTCAATACTACACAACGCGGTGCTGGAGCAACCCTGAAAAATTATTACAGACAAATCGATTATGAAACTCAATTTAATAGTAAATTTAAAATGATGGGAACTACAGGAAAGTTTATTATTGAAAAACTACCGGAAAATCCAGAGGAATTATTGAGAAAAATAATTCAAGAGTGCATGGATCAAACCGTCGAAGCATCAAAGAATCAATCAATTAATCCGGATCGATTAGGAGCATTAATATCTTCACAGTTACTGGATAACGATATATGGATACCAATTAGAAAACTAGAAAAAGATACAATAGACAACATATTAACAAGATTTCAGCTTGTTTCGCAATCTAAGATAGAAAGGGGGTCGCTTTATGGGCACCCCTTCACAATAAAAGTCCATACACTGGGTGTTTCATCACTTCAGACAAATCAATCGATTAAAGGTCGTGCACCACAAAAAAAGGAAATTGACCATTTTCAACTAAGAGATGAATTATTTATTAAAATAGCTAATCCAAACAACTTATGCTTATTCTATGCTTTGGAAATTACAAGAAAATATGTTATTAAAGAGTTGGGAGATAGAAGAAAATTTAATAGATATATGCAATACAGTCATCGCCAAATGAAAGATGTTTTTGATCTTCTAAAAGCTACAAAAATTCCAAATGACCTTCCTGAATATGATGCGGTGGTTTACGTACCAATTGTTGTGAATTTTTGGAACAATCAATATAAAGACGCAGGATATAAATTTAAAGTATTTGTTTTTGGAAGCACCAATGAGAAACCTATATTTAAATATGGAAATGATAATTTCAATGTACCAATCTCAATTTTTCACTCAAATAATCATTTTGATGGAATAAGAAATGTTGGAGGAATGTTCGGATTTAAACATAAATATTGCTTTACTTGTGAGAAGAAATACAGAAAATCAAAGGAACATGATTTGAGATGCAAATCTCTTTGCAGATTTTGTGGACGTATTGGAAGTGAACGTCCTTGTATGGCAACATCAAACTTTTTCAAAAAATGTGATGACTGTGGGAAAAAGTATTTAAATGAAGACTGTTTTGAGCATCATAAGAAAAGCAGCAATTGTCGGCAAACAAAAATATGTGAAAAGTGTGGTGTAATATGGTCAATAAAAAATTATAAAAGAGAGGAGCAAAAGCAGCACGTATGCGGGCAAAAATGGTGTCAAATTTGCCGTCAATATCATAGCATTGAAAGAGGTTGTTACATTCGCCCTTTGGAACCTAAAAAATCACTTCCGTACCGACTAGTAACATTCGATTTTGAAGCAACACAAAATGAGAAGATAAATAATGTAAATGAAGAAAGACGGCTCCACAAAGTAAATTTCATTGCCGCAACAGTAACCTGTACAAAATGTATGGAAGATGGAAAAATATGGCGTTCACCTCTGAACCAAAATGGAAATAGTTGCCCAATCTGTGGAAACAATCGATCAGTAACATTTTCACATCAGCCATTCACTCGAACAAAAGTCGATAAACAAACTGTCACACAAAATCCGCTCAAAGACTTTATTCAATGGATTCTATTTGAACTCAACCCTCAATATTCAACAATGGCATTTTCACACAATGGAGGGCGTTATGATATGGTTATGGTATTCAGAGAAATTTATCTGAAAGGAGTTGTGCCATCGATGATTCGTCGTGGTAATAAGCTTTATGAATTAAAAATTCCGCGCAACAATAAATGCAATGAGGTTATATTTCGTGACTCGTATAATCTCTGTCCAGTGGCTTTGGGGAAGTTGATTGGAGCATTTGGACTACAAGTAACTGAAAAACAATTTTTCCCTCATCTGGCAAACATCCCCGAAAATTATGGGCGAACACTTCAACAATTACCCTTAAAATCTGATTATTTATATGGAGGAATGCCCCCTCAAAAGCAAAATGAATTTGACAAATGGTATGAAGAAGAAAAAAATCACCAATTTTGTTTGGACGAAGCATTGGCTGAATATTGCACAAACGATGTACAAATTCTTACAGAAGCACTTATTGCTTTCAGAAAAAAATTTATGGAAATTAGCAAAAATAAAAAGACAAAAACTGGAACATCACAAGAAGGAATTGATATATTAAGAGATGCAATGACGATAGCATCTGCTTGTATGAAGCATTTTCGACTTAACCATCTGCAACCTGAACATTTGGCAATTGTTCCGGAAAAAGGCTATGAAAACTGTGATAATCAGAGTGAACTTGCACTAAAATATTTACAATGGTACGAAGAGACAAGGGGAGTTCAAATCCAAAGTGCACATTCAGAAGGTGGAGAACATGTGGTAGCTGGAAGATACAAAGTTGATGGATATATAAAGGAAGAAGATAGAGCAATTGAGATAAATGGATGTGCCTGGCATGCATGTGAAAAATGCTTTGGAAATGATTTGTATAAAATTCTACCAAATGGAAAAACAATGGCTAAGACTAAAGAAGATGATGAAAATCGTTTGGCAATTATACGACAATATATCAAAAATGTTGATATAATATGGGAATGTGAAATTCGTCAAATGCTACGACGCAGCAAAAATATGCGCAAATCATTTTCAAATTATCATAACAAAGGCCCAATAAATATTAGAGACTGCTATTTCGGTGGAAGGACAGGACCTTTACAAATGTACTTTGATGCAGACTCAGAACAACATAAAATTGCTTATTTAGATTTTAATTCGCTCTACCCTTCAACAATTGCCACAACAGCATTTCCGGTTGGTCATCCGAAAATTTTTGTTGTGCCTTTACCTGAACAAAAAGTTAATTGGAACAGGGGAGACCAAATTCCATTCAAAGGAATTTTGAAAGTATTTTTAATACCACCATCGCAGTTGGATGTCCCTGTAATTCCAGTCAAATTTGATGAAAGACTTCTATTCCCACTATGCAGAAAATGCTCAATCAATTACCCAAATGGAGCAAACATCAAAGACTACCGATGTACACACAATGATGATGAAAGAGGCTGGGTTTCAACATGTACATCGATTGAATTGGAAGAGGCATTAAAAGTTGGATATACAGTTACTAGATTTTATAGAGCTCTACATTATGAAAAATGGGATGAAAATTTATTTAAAAATTATGTGGCCGAGTTTATGGCAATGAAGATTCATGCTAGTGGGTTCCCTGAAGGAATAGAAGGACTTGAAAGTGAGGAAAGATTTATAAATGAATGCAAAGAAAAATTTGGAATTGAGCTTGATAGAGAAAAAATGGTACCAGATCAGGCTATGCGCTACATATCAAAACTAATGCTCAATTCTCTATGGGGAAGATTCAGCCTTAGGAATGGTCAATCAAGAAGTGTAGTCATTGATTCGCCAACTGAACTTATCGAATATGACAAGAACAACTCAATTGAAATACAATCTATCGATAATTTAACTGAAGAAACCATTTTACTTACTTACAAACAGAAAGAAGAATTTATCATTGAACATGATACATCAAATATGGTTATATCATTATGGACAACATCAGCAGCAAGAATAAAACTATTGAAAGCAATGCAAAAGGTAGCTGAATCACCAGAATGCAATATTCTCTATGGAGACACAGACAGTATACTATTTTCCCATCCAAAGGACATGGAATGTCCTCTTCAAACTGGACCTCATCTAGGAGACTTAGCGAGAGAATATGCAGGATCTGAAATAAAAGAATATGTTGGAGGTGCTTGCAAGGCTTACGCACTTAGAATGGAAAGCAAAAAGAATGCCAAAGTTAGTAGTGTTTTGAAAGTACGTGGCATAACATTAACGGCTGATGTCTGCAAAATTTTACATTTTGACAGTTTCAAAGAAAGTGTTCTTCATTATGCAAATGGAGAAAATGGTAATGAGGAAGATGATGACCTGGATAGAGCAACAATTATGATTGAAAATCCAAACTTTATACGGCGGAACGTGAAGGATGGTACCGTTTATTCAACTAAGATGAGAAAAATATTTAGACCAATAATACAAAAAGGAGTTATATCCAATAACCTCAAAATTGTACATTTTGGACAAAAATAAATTAATTTTTCACATTTTTTTCAATTGTATTGTAATATCTAACAATATTTTTCAATTGTACTCTAATACTTTCATTGTATTTTTTAAATTTTTGATAAAATGGTAATATTATTAAATTAATAATGAAATTTAAAGATTTAATGAAACACATATTTTCAGTAAAAATAGGCAAAAAAGATAGTGTGAGGTTGTACCTCATCTAAAATATAAAATTCATTCAAATAAAAACCTATTCTTAATAAACACGCAATACTCAGTATTAAAAATAAAATATCTCTATTTAAATTTAAAAAATTATTAAAAACTAAGCATTTGAAAAAATCTATAATACCTTCTTTATTACACAAAATATTTTTAAAATGTTAATGATTTCGATCATATTCATGTCTATTCTGGCCTTAGTGGCAGAGAGTTCAGACGATAAACACAGGAAGAGAGAATTAGTGACAACATTATTTCGGAGAACACCATTACCAATATGGCGAAGAACACCACCACCAATATTTCCTAAAAGAGATGAAAATAATTTAATAGAACTACCAATATGGCGGAGAACACCATCACCCATATTTCCTAAAAGAGATGGAAATAATTTAATGGATATACCAATATGGCGGAGAACACCACCACCAATATTTCCTAACAGAGATCTTAATAATTCAGGTGAATTTCGACGAGGCGATAAATTAAACAATAGTTCATTGAATAAGACTGATGGAAAAGAAAGATTAATTAAGAAATGGTTAGTAAAAGATATCTGTCATCTGAAGAAGAGTGATATAGCAAGACAAGTTGAAATAAAAAATATGGGGCGTTGGATTCTACGCTGGGACCTTTGGGACAACAAGTTCAAATTTGGTAAACATAATAGAACAGATTACATAATGTATTCAAGATGGCGATTTTTATATGAGCCTCCTATCTCAAATATTATAGATTTTTTCAAAAATTTGTAAATCAATTTAAAAAAATAATTTTTATTATTGATATTAATAATCATTTTCCTATGTAAATTTATAATTTGTTTAATATTTAATTAAAATCAAATTTTTTTGAATCATTAATCAAAATATTGCGTTTTTCCCATTGATTGGGTTTACCTTCTATTTCAATCCACAATATTCCTGCTCTCGATTTTGCATTAGTGGGTGTTGGTGGTAGGTCTTCATTGGATATTGGAATACTATTTAGACTAGTTGTTGATGTAGACGAGCTTGCTTGTGTGCGCCGTGCTGTAAAAGTTATACCGCTTATTGTTGACGGGGGTGAAGTAGGAGCAAGACATACAAGCTCAAGCGGGAAGTATCTCTCGCAAATTCCATCCTTTGTAATTGTTCTTGCGATAACACATTGATGAAACGGATATTGGAGTTTTATTTTGTGGTGAGCATAGAAGTATGCTGCAACCGATATGTTGAATGGGTAAGCTAAATCGCCGAAGGCTTTGACTAAATGAGCCCCAGATGTTGTAATTCCGACACATCGAATTGTATATTTCAATCCATTCCTATCTGAATAAGTTGTCTCTATCTTTCCGTTTTCATTTATAAATTTTGACATCAAATTTGCATTTTCCTGATGCATTAATCTATATCTCACCAGATAAATTGGGCAGTTCATTTTTTTCGAAATATCATCCAAAATCGAATTCATTTTTATCGATTAATTTAGACTGTTTTCTAAAATTTTCAAATGAATTTTAAAATGATAGGATTAAAGAAAATTTTGCCTTTTTATACTCAAAATTTGGCCTTGAAAATTGCTGCTATTACGAAATATCAGGAAAGGGCGGAGCCTAGGAGGGTATATAAGGCAATAGATTTCCCAATTTCCATTCATTTCTTCATTCATTCATATTAATAAAATTTGAAAAATAAAAAAATGAGCGGATTTAAAAATCAAAAAATCCCAAAACTTGAATTAATTAATGAGCCAAAAAATGAGAAGGAAGAAGAGATAATTGAAGTAGAGATAGAAAAGGATACGGAAAAAAGCAATAAATCAAAATCTTGCACTTCAAATATAAACAATGGAAAAATTGAGAAGAAACATGGAATAAATCCGCGTATACTTTGGAAAATTATGCGCATGAAAGATACGCCAAGGATTGAAATAAGAATTTGCAAAAAATGTGCTAATGCGCTTTATTATGATAAGAATAAATTTACTCAGAAGGAGAATGGAAATATTGGAATCTGTTTTGAAATTTGTGAAGGCTGCGCGAAATTAAATATGCAGCTCAAAGATTTTGTTTCAGAGTGGGATGAGAAGAAGGTACAGAAATGAAAAAGTGAATAAAATTTTCAAAAATAATTTTTTTTTTTACATAAACTTGTTATTTTTAATATTAATTTCAATAATTGTAATAATTTAATTTGAAATAAAAATTTTGGAATTGTCCTTAATATTATTATTTAACATAGGAATTTTCAATTTATAAATTCAAATTCTCTTTTTCGGAAGCCACGCCCATTTTCTGTTTATAAATACTGAAATATTCCCCATAATCAAATTTCCATTCAAAATTTGAATTCATTTATAAAAATATTTAAAAAAATGTCAGTAATTGAAAATAATTGCCAACTCTTAGAAAAAGTGCTCCCTGAGGTTTTATTTAGTGTGTCTTCTTCTGGTGTGACAATTTCGTCACCACGGCTCATAACAGCACGTTTTGTGGAGTTTGACTTGGCAGGGAAATGTAAAAGCTGCAAGGGGGAAAATGTGGACATTGATTTTATTGTTACTCCAAAGGATGTAACCTTATATTGCAGCCGCCTAAAATCAGAAAAAGTAGTAATGTTTGACCATATCTACGAAATTCCTCAACAATGTATTTTTCGAGTTAAATCAAAAGGGAAGAATTTCAATATTATTCATAAGGAGCCAAAGTGGAATGAAAAAGATTTTATTAAAGGAGATGAACAGATGACTGTCAAGGAATTTTTGTCAAAGTTTTCACAAAACCAGGCTCAAGTAGGAATAGAAGAAACAAAAGAAAATATAAAAGAAGAAGATAAAGAAAAGAAATTAGAAGAAAAAGATAACCTTCCAAATAATATTAAATCTTATTAATCCTCCAATTAATAATCCTCCAATAATCATTAATCATAATTTATATTTTTAATTTTCGATAAATATTTGTAAAATGAATTATCAATTATTTTCTAATAAAGACTTGAAATTAAAACTTCCATTTGGTTGTATTATTAGTGGACCAAGTTCAACTGGGAAAAGTACGCTTGTCCGAAAATTAATTTCCAATTCTGATCAACTTATTGAGCCTATTCCAAAATCTATACTTTACTGCTATGGCGAATATAATACTCTTGTTCCCGAACTACAGCGAGCTGGAGTCTCAGTCTATTCCGGAGTTCCACCTGAGGATCTTATTAAGAAACAAGAACAACCTACACTAGTCATTCTTGATGACCTAATGTACTCAATCGACGAAAAATATTTATCGGAACTTTTCACAAAGAAATCTCATCATCTCAATTTTGGCATAATTTTCATCACTCAGAATCTCTTCGAGAAAAAGCTCAAAGTCGCACGTCAAAATTCTATGTATATTGTATTAACTCGCGCACCAAATAGTGCATTGGCCATCCGAAATCTAGGAGTACAATTATTCCCAGGAAGATTAAACTATTTTCTAGACGCATATCGACAAGCTACAAGCAGCAGTAATTATTCTTATCTATTTATCGATTTGCACCCAGCATCAGATCCAACACTTAGACTAAGAACAAATATATTTAAGGACAAAGAATCAGAAGACTCAAACAATTCATTACCTATTATATTTTTACCCAAAAATTCCTCTAATTAAAACCATGTCAACGAATATTAGTCAACTTGTCAAGGACAACCTACATTTCCTCAAACAGCTCGCAAAAACACGCTCACTAACTAAAAGAAGACACATTTTAAAAAAAGCTTCAACCGACCAATTACTCTCTCTCACTGAAATTTGTTTCAATATTATACGTAGTCAATTTAAATTAACTAAAAGACAAAAATCCCGTCTTCTACCATTTGCTGATTTTGTTCGTCGTGTGAGTAGATTAAAAACAGAAAGAGGAGCCCGACGTACTGTAATACAAAAAGGAAGCGGTTTACCAATCGGCTTGTTTCCTGCCCTCCTAACACCAATCATTATTGAATTAACAAAAACATTGACAAACAATTTATAAAAATGGCAAATAAATTTATATTAGTTCCTGAAGATATATATCGCGGATTACTTACTCAACCCACACCAGAAACTGGAAATATTAATTTGGATTTTACACGAGAAAATTTGGAAAATATCAAAAGTCAAAATGCCAACACTGAATTAAAAAATATAAATTATAATCAGGAATTGAGACGTTATCTACACATGTTGAAGGACCAAAATGAGAGACCAATGAATGTTTCAATAAAACAAATGGAAGATCCAGCACTGGATCAAATTAAAAAATTACTTCCCCTACTCCAAACAGACGCCAATGAAAGTAATCAACAAGTACTTAAACAAAATAAAGCCACACCAAAATTTCCACATCTAGAAGAAGGTGCCGATTTAAATGAAAATGAGCTTAGTATGCATACGGCCGATGAGGAATCTCCGGATTCCAGAAAGAAAACTGAACCAAAAAAGGCAGAAATAAAAGAAAGAACAAAAGAAATATTTGAAAGTATGAAGCAAGAGAATCTTGATAAATATGATGTGAGCACAGATGGAAAGATTCTAAGTAGGAAGGGAGGTAAAGAAATACAGGGAAGCAATGCACAAAAATCCATAGAGTGCATACTCCGAACAGGAATCAGTGGAAAATTGAGATGGGGTGAATTGACACCGCCGGGGACATCAGTTTTAGAAAATAAATTAAAAAGTGATCATAAAATTTGGCCGTTGATAGAGAAGGCATGGGAAAGTTGTACTCCAAAAAGAACTTATTCAAAACAAAAAAGAAAAATACCTGAATACAAAGAAATAGCTGAATCAAAATGGAGACCTCCAGCAGAATGGAAATGATTTTAGATAAACTTTACAATGATCCAGCAAATCCAGCCGGATTTGCTGGTGTAAGCCAGCTATGGACAGAAGCTCGAAAAAAAGATGCAAGCATTAAAAAGAAGGATGTTGAGGAATATTTGGAAGGAAATAGAACCTATACAATTCACCGTCCTAGACGTATTCACTTCAAAAGATCAATAACATATCCATCTGGATATATGACAGATGTTCAGTGCGACTTGGCAGATTTTCAAAAATTATCACAGCAAAATAATGGAAAGAAATATGCACTTGTTGCAATAGATGTTTTAAGTAAAAGAGTTTTCGCTGAACCTGTACGCACTAAAAAATCAAATGATATGATTGATGCTTTTGAAAAAATATTGGAAAGAATGGAAATGCACCCCCACCGAATATTTAGCGATAAGGGAACAGAATTTTGCAGCAAAGAAATTATGGATTTCTTTAGGAAAAAAGATATTGAAAAATACACGGCAACTTTCTCAGAAGTTAAAGCATCTCTAGCTGAAAGGTGTATTCGGAACATTAAACAGAGATTATACAGATTTATGAGTGAGAAACATACATTAAAATGGACAGAAGCATTACCAAAGATCGTAGACGCAATAAATCATTCAAAGTGTAGAGTTTTAGGCGGATTAAGACCAGTCGATGTGAGATTTAACAATGCAAAGAAAATAAGAGAAAAGGTATTTGGGCCTATTGGAAAAAGTAATCTTCGAAAGAAACCGCGCTTTAATGAAAATGATCATGTTCGTATGAGCAGAAATAAAAATATTTTTTCAAAGGGTTATCTCCCGAATTACAGCGATGAAATTCTTCAGATAGATCTAGTTAAAAAGAAGGCTAATCCAAATAGATACCGCGTCCGTGACGATAATGGAGAATTATTTAAAGGATATTTCTACCCTGAGGAACTAACTAAGGTAAGAAAAGATGAGAATACTAGTTACAGAATTGAGAAGATTATTAAGAGTAGAAAGAAGAAAGATGGAAGTAAAGAATTTTTTGTTAAATTTTTTGATTATCCCCAACCCCAGTGGATAGATGAAAATCAATTTGTATAAAAGACAAATTTTCATTCCCCATAAATCATTTGTAATCATTTTTCACTTTTATTGTTCAATTTATTATTATTATTTTTATTATTAAAATAAATAATGGCTAATACATTCTTTGTTGTTCTTCCAAGTAATGTTAGTGATTACCCAGATAACAAACCAAATAAATACCGAGTGCATCTCCCTAAACCAATAGAATTTCAAGGTGGAAACTGGGTATGTGGACTCTACAGTATCCAATACCCCCAGTCATGGGCTGCAACTATTGGCACCGACGTTAAACAATGGATCGAAATTAATTACAAAAACAAGAAACCACATAGAATTGGAATCCCCAAAACAACACAACTAACACCGAACGGTCTCAGCTTCTTTTTAAAGCTTGTATTATCCAATAAGGAAAAGTCTAGGAAAAGACGTGATGTTTCAATCGAGACATTTGAGGATGAAATTATCGTTGCCCCAGAAATTAATTTAGTAGTGGACGCAGCTAAGAAAAGACGAAGAAGGGAGGCAAGTGAAGTGGATACTCTACCATTGTGGATAAAGGAATTTTTTAACCAGTATCCTCACAATTACTGGGATGCTATACGCGATCATGAGCAAGAGTTAGAACAACATAAAATTAAAGTAGAGGAAAAAACAAAAGAGGTTCTTAATGAGGAGGATGAAACAAAGAAGGAAGAATTACAGCAAGAACTTGATCACCTACATTCCCTTTCAGAAGGTAAAAAGAAGGAAATTCGTCTTTTAACAGAGGAAGCTAATAAGAGAGACAGGCGTGATGATCGACTAATAGCAAATCAGTTTCTGGAACAACATCCAAATGATTATCACGAACAAGTAATAAAGATGGAAATAAATATAATTGTAAGATACATTGAACTAGAAGACAAAATTAAAGAGAGTAGGGAAGATGATGGTAAGAATGCTCGTTCTGGTGATGAGATTCAGAGGTTTATTAATTCAATAAAACGTATGAGGAAAAATTTGGAAGCAATAGAATCTGTTATTATTGAAAAAGATTTGAATATTACTAGAGATGAATTTCACGAGCAAAATTCAAATACGCACTCAGAATTTGTACAAAAATTTTTTGACGACCACCCAGTGGATCATTGGACAGCTTTGAAGAAAAATTTAGGTGATCTACAGGAATTACACAGCCAAATTCGAGAAAAACGTGATTTGCATTCACAAGAACAAGATGAGGAAGAAAAAAATAAATTAGGAAAGGAGATTGACAACTTAAATAAACTGGCTTCATACAGAAGAAACAGATTTACAGCAATTCATCAAGAGGCATACAAGAAATGGAAAAATTTTGAGCTGCCAATTCCACCAACTAAAAATGAAATTAAGGAGATGCAAAAAATTGAAGAGAAAACACACCCAGAATATTTAGAAGATGCCCTGAAAGTAGATGATAGAGGCAAACCAGTACCAATTCCTGCTCCGGTAATTACAGATGAAATGGTTGAAGTTGTCAAGGACAGACATGGGTATGAGCAGGACAAGACCAGGGAGTCAGAGGAAAATGAAAGAAAAGATAGAGAACTGAAAGAAAGCAAGGAGAAATTAAAACATGCCAGAAGAATAGACAAACATGGAGATCCTATATCACTTGAGCAACCAATAGACGAAGAGGAAGATACTGTAGCTGAGGAGGAAGATTACGAAGAGGAAAATGAGGAGGAGAAAAGCAGTGGAAGTCCTGTTTTAGATTTGTATTCCTCAGAAGAAATTATACCAACAAAAGAGATATTTGAGGAGCATAAGGATGAGCAAAAAAACGATGATCTGATAAATGAGAAGACAGTTACTTTGATTGAAGAAAAGGAATCCCAGGCAAAAGATTTATATTCTGACATAGAATTTGAATATTTGGATAGTATTGATCGCTTTAGAGTAATTTTTAATGATCCTGATATTAGCAATATAATTATATCTTCACAATTATGTTATGTTCTCGGCTTCCCCATGGGTCGTTTGGTAAACGGTCAAATTGGAAAATATGGCATTGACCTCAAAGGAGGATTCACTAGCTTTGCTGTTTATTCAAAAGGATTAACTAGTAATGTAATAATGGGAAATTCGGTCAGTTCGTTACTAAGAATTGTGGCTGTTGAGAATAGGTCTGGAGGTGTTGTTGAACGAGTATATGATCAACCAATGTTCATACCAGTGTTACCCAGAGAGATTAATGAAATTGAGATTGAACTAAGATGGATGAACGGAAATCTAGTAAAGTTTGATCACGGAACTGTAATTATTACACTAATGTTTAACAGAATGTTAAGATTTTAATTAAATGAAAATTATTTTTTAAAATTGTAATACTTTATATATTTTTTATCATTTTAATAATAAAAGAAAAAGCGAATTCATCTGGATTTGAATTATTTAACAATAGGGTTAGGAATTTTTTATAAGAGTATCCAGACGAAATAAAATAAATAAAAGTGATACAATGTTGACCACAAGTGGGTAAAAGAGGGTTTTGAACGGGTACATTATTAATTATACGATTTGGAAATTTGGAAATAAAATTTTTAATTGAAAGTGGTGGGTTGGGGAGTAATAATGAATCAAATATTAATATATTCTCGGGGTTTATTATGAAAAATGCAATCCAATGTGATCCTTTCTGAGAAGATTTTTCAAAGTTGACGACCATTGAGCAAGGATATTTTAGAAAATCTTGTGGGATTTTATCTGCGGCAAAGCATCCAATAAAATGTCTTCTTGTAATTCTATTTTGTGATAAAATTTTCTCTATTTGTAAAGTGTCCATTTCTGTAAAGGAAGAAAATGTTTATATCTCTCTTTGTATCTCCCCAAGTTCAATGTCGTTGTTGATGGTTTTAATCTTTTGAAATTTTCTAAGTTGATAGGCTAAAGCTGTAGCTAATAATAAAAGCCAGAGTACAATCAATGAAATGCAGTAAATAGCCTGAGGTATTGATGTTTCTGATGAAGGAAAATCCTTGCAAAGGGCAGGAATTTGTATATTATTCACATCTTCCATTGACCATAAATCCAAAATTTTAATATTTTTATATGGGTTAAAGGTAGTAGAAGCTAGACTGATATTATTTTTAAATCTTTCAGGTAAAATTGAGAATTTTGTTGTATTATTATTATTAATTTCGATTGTTGGAAGTATTGTATTGGCGTAATAACCTATATATTCTCGTAATTTTTCTCTATATTCTAGATTATCATTTTCATTAGTCATTGTATACTGTAGTGATAATTTATACAAAAAGAAAAATAAAATAATTAAAACAATGCTAAATTCAATTTTAATAGTAATATGGAACATTTTTAAATGAAATGGGAAATGAAAATTTGAGGAAAATTGAGGGTATTTATACTGAAATATCTGTGGAAATCGTTCTGTTTCTATCTAACATGAGCAGAGAATCAATTTCACCCATAGCCACTAGTACAATGCCACCACTTGGAACCGCCTCATTAAATGTCATTCTTATACTAGTTGTACCATTCTTTATCAAATCAAACATCTCCGGTCCATTATCTTCTTGGCTATTTGTTAGGTTAAATACGAAAAAACAATATCCTGCATAAGCATACCGAAACATAGATATACCGTTACTTTCTAACGATCCCGCGTATCCTATTGCTTCTTGCATGTCATGATAAATTCTAGCGTAGTTTCCTTTTGGAAAATCGAGGGAATAAGGAGCTGATGGATAAGTAACTCCCCCAGCAGTTATAGAAATATCTCTCAAATTAAAATGTTGAAAATAAAATGGTGTTGTCTTTTGTCGTCCTACAAAATCTTTATTACCAACCATTCCCAGTATAATTCTTCGTGGCACCTGATCCATCCATAGATTAGCATTAAATTCTGTTCGGTTTTCACTAATAAATAGGGATTTTAAAGATGTTTTCCTTAATGGATATCGTGCAGGTTTTATTTCAAGTTTTTTCGCAATATCGAATGCTAAACTGTCCATTAGCTCAATCTTCTTTACATATAGCTTGCAAGCCAATATTTCTAAATGGTATTTTGGTGCAGTGTCCCAGGGAGCACTGAGTAAGAAACTTGATTCGTGTGGGAGTAATTCAATATCAACTTCGCATTGATTCACTAAATATCTTGGTTGATTACAGATATCAACGTCTAATTTGGCCATAAATTGTGCACTGCGCGGGTTTCCATCTTCATCTAAGAATAATTTTTTCCTTGATTTGATTCCATATCCATTTGCATCAACTCCTGGATATGTTTGTGTAGCCCCATCATCATAATATCCCGCTACAGAAAGATAAGAGTTTTTTACACTTTGTGGGTAGGTTAGTTCGTAGTCAAAAATACTTTTGTAAGCCATGAGGGAATTCCCTTCAAAAACCTGTGTCCCATTAATATGCATGCGACAATTTTTCCAAATTGTGTGGCCTATGAGCTGCACGGTCGACACATTATCATCCTTTCCTATATCAACAAGTTTCCCATCTTTGTCTTCTTTTTTAATTCTAAGTTCAGTAAAAACATAAGTTTTGGCCAAATCAATATAATTTGTAGTCGCATGAATTTTGAAATGAAAAGGTGTAATATTTACAGGGTTAAGTGTGAGTAATTCTATAAATGAGGAATTGCTGATACTGACATTTGTATGGGGCGTTTCAAAAAATGATAAAGCATTTGTTATTGCGTTGCCAGAATCGCGATCAATTTTCTGATGAGTAGACATTTTTATTTAATAAAGACCGAATGTATCTATTTTCTGACGTTTCTTTTTCGGTATAAGGGAGGGATGTTTACCAATAATGATTTGATGACTTTTTTCCTTTGAAAATGTTGAATGAGGTTTACGATTTCTTTTGCGTCCTTTTATACTATTCCTTGCTTTCAATCCTGTTCCAAACTGCTTTGACATCCCACCTTTCTCAAGTAATCTGTCCAATCCTCGTTTTCCCTCATTTATTACTGCTTGCTTAAAATTTGGTTCAAATTCATTATTGCCATATTCTTGATTCCCAACACTTTCCAAAATTCTTCCTCCAGTATCCAATGCTTCTTTTGCAACAGCTGTCCCCGCGCGTTTTGCATATGGTAAAAGGAAACGCCAAAAAGTTCTAAGTACATCTCCGACTCCGCCACCCGATTGTCTCCCGTATCCACGTTGATAGGGATTGAGTCCACGAAAATAGTAATAATTTTCATCAGTTCCCTCTCCTATTTGACTAATAGTTGAATGGTGGTCATCGTATCCGATAGTTCGCGGATCAAAGGGGATATGAACCATTTTTGGATTAGAATAAATTATGTTTTATATAGTGAAAGTATTATCCAATATTAATGAAATTAAGTCGCAAATTTATTAAATAGAAATCGAATGTTAGACGAATATTTGATATAAAATGAAATAACTAATTAATTAATGGTGTTTAAATTTTTATTAATAATTATTTTTTATTATAGATTAATAATAGAAATGATTTATTAATGGAGAAATAGTTTATAAATAAACATTTTAAATTTGGCATTTTGTCGGTTGACATTTTGAAAGTTGGCATTTTGTCGCTTGACATTTTGTCGCTGTGGCATTTTGTCACTTGACATTTTTAAATTTACTATTTTATCGGGTGACCTTTTGGACATCGGCCTTTTGTCACATGACATTTTGTCGATGTGGCATTTTGTCGTTTGTCATTTTGAAATTTGGTATTTCGAAATAAATACCTCCGCCCCTTACATTCGTACTTCCGTTCATTTTTTAAAATCATTTTAATTTTTTTCTAGAATTTTTCAATTTTTTTCTCCCTCATTTTTAATTTAATTATTTTTTAAATTTTATAATTTATTTTTATTATCTACTAACACTGAGAAATTTTTTGAAAATTTTTAAATGCCACCCCCTTCTCCCAATTTTTTAAATTTGGCATTTCGAAATCCCCTTAAATTTCTACTTCCACTCTTTTTTTGAAATCATTTTATTTTTTTGTTAAAATTTTGTAAAAATTTTTTCTTACCCATTTTCTAATTAATTAATTAATATATATTTTTAATTTTTTAAATTTTTAATTATAACCTATTTTAATTTTTAAATTCGAAATTCCCGCCAATTTTTAAATTTTGAATTTCCTCCAATTTATAAATTTGCCATTTTGTCAGTTGACATTTTGTAAGTTGGTATTTCGAAATAATTAGCTCCGCCCCCTCACATTTTTACTTCCGCTATTTTTTTGAAATCATTTTAATTTTTTGTCAAAATTTTGCAAATTTATTTTTTATTAATTTTATTTAATTAATATTATTTTTATTTAATTTTTTAAATTTATTTTTTAATTAGAAAGTCCCTTTTTAATTTAATTAATTTTGACATCTTAAATTTAATTAATTAATTTGATCATTTTTACCCTTCCATCCAGATCGCTCTTTTCTTAAACGTACTCATATATCTGACACCTGCCATCACCCTTTATCTTCAAAAAGTAATTAATTATTTTAAATATGATTAATTACCCTCACAATTTTATTAATTTCCCTTAAACCCCTTCAAAAGGTGTAGGTTAGCGGCATAATCAAAAGGGAAAAGCTTCAAAAGGTTTGGGTTTGGGGGTGAGGAGCGATTTGGGGTGAGCGATCTGGGGGGTGTTAACTACTAACTGGGACAAAAGGGTGGTTAGAAAAGAAAAATAGTGTGGTAAAAAATGTATCCATTGGTTAATGTTTCCCATTGGCTCCCAAACCTTTAAGTTTCCATTGGCCAATCACACGTTTGTTGCACGTTGTGCAACAAATGGGTGGGCCCTGCAACAAATTGGTGGTAAAAGTGGTGGTTAGGAAAATAGAATGTGTCTTCACCTTTTGGTTTCCTTTGATTTGCCGACACACCCCTCCTTTTGTCCCACTTTCAAGTGGGACAAAAGGGGGGGGGTTACTACTGACCTGGGCCAAAAAAATGTCAAAAATTGTCAATAGATTTTCGACCATGCTCTATCGAAAGATGCCAAAAATGAACAAAATTAATTCTCATTGTTAGGAAGGGTTTCCTTGTAGAAAAACAGGATTTTTCATGATTGTAACTCATATATCCCCTATCGAATGGTACCACCTTTAGACCTCTCCCACTGCCCAGAATCCCATTATTAATTTTTTTGGATTCCCCTCCTCTTTTATATGTTCTTTTTTTGGCTTTATAACACTAGATTTTTCACTTACGAATTTTTGCTTGATTTTAGTCAAAAAATTTTTTCCTTTCTATAATTCCATCAACCCTCTTTTCTCGATTTCTAGAAGCATTTTGAATTTTTAAATAAATTTCTCCATTTATAAAATTTTTTCTAGATATTTTCACAAAACCGCCAAGACGAGGAAGGATTTTTTGATGACACTTTGGATAGTCGGAAGAAACGAAAAGTTGATAAAGCTGATTCTCACCAACGCCAAATAATGATAAAAGGTTGGGAAATTTTTTTATATATTTTTTTTAAAAATTCAAAAAAAAATTTATTGGGGGTATGTGGGGAGCTATGCAAAAGGACATTTTGCATATAAAATTTCGAGTTTACAAAATTTCTTCGATTTGGGCCTTAAAAGTCAGGGTTTCGGATTTCGGGTAGCTCGTGACATCCCAAGCTATAAAAGCACCGATTCGAAGGAAATTTTGAAAACCCGATATAAGGGGAGGGATATTTAGTCCATTTATTTAAAGGACTACTATACGTCCTTCATGTATTTAAGAAAAATCTTTTGGTATATCTTTTCTATTTTGAAGATTTCTTTTAACATTTTTGAACCTAAAATTAGCTTTAAATTTTTCTTAAAAAATTTTTTTTGGAGAATAAATAAAATTGGGATCAATTGTCATCCTTTTTCAAATTTTTAGGAAAATTTTTTTTTCCTTTTTTTTTCTTATTTTCTAGATTTTTTAAAAATCATTTTTAACCCTAAAAAACAATTTTAGAGACCAAAAAAATTTATTATTTTTTTAAAAAATTAAATAAATATAAATTTAATAAAGAAGATTATTTACTTCTCAATAATAAGCTAAATTCATGTATTTTCTTTGATAATTTCCTTAAAGCCAATTTTCTTTCATTTTCTTGATTTTGTCGTTCTAATTCTTTATTTGAAGGGGTGGGGGAAATTGTTGTTGAACCTGTTTGGAATTTTTTAAATTTTTTCAAAAATTTTTGAATCTAGGCTTCTAAAGAATTTTTTAAATATGGGCGAAAATTTTGAGAATTTTGGAAGGCCAAGAAGCCAGAAACCTTCCTTTTTCAGTGTCGCAGGCGAAAATTTTGAGAATTTCTCCTCGCGGAAAGCTTATTTTAAGCTCATTGTTTTCCTTATCTTTTACGTGTTCTCATTTCCCTCACAAAGTTTTTTTCACTTTCTCCCATTCCGGTAGGCTCTTTGTATCTAATTAGGGTTGGGGTTTTCGAGCCTGGCCGACGTTCAAGTCATTTTTATGGGGCCGGCCCAACCGAGTCTTTTTCGTGTCAAAATACGATAACCGACTCGATCTTTCTTTCGGACCGGGCCCCCAACCCTACATTTAATGTTACAGAGTTTTCGTTTAGTTAAGCTTTTTTCGGCTTGCTCCCATATTACTACTTTTTTTGTTGATTTCCGTAAATGTCCCCCTCTAGCCTTTCATTTAAAAAATTAATTTTCTTCTTTTTCCCCTTATTTTTACCAAAAAATCAAAAATTATTATATTTTTGCAGAAATTATTTTTTTTTCTAAATTAATTTTAAAAAACTTGCCTATCATTTTCTCTGATGATTCTTTTAAATTATTTTTTATTTTATTATTTCTTTCACCACTTTTTTTGTTATTATTTTCTTCATTATTATTAATTATTGTCATTAATTTTCCAATATTTTCATTTTTTATTCCTCCTCCTCCCCCAGTCATTAACCACCTTCTCTCAACAGAGGAAGGGGAAGGAGGTGTTTGTTGTAATAATAATAAATCTTTTCCTTTACTAGAATTAAATTCAAAAGGTTGCTGCTGTCCTTCGTCTGTTGCTTCTTCTCCTTCAACGGAAGTCCGGCATTTTATTTTTTCATAATATGTCGCTTTTCGAAATGGTCTCATTAAACGGGGGTTGTCATATTGGGTTTCAACTAGCAATTCACAAAAGCCTGTTTTTTGGTCCTGAAAATGTTTAGGGAGAAATTAGTTGTTTTAATATTTGTGCTAAATGTTGGGAAGAAGATTGGGAGAGGGATATTTGTGAAAATTTTGTAATTAGAGGGACAGAGGGGATATTCGAGTGAGATATGTTTGGGTCTAGAATAAAGGGAGTCGTTAGCGATCAGTCTTGGTTGGCTCCTGAGCTACCGTCGCCGACTGTTCTTAGTCGTTCTTGCCTTCTAACATCGTCATTCTTGTATTTACTTTTCGGATAAACGTGTTGTTCTATTCTTGTGTTATTCTGTTAGTCACTAGGTAAGCCCCTAGGACATAAGACCGTTAGTAGATGAACAGGGAAGAGGGGGTATATTTGAGAGATTTTTCAAGGAGAGGGGGAACTGGAATGTTTGTAGGGATTTTGTGATACTGTGAGGGCATATTTTCCTTTGGATTTCTTGTTTGTCTGTCTATCTTATGTGTTAAATCTTCCGAAGAGTTAAACCTCAAAAGTCGTCCGATACTCGAAATTTTCTTTCTCAATTGAGGCTCAACTAACTTGTCTATTTAATCCCTAGTCTATCTTCGTTCAAGTTATTTACGTTACCTTTTTTCCTCCAATCGATTCAAAGTAATTTACAGCTTTACATCTAGGTGTTTCCAAACAAAATTGTAAGCATAACGAATGTTCACGTACAGGTTTAGCTCCAATCATCTCACCAAAATAGACGTACTCAGGAATTGCATGGCTTTCCAATCCGAATGGGCAGTCTTTAAAATAATTTTTATTGAGTGTTCGGAATTAAAGATGGTTTAAGATCGACTGCGAAAACCTTAGTCTAGATAACAAATTTTTGAACGAACTAAGAAAGAGCAGCCTAACCTCTGCCACAAATCTTAATCTTCAAGTCAATTGGAATTGACCCAAGACTAAAGGAAATTCAAGCCTTAGAATCAAAGATTCACCTAATTCTCTTCATTCTATTTTTTATTTTTATCAGAAATATGTGAGGATATATTCTCTATCTAAACAATCATTTACCTGATTCATCATATACAATGTCATAAAATGGGGGTTGTTGTGGAGGGTTCATATGTGCACGGGCATCTCCAAACCATTCTGTTGTTGCTTTTACTTTTTGTATAAGTAGGGTTATTAGTAGAATTAATGAGGAAAAATAATGATGATAGTACATTTTTAACTTTGGAGGGATAAATTCTAAAAAATTATTTTTAGTATTTTTTGTATCTTATTGTCGGAAGGTTTGGGGGATTTTTTGCATAGTAAAAAATTTTTTCTGAAGGATTTGAAGATTTTAATTAAGAGTTGGAAGAAAATTTTAAGAATCTGTGGTTATGACTTGGTCTATGATTGAGGCCCCCACTAAAATGGTGGTGGTTTAAGGAGAGGTTCGTCCGGGGTTTTTACAAGCTACTGTTGCCTTCCCGTCAAGGCGTGCCTCTGTTTAAGTGTTGGGAACTTCACCAACTGCTGTCGTTAGGCATCGAACTTGAGTCTCCCATTAAGTCGACTGTTGGTTTTTTTCCGTCTAATATGTAAATTAAGTATAAGAGGTTTTAAAGAGATTAAATTTTAGAGAGTATTAAAAAAAGAAATTTTTTTAAATGAAGGGTTGGAAGTATTTTTCTCCAAATTTAAATATCAACTTCAATTTAAATTTGCACCTCAATGTAAACAACACAATTTTTATTTTGTCAATTTTATTTGCTATATTACGGCCTTAGAGAAAGGTTGTTTGGTAAGGGAGAATGTTTGGGGGCTGTATATTTTAATTATATTTTTATTTTTGTGGCTGCGGGTGATCACTTTTCTTCATTCTTCTTAACCACAGGCAAAGATTGTGTTTGTTATGTTGAGCTCTTCTTTCCCCTCTTATTACCAAATTTCGCAACGTATTCGTCAAAGGCGATCAAAACGCATTTTCATGACCATCACAGAAACGCCTTTTAATTCTTTTTTTTTATTCACAACACTAGCAGAAACAAAAATACACACACAATCTTCGCTCCACTCAATATAAGGGATAGGGGTATGTTTGGGCGCATTGGTGTATAGACGTAGGCTTTAAAATAAGCTTGTGAGAACCTTGAGGCTTGAAAATTTTTGTAGGGGTGTATGTTGTGTTTTCCGATTATTTTAAAATTCTTCGATATTGGAGTGGAGCTTAGATATTTGTGAGGAGTTTGGGCTAAAGTTTGGGAGGAGGTTGGGCGAAAGTCTTTGTATAACCAAAAATGTCGAATTTTTCAAGTTATAACAGATTTTTTGTTCATAACTCTCAAAATACTTTATCAAAAATTCCCAAATTTATAGGACACTTGGTTAATGCCTTGAAAAATACCCTCATAAAATTTCAGTTCTCCGGGATTCTCTCCAATTTAAATTTTTTAATTCCGCGCCCAAACCCTGTCGCGCCCAGATATCCTAAACCCTCAAAGGATTACCTATCATATAACCACTTTTCGTATATTTTTTTCTGAAAAGAAGATTGAAAGGGAGAGAAAAGAAAATAAGAAGATGGACTTATTTTTTGGTTGTAAATTTATTTATTTGGTTGTTTGTGTTCTTCAGAAATTTTTTTGTTTTTTCTTGTTTTGTTGTTTGTCGCCGTTTTTGGAAATTTTCTTTTATTTTTAATATTTTTATCCTTTAAATTTATCATTTCTATTTTCGAAAAAAAAGAAATTTTTTTTATTAGAAAAAAAAACTTTTGTTGTGTCCTTCAATTCACGTGACAAAATAAAAAAAAATTGGGAAGAAGAAAACAAAATTTAGTATATTGAAGTAATGGAAGAAGGAATTTTAAGGGGGTGTTATTTTACAAAAATGTGTGTATTGTAAGGGAAGGAAGGAATGTTGTTTGGGGACTTTAAATAAATTTGTTAATTGGAAAATTTTCTATTTTTAGTACAAAAAAATTAGTCAAATTATTAATTACTAGTTCGTTAGGTGGAAGAAATTTGTTGGGGAATTTTGTGACTAATTTGTTAAATAAGCATTTACATAATTAAATACACCCATCCTTTATTTCTAGACACACCTTATTGAGAGCAGCTAAATTTGGCGTCCCTAGCTTGGTAGTACGCTTAGGCGCAGCTTCACTTAGAGTTCAAAGAAGTACCTAATTTTTGGTTTCAAAAATGTGGTTCAATAACAAAAGGGTTTTGATCCAAGTTACAGTCGAATTCCGATATCCTGCCTATACAATTCAGTCCCGAGTGTGCTAGTTTCACTTTTTGTCTTTCGCTTTTTAAAATAAGTTTTGGCACATCCCAGGTGGGAGCAGGCCACTTTACCGCGCGCCCATTATACCGCCGAGCTATAACTTTGTTCAAAATTGTCGAATCCGGAATACCCTAATATGGTTCGATTCAGCTCGTTGAGGCGCATCGAACCATACCAGGGCCTTCCGGATTCGACAATTTTGAACGAAGTTATAGCTCGGCGGTATAATGGGCGCGCGGTAAAGTGGGGTGTACCCATCCCAGGTATTGTAAGGGGCATGTTTTATCGTGTATTTCATTTTATTAAGTTTTAAAATTTTGGATTTATGAGTGAATCTATTTTCTTCTCTATTTTTTTAACCATTATACAATCCAAAAGAATTTATTTATTCTCATAAAATGACGCAAATTATGTTCATTTATATTTTAATTAGACGTAAATGACCTTGAATTGAACTGGTCATTGATTTTTAGGTTAATTAAGGGAATTTATTTTTTTTAATCTTTTGCGTCATTCTTTTTTTTGATCAAATAATGATTAATTATTTTGTGTGTGTTTTGTGTAATTCTTTTTTGTTTTCTTACTAGTCAGACCTTGATTATAAATAGGGGGTTGTCGATTTCAAACCGAATCGAAAACCCGAAGATTTTCTGTTCCCTAACATAAGTATAAATATATATACCTCTTTTTGAGGGGTAAATATATGTTTGCGTGTAACTTAAATATACCACCAACTTTTAATAAAACTTATCTTGAATTGAAAGATATTTTTGGTGTTCTATCTTTAATTGAAGAATGAAACTATAATTGTTTAAAAATGAGGAAATTAAAAATTAATTTTTAATTTGCGATTATTTCTAAATTTTGAAAAAAACAGGCAATAAAATATATTAAATTTAATAAATTTTTAGAGCACAAATTTGTGGAACGAACACTCGATTCTTGTTCAAAATGCATTGAAAGTCGGCTTTTTGAAAAACATGCAGTTGTTGCTACTGGTAAAAAGGTACGAAAGAGAACTGAATTGAGGGGGGGGGGGGAATTGTTTTTAATTATTTCGAATTTTAAAATGGAAAATTATAAATATGAGACTAGGGTTGTCGGTTCTGGACCGAACCGAGCCGAAGAACCGAGGATTTTTCAGTTCAGTTCCGGATATCCGAAGATTTTCTAAGAACCAACAACCCTATATGAGACTATATTGATTAGGTACCCAGGATTTTTTTTGCTTTGAATTATTGTCTCTATAGGCAGATATAAATGGTTGTTCGAAGAATTTCTTAGATCTGACACTACCTCAATTGGGACAAAATGTCCAAATTCTTTATATAATTAATTTTAGTGGAATGAGAGGTTAGGTTACTATTATAATTCCCGATATCTCGTAAAATCTCGATTCTTGATAACCGAGATTTCTTGTTAGATATCTCGTCTTGGGCCAACCTCTAGTTTTTAGAGTAACTGGGGATGCCACTAAGAAACCCATACTTTTCTTGATTTACTCGCATACTGGATCTCGAAAAAGAGATGTCTGAGTTTCACAATTGCTTCTTCAAATTTTTTTTATAAATTTTCCAGACCTATTTGTCTGTTATCAATTGGGATGGACTTTCTCCAGAACATTGTTATATAACAACAATGGAGCATTATTCAAGTTGTTTAGTGTTAGATGAAGATGTTTGGGAGGAAATACAATTTTGGATGAAAAGTTTGGTGAATATGTGGAGAGAAGATGAGGAAGACCAAGATTGTGTTTTCTTTGAAAATGCTAGGGATATACATGAGCAAAAACATTTGTCCATTGAATGTGAGTTTCTTTTTTTGGAAGGGAGAGGAAGGGAGTTTGTTATTATTTGAGGGGATAGGCCAGGAATCTTGCTGTTTTGATTCCCAGAATAAATTTATTTTTAATATTTGGGAGGACTGGCTAATAGGACTAATAAGGGGGGGGGCTAATAGGGAGGACTAAATAAAAATAATATCGAGAGGATTCATCAATTTACTATCACTCTTAACTAAAATTAAAAATATTATAGAAAATCGACTTTGATACTTTGAATTTAAGCTTGTCAGGGGACGTAGATCATTAAGGATTGTTTAGCTTCGACTTTCGTGGGACTAATTATAAGCTTTTAAGCTCTGTGGTAGATTGGGTTGATAGGGAGGATTTCGATTTCGATTCACGATTTCCTAAAAATACTGACTTTTCGCTCTGAGTTAAAGTGATTTGAAGCGAGGGTGAACGACTTCAAAAGATTTTTTGTTTTTCAGGTGTTCCGTTACCTAGAGAAATTGGTGATTTGTCTCCTATATATTTTAAGGTAAAAAAATTTTTTAAACAACATTGAAAATTTTAAAAAATAAATTGAAAAATTGTAGTCTAGATAAATTCCGAAAATTTAAATTTCTTTGCGGCACTGACCCAAATTTAAGCTCAAGCTTTCCCCAACTATGAAAATTTCTTTTTATTCTGATTTTTAAAAATTGGCTAAAAATGGCTACCTTTTAATTTAAAATTAAAAAAAATTTATTTTTTCTTTAAAGAAAGCAATAATGGAATCAGAAAAGGAATGGAGTGTAAATAAAAAATTAATTGATCTTTCCAAAAATCCAAGACAAAGTCAAGGTGTTCGTGGTTTAGTGCCTAAAGGTTTCCCCTACTTTGCTGTCTATTTTGGACTGCAACCTGGATATGCCCACGTTATTGAGAAGGAGAAAAATTTTCCTGCTAATTTTGCTCAGGTGGGTAGGGGGAATTTTTATTTGATAGGACTCCATAGTCTGATTTAATTGGGCATAGTTCTGAAAAAATTCTGATAAAATTGTGAGAAAATTCTGACAATATTCTGATTTAAACGGGCTTAATTCTGATACTGTTATGTTAATATTGAGAGAAAATTCTGGGAAAATTCTGATTTCCGATATGTTCTGATTTTATTCTGACAAAATTCTGTTAATATTCTGACTTTGTTCTGACATATTCTGATTTTGTTCTGATTTTGCTTCTGACATGTTCTGATATATTCTGATTTAATTCTGATATGTTCCGATCTATTCTGATCAATTTTAGTGATGTTCTGATTTTATTTTAATAGAATTCTGATGTATACTCTGACATATTCTGACTTAATTCTGATAAAATTCTAATTTTTTGGATAATATTCTGATAAACTGTACATATTCTGATTTATCTTTAAGCCAATATCAAAACATTTACTTTTTCCAATTTAAAGGAAATAATTGGTGGAATGCTTGATTTACACTACAAACATTGGAAAAATCCAAAAAAGCAGTCATTTAATGAAATTAAAATTAAACGAGAACAATTACGTCAAAAATTTTCAAAATATGATTGGACAGAAAATAAAAGTTTGTCAGATAATGAAAAAGAGGAGGAAAAAGAAGAAGAGAAAAATTAGTAAAATTTATATATTTCAATTTTATACCTATATTTATTTTTAAAATCAGGTAAAAATTATTTGTGGTAAATCCTTATTATTTTTATTTTTTGGGTTGTTAAGAGACAATTTACCACCTAGAGACTGCTACGCGGTTCTGTTATAATTCTGATTTAATTAAAAATATTCTGATTTTGTTCTGATAATATTTTTACCAAATTCTGATATTTATTCTGATTATATTCTGATATTTATTCTTTAATTCTGACCTTTTCTGATTTTCTGATACAATTCTGACTTTATTTTTATAATATTCTGATATATTCTAATTTAATTCTGAATTTTTTTATTAATATTCTGATCCCGTCAATTTCCCATTTCTGTTTATTTTCTGATTTAATTCTGATTTAAGATAGTTTTACGTCCACTGTAATTTCGTCATGTCTCTCTAATTCCATTCCCCCCTTTAAAAAAAATTTTTTTTGTCGGACAATTCTTAATTGAAAAAAAAAATTAAAAAGAAGCCCTTTTACCTCGTGGCAATAATATTTAATTTCAAAAGTCTCCCCTTTTTATTATTTATTTATTTATTATCCTCTTTTGCACTTTCAAAAATGTTCGTCACGAAAAAAAAATGTTTTCTTTCTTCTCTTGACGGGATTTTTTCAAAAAAATGCCCGTTCCAGACTTAACCCCTTCTTTTTCCCCTCTTCAAATAAAAAAAAAACTCGCAGACAATGTCTAGACAGGATGGCATCCGCACACAAACAACAAAAAAAATGTATTTTTGTTGTTTTGGTGTTTTTGCCCCGCCTTTTTTCATTAAAAATTGGGGGGTTCTCTGTTGTTGTTGTGTATGTCTCTATTTTTATGTGCAGACACATTTTCTCGCTTTTTTAATTTTGTATGACTCATTATTTCCCCCCATTACAGACAGTTAACAGCCGTTTGCCTTCTTGTCTTTCTCTCTTTTCTCTCTTTCTATCTGCCTTCTCTCTTCTCTTGTTTTCCTTTTTGGACAAAATAACATAGCGTCTGAATGTCACCAAGCAGAAAATGGACGAAATGTCAATGTGACAAAATGCCAAAATAAAAAATTGGACAACATGCCAAGCAGGGGCGGGCGCAAGAGAAAATTCAAAAAACGAAGGACTAAAAATCAACGCAAAATTTGGAATTTTTTTTATCAAGTACATATATGTGCCTTTCTCTAATTAAAAATTTATTTTCGGAGTCCTGCTATATTTTGTGATAAGGATTTAGATGGATTATGATTTGGAGTGATATCGGGGATACACCGCGGATTACTGAGGATATCAGTGGATTAAGTGGGAATAAGGGAATATAAGGGATTTGTGTTCCAGTTCCGGAGCCAAAGTTTTTCTGAGCCGCGCAGATTATTACTTCATCTTCCTTCATTTTTCGTTCTTCTTCCCCATTCTTTCCTCAATTTTTCTCTTCATTTTGAAACTTTTTCCATATTGGCATTTTGTCGATTTTTGTTGTCTTGACATTTTGTCCTCGTGTCATTTTGTCTTCTGGCATTTTGTACAGACATATCTCTTCTTTTTTTTCATCAACCAGACAGTTTAGTTGTTCTGCCTCCATTCTCTTTTTTTACATTTTTCTAACCCTCCTAATTATAAAGAGTTTCTTCAGCCACTACTCGCACAAAATGTGTGGTTGCCGCCAGACAGCAGAAATTAAAAAAAGCTCAGACACAATTGCGAGACTAGACAAAAAAAAAAGAAGAAAAGGGTAAAAGGACAAGAAACAAACGGGGCGTAGCCTCTTTCTCTTCTTCTTTTTTAAAATTTCTCCCATTAAAAAAATACTCTCTAGACAGAGACTAGACAGTCTTGTGGTGGCGGTAAGTCATCTGCTTTGCAATACATAAATATTTTATAATTTTTTTTAAACAACAAAAAAAAAGCAGCCGTTGTCTACTCACATTTTATTTATTTATATTTGTTTGTGTGTGTTCCAGCTTCATTCTCCTTTCCCTTTTTAACTTTAAACTTTTCTGCCCTTATAAATTCGCCTGTTTTATTGTTGCTTTTTTTATTTTCTTTCCTTCGAAAAAATTTTTTTTTCAAAAAAATTTTTTAGACAACTTTTTAAAATATTTAAAATGTTGACTGGCTTGATTAATGCTGTTAGAAGAAAAATTCATAATTTGAATGAGGAAAAGGAAAATGATTCTTTGTCTTTTGATTGTGATAAACAACATAATAATAAATGCAGATTTATGGTAGGGTGGAAATTTTGACTTTAAAAATTTTTAGAAAATTTTTAAAAATTAATTTGGAATCTATTTTCAGTCAATCAGATCCCCTTTTTTTCCCCAAACATTTTTCCTTGAGAAATAAAAGGTTTGCGACTGACCGGGTTCGAACTCGTGCCCTATTTCTTAGCATTTTCCAACTTAACCAAAAGTTACAACTGAAAGAAAGTTATTTCTGCGCATTTTTGGTGTCACATTCAAACCCCTCTATATGATACATCCTTGGGGACAAAAATTTTTTATAAGATGTTCTTTACATGGGGCATCGTTTAATCCTCTCCCCCTTTTTATAACGGTATTTGGAAATTTTGATTTTGCTCGTATCTCTTAGACAGTCCCCTATTTTTGGTCGTGTATCTCGTACACCCTAAAGTTTCCCTTTTTTGCTAGTACTTCGAGTACAAGCAGAAAGTACGAAGTTCGTACTAAGAGAGTCCAAGCACTCCAACCAATGTCCAGCTGAATTAAAGAAAAGAATCTTATAGTTAGTGAAGTCCGCCGTTTTATTTTTAAGCCTTTAAAAGACTGCCTATCCTTAAACACATTTTCTGGATTAATATTTTACACGTCTAAAACCAAAACAAACTACACATATATGCATATATGCTAATCTTAATTTTCCAGTTACTAGGCCAACAGGGAACATCTCAACACTTACAAGATTATGACTCCAAAAAAACAAAATTGTCAACACAAAAATCTGTTGAAACACCGTCAAAAAGAAAATTAATGTCTCGACGACAATCTAATAAAGAAAATAATAATATTGTAGCTATGGAGAATAATTACAACAACAATAATGTTGGCAGGTGGAAACGTTCCAATAGTGGTGGTGGTGGAGGGGAAAAGCCAAAAGTGACGACAATGGAGAGAATTGTAAATAATTTTTAATTAAAGTATAAAAATTAAATTTTCTTGCGTTGCTATGCTGAGATTTGGAAAAAAACAAAATCTTTAAAAGTACGAAGAAAAAAATTAAAAAAATTGATGTCCGCAAAAAAATTTGCGGATGTCCGCAAATTTTTTTGCGGACGTCCGCAAAAAAAATTTTTTTTAAATTTCTAACCATCAAAAAAATTTTCAGGAAAAACTAAAAGAACGTTTCCAACAAGAATCTACAGAAGATGAAATGGACAGCAACATCCCTGATGAAGCTTCAGAGCGTTGCTGTATTTGTTTAACGCAGAGGGCTACTGTTCGAACTTACCCTTGCGGACATCAAGTCTTTTGTCGTCTCTGTGCCATTACTTTGATACAGGTGGATATTAAGGAAATTTATTTTTAAAATAAAAGAGAAATAAAATCCACAAAAATTTTAAAAATCCGCAACTTTTTTGCGGACATCCGCAATTTTTTTGCGGACATCCGCAAATTAAATTTTTAAAAAAAGAACGCTATTGACAAAAAAAATGGGGTCACTTTAGTACGTGGGTGCAGGCTTTAAATTACAAATGTTATATCATTTGAGAGAGCTAGTCGAGCTGAGTCGAATGCCACCAAAATTAGCTCTAGGAAAAATTTTTGAACCGAGATACAGGCGATTGAAAATCGAAAAACCATAGGGGGGACCAAGCACTTTTTTGGGGTGAAAAATTCGAAAATGCAAATTATACCTCATTCGAAAGAGCTCGTCGAGCTGAGTCGAATGACACCAAAATCACCGTGATTGAAGAAGATTGGACAAAGTTATGACACAAAAAACAAAAAAACCTAAACCTATGGAGCGTCGGCGAGGCGCTTGTGCAAAACCCCGCGCTTCGCGCGGGGTTTTGCGGCACGCGCCTCGCGGGGAGTCTACGGGCGCTGGGTCTGGGCTCGTAACATAAACCTATTCCTAAATCCCTTGCTCTGGACGTATTTGGGGCCTCCGTAGCAACAAAAATCTCAACAGATGCCATAGGTAAGGAGCTAAAATAAAAGATCATAACTTTGTCCAATCAAGTCGGATTCCGTTGATTTTGGTGTCATTCGACTCAGCTCGACGAGCTCTTTCGAATGAGGTATAATTTGCATTTTCGAATTTTTCACCCCAAAAAAGTGCTTGGTCCCCCCTATGGTTTTTCGATTTTCAATCGCCTGTATCTCGGTTCAAAATTTTTTCCTAGAGCTAATTTTGGTGGCATTCGACTCAGCTCGACTAGCTCTTTCAAATGATATAACATTTGTAATTTAAAGCCTGCACCCACGTACTAAAGTACAGCCAAAAAAATTTCAGACACTCTACAAAAGCGGAAGTGAAGAAATGCGTTGTATTATTTGCCGGGTTAACATCATTGCATTGCGACATCAAGATTTTAAAAGGGTTAATCCCCCAACAGTTAATCAAACACACAACGAGGCAACACATTGGAGGTGTTCATACAACAGAAAGAGATTATACAACGATTAAAGATCGGGTACCCCAAGTTTTTTTTAAAAATTGGTTGGTCTGTGGGGAAAGCAAAACATGTGCACAGTCAACAAATGGCGTGAAATTTTTTAATTTTTGCCCGATCTCTATTTTGTTTTAACACCTAAAAATGATAGAAATTTACGTTTGTATTTTACCCTTTTATAGTAAACGATCTCTAATTTATGCCTATTTTATAATGCAGGTTAATGGCCTAGAGCGGCACTAAGATGTAGTTAAAAAAATTTTTTTTAGTCCGCAAAACTTTTGCGGACGTCCGCAAAAAATGTCCGAAAAGTTTTGCGGACATCCGCAAAATTTTTTTTAATTTTTTCAGTACCGCTCTCTATTTTTAACTAATCTTTATATTTTCTAGTTTTTTTTGTTTAAAAATGTGTTTGTTCTTCTCTTTTATTTGTCCAATTTTTTCTTTTATAAATCACTTAAATGTTGCATATTTTTTTCCTTTTCTTTAAAATTTTATTTTTCACCAAAAAATATTTTTTTTATTAAACACACAAAAATATTATTTTCAAAAAATAAATAGTTAAAGAGCTTAAAAATAGATTTTTTTTAAATTTTTTTTCAAAAAAATAAAAATAGGGTAAAGATTAGATTAATTAAATAAAGGTAAATTGATTTTAGAAAAATAAAATAGGTATAACCCGATAAAAATTCTTCGTAAATTTATCCGGACTTCACTATAAAATGCACTCAAATTTTTTGCAGTCAAGAATTTTTTTTTCACTATTTTCGAGTCCGCAAAATTCTTGCAGATTGTCCGCTAAATTTTTGCGGATTGTCCGCAAAAAATTTATACTTCTATTTAATGAACCTTTTTCTATTCGGTTAAAAAGCACTGTGTTGAGGAAGATGCCTAAGCAATACCCTCAAGTTAATAAAAATATGATTATGAGAGACATTTTTTGTTGCTCAAGTGGGAGGGTATCTTATAGTGAAGCCCGACTTTTTACTATAAATCCAAGCTGAAGAGTTAAAAACTTGCACTAAACTCGAAAAATATTTACGACAAACTACAAAAAGTGACCGCAAAAATTTGCGGACGTGCGCAAAAATTTTTTTTTGCATTTTTCAAGTTTTAAGTATTCTTCAGATTTTTAGATTTTTAATTAGAAAGCACTATAAAATTTTGAAAATTAAAAAAAATTCTCTCTATTAAAATTAAATTACAAGAACATACAAAAGGATTTAAAGCGAAAATTTAATTTAAAAAAAAAATTTTTTTAAGAATCAAATTGCTTAAAAAGGGTTAAAAAATAAAAGGATTAAATAAAAAAAATTAAAAAAACTTTTGGTTTTCTCTCAACTACCTTCCATTCCCTAGTGTTTGTGTTGAAACATTTAAATATTTTGGGGTATTTGCTTGTGACCATTTTCTTTGTTGGAAGCAAAGGTTTAAAAGTGAACATTTTAATGATCTTTTTAAAAAATTAAAAAAAAATTAATGGAATAAAGTTGGACATCATTTCTAGGGTTGTCGATTATGGGCTGAACCCAACCGGAGAACCGAGGATTTTTCGGTTCGGTTTCGGATATATGAAGAATTTCCAGGAACCGACAACCCTACTCATTACAAATCTGGTGAAAGGAAATCCCTGAACATCCAAATTCGATATCCGAACCAAGGAAATTGAGACTTTTTGGGATAGCTGGACCCGCCAATCCTGTTCATTTTATAAGATAACCCCCCGGACCGATATCTTATCATGAAGTGTTGTTATCTTCCCCGTCGTTGGAACAACTTTGGTGTTCTAAACATTTTGGGTGTTTGGTATTTCAAGCTTTTGGTAAAATAAAACGCTCCGAGGAGGCCTAACCATTAAGAGTCGATTGAGGAAAAAAGAGGACAAAATTTGAAATAGACAAAAACTCTCTTAGATCTCATGCCCCCCCCTTAAAAAATTAAAAAAGAATTTTTAAAGAAAAAAAAACCTCGGAATAACAACATTATTCAAATCATTAACCAACAATTCAAAACAAACATTGTAAATATCATCAAATAATTCTGGACTGTTTAACCATAAAGATTTTTGACCAGAATCGCAAAAAGTGGCTAGTCCTTTAAAAGAATTATTTTAGAAAAATTTTTAAAAAAATTGAAAAAAACCTTCTACACATTTTAAAAATAAATTTTTATTTATTTCATTATTCTCTTCCAATTCATTATTTTTCTGAAAAAATTGAAAAAATTATTAGAAAAATTAATATATAAAAAGCAAGGTAAGTCAGAGGGTTACGGGTATACGCAGAGCTATAACTTCGTTCAAAATAGTCGAATCCGGACGACCTGGTATGATTATATTCAGCTTGTCGAAGCGCATCGAACCATACCAGGGCGTCCCGGATTCGATCATTTTGAACGAAGTTAAAGCTCTGTGGTAATTTGGCCTACTCCCTCCCGAAATAGAGACTTGGACCCGATTAACTTTTTCCTTGGATAGTTCAAAATTTATTGTTAGCAAATTTATGAACAGTTCTTGTCGTCATTTTGAAAAAAAAGCGAAGAAATTAAAATCATCAACAAGGTAGAAAAATCGTGACATCTAACCAAAACACGGAATATTTTAAAAATCAGAATTTTTTGATTTGATAATTCCGTGACTTGTCTGTCCCTTGATTTGGAATTCCTCGAGTTAGCCCCCACCAAGAAAAATGAAAAAATTTGGAGGAAAAGAAATTATGCTAATTTGTAACTTAAATGACACGGAAAATTTTTATAAAAATTTCTAAAGTTAACAAAGTTTATCGAAATTTTTGGGATTGGCTTTGAAAGGAATCCCTGTCAATCGATCAAAAAAAATTTTTGAAAGGAATCCCCTCCGTCTAATAATTTTAAAAAACCTTGCAAATTTCATTTAAAAATCCAATCCACCCAATTATTGTATTAAATATTGTAAACAAAACCAAATTTGAACTTTCCAAAGCTCTATTAAATTTTCGGGGCCATTTGTTAACCAAAAGTTGTGCCAAAACTGTTGGGAGGGTTGGCAAGTTTGACTCTTCTTCGTCCAAAAATTTTCTTATAGCTTCTTTTAGACATGTAGAAAATGAATTTTGGAAATGTTGAGAGGCTAAAAATTAATATAAATTTTTGTTATTTAGAGCTACTCTTAATTTGGCAAATGTCCGCAAAAATTTTGCGGACAAATTTTAAATGAGTTAATATTCAAGTCATCGTTAGTCCTTCTTTGGAAATTTTTCCTTTGTTTTTTGACATAATTAAAAAACAATTTAGAAAAAGGGGGATTAAAAAATCAAATCAGCAATCTACTTAAGTACTAAAATGTTGCTTTCATACAAATTCAAGCAGTTAACTTGAATATGAAAAATCAAGGTCAACAAGTTCAGAGACGGAGTTCGTCGGGGTTGAGATTGTCGGTGGACGGGCCAGGTTCGAAAAAGAAGTCGTTCGAGGGTGGGGCTAAATGGGGTCGAGGTCAAATCATAATTAAAATACCTAAAAACAAAAATCCAAAAATAAACTGTCCGCAAGTTTTGTCCGCAAATTTTGTCCGCAAGTTTTTTGCGGACATTTACAAAAAAATTTTAATTTGATATTTTCGTAAATCTTTGAAATAAAGTAAATAATTAAAGAAAACCAATTAATTCAGTGCAAAGATCAAGAACAAAATAAATATCATTTTGCTCCAAAGCAGCATCACACAGAGTGGTAGCCAATTTAGAATAATCATTTTCAGTCAAATTTCCAGAATTTTTTTGAAGAAAAGATTCTAAATAAAATATATACATAAGTTGATAACTAATTAAAATTATTTTATAAATTTAAAAAATAAGGAATTTTATTTTTGCGGACAAAATTTGCGGACTTTTAGAAGTTGAAAAAAACGGAGGAAGTCCTATGCTAATGTAATCAATAAGAACGTAAAGACTTATTATTTCAACAAGTCCGGTTACCTTAACCTTAACTTTTCGACCCGAAACCCAAATTATCTGATACGACTTTTAATCCCAAAATCCCAAACCAGGTCAGAAGAAAAACTTGAAAACTCAACCCGACTTTCTTCTCAGACCCAGACTAATTCCCTGAACTAACCCTGAGAAAACTAATTCACTGATTCTAACCCTTCCAAAAAATTTTAGATGTGGGCAATATGTAGTGTCATTTGGACTCGTGAACGTCGTCAAGGGGAAAGAACGAATGAGGTTCTGGAGTGATTATATATATGGAGGAGAATCAGTGAAGCAAAAAAAAAGGTGAAATAAAAGAAAGCATAGAAAGGATAAACCCAAACAAATATTATAACCAGGGTAGATTAGGCATCCCAAATTTAAAAAAAGTAAAAAACAAAAATACTCACTAACATCCGCCAAAGAAACGCAAACCTCAGAATTTGACAAATTTAAAGATTCCAAAGCATCGTTAATATTGTTGCATTCTTTAAAAGTTTCCGACTTTTTCCTTGCTCCATTAAGACGAGGAGGGCGTGAAACAGACCTTTCTGGATCCAAAATTGATTGAATACTTCCAAGAAAACGTTTATCGCGACTGTCCGTTTCTGCGCTTCTTCTAGGCTTTGCCCTCTCATTTGACATTATTTGTGGTTGGAATTTGACTTGATAAGATTGATAAGAATATCACAAGATGAATAAAAGTCGGAAATAATGAAATTACTGAAAAAAAATATTTAAAAATTTAATTTGGCATAATGTTTTAATAAATGGGATAAAATGTCATTTTTGTCAAAGCGTCGACTATTAAAGAAAAAGTCTTAATCTCTCAAAGCGTAACTAAACAAGACTTAGATTTAGACAATTCTGGCTGGTTCGAGGTATCTTGTTGAGAAGTTTGGATGGTTCTAGATGACATACTAAAGAAATTTGTTTTTGGGGAAATTTAAGCCCTCTTAAATTATTGATTGGTAGACACTTTTGAATTTAATTTACTAAAAACATTGGCATAACGTTATTTATTTTAGAGATAGTTTGCTACAGAGAATCAGAGTTTTTCCTTTGTGTGTTTCTTTTTCTTTAATTTCATAGGTTCTTTCTTTCGTTTTCCATTTTTGTCAACAACAAACTGCCCATCTTTCTGGTTTGTCTTAGTTAGGGTTTTAAATCAATAATCTCCGTCTTTGATTAGGGGCGTCCTACAACCTTATTCATAACAATTTGATTAATCTCGTATTTTCTTTACATTTTTTAGAATTCAAAATTTTTCAAAATTTTTAAAATTTCAAAAATTTATTCCTACTCCTCCCTTCAATTTGATGAATGTATTTCGATGTGTCAGATCTTGTCAGGATTTTGATGTGTCGGCATCAGATGTGTGACCTTCTTGATACGAAGGATGAAATATTGATGAAACAATCTACAAGGTTTTCTTTCAATTTTTTGATTTTCGGGTTTAGGTGAAGGTGATCACTAGAAAAACGAGTGAAATGTGTTCTTTCGACATTTTTGAGGTTTGCCAGTAATCGGGTGTACTGATTCAATTACGGGTTTAGAATGATTCGATATCTTTCGTTAGGATTAGGGTTGCCGTTTTCGAGTCGGGCCTCCGTTCGGGTCGGGCCTCCGTTCCTTTTTGGCAACCATAGTTAGGACACTAGCTATTAATGACTCGTCTCATTTAGCTGGTTGAGTTATATATGTTAGTGTAACGCAAGTTCAATGCGGGCTGAAACAATTTTGATACCATCCAATTTAGATCGAAGCGAAGTGTCAGATTAATCTCAGTTGTTTATTACATTCGTTTCCTATTGGCAAACCTCAAAATATCAAAAATGCACTTTTTGCTCGTTTTTTCCGTGGACAGGTTATCCTTACTTTTACCGATTTCTGAAATATGTGGGGCTGTTTTGTACTAGTACTAGGCCGTATTATAATAACTGCAGATGCTTAATTGGGTCTTATAGCTAGAATTGCAAACATGGAGCAAATTTGTAACCTTCCTCTTATGAGTGTTCAAAAAGTTACCCGCTGCTTTTTAATTCAAAAAAATCGTTTACCATGTCATTTCATTTTTAGGGAAAGTTCTGGGCTATACTGCTATCTCGTTTTTAAAATACGATCCCTATGTATGAGGGGGGATTATCTAAGGCTTTCAGGGCATGCCAAGCATATATTCATTAGCTTGTTTATATTAATTTTGGCCTTTTATAAGTATCCATTTTAAATTCGATTAATGCCAAAATTCATATGTTATTCCTCAAATAGCTGGAGTATTGTCAGACTTTCTGCATTGTGACTATAGGCCCGTAGCTAAGAAGGCTAAACTGCACTTTAGCAACGTGATCTAAAAATCGCTGATTTATATGTCATTCGAAAGAGCTCGGCGAGCTGAGTCGAATGCCACCAAAATTTTTCCGCGGACTCAACTATGGGCCGAGATATGAGTCCTCGAAAATCAAAAACCATAGGGGGTCATCAATCAAAAACTTTTTCAAATTTAGGTAATGTTGAGAAAGTCTTCAATTACTCTTTACTGTAACTACGCAACATCAATTGCTTCCTGCGCGGCTGTTGTTGGTATTGTGCAAGTTTTATTTTATATTTTTTGGTTTAATATTGAAGAATTAAGTAGGGGGTTCCTCAGTAATTTTCGGGAGGAGAGTCGAAAGTTGAATTTAAATTTATGTTAATACGAGTGAATTTTTAGTAAATGTTCCAAAATCTGGTGTTAAGAGGTCTAGGCTATAGTGAAGATTACTGGTTGGTCCCTAGAGAAATGAGGAACTGCTTTTCGATGTTTTTGAGATTCCAGTAGTTGATTGAGTTTTTTTTTGTATCCCGGACTCGAATTCGATCAGGTCAAAACGGTTTGGAATTCGAAAATTAAGATTGTAGTGCTAACTTGAAAAATTATGTTTCGACACCTTTCGACGAAATTCTGATTGATTTGTTTGAGGTTTTATCTTTTATTCCAAACTTATATTTAATTGATCATACTTTCGTTTAATGTCAAATTCGGTTTAATGTCAAAAATGCGTTTAATGTCAAAAAATGCACTTTTTGCTTATTTTTTCTTCTAGGGACCAGTAAGTTTCACTATTACCGGTTTTTTCCTAATTTTTGGGTAATGGTGCAGAATTGGGGAGACACCTTAAAAACCTCAAAAATTACTATTTTTTCTGAAAATAATTTTATATAGGTAATCGACCATGCTGATCACGAATATGAGCTTATATTTGTTTATTTCGAACCCCGGACCCGAATTCGACCAAGTCGAATTCGGGGTAGAAATTCGGATATTATAGTCATTCTGATTCGCCTCTTTATTCTGAGTCGAATGGTATCAAAATTATTCAGTTTCGACAACTTTGGACGAAGTGGCGGATTAAAGAAGGAGAAAAAGAATAGGGGAAGAGAAAATGGAACGGCGTCTCTGCCCTTTCTCTCCTTTTTTTAATCCGCATTAAATGGAGCAACGGAGTACATTGTTCTCCAATAAGCGAAAAGAGTATTTTCTCTTTAAGAAAAGTGAGGGAAACTTTGAAGTCTTATAACTTTTTAATTTCGGTCGGTGGTAAAAAATGTCGAAAATGAACGTAAAAGGAATAATAGGTAGAAGGTATTAACATAAATATCAACTTTTGATATCTATTGAGATTATTTGGCAATTTATAGTTTTAAAAAATCCTTAAAACATTCTAAACAGTACATTCTAATTGTAGCTTTGTTCCTCAAAAATTAAAGTTGTATATGGATCTTTATTTCAGTTTTGGATACATACATACTACTTAATTAAAACTAAGGAATGAAATACGATACAAACAATATGCATATATTCAGATTATACGAAAAAATACACAGTAAAACAATACACCAAAAAACAAAAACTTATATATACACATACACAAAAACTAACATCAACACATGCATATATTGTCGTAGTTTTATACCAGAGCAGGAGCTTGAAAAGCGGGGCTATTAGTTTGAAGGAGATCACACATGAAAAATACATACAATATATACATTAATAAATAATTATCAAATACATTATTGCTTACACATTTAAAGACAAATCAGCATACAATATTTTATAAAATTATATACCAATGGATAAGCACGGTTAAAAACATTTACAAAAATACAAGAAAAATATAAATACATATTATTACAATTAATTTAAACAAAATGATACTACAATGTGTGGAGGAGTCATGCCGGTTTTTTCCAAAAATCGTTATAATAATGGCTTTGTATTCAAAAAAATCTTATTTTAAATTTAGTATGGAACACGCGTTGCTCAAATATTTTAAAAATTCACATTAAATAATACTGTGCGAAGGGGTCATGCCCAAATTTTTCAAAAATTGTTTCAATAATTCATTACTTTCAATAATTCATTTAAATAACGACTAATACTATTTAAACAACCACTTTTACTAATTCTACGGCCACTTTTTGTTTTCTTTCTTGCTTAATTCTCTTTCTATTTATTTTTCTCTTGACGGCGCATAGCTAGGGGTTGCATTTGGTCCATTTCTCTTTTCGCCTCGACTCATATTATATTAGAAAAGTGGTTGTTTGTTGAGGAAAATGAAAAAGTGGCTGTGTGCTTGCGAATTGTAAAATAAAGTGGTTCTTTGCACAGGAAATGAAAAAGAAGAATGTATAGGAAAATAAATAATTCTCGACGTAGCATATCTCAAGTCCTTCCGGGCTTCTTGGTGCCTTTTGATGCAAATTCTTATCATCCAATCAACTTGTTTATGGTACAATCTGAAGACTCAAATGTTCAACTTTGATTTTTAACCGTTTTAAATCGATTTGTCATCATTCTAAAGGGCGCTGTGGATGTTAGCGGATTAGGTAGGCCAATACTTTGCGGATATGCTCTAGCTGCGGAAAAGCTGGTGAAATGGCTGCATCTAGGTGCAAATCTTATTGCATATGGTGAGATGTTGAATTTCCCAACTGAAAAATGTTTAGCGTGAATCTCGAGATGAGAGAAAAAAATTTCATACTAAATGTAGCCTCTGGGCTGAATTGGTGAAGTGAAAAGTTGACATTTTATGTTGAGACGAAGCGTCCTCGTTGAAGGATCTGAATTTTATGCCAGTTCATTGCTGAATTGGCAGGACGAGCAATCTGTCGGTTCGATGCACACTTTTTAGTGTCTCGTAAAGCTAGCAAGTGACCCGAGATTGGTTGTGAGACCAAATCTGTCTCGCCTCGTGTGTCGTTCTGGCGCCGACTGAATGCACTATTTTATTGTGCAGCTTAACGCTTTTCTGGGTAAATGTTACTCTCAGATTTCGTGAGTGAATTTTACCTGGATCTACGAGATATCTGGTTGATCCTGCCTGAACTGATGTGTTCATTTCAAAGATTAAGCCATGCATGTATAAGTTTAATCGTTTATCGAGAAACCGCGAACGGCTCATTACAATGGCCATTATTTACTTGATCTTGATTGTCTAAATGGATAACCCTTGATCGGATGATTTGTCTTTTTTATATACTAAGACTTGTTTATTTTTTACTACCTAGCGATAATCAAAATCAGCAACTATTTAAGCCCGCCAGACGAACCGGACCATTTATGGATCCCTTATTTGAATTTCGGAATACTAAGCGGACGTTTACGGAGGTTATACTGCAGCCTTCAGGCATGCCGTTGCCGTGGACCTAGATCCCCCCTTTAAACCTAGATAAACCAAAAATTTTGATTATATTAGATTCATTGGATAAACTACGTCAGATGTGAACCGTTTAATAAATTCATTTAAGCTAACGATCACGTAATTTTTCAAACCAGTTAAGCAAAGCTCCAGAACGAACAAATCTAGTTCTACCTTTCAACATACTCTGTATCTTGTATATCGCAACACTGGTCTTCCACTCTATTAATAAGGCCGAGATGGCCCTGTTTGATTGGCCCTAATTGACTCAAAATTTTGATTATATTAAAAAGATTCATTGGACTCATAAACTAAACCAGACATCCCTTGTCGTGAAACCCTTATTGGAATAATTTCGGAATACTAAACATTCTAATTTGCAAATATGTCAATCAAAGGCTAGTCGAGCTGGCTCGAATGCCCTGACTCAAAATTTTAAAACACCAAAATTTCGATTGGACGACACTATGGGCCGAGTTACAGGGCTCGAAATGGTCAAAAACCAGGGGGAGTAAACTCATTTTCGGGGTAAAAACATTCGAAAAAGCTTGAGCAGAGTCGAATGACAACAGAAAAGGCTCGAGATCTTGATTCTGAGCCAAGATAAACAGGTTAAAATGGTTAACGTGAACCTTGGGACGTAGGCGAGGCGCTTGTGCAAAAGCCGTGCTCCGTCCCAATCGAAGAATTTGGACGGAGCACGCTTCGCGCGGGGTTTGCGGCACGCACCACTCTTCGAGCGGGTTTTGGTGTCATTCGAACCAGCTCGAAGAGCTCTTTTGCATGAGCTATTATTTGCATATTCGAATTTTTACCCCCAAAATGAGCTTACTCCCTCCCATGGTTTTTGACTATTTCGAGTCCTGTATTTCGGCCCATGGTTCCGTCCCAATCGAAATTTTGGTGATGCGACTTTTGCGGCCCGTACACTTGCGGCCCAGACATTTGCGGCCCCGACACTTGCGGCTCGCCCCGATTTTGACACTTGCGGTCCCGACACTTGCGGCTAAGTAATTTTCGGCGCAGACATTTGCGGCTATCAACTTGAGGCCCAGACACTTGCGGCCCAGACTATTGCGGTTTTGACATTTGAGGCTCCCCCCTATTGTGACACTTGCGGCCCGACATTTGCGGCCCCAACATTTGCGGCCATGATTAAAAAATCAAGTAAACGAGTTCGATCCAGGTCCGATATAAAAATTTTTTGATTCGATCCGTGTCCGATATAAAAATTTTCCCTCGTAATGGTGGAAAATAGAAAAAATTTGGGTTGGGATCCTGGTAAATTGGTTGGAATCATGGTAAAAATTTGGGATCCTGGTAAATTTGAGAATCAACCGATATCCACCCAAATATATCAAAGGCATCTACTGAGGAAACGAATGGATAAAAGGTCACGAAATATCGAAACGAAATGAAACGAAATTTCGGCCATCTCTGGTCCGGATCCGGGTCTAAAAAATTCTGAGTTCCGGATTTTCCGGATTATGATGCCAAGGAGAATAGACTTGGATACTATACGTGATTTATTGAACGATAAATTAGTATTTTTTATTTTAATTTACTTGATTTTTTAATCATGGCCGCAAATGTCGGGGCCGCAAATGTCACAATAGGGGGGAGCCTCAAATGTCAAAACCGCAATAGTCTGGGCCGCAAGTGTCTGGGCCTCAAGTTGATAGCCGCAAATGTCTGCGCCGAAAATTACTTAGCCGCAAGTGTCGGGACCGCAAGTGTCAAAATGGGGGCGAGCCGCAAGTGTCGGGGCCGCAAATGTCTGGGCCGCAAGTGTACGGGCCGCAAAAGTCGGCCAATCGAAATTTTGATGTCATTCGAGTCAGATCGACTAGCCCTCTCGATTGACATATAATTTGTCCGAATTCAACAATGAACCTTTCGACAACATGTTTCGACAATGGACTTATCAAACCGTATTAATTCGGAGAAATCCGGCCAGATCAGGTCCAGCACTAGTCTGGGATCAGGGTCCGGAAAATTTTTATACCATATTTGGGATTTGATCCTGTATTTCTTGTACTTTTTAGAAAAAAGGAGGATTTTTAACTATGTCTATACTGAAAAACATCTGTTGTCGAAACGTCGTGCCACCTTTATTTCCAGTGCCAATTCGATATTTATTTTGGTACCATTCGATAGAGGACTAATGACTTGCTATTACAAAATGATATCCGGTTTCTTACAAAATGACTTTGAGCCGAGTCTGAGTTAAGGGGATTTTTTTGATTTAGGATTTCTCATGCAAAAAACCAACAAGATAACTTTCACTAGGGTAGTGGATTGAGTCACGGTTGAGTCTCGGAGCCATATTTTGGGCAAAATCGGTCCAGTCAAATTACCCCTATAAGTTAAAATACCCGGAATAATATATTTGAAACGATCGGAGTCTATTACCTCGAAACTAATTTTACCCTAAAACATTTTGATTGGCAATAATTCGACGCAGCCATTTTGTAATAAAACAGCACTTCGCAATAGGAAGTCGAAGGTCCTCTATCAAATGGTACCCAAAATCTATCAAATTTACACGTACAGTAAACAATGTTCCCATGTTAGTTAATAATAACCAAAAAATTTAAAATTAAACTTGCAAAAAATCCACCAACTGCAGCACAGACAGCAATTGAGGTTGCACAAATACATTAAAAAGCAATTAAAGTTTTTCACAACTCTACCTAAATTTAAAAGTAAAAAGTAAAAAGAATTTTTGAATACAAAAAATTTAAACCCCAGAAAATTTTTATCTACGATCCGAGGGGTAAATTCTTAACATGACTAATAATACGGGATTGCTGGAAGATTGTAAAACTTTTAAATAAACTAAACTCAAATCACACAAATTGGACTATAAATTTACATATCCCACAATCATGTGACCATAAATTAAGCGCCGCATTCTAAAAGCTATGTACCTAGAACTCACAGAAAAGGGTAAATGCTTGAGCCGATCCCAAATAAAAAGCAGGGAACCTCATCGGATAATGGATGGTAATTCTTCGGTTCGTACCCCCCACTCATTTTTCCTTCTTCAAAGTGTTGAAAAATGGTCAGTCAGTCTTAGATTATAGAACTCGTCGAGCTGTGTCGAATGACACCAAAATCGAAAAAATCCGACATGATTTGACCCAGATACAGACCCCTGAAAATTGAACAACCATAGGGGCGATTTTTTGGAATAAAAAATTTTTATGCAAATCCAGCTCATTCGAAAGAGCTCGTCGAGCTGCGTCGTATGACACCAAAATCAACGTGATTGGACAAGATTTGACAAGGTTATGACATGAAGTAGACCTAACGGAGTCGGCGACTTATGACATAACCTTGTCAAATCTTGTCCAATCACGTTGATTTTGGTGTCATACGACGCAGCTCGATGAGCTCTCTCGAATGAGCCATCATTTGCATAAATTTACGTGCCCATGGTTTCTCGCCCCTATGGTTGTTCAATTTTTAGGGGTCTGTATCTGGGTCAAATCATGTCGGATTTTTTCGATTTTGGTGTCATTCGACACAGCTCGACGAATTCTATAATCTAAGACTGACTGACCATTTTTCAACACTTTGAGGAAGGAAAAATGAGTGGGGGGTACGAACCGAAGAATTACCTAATGGATTGCTATATAGCCTCTAATTTGCAAATCTACTGGTCAGAACATCGGGTATCCCAACTGGTCTCCCAACCCAATCGGAGAAAATGAAAAAACTTCCAATAAAATCTAGATGAGGCACTTTAACTTTTTGGAAAACCAAAATCCAAAGTTTAAACTAAACCTTGTTGATAGTCCATTGTTCACACAAGTTAGAAAAGCATTGACATTATTTAAATCCACCTTTTTGACATAATTAAAGAAATTGAAGAATCATAGAAGAATTTAATAGAAGTTTTGTATCTGAAAAAACAAAATAATTTAATAGATCAGATGAAAAAATTTAAAAATCTTAGAATGGAACAGAGGTAATCGAAAACATTACGTAAAAAAAGGAAGCCATTTCGAATTTGAAAAAATGGTTTTTCTCTCTTCCTATAATCCCCTTACTATTTCATTTTCAAGTTAGGGTAGGACACTTTGTCGCGGGTTTCTTTTTTCGCCCAACTTTTTCGCAGTGATTAAAAATAGGTTTTTTGTTTCTAAAAATAGGGTACCTCGACGATTTTTTGGGCAAAAACCCCGACCCAAACACCGAAGGCTCTACCCCGGCAAACCCCGATCTCGAAGGCTCTAGGTGGTACCCTAGTAAAAACCATCCAAAGTATATTTAATTTTGGCAGTCAGGCGATTTTTAGAAAACAACGAACAAGGAATCAATTTAAACCAAGAAATAAGGATTTGTCATGTTTTGGCGTGCAAAAATCGCCTGACTGCGGAAATGTGTGATAGAGTTAAAACGCTGATAACGTTTATGGACGTTTAAATATCCCCCGAACGATTTTCCCAAATAATTTTATTTTTTTGCAGAAATGTAGAGAAGGGCATTTTCTCGTACAAGCACACATTTATATAAAAGGGTGCCCTAAGCCATAAACGTTTTTATAACCTAATTTGAAAATTAATCCTGTCTACATTTACATGGTTGTGTAATAGAGGAAAAGAATGTCCTTCTCATCATATTCCGAAAAATTAAATTGACTACCCCAATAGGTACCCAACAAATTTAGAATCGAACGTTACAAGCGTAAAATCATTACACGCCAAAACGTGGGCTATAAATTATTGCATTACCCGAAATGTACAAGGGATGGGTCGGTTTAAAAAATTCATGTGGGTCTCAGAATGCAAGATTTTTCCTGTTTAGTGCCCGGCAAAATTTTGGAGGCCAAAACGACAGATTTCGAATTTTTTGAAGAACTCCAGACCGAGTTTTCATAATTCTCTCCGAGTCTAAAAAACATTTCGTTTCGGGCAACCCGACCCATCCCTGATACATTTCTAAGGGGGTGGCAAAAACTTACAAGAAGTATTTGGAACTTATTTACTTTAACTACCCACCCCGAAATTTTAGCGTGGGATTTTTCAATTAGATTTAGACAATATATATGTCATTCGAAAAAGCTCGACGAGCTGAGTTGAATGGTAACAAAATCAGCATGTTTTGGTGATTTTGAACAAAATTACGAGGAACTGAATTTTCGCTGAAATAAGTGTTTTTGTGCGGCTAAGGGGGTAGGTCCAAATTTCAAGGCTAAAAATCGGAAAAAAGGTATAGGTTTATGTTACTGGTGTAGAACTCAGCGACCTTTAGCTCCACACGAAGCGCTTGCTGCAAAATCCTCGCGAAACTTGGGGTTTTGCAAAAAATTTGCTTTGACCATTTTGAGCCCATTTGTCTCAGCTCAGACTTGGGACCGCGGGCTGATTTTGGTGTCTTTCGATGCAGCTCGGCGAGCTCTTTCAAATGATATATAAATTACCTATATACAAAATACATCCGGCAAAATTTCGGGGTGGGTAGTTAAAGTAAATAAGTTCCAAGTATTTTAAAACCCCAAAAATTAAAAAGAAAACCTCGCAACATCTCGAAACAGTTAATCATTTAGGAACCAGAATTTGTCATCATCGAACGAAGAAATCAACTCCTCAATCTCGATTTATCGTAGACACTAGTAGAATGGTAGAGCAGACAATTTCATAATTTAAAGCCTTTTAAATTTCCAAAAAACAAGAAAAATTAAAAGAAGATGAAAAAATAATACAAACTAAAATTTAAAAAAGAAGACAAAAAAACGTCAAGTTCCTTTCTATGTCTTTTATATTATCTATAAAATAAATAGACATTATGCCAAATTGTCTTATTCAAAAGGTGGGTTCGGCCCACTTTGTCGCGCGGCCACATTGTCGGCGAGCTATAACTTGCTTTAAGATTTCCGAATCTTTCCAAATTTAGTATTAAACGATTCCTCTCATCGAGCTAAAGAGTTTGGTACCAAAATTGATAAGGGCCAGAAATTTTTTAGCAAGTTATGCCTCGGCGACAATGTGGCCGCGCGACAATGTGGGCGTGTCCCTCAAAAGGTTTTTTTAAGCCAAAAGGTCTCAGCGAATTAAAATTTCAAAATGTCTAAAAGATGAATAGTTAACTGATCAATATTTTGCATAAATAAGAATTTGAAAGGGTTAAATTTGAATTATGAAAGGTCTGTTTCACGACGTAGTTCTAATGAAATAAAGAAAAAGTCTTTGGAGACTTTTAAAGAATGCAATAATTTGAAGACCGACTGTATAATTGAACGTGAATGTACTTATCAAAAAAGCCTGTTAAACCATGAAGTCTCCTTAAAAATCAATAATCAACAAAAATAATAAACAAAAAATACGCAAAATTTTCAAGCAGGTCTAGAAGGCATTAAAATAGCTGGAGGCGAGTGTTCTAAAGCAAAATCCCCGAAGGACGGTGATAGATTTTTCTATATCTTGATATCAAGTCTCTTATTTCATTACGTATTTTCACACTTCTTTTCTGAGAAAAAATTTTTTGTTCCTTTTTCGGCCTTTCCTTTTCCATTTTTTTCAAGGGTTTTGAAATTTAATTATCTTTTATCAAAATAATTTTTAAAATTAAATCAATTATTTTAAGACTAAAAATTAAAATAAAAGTAATTTAAGTAACATTTTTATAAAAAAATTTCCCTCAATTTCCCCTAAATTCTCCCAATTAATTTTCAATAAATTCCTTTCTAGTTCAAATAATTTTTCCTTTTTTTATTAAATTAATTATTTTTCCACTTGAAAAATAAGACGAGAGTAAATTAATTTTTTTATTAAAAATTGGGTCTAGGTCTTTTAAAAAAAATTTATTTTCGAAAATTTATTTTTAAATATTTCCGCTCCTCTCCATAAATTTTTTTTCTTGACTAAACACAATCATTAACACTTTATTAAATAGGGAAGTATATCAAAACTATTTTTGTGTGTGTGGTAATGATTGTTTCCCGAAAATTGGTAGTATTCCTTCAGCATCACGCTAATTGTTGGGCAATAGGCTACAAGGCTGTGCGCAAGGGAAATTGGCGTTTTTTGCGTTTTTTTGGCGTTTTATTCTCTAGGCATTTTTTCTATATTTTTTGTACAAGAGAACCCCATGAGTAAAAAACAAAAAATATACACACACCTAAATTCACATACCTAAATTAAGATACAAGGGGGGAGAGGTGGCACCACAATGAATGGGACCACACCACGCATTGTATAAGTACCATCAATTTAAACTACAATTCCCTATACATATGTAGTTTCAACAATTTCGATATTTTATAGCTTGCCGTTTCTACTTTTAAAAATTTTAGTTTTGGCGTTTTTACTTTTTTGCGCACACCGCTTATTGGCGTTAACTGTCTGCTGATGTGCGCCATTTTTGGCGTTTTTAATTTTTCGATTCCAATTTTTTCAAAATTTAATTGCGCACATATTTGCTCATTGTCAGAAAAGAGTCGTCAGGTTGTGTTGTTGTCACAACAACTCGCCGTTCTCTTTAACTTTTCTCTCAATACATTCGTTCTTTTTCACACATTTTTCTTCTTTTTTCGCGCTTTACTTCTCTCCTCTCCATTTAGTTGTTGACTGGTTGTTGTGACTGGTTGTTTTGTTTTGTTGCCACTATAACTCTTCTTCTCTGAAATCAATTTTTGGTGAAAAAAAAATCCAAAAAAAAAAAAGAATTTTTTGGAGAATGCCTGCTCCAAAATGTGAAGTTCACGTTCGGCATTGTTGCTGTTGTGGATTGACGCCTGGGGCTTTTTTGATTGGACTTTATACTTTGGTTGGGATTTATTGTTTTTATTTAATTTAAAATTTTTTCGAAATTTTTTAAAAATCTTCATTTTTTTAATTTCTAAAAATTCATGGAATTGGGTAATCAAAGTTGAGGGAGGGTCATTTTTCTGGGTTATGGACCTACGACCAATGGGTCTGGGATCAACCATTAGCTCATATGATTTTTGGATGGTCATTCAAATTTTAAAAATCAGAAACCTTACAACCTTTCCAAACTTTTCAAACTAACGAATGGTCCAAAGTCGAGTGTCCACAAAACTCTAACCCAAAAAATCTTATGATACCTAATCGAAAACAAACACAAAAATGCCTAACATACATGAAAAACCCTCTCTCAAATTCATTAATAATTTCAAAGATTCTCTACGCCTTATTAGCTATATTAGCTGCTTGGGCATTACAAGAGACAGCAACTAATGGAGACGTTCCAATTTATCAAAATTGTCAATTAGAAGCTCAAGATAAAATCAATCAACATATTAAAGTCCCTTTTGGGAATGGGTCTTTTATTGAGGTTTTGGACAGCTCAAATTATCATTGTTCTTTGGGAATGTATACCGAGGAAATGAAATATGCTGCTGGAGGTGAGAGGAATTTTTTGGAATTTTTAAGACCGTGGATAGTCGAATCTCGTTTTTAAATACACAACGGATAAACCTAAATTTATGGGACATTTTTTAAAATTTAGTTAACCAGTTGATGTTTTTTTAGTTAAGTCGGATGTGTTGGGATTTTCGCTGTCATAAGGTCGTGGGTTCGAATCCCTTTGATAGAAAACATTTTTATTTTATCAAAAATTGTTTTTAAATAAGATACCCTCTATTTAACATACACTTCATTATAAGGTACACGATTTTTTCATCCTCAAGGAGTATTTTATAATGAGGTCCGACATAGTACTTACCAAATTATTCTATTTTCACTAGTCACATATCAGGGTGTGCGCCAAAAAACCGTGTGGCGTTAAAACGCCAAAAATATAAATTCGATTTTTTGTTTCCGAAAAACTCATTAGAAAAAACAAATAAAAAAAGGTAAAAGCCATTGTTGCCATAAATTAACAGAAAACAAAAAAAAACTGGTTTGGCTATTTCATTGTTTAAGGGAAAAGGAAAACATTAAGAAAGCCAAGTTTCTGATATGTGACTAATTTATTAACATTAAAAAGCCTTTCAAAATGTTAATTTTAAAAATGGAATTTTTTGCTGACTTAACTAATAACCTCTAAAATTAATTTTTTGAAAAAAATATCGGTTGAAAAAAGTTAAAAATAGGGTTGTTAGTGATCAATTTTAAAATTGAAAATTTTGATATTGCTTGACATAATTAACGGTTTTATGAGATTTTAAAAATCGAAAATTTTCGAAATCCCACCAAAATAAATTTAGAAAACTAAAAACTGAAAAGAGGATTTAAAAATTGGGATTAAATGAAGACTAAGAGTATATTTAATGAATTCCAGTGCCCAATATTCAGTTTTTTGACTTGGTAACCAAAATTCCAAAAATTTTTGGTACAGTATCCAATGACCAAAATTCCGTACACCTAATTTAATAACCAGTCGTCAACAACCCCTGCTAAAAGATTTAAATTCAAAAAGTCTAATTTTTTTTTCAAAATGGGCAGATCAAAACATATCCATCCTAGAGTGAAATGGTCAATTCCACTACTCCCACATAGGGTCCGTATCAAGAGACAACAGAACGCTTGACACGGATGTCTATGTGGAAGTACCCTTCCAGCTTAGACCATTTTTCTAAACTGTTTATTTCTGTTTATATTTTTCAGGACGCACCTTAGCCCTACTAATAGCCTTATGTGTCTATATTCCAATGATCGTTGCAAGTTTGCTAGTATTAATAGGAATTTGTCTCCATTTTTCTTGGTTATTACTTCCTTGGTTAATAATAATGCCTTTGGATATAATACGTGGATTAGTCTCTACAATATTAATTTTAATTTTAAATCATGGACAGTTGGCTAGAATTGCTACAGGAATTTTCTTTTTGGGACTTCAATTTCTCCATGTTTTTTTAATTTTTTGATTTTCACGCAAAAACACACCGAACTAAGAACCGAGTACTATTTTTCGGTTCTACTATTCGGTTCGTTAAACCAATACCAGAAGTACCAAGAAGCCCTATTCGTTTCGAAGTACAGAATCGTGCATAATACTTGTTTGGTTCTAGATATCCGAAGATTCACCGAATCAGGGCCGTGTGTCAAAATTTTCTCGTGGAACGCCAACAATAAACGCCAATTTTTTTTAAATTTTTAAAACACGCCAAACGCAAAAATCGGCCAAAATCTGCGCCGTCTGAAAACTTTTGCGCACAGCCTTAATTCGTTCCCTGTGTAATTGCGTGGCTTTGCGTGATAATCAAATATATCTAGCTATATCCATCTAAAAATATTTTTTAAACTAGATCTCCCTTTGGATTCTCGTTTTGGCCAAATTCTTAAGAATGCGTCAACACCATGTTGTTGTTCATCACCAATATGATTCTAGGCATCCCTACCCTCCTGGACATCAGGTAGATTTGACGCAATATACTATCTATTTATATTTTACATTATCCACTAGTATCCCACTTACTCTAATAGTAACCCTCTTTTCAATAGACCCTCTTCACACTTTTCAAGATAAGTCTATATCCTCTCTAATAGTAGCCCATCTCTAGGCCCCCTAAAGAGGGGCTAGTAGTCCTCTTTCTATTGGAAACATACCCGCTCTAATAGATGGTCATAGTTTTATAAAATAAAGGTCCACTCATTACAGTAGACTTATTAAACTGGACTTCGATAATTTTCTGCTAAAGTAATGACGTTTCCCAAGGTTTATAAATTTTTAAAGTACATAAATAAACTGAAAAAAAAAGAAAAAAAATTTTTTTTGAAAGATTTCTCTGCCTAATTTTGATCGATGGACTTTATGAGCAGTTTTGACAAGCAATATAAACGCCGAAATAAAATTCCATGCAAGTCCCCCCTTTTTCATCGAGCAAAAATTCCTTTACTTTTTAATAAACACTTGTGTCTTTCTTCTCTCTTCTCGCGCATTGCCCTTCAATATTTAACCGCATTTAGTATTTTATATTATTTTATAAAATAGCCTTTAGCGTTATTATTTTTTAGGCAAATTAAAAACAAAATTATTTTAATATTTTTTGGCGTTCTGAAATTAATTTTAAAAATCTTTTTTAAAATTAGCACTATTTTTAATTAATTCTGGGTTTTGATGTGCGCCAAAAATGAACGCCAAAATTAAGCCAAAATGAAGAAAATTTTCGTTTTGGCGTTATAAAATTTTCTGGCGCACACTTATACCCTCAGAATAATATTTTAACAAAATAGCTGCTCTTTGGTTAAGTCGGAACTGTTTGGGTTTTCACTGTAAGGAGGTCGTGGGTTCGAATCCCATTGATGTAAAACATTTTTTATTTTATCGAAAAATTGTTTTTAAATATAAAAATCAAGTCTTATTGATTCTAAAAATATTTTTACAATTTTTAAACACAATTTATTGGAAAATTAAGGGAAATGCGCAACTTTTTTTGCTTCATTCCTTCTTTCTCCCTTAATAATTGCTGATTAAATCCTTTCTCTTTTTTACCGCAATCAGTATATTGCCGATCAACCCTTTTTCCTATCCTTTTTTCTCTTCTCTTTTTCCCCTCTTCAATTCCCGCAAAACCAATGACGCGCATTCTTAAAAAGGCCGGTCAGCACCAGCAGGCACAGAAAGAGAAAAAGAAGATTGATCCTCTCCTTGCTCCACGCCCTCCCTTATTTTTGTTAATTTTTCTTTCAAAAATGTATTACACATTTTAGTTATTTAGTGATTTCTATTTATCAATTAATTGCTTTTATGTGTCGAGAATTGCGGCGCTGCAGATTTTTTGGGAGAGAAAAGGGGTTATTCCCCCTCTTTTTCTTTAGACTCTCAAAAATTCCGTTGCGTCGCAACTCTACACTTTTCTGGCCAATTTTTTAATTTCTTTAAAGATTACTAATTTATACAAATCTATTAAAATCACCCAAAAATTTTCTTTCAATATTTTCCTTAAATTTCCTGTTCGACCAAATGGAATAAATTTAGGAGATTGACGAAATGGAATGGTAGTTATGGGGCAATTTCCGAATCAGACTCTGTCTGATATGGGGAAAATGGTCTTAGATTGGGCTTCAATTTGTCTCAAAAATGGGTCCTAATTAGGGACAGAGAGGGGAGGTGGTGTGGGATTCTCCTCCTGAACTAAAGCTAGTGTTTTTCCAATTCGACCCCGAACTGGAAAAAATATTGGAATATCGAGTATTCCTCCTTATATTCTTTTTTCTATATAAATTTCAAAATTTTAGCCCTATGGCGGAGCTTACTACGGCCCGGAAGGTGGCAGCTACACATACTCTCCAAACTCTGGCAGACGTATCCCTGTCCAAACGGAAGCGGAAGACTATGCTGCTAGACAAGGAAGAAGTCCGCATAGACGATACTACGATGATGGAGGTTCTAGATACTAAAGAGGGAAAGGAAGAGAAATTAAAGAATGAAAATAAAAGAAGAATTTTGCCTCTTTAAAAAAATAAAAAAAAATTATGCCAAAAATCTACAAAAATTTTAACGCATTTTATAACAATTTACAATATTTTTTATAGTCAATTTAAATTTATCTCAAAGGAAAATGTTTAAATCTGCCAGAAACTTATTTTTGTATAAACACAATAAATTTTTTCATCTATTTCCGGTTGTTTGTCTGTGTGGTGTAGTTGGAACGCTCCTGGTTTTCCACTGCGAAAGGGTCAAGGTTCGAACCCCACTGGGGGAAAACATTTTTATTTTGCTTTAAAACTCAAATATTAACAAATTTCGACTTATCCCACTATTTTCTAGATATCTCAGATTTTTATTTCCATGTTTCTAAATATTTTTAAAAAATGTTTTTACTCAATATTTATTATGTTTATTTTATTAACATTTACCATGGCAATATTGCAGCCATTCAAAACATTTTTGTCATTTTCAGCTGCCTTTAACGCCCCCCAATTTCCCTTTCAATACATACATTTTTTAGCACCGTTCACTGATTGTCTGCAGAACCCAAAAGAAACCGTCGATTTTGGCGCTGCCGCCCTTTTATGTTTTTCTTCTACTCAATCCAAACAACAACAACAACGCCCATTACTCGGATTCCCTCTCTGGCTTTTTTCTTTGCTTTAACGCTAATAAGTGTGCCAAATTCCTCTCTGTGCTTTTAACACGCTGTATATGCCAATAACTGGATTGCCATAAGTAGAAAATACCCATATGGCCTAGAGGGACAATTTGTCCTATTTTCGTCAGTTGGGCATTTTGTCTTTTACTTAGATTTGACATTTTGGCCATTTTTCTTTGGTTGACCATTTTGAGACCCTTTTCCTGTAAGACTTTTACATCTTCCTGTGTGGACGTTTTGTCATCCTTTTCTCTATTGGACATTTCGAACAATTACCCTAACTGGACATTTTGAGCATTTTCTTGCATCTGGACATTCTGCCCCAAGCTAGATGTCTTGCTTTTCCTCTATAGTTTTTTATGCCGATATGAGTCAAAGCAAAGTACCGCCGCGTCATTTTTCGTTATTTTCCTTGTGCTCTTTTTCTCTCTATTTTTGCTGCCAACCACCATTCTCAGCACAGTTTTACTTCACCACCTCTCGGCATTTTTATATTTTTTACTACAAATGCCTAGGAGACTTTTAACGCTTTTCCGCAACACAAACGTTCGCTTAATATGTGGATCGATCTTGTGCTTTTTTATATTAATTTTTTTAGTCCATTTTTGGGAAAACACAATTTTTGTTGTATTTTTACGTCAGAATTATTTATATATATATTAATCTTTTATTATCCCTCTTTTCCCTTTTTTGCCCATCATTACAAGTCTAAAGGCAAAATTGTTTTTTTATTATTTGGCCGCCCAATGGCGGCCAAATAGCCGCTTAGGTGGCTAATTAAGACTACCTAGACTTAAAATAGTTTTTAAACGGTAATGCGTGGTGGCCCTAATGTGGGGGATCATCAGCATTTATCTTCTGCCTTTCTTAAAACTTTGCTCAATACAAGGCCTAATTCCAGGTAGTTTTCTTGATTTTTAGTTAAGTAAACTACAATATAACTCGTAAGATTATCCTTGGGGCTGTAAATGTTATCCTATAATGGGGGGTTTATTAAATAGATGGTATTGATTAGGGATCGCCTGGACTCTGGGTTTGATTTATTGACATGGGCCGGATCCTGGACCTGTAGTCCAGGAAACCCCAGGCCTATGAAAAACCCAGGAAGGTCAAAAAATGCCTAGGCTTGGACTCATGGTACAGGAAAAATCCAGACCTTAGTCCAGACCCAGCTCTATCTCTAGTATTGATTAGATACGCCCCCCTCTTAAATACTAATATTCAAACAGATTCTAATAGGTAATTAGAACGATTACTGTATTCCCTAAAATAAGTCTTGCCACCTTAATATAACCCCACTTTAGAGGATGGTTGAAAAATAGAGCCTCATGGGGCTTATTTTGGGGAATACAGTAATTGTTGCCTAGACTGGTGACTTCATAGTAATTTTATCCCAAATCATCCCAGACTCTACTGACCACCAATTTTGGTCTCTAAAAGTATACCAAACCTGCGGTTTGACAAAATTTAGTATTTTTCCAATAAAATTTTACCAAATTATTTTTCCAATTTGCAGCAAAAAAATATATTTTTGTGTGCCAAAGTCAATTAGGATAGCAAAGAATTAGTAGGGCTAAAAAACTTTGGGTGATGGGTATATTAAAAAGCTTCCTTGTCTTCACTCTTTTTTCTTTTTTTTTTGCAATTCAATCCCTCCTTTTTTTACCCTAAACTAACACAATAGAAAAAAAACTTTTTTTGGTATCCATTTTGGTTAAAACTCCCTTGGGGATATTGAGGATAAAAATGAGAAAATGACTCTAGCCAATGCAATTTGGGGAAAAAAGGGAAAAGAAATGTTTGGCGGGGGTGATAGCTTTAACGCTTTTTTATTGTTTAAATAACCACAAAATAAATTTTGTGTGGTTGTAAATTAATATATACAATAATGGGTGTGCGCAAAATTGATTTTAAGTTATTAAAAACGCCAAAACTTTGTTTGGTGTAGTTGGATAGTTTTTGGTTTCCCAGTGTCTAAGGGGCAAGGTTCGAACCCCGCTGAGGGAAAACATTTTTATTTTGCTTTAAAACTTAAATATTGTCTCAACTCTAATTTTTTAATTTTTTCTCAGTCTATTCCGCGCTGCATTTCAATATTTACCAATTCGAGATTCACCAAACGAGAATCCACATGTTGAGGTTTTGTGCTAAAATATTTAATTTTCGACTTGTGCGCCAAAAATATTTTTTAGCAAAACGCCAACAAATTAAAAATATTTTTTGAAAACGCCAAAAAGTTTGCGTTTTGAAAAAAACATTTTTGGCGCACATAATGGGCTGAGTGTTAAAAAATAATTTTTTATCATTTTATCAGTTGGCATTACAACCTGGAGAATTAGTTTTGGTGCACGGCCCGATGGACGAAGACTGTTTCTATTGGGGAGAAACATTGGATAATCGTGCCGGTCTAGTCCCTTCCAATTTTGTACAGAGGGTATCTGAGGAGGAAATGTCCAATCTTCTTCAACAGACTTCCCTCCAACAACCCTCAACCTCAAAAACATTTGTCCCAATAGAAGAAAATTTTTGTTGTTCCTCAATACCCTCAACATCAACAATAACAACAACAAATGCTGTTACACAAAATAATAAAATTTATAACTTAAAACAACAATCTCCACTTGTTATTAATAGAGTAGATTCTCCCTCTTTTGTGTTGTCTGTTCCCCAACATTTAGCGCAGATTAGACACGATTTTACAGAATTAGAGAAACAACAAAAACATTTGTTGCAACCTGATTCGGTTAGACATTAATAAAACCTAAAATTTAAAACTTGGAATTGTAAAACTTAGAATTGTAAAAACAAAACCTGAATATTATAACTTGAATTTGTGAAAAAAAGTAAGAGTAAAAAATAAACTTGAAATTAAAACTTGGTATTGTAAAACTTGGAATTGTAAAGACACAACTTAGATTGTAAAAAGTGGATTGTAAAAAAGTTGGAATACTAAAAAATAAACTTGGAATTGTAAAACTTGACTATTAAAACTTGAATTTGTAAAAACAAAATAAACTTGGAATTGTAAAACTCGGAATTGTAAAACATGAATACCTATAGCAATGTCTTGGCGCACACCAACACGAAGTCCTTTTCCTATTTACGCCTCCAAACCCTTTATTTTTTGACTTTTCTGCTCCAATACTTAATATTTTTAATTTTTAGGTTTGCCCTTATCCCCCTACCGATGTTAGCAAAATTACTGTGCAAGAATTAAAACATCCAGACAATCCAAGAGTTCCCTATCCACGTGATTTACAAGTAGAAAGACGTCTTTCCCGTTCTTTGCTCATTTCTTGGTTGCCACCAGAAAATGGAGGAGGACTTCCTCTACATCAACAAACAATTAGCCAATATCAGGCATTTTTCTGTTTATTTTTAAAATTATATTTTTCGAAAAAGGTCTGTTCAAATAACCAAATATGCGCAGTTGTGCCCGGTTCTTTCAAGTGCCGTGCCTTGCTAGAAGACTTGGATTTAGATAAATTTGTTAATGTTTCTGTACGCTCAGTTACTTCAGATGGGCTAACTAGCCCTGATGCTGCTTGTACGTTGGCTGTTGGTTCTGGTATGTTTTTAAAATATTTGTGTTTTAAAAGAAACGCTTGTATTTTGTCTTCTAGAGTCCCCCGTTGCTCCACAACATGTTCGGTAGGATTTTAAAAACATTTTACAAACATGTGCAAAGTTGGAATTATTCCAACAATGTTTTTGATTTTGATGTTTTGATTGTTTTTGTGTTTTTATTGAAACAATGTTTTTGTGTTTTGATGTTTTGTTTTTGTGTTTTCATTATTTTTGTGTTTTGATTGTTTTGTGTTTTTGTGTTTTCTAATGTTTTGATTGTTATGTGTTCTTATTGCAACTATGTTTTTGGTGTTTTGATTGTTTTCTGTGTTTTTTGTTTTATACCTTTCTGATTTTGTTTAAATAAAAATACAAATTCATTCTGATGTTTGTAGATTGTAAAACTTGTTTTACAAACTTGTTTTATTTGGCTGTTCTAAGTTTGTATTTTTGTTTTGTTGTTCGTTTAAAAATTGTAAAACACTAAGAAATTAACATAACAACGTCTTAATTGTAAAACATGTTTTACAACTTGCTATTCTGATGATTGTAAAACTTGTTTTATTCTGATTTCTCCCTCCCATAATGTTTTAGTTTTTCTGACTTTTTCTCCCGTTTTGTAATATTTTCTAATTTGTTTTGTTCGTTTAAAAATTATAAAACACAAAAACAGAATTGTAAAACTTGTTTTCCAGCTTGTGTTTTAATCTTTCATTTCTAGTGTAAACAATTTAACCCCAACATCAACTCAACTAAGTTGGTATCCTTCAAATAGCAATACCGAACATATAATTCTCTTAAATGCAATAAAAGTTGGCGTTTGTCCGCCTGCTGTCTTTCAAGTCTGTTTTAATTTTAAATTAATATTTCTTAACGTTTTACAGGTTCAAATAAACGGCCTTACACCCTCAACAATTTATCGTCTCTCTGTTAGAACAAAACATCCCCGCGCTGTTTTAGAAAAAAGGCCTGTAGAGAGATGTGTAGACTTTAAAACTTTGCCTAAAAGTAAAAAAGAATTTTTTTTTGATTGAAAATTTTTTTTTAAATTTTTAGTTGGCCTTCCAGACCCTCCTTTAGAGGTTAGAGCAGAAAATGGGCCCCAGCCTGGAACTTTGCTTGTCTCCTGGAAGCCAAATTCCTCACAGGTATAGGAGAGGAGTGAAAAGAGTGTCAAAAAATTTTCTAATTTAAAGCCAAGGCCTCCCTCCCGTGCAGCAGTCCAAAGCTATTTAGTTTATGCGGACGGTCGATGTATTGCAGAAATCCCCGGGTCAACAGCAGATCATGTCCTGTTGAGGCTTTCTGATTTTGCTGATGACCCTCCAATGTTTATTACTGTCAGAACTAAAACTAAAGAAGGAAATGTTTCTGCTGACTCTAAAGTTGTTCGAGTACCTCGTAGTGGAAATGGAATAACAAATGAGAGGGAAGGAGTTGTAATTATGCAAAATAATTCTTCACTGCCTTACTACACTTCAGGTAGAATAATAGGAGAATTTGTTTTTCTCTAAGTATTAGACCTCGTTATACCCCTTGGAGATGTTAAAGTAGCCTTAGAGCTGTTAAGATACCCCGTAGAGCTCTCTAAGACTGAAAATTTTCCAAGACTCGAGACCAGGACTTGATCCCAAGACAACTAGGACTTGACCCCAGAACTATAAGATACTTCAATTGATACCTTATAATGAGAGTCTAGTTGCTCACAGCGTTCATTGAATAAAAATATTTTCCTTTTAAGATCGACTAATCTCCTCTGAAAAAAATTTTTCTTCACCAAATAAAGTTCCAAAAGGACTCTTAATTATACCACCAAAACAACAACAATACCAGCAAAATACATCGGCAACCTCTTTACAAAACAATATTAACAGATGGGAGGAAAAACCTGCTCCACTTACAAATATTACTGATCCATTACAACAACAACAAAGCTCTTATCAACAACAGCAATATTTTACTTTTCATCCAAAAACTTTGGATAAGGTAGAACTTTTGGAATCCTTCGGCAAATAGGATTTGAGCGTCATTTTTCTGGAAACCATACTGTGTTTATTTTGCGCACTATCCTATGTTACTTACGCACCACCCTACCCCTATGTTCCTTACTAACTACCCTATGTTCCTTACGCACCACCCCCATGTTCCTTACGAACAACATCCTATGTAGTGTGTAAGAACTACCAATGCTTAAGGAACTCTGTTCCCTTCGCACAACCCTGTGTTCCCTACGCACTACCCTGTGTTCCTTATGCACTCCTTATGTTTCCTTCCCTGCTTTAATCTAAAAATTTCATTTTCAGACTTATTATAATCCCCGAAATGGGACATTAACAAACGACCAAAACAACGGAAATACCCAACAACCCAACAGTACTCTATACTTTTTGGAACAAAATTATTTACAAAAACATCAACAACGCCTAAGACTCCATTCCGCCGCGCCTTCAACTTCCCGTTCATTTTTGCAAAGTAGAGCTTCAAATAATAACATTCTTCCTCCTTCCTCAATTCCTTCCCAAATAGCCAAGAAAATGTTAAAAACAAATTTTTTACAACAACATCATCAACCTCCAGAAAGTACTAGAAGTGAACCAGATTTAAGGCCTTTGAGAAGAGATGAAATAAATAGCCGTTGGTTTGTAGCTATTCAGGATCATCAGCCTAGAATGGGGGGAATAAATGAAGAATTGCCTTTTAGAAGGCATCAACTTATTAAAGTTTATGGGGATGTGGACATGAACGGCTTCTTTTGGGCTGAAGCTAGAGGTCGTTATGGATTTGTACCTTTCAACAAATTAGTGGAAATTGCCAAAGACGACCTTTTTCTGGCTGCTGAACAACATGCCGGGACTTCTATGCCAGAGGGTGGTCAACAACAACCTTGGACTGGAGGGATCTCGTCTAGTCAGCGTAGAATGAAATGGGGTAAGGGTAATATTTCTTTTTACAGTCGAACCTCACTATGTATAAGATACCCCTATGAGGGTCCAAAAATTGTATCTTATAATGAAGTGTACTTTAAATAGAGGTTGATACCGATTAGGCAGCCATCACCCCTCAGTTACCTACACAATAGCGGAGGTACACTATAGGGAGGTCCTACTGTATTTCCAAGCTAAAATACCTTTCTCCTACAGGTTCAATCAAGTCAAGGAGTTACGAGCACACAGAAAGTCAAGGACGTTATGGGAACTACCATGGAGGTGTTCAAGCAGATTATGAACCAGGACGGGGCTCACAACCGTTGTATTACCCCGATCCTTATATTGAGAGAACAGCACGACGGGGAAGACAACTTCCCGAGTATCGTGGGGCAACCGTTGGGGTTGGGGCTCCAATTGAACAGAGAAATCTGCCCAACATTGGGGATGTCAAAACAACTAGTGGGGGTGTTAGAGAAAAGGAAAATGCCGCTCTCCGTTATCGTTCTCCTCAAGTAAATGGAGGAACTAGACAAGGAAGGGAGAAAAAAAGGATAATGATTCCTGAAATGTCCACTAAAGAGGAAGAAGAACAAATGGCAGAAATTTCAAAATATCAGCAACAACAATACAGTAACAATTCCAAATACTATCAACAACAAAAAACTTCGCTAGATGAAGAAGAACAACAACAGGATGATGGGTTTTCTTATGATGAACAACAACAAGGAGGGGGAGAATATCAACAAATGAGAGGAATTCAAAGCCAATTAATGATAGCTAAATATGACTATGATTCGAGGCATTTAAGTCCTAATGGTAAAATTTTTTATTTAAAAAATTGAACAGTTTTGGGGTTCCTGACGGTTCTAATTTTTTGTCTACGCTTTCCAGAAACCTTCACTGAAAAATAGTCGCTCTCACCTACATTCTTTAGGGAGCAGGCCATTGTGCCGCAGAGCTATAACTTGGTTCAAAATGTCGAATCCGGGACGCCTTTGTATGATTCGATGCGTCTTGACGAGCTGAATCGAACCATACCAGAGCGTCCCGGATTCGACATTTTGAACCAAGTTTTAGCTCTGTGGTACATTGGGCTTGGGTTCACTGGGGTGCACCCCTTCTTTACTGTCTTACCTTATTTTTACAATTTCATCTTTTTATTTTAGTTGATGCAGAACAAGTTGAATTAAGCTTTCGGCAGGGAGATTTGATTACTATTTTTGGGGTAAATTTAAAAAATTATTTTTCCTAAGAAATTCTCTCATTTTTAAAGCCAATGGACGAAGACGGGTTTTACTTGGGCGAATTAAATGGAATTAGAGGTTTAGTCCCTTCCAATTTTCTACAGCCAGCCCCACAAACAACAGAACCTGTACTTCATTCTAGGCCTAAAGGGGTTGCCTTCTGTTCTGATTTAAATAATTCTGATTATCAAATGATGGCTAAAACATCGATTGGGAATAAAAAAGAACTTGGAGGAGGGGGTAGGGGACAACAACAACAACAGTCACTTCAAGGAGGGATGGGGGGAACGTCAGGGACAGGGGGAGGAGGAAGAGAAACGTCAGGAAATCTCCCAAGAATAGCTTCTTCCTCAAAAACACTAAATAAAATCCAAATATCTAATCAACAACAACAACCTTCTGCCCCTATCCCTGCCAAATCTTTAATCAAAAAAAGTTCTGATTTAAGCAACAGGACAATTCAACAACAACCAAATGTTAGAAAAGGCTCTCATGCTGGTGCTAAAGGGCCTCATAGTGTTGTTAAGGTGAGTGTGTTAGGAGTGTTATAGAATGTCACCCGGTCTGGGGCTTATTTCTCTCCACCACAGATTCTGCATTCTGTGTACAGAACACAGATTCTGTGGAAATTTTATTTCCCTGAAATTCTGCAGGCACAGATTCTGTGGTGCCCGCAGATTTATATTCTGTGGAAAATGCCGCAGATTCTACGGACGAAAATTTCTGTGGAAAATTGAAATATCTGTGGTTTTTTCCGCAGAGCCACAGAATTTCTCTCTGTGGAGAGACTATTTTTTTAATTGATTCAATTTTTAGAAGAAAGGTGCTTGAAAGACAGACACAGTCCTTCACTGAAGCAACTAAATAAGAAGCTAAAGAAAGTAGAAACACCAAAATTCATATCTTTGAACCTTAAATAAACGAATATTTTATACAAAAATTTCTAAAAATAATTTCTGAATTTTATGGTTATACTAAACTTTAACAGATATTTATGTCTGTAACCATTTTTCAATTTTATTTTTCGTTGCTTGCATTTTTCACTTTTTTTGTTTAAATTTTAATAAGACTTGATAAAAATAAAATGTTGTTTTTTTTATTTCCTCTGTTAAGAATTGGGTATTAACCCAACCCCTGAACCCCGACGATTTTTTGGCAAAAACCCAGACCCCGAAGGCTTTACTTCGGGGTTCGGGTCTGGTCACGATCCCCGAAGCAATCCCGACCCCAAAGGGACTAGTTGCACTTTTCGGGTTATAACTCTTTACTGAGTTATCAGACATGATCTGCCCAGTTGGGAAAATGATAGATCTTATCAATAGCTTTCGAATGATATAAAATTTGTGAGAATAATTAAAAATAACGACGTTTCAGTCTTACCAGAACAGAATACTAGTGACCGGCACCGGACCGGATCCGGCCGATTTTGCCGGAGTCCGGGTCCCAAATCCGGGTTTTTTTGAGATTTCCGGACTAAAACCGGACCGGATTAATCCGGAAAAATCCGGTCCGGCTCAAGTTGCAAATCCCGCCGGTTCCGGAAAAATCGATTTTGCCGGTCACTACAGAATACTATAAAAGCACCTCATTTCCGGAAACTTTAACCGGATACTTTCTAACAACTTTTTTTGTTCTCTCCATTTCGCGTGCTGTTTTCTCAACTATTTTCCCAAGCTGGTTCTCTTCGATTTTATTGCGAATCTGAGGGATTGGGGCTATAATTGGTGGTATTCTGTTGAAACTGGTAAGGATTTTTTATTTTCCTCCCAAATTCTTTTAATTTTTACAGCTTCTAGTTCCGATCCGGACTGTTCAACAATGCTGTCTCCTTCATTTGAATGTGTCTCGGTCAATTCCCAACCAACAGAAAGGGCAAATTCAACCTACATTCAACCTCAACCAACAGCTGCAGTGTCGGAATATGTTGTTGGTGGCTTTCAACCCAACACTGTGAGGGAGTATGAGGTGTCTGAATATGTGGTGGGACAAGCTGGGAATAGTACAAATGACGACAACACAAGAACGGCAACAACAGCAGTCACAGTTAGCACAACAGCGGTTAGAACAACAACTGCGGTAGCTGTAGCTGTTCCAGCGCCTTCAACCAACAAGCCTTCAACAAGGTTTGTAGAGACCCTTTTCGTTTAAGGGGGTTTTCCTTAGTGTCCCCAAAAGTCCGCAAGTTCCAAATATAAATCCGCAAAAGTTGTCCGCAAAATCAAAATTTTTCCTTTCAGTAATGCAACAACTTCGAGCAGTACCAGACATGGCCATCGATCAACTTCGGCACATCCTCATCGCCATTCTCACCGCCATTCTTCTCATCAACGCCGTTCAAGATCAGCAGAAGCTCATAATCCTTCAATATTTTCACCAGCAGAACTAATCGAAGAAAGTGAAGACGAAGACGAGGAATTGTTGAGGCATGCACGTATGGTTTGGCCGAAAGTGCCTCCAATTTTGCGCTGTTACTCCATGGAAAAACACCCAAAATTGAGTCGTTCTGCAATACGGGATGCTGTATATGGTGGAAAGGTAAGGAAAACATAGAGAACTCGAGATTTCGAGTTTTGTAAATTTTGCGAAATTTCGAGTTTCGCAAATTTTCGAAATTTCGAGTTTCGTAAATTTTGCGAAATTTCGAATTAATTTCTTTTTTTCTTCAGATTTCACTTCCTCCATCCTTCACAGGCATTCTGCCATTTCTCTATGGTTGGTTCAAACTGAAGGTGGTTCAATATAAAATTACTCCTGTGGCACAACCACTAGAAGGAATTGATCCTTACCCTTCTAGAGTGTACTGTGGTGTGCTAGATTATGAAGCTCCTGAAGATCAATGTTATTTGCCTCCTTGGGTAAGGAGAATTTTAAATTTTTAATCAAAACTTTGTTCTGCAAGAATTTTTGTTTCGGTCATATTACGTTTCGGTCAAATGTCATTTTGGTCAAAAAGCCATTTCGGTCAAATGTCATTTTGGTCAAATGTTCTATTTTTATTCAAAATTGTTTTTTTCACATTTAAGATGATGCAACAGTTGGATTTGGATGATGGTTATCCTGTCTGGATTGAATATGTAAGACCCGAGCTGAAAACTGCAACTTTTGCAAGATTCAAGCCTATTCTGTCTAAGCGAGTGCTCTCCATTATTAACGATGAAAATATCAAAGAGGTTCGACATGTGCTTGAAGTGCAGCTGAGTAAATATCAGTGCTTGTCTGTTGGGGATGAAATTGCTATTGAGGTAGGGGATGTTTTTTTGAATTTTGGAAAATGGGTTAAGGTTGGACCTTTTGAAAAATGGCCTTATAGAGGGGTTTTGAAAATTTGACATTTTGAAGTTTAGGCGTTTTGAAGGTTGGGCGTTTTGAAATGTGGGCCTTTTAGTATGGGTGTTTTGGAAATTGGTCGTTTTGAAAATTTGACATTTTGAAAAATGGGCGTTCTGAAATTTGACATTTTGAAAAGTTGACATTTTAACATTTGGGCCTTTTTAAAACCCCTTTAATTTTCAAAAAAATAAATTTTTAGTACAACAAGGACGAACTTCGCTTCCTAGTAACAACACTAGAACCAACTACCTCAGCTAAAATTACAAATTGTGATTTGAAGGTGGATTTTGATGATTACGAGCTACTTACAGAAACGGCTATTTTTGTAAGAAAGAAAAAATTTTTTTAATTTTCAAAATTTTATTTTAAGGATGAACACAAAATGGAGCCTGAAATTGATGAGGACTATAAGCCTGGACAACTAACATTTATGAGAAGGGAGGGATATAAGGCACATAAATTGGTCAAGGAAATGGAGAAGCTCAACAACACTAACAACAACCCTAAACCAAAGGACAATGATGTCAAGAAGAGTGGCTTCAGCGGGAAAGGTTTCAAACTTGGAAAGAAACCAAAATAAATATAATAATTTGCTCTCATTGTTGTAAATATTTTTGTAAATATTTATTGTTGTATATTGTGGCTAATTTATTAAACGATGTTTTTGTGTGTCCTTCCGGAAGTGTTTCCCTGAAGTCAAAAAAATATAAACACTCGTCGATTTTCCTCTGGAATTTTAAGTTTAAACTTGAATTATCCAGTTTTTAATTTTATAAAAATAAACTTACTCGATAAACTTGAGTTTTTCAAGTTTGTGAAAATAAAAAATTATTAAGTTTGCACTTGAAAACTTGAGTAATTACCCAACTTTAATTTTGTAAACTTAAAAACTTAAGTTTTTAAAGTATAAATTTTATAACTTAAAAATTCAAAATAAATTCACGTGATTATTCTTTAATTAAGGCGATTTGATTATATTTTAAAGTAATAAATTTTAACTTTTATCGCAGAAAATTAAAAGAATTTGTTTTTTAATTAATTAAGCATGCTGAAAAATTCATTGAAAGACCCCTCCAAAATCTTAAGAGTTTATTTACAAGTAAAGTCTGCCTGTTTATTTTCTTCTAATTTTAAAAAGAAAATAAATTAACTAAAATTATTTAACACAAAATTGTGACTAAAAATTTTCTCTAAATTTTGTGCGCGAACCATAACAACAACTTTCCACTTTTAACAAAGAAATTTTAACGCAATTAAATATATTTTCCAACCTCACAATTTACACACATTTTTCTTTATAAATATTCAATTCGCACTCAAGTGCGCGCCTTATTTTATTTGAACTAAATTTGTGTATGTTTTTGCCCGATCAATCTTAAAATCATGTTGCAGTGTATTTTGAGGAAACATTTCCGGAAGAGAGGTGTATATAAACAAATATACATATTCCGGAATTATATTTAAATGTTTCCGGAAACAGAATAAATATATTTCTGTTTAAATAAAAATTCCGGAAAATATTTCAGGAAAAGAGGTGTAATATAAACAAATATGTACATATATTTCCGGAATTATATTTAAATGTTTCCGGAAACCGGAGAAATATATTTCTGTTTAAATAAAAATTCCGGAAAATGTTTCCGGAAAAGAAATATTTTTTATAATTATATTGAAATTAATTTTCCGGAAACAAAATAGATTTCCGGAAAAACATGCTAAATAATAGTTTTCCGGAAATGCTTCTGGAAACTAATAAAAACAATGTTTTAATACAAACAAACAAACAAACGATGTTTTACCAGAATAATTGTATTTAAATAAATGTTCGGATAACAAAATAAACATCTTTCCATAAAAACATGTATAAATAATAATTCCCGAACATGTTTCCGGAATCAAACAAAACAATGTTTTAGAAAACAGTGTTTTAGTAAACTTAAAACAAATAAATTTTCCGAAAACAAAATACAAATGTTTTTCATATGTTTTTCCGAACATGTTTCTGGAAGCGAAAACAGAATGTTTCAAAACAAACAAACAATGTTTTACCAGAATAATCATGTCAACTAAATTTTATCCAAATAATTTTCCCATTCAAATAAATGTTTTTATACTTATATTTTGTTTTGAATTAGTAATAAATAGATTTTCTACTCTGATATTTAATATCAAAGCAGACAAATCCATTTTTATTAGTTTATCTATTTAATTCTTTTTTTGCCCATTTTTACACATTTTTACTTATTTTTCTGACATTAAAAAATATTTTTAAAAATATATAAAAGTGTGTACTTTTTCCATTTAAAAATTAGCCGATTATTCCACGTGAACACTTTTTACAGACAAAACGGGGTTATTTAAATTAAAGCGTTCCTCCCTTGATTTTTGAGTAATCTCTCTTCTTTCTTCTCCCAAAAAATTTTTTTTCTTTACTTTCCATGATGCATTTTATTTTTAATGTTTTTCCATATTTTTTGTTTAATGTTTAGCGACCATAAAAATTTTTTTTGGCTTTCTTTTGATTCACACTCTTTTTCTAATCTAAATTTTCTTAAAATTATTGCCAACCCATTATGTGTATTTTATCAAAAAAATATTTTAAAGAGTGCATTAGCGTTGTTCTTCTTTTAATTTTAAATTTCCCCTATATTTTTTGTTATTTTTTTATTTAATTTGACAATGTTGTGGAAATAATTTTTAATTAAATTAATGTGGAATCTCGTTAATACGACACCCTTGGGACCGAATTTATCTGACGTACATATTAATTTAAATGACGTTATCGAGACGTCGTTTTAGCGGGATTCCATATGTGACTAAATCCATTATACCGGACTTCATGTTGTAAACCACCCAATACTAGCTACACCTCAATCTTAATTAGCTCTTGAAATTCGATTGATCATTGGGTGGGAGGAGTACCAAAGCGATGCCTTCTATTTAGAATACACCTCTATTAAAATACAACTATTCCATCGCTTAAAATAGAGGCCCGTCTCTACTAGATTTGAATCATTTTTATTTTCTTAAACATTCTGTCAAAAATATAGAAATTTTTATTTATAATGGGTTCTACTTTTGTAGATTTTTTTATTATTTTTTCTTTAAAGTACTCTAAATATACAAACAAAAAATAGTTTTAAAAGACAAAAATCCATGTATTCTTTTCTTAACAATTTCAAAATAAATTAAAAAAAAAATATAAGAAATAAATAAAAGACAGTCCTTTTAAAGAAAAAAATTTTAGAGGCACTTTAGATGAAGATCTAAATAGTTAAAAATGTGTAAGTATTTTTCGCAAATCATTATAGTAAAACTTTAAAAACACCCCATTGTTTGTTTATTTGTTCTTTTGTATTTTCTCTTTTTATTTTTTTAAATCGCGCACTTTAATTTTTCTATTCAACCTAGGAAATTTAAAAATATTTTTGATAAAAACATGAATCGAATAAATTTATTAAAAAAAATAATTTTTCTGAAAAATCAGAATCATTGATGTTTTCCGGAAAATCAGAATTATTTAATGTTGCTTCTTTCCGGAAACAATAAACTTGTTTAGATGTTTTTCCTTAAAATAGATCTGTCGTGTTTTTTCCGGAATATAGTGTTGTTGTTTTTATATGGATGTTTTTTCCGGAAAAAATAGAACTATGAATGTTCTCCGGAAAAAGTAGAACTATTAATGTTTTCCGGAAAAAGTAGAACTATTAATGTTTTCCGGAAAAGTATTATGAATGTTTTTTCCGGAATATAGAATTATCAATGTCTTCCGGAAAAAATATTATTGATACTTTTCCGGAATATATAGAACTATGAATGTTTTCCGGAAATAATAAATTTTTTTGATGTTCTTTCCGGAAAGACAAGAGTTACTCCTTCCCAAAAGTTAGTATTATAAAATAATTTAATGTTTTTTTTATATTTTTTGTTTGATGTTTTGTTTAAATTCCGGAATTGTTTAAATTTTTGTTTGTTAAAAATGTTTTGAATTCCACAAATAAACTTCTTAGTAAAAATACAAACAAAACATTAACTTTGCAATAAATAAACAATAGACAGGCTGTCTTCACTTCAAATAGAAAATATTTTTAATTTGCATTGTCTTTCCCCAAAAATGGAAAAGTCATCAATACTTTTTATAAGGAACGTCTTTCCTGCTTTTGTGTTGCTTAATTTTATATTCACATTATTTCACTCTTTCTAAGCCCAAAATTATTAATAAAAAAAGCCTCCGAACCTAAAAATATTTTTTTCTTTTTAATTTTTTGTCAGTCCCCAGCTGTTTGGGGGTAATTTTTCCTTTCTTTTATTCACATTAAAATCAATTTCATTCCGTTTAAAATTAATTATCATTTAAAATGTGAAGGTGAGGAGGGGACAAGAGATAAGCGGCAACAATAATGCATTTGTTTTTTTATATTTTTTGTCATTTTTACTTTAAGGAACATTTGTTTAATCATGTAAAGCCATTAATTTCAAGTTAATTGCGTGACTAAATTGTTAGACATTTTTTAATACAAGTTCATTTCTGCGACTATAAGGAAGTAATGATGTTTTTCCGGAAGACCAGAATATTACATGTTTTCCGGAAATATTTAATTTAGTGTTTCTTTCCGGAACTTGTTTTAATATATTTATTACTTAAATACATTATTGATGTTCTTCCGGAAAAATAATTATTTTAGAAAATTATAATTTTCCGGAAACTGTCTACTACTATATTTATTATTTCTCTTTCCGGAAAAATAATATAATTATTTTAAAAACATTGATGTTTTTCCGGAAGATCTAAATGTTTCCTAAAACATAAAATCTATTGTTCCTTCCGGAAATAGTTTAACTATAATTATTAATTCAATGCATTATTAATGTTTTTCCGGAAAACTATAATTATTTTAGATGTTTTTCCGAAAGTATTAGGCTTATATTCTTTCCTGAAAATGTTTTATATCTATTAATTTTCTTTCCGGAAAAATATGAATATTATATAATTGATGTTTTTCCTGAAGGACCTAGATATTTTGAATAGATTAGATTAGATACTAGATGTTTTTCTACATATTAAATTTATTGTTTCTTTCCGGAAAATTTCAATCTACCTAAATTTAAAACTTGAATGTTTAGATAAAATCCATAAAATTTTGAATGGCCAAAAAATGGTTTTCAAGAGCTAGACAAAGTCATGAATTGGTACCAAGCAGCGAAGAGCCCCAACAACAACAGAGCCTTCAACCTATTGAAAATAAAACTTTGAGAGAAGGAACACAAAAAAGTGATGCGAATGGAGATGAGGCATTATTGCACGATTCACACCCTCCAAAAGGAAAACGAAAACTTTCTGTATTGGGTCATGAACTTTTTGATAGAGGACAATGGAGTGGTAAAATAATTTTTGAAAAAATTTTATTTTAAAAAATAAAATAATTATTTAGGTCAATTCGACTTTCTAATGAGTATGATTGCATACGCTGTTGGATTAGGTAAGGAAAATAGAAAAAAATCAAAATTAATCAAAAAATAGGCAATGTTTGGCGATTCCCCTATTTATGCTTTAAAAATGGAGGAGGCTCTTTTCTTGTTGTTTATGCCTTGTTTTTTGTCTTTGGTGCTGTGCCTATTTTTATAATGGAAGTGACAGTCGGCCAATACTTACAGAGGGGTAAATTTGCCCTAGATTAAATCGGAATGAGTTTTGAATAAATTTAAGGTGCTATGGAAATGTGGAAAATGTGCCCTATTTTTAAAGGTACAGAGAAATACATAAGTACATATATTGTTTGGAGTGTTATGTTTTCCGGAAAACAACTATTAGTCTTTCCGGAAAGCCAAATATTAATGTTTTTCCTGAAAATTATTTTAATTTTACCTTCCACAAAAACAAATATACAAATGTTTCCTGCCGGAAAAGTAGAGTATGTTTTTTTCCGGAAAAACAACTATTAAATTTTCTTTTCCGGAAAAATAAATAATATTGTTTCTTTTCCGGAAAAACTTAGCTGTTTGTTACGACCCGATGTGTCCGAGATTTAACTAATGCGACGAGCACAATAATAACACTTTATCACACGAAGGAATAAACAAAGTAGGCGAAGGGAATGGGACAGACGAAGGAGATCAGTGACTAGCCCCGCTAGTATGATCCCAATAGACTGACGCTTTTACTGGCTTTTATACTAAACACTTTAAGGGCTGACGCCCATACACAACACTGTTAACGTTTTTTCCGGAAAATTACAATTTTTCCTTAGGTGTTGGAATCGGAAATGTTGTGATTGCTTTTATGTGTAAGTTTTGTAAGATGCTTTTAGTCTTTACATTAATGTTTTCAGGTATTGCCTATTTTTGTGTTATCGTCTCTTGGGCAACCTTTTATATGATTAGTTCATTTAACTCTACATTTCCCTGTAAAATTATTTTTTTTTCTTAAATTTTCATAAATATTCTCTAAAAAGGGGAAACTTGCAACAATTATTGGAATAACGGCCAGTGTGTTACCGGCAAAGAATCCACTTCAGAAATTATGCGGATTACTTCTAATCTTTCCCGCTATGGTTTAAGTATCGAAAGTTCTGTTGAGCAGTATTGGGAGTGAATTTATTAAATTTTCTTTAGGAGAAAAAAAATTTTTTTGAATTGAATTTTTTTGAAAATTTTCAAAAAAAAATTTTTTTTTGAGAGAAAAAACCTTTTTGAAAATTTTTTTTGAATTGAATTTTTTTGAAAATTTTCAAAAAAAAATTTTTTTTGAAAAAAAAATTTTTTGAAAAAATCTGAAAAAAATTTTTTTGAAAAAAAAATTCCTAAAAAATTTCTGAGAAAAAAATATTTTTTAAAGACGCCGTGTTCTTAAACAAACAGCAACAATTTCTGACATTGGAGGCATTCAATGGGAATTGCTTGGATTAATGTTTCTTTCATGGGTGATAGTTTATTTTGCTTTGTGGAAGGGGATAACGCAAGCAAGGAAGTTTGTCTATTTCTGTGCGATATTCCCCTATTTTCTTATTGTTGTATTGCTTATACGAGGACTGACTTTGCCTGGTGCTATGACTGGCATTTCTTTTTATTTGACTCCGAATCTCACAAAATTGACCGAAACTACTGGTTGGGTTTAATTAAATATAACTAGGAGCTCGTTTAAACGTCATTCCTCATCTTTCCACCCCTGTAGCTAACAAATATATCAATCTTTCGATGATAAATTGATCACATTCTCAGTTTATCAATTGAACAAATTGTTCTAATTGAAGATTGTTCAGTTGCAGAACAATTCCCCGTTGTTCCCTGTCACAAACCTCCCTGTCATTGGAATACATAATTATGCAATTTAAAAATTCGTCGTTGATCATATGCTTACCAACACGTAAGGTCATTCAATACAAAGCGATTCGATACACATGGTCATCGATACAAAAGGCGTCGATATAGGGTTCGATACACAGAGTTGTCCCCATTTAAAAAATCGTCCGTTAAAGTGAGGTTGACTTCCAAGTGGGATGACGTACAAACGAGATCCAACTCTCTTTACAATCTTAAATAAATTTTATTAAAGTTTGGAAGGATGCTGGAACCCAAGTATTTTATAGTTATGGTGTTGGTTTTGGAACACTCATTGCACTAGGCTCCCACAATAAATTTACCCATAATTGTTATCGGTAGGGAAAATTAATTAAATTTATTTAATTATTGTTTTTAAAGGGATGCTATAGTTATGTGCTTTATTAATGGAATGACCTCAATCCTTGCCGGATTTGCTATTTTCTCAATACTGGGATTTATGTCGACTGTGGCTGCTAAACCTATAGCAGAAATTGTTAAGCCTGGTATGGTTTATACAATAATTAATTAAAATTTAATTTTAAGTTTGAACCTATTTTTATAACACAAGTTTTCAAGTTTAAATTATTATTTTCAAGTGTGTTTTGTTTTTAAGTTTACAAACTTAAGTTTATTTATTAATTCAAGCTTATATTTTTAAGTTAAGTTGCAATCAAGCCTAAATTTAAGTCTGCTCATTATTTTATTAATTCAGGTTTTTCAAGTTTGAGCTTATTAAGTTTTCAAGTTTAAGCTTGCTCATTAACTCAGTTTTATTTATAATTCAAGCTTATTTTTATAGTAACCGTATTTTTATTGTTCATTTATTTTTATAGGTGTTGGTCTTGCCTTTCTAGCCTACCCAGAAGTGGCTAGCAATTTGCCTTTGAAACAACTTTGGGCATTCCTCTTCTTTTTAATGATTACAATTCTAGGCTTGGACAGCCAAGTAATCTTTCCATTCTTTTAATTTTTGATTTCGAATTTAAGGTGTGTATGCTTGAAGGTTTATTTACTGCATTAGAAGACACATTCCCTACACTTTTACGAAAATACAAAAAAGTTTTTTTAGAAAATTTTTTTCAAAAAATTTTTACTTTGAAGATCTCCCTCCTACTTACTTGCCTTTTCTTTTTTATAATTGGAATTCCTATGGTCACGTATGCCGGTGCTCACTGGCTTACGTTGGTAGATGCATATGGGGCTTCTGGCATTGCTCTACTTTTTGTAGTTTTCTTTGAGGTGGTTGGACTTGCCTGGGGATTTGGTGAGAAAATACATTATATTTGTATTATTGTTTTTCTGCGAACAAAGATTTAGTGTTCTTTCCGGAAAACTATATTTTCTTCCTAAAATATAAAATGTTTTCCGGAAAATAATAATAGAACTATTTTTTTCGGAAGACAATATTAAATGTTTTTCCGGAAAACATAATTTAATTTTCCATTCCGGCAAAATTGTTTCTTTTCGCGTTTCTCCGAAAATTAATGTTAATTCCTTTCCGGAAAAATACATATTATTGAATATCTTTTTCCGGAATGCTAAGTTACTTTTGTTTCCGGTAAGATGAATATTATATTTTTTCCGGAAAATAATAATATAACTTTTCCGGAAACCCAATATTAAATTTTTGTTCCTTTCCGGAAAAATCAATATTGTTAAATCTTTTTCCGGAAAACAATGTTAGTCTCTTTCCTTAAGGAATAATATTTGATATGTTTATTTTGTTAGGTACTCATCGCGTTCGGAAAGCCCTAAAAGAGATGGTTGGCTTTTATCCACTATCATGCTTCAATATTCTATGGAAGTATACTGCTCCGCTTAGTGCTCTAGTAATATTTTTAGGCACCCCTCACATTTCTTTAAATCTTTTTTTAGATCCTCTTTGTTTGTTGTCTTGTAATGTACGAACCTTTGCGTTACCCTACTGGGAAGAATTATCCTTATTGGGCAGAAGCTTTTGGCTTTTGCCTTTCTGCGTGTTCCATGGTTGTTATTCCTGGTTATGCTCTTTATTATATTTTCCATAGAGGAGATAATCTGACACCTCTAGAGGTAAATTTATTTTTTAAGACGTCCAAGACTCTTGATCTTGAGTCGAAAAACTCATTTTATAATATTCCAGAGGTTTCGCCGTGGAATCCATCCTCCCAATGAACTGGAGATTACAGCCCATAGGAGTGGTCATAACGACGAGGAACTCGAATTTATAGATAAGCCTAGAACGCCGAAGGGTGTCTCGAGTGTTGGCGTTTAATGTGATTAATAAATTCTTTTTTTTATTTTATTGGTAATTCTCCTCAATTTTGGTGCTAAAATTAAAAAAATATAAATATTCGCGAAAAGCTCTTTAAAACTAATTTTTGGAATAACCAAAAAATTGAGGAAATTTTTAATTAATGCCGAATGATGATCTTATCTTCGTCACAAATGCCTCTAATAATCTCTTAAAATTATTTTAATCTTCCTTAATTTGTATTCACTTAATAATCATTATTTTCCCCTATATTCATTTTCTAAAAATGGTTGCTTTATACATATTAAGGATTTAATTAGTATGGTATTAATTGTTTTCATTCAAATTTCAAAATAATTGTTTTCTGCAAGAAAATCTGGAATAAATTAACTGTGTTTTCCGGAAAAACATTTTATTAAGTTTAAACATTTTATTAAGTTTTTCCGGAAAGAAACATTTAATTGTATTTATATTTCCGGAAAATAAATATTAATTGTATTTTCCGGAAAAAAAATTTAGTGTTTCTTTCCGGAAAAACATATAATACATATTAAACGTGTTTTCCGGAAAAACAAATAATTTTAAATGTTTTTCCGGAAAGACAAATAATACTATGTATATTAAACGTGTTTTCCGGAAAACAAGATAATCTAAGATGTTTTTTTGGAAGAACTCATAATTTTAAATGTTTTCCGGAAAAACATCTAATATAAAATGGTTTTCCGGAAAAACATATGATATCAAATGTTTTTCCTTAAAAAATTAATAATCAAAACATGTGTTTTAATAAATCCTTAATAAAATAAACATGCAATTTAATTTACTCCCAACAAAACATCAAATAAAACATTACCTTTTTATTGGATAAAATGTTCTTTAAATGTTTTTACAAAACTGTTTTTAAATACTATAAAAACCCAACAATTTCTTCCAAACATTCTTTTATTAATTCAAACATCGTCCAAACAAGTTTATTTGCTCTTCTCCCCAAACATTTAGAAGGATGTCTTTAATTACCGAACTTGAGCACATTTTGATTGCTATTATTGTCTTAAATCTAGTTTCTTCAGTTGTTATTGTTGCTTTGTCCTATTATCTTTACAAGAAGATTTGTGAAGCAAAGGTGTTTCTTTTAGTTTTTGTTTCAAAAAATTTTTTTTCTTTTTTTCAGGAACCATTAGAACAAATAGCCAAATGTTTGCATTCGAGTATTTTGCCGTTCTACTTTGCTTATACTCCAATTGTTGTATATGTTGTTATTGCATTCCAGTATGGTCACAAACTTGATGAAGTTGGTTTTTCTTCTAATCTAACCGAATTTTCAACCGAATTTTCGACAGACACATTTTAATTTAAAAAAACGACCTAAACCCCCAAAAAATCACCTTTCGATTTAGCTAGAGACAGGAATGGGGTCTCAGTCGTTCACAGGTTTCCCAGTACTTTTCTCGGCATTTTTGGAGAATACCTGGGTGAAACCTGAATTTTGAAGTGACAATTTTTCAGGGCTGGGTTCTTTTCGAATTTATTTCCTTGGAGCTGTAGGTGTTAGTCTGAAGGAATGCAAGGGATCTAGCAGACCCGATTCCTTAAAATCTAGAATTCCCTACGTTTTTTGGGTTGGGATGTTGATTTCTCTGTCGTGAATTTTATTTTAATGTCGTCTAGATATAACCTTAACATTCACTAATTTAAAATCCTCAAATAATTCTAATTTTTTTGCAGATAAAGTCGATATATCAACAATCAAAAAATAATCGAAAAAACTTTGTAACGGAAAACTTTGGAAATGATTCAATTTCTAAAGAGTTTTGCAACGAATTTGGAAGCCTTTTTCTCAAGTATGGGTTTGATGGTGAAAGGATTCTGTCCAATGAATAAATTAATTAATTGGTGTAAAATTATATTTTTTTGTAAAATTGTTTTTATTTCCGGTATTTTTCAATAAATACAAAATTTCTTTAAAGCGCTTATTTTATTCGTGCCAGCACCGTCCTACAAAAATTCCGCCGGCATTAGGGTATGTACAATGTCCAGACGGTATTTTTTCAGCCGGTGTTTTGCCCTTCCTCTATTTTATTGAGATTGTAATATAGTAGATTTTTAGTAATAGAAGAACATCCTTTTGAAGTTTATTTTTTGTCTGCTAATAATCCCTTCCTTGGGCAATTCCATGTCAGTCTTAATAAACTAAATGTATGTAGTAGGCTTTTTAATAAGTAGAATTATTCCAAAGATCTATAAAATATTTCCCTGAATATTTTTATAATTTATTTTTCACTCCTAATATTATTTTACAATTTTAAAACCTTTTTTGCGACAATTAAAACTTGAATACTTACTAACTTGTTTTACAATTCCTTAAATTAAGTGATACAATTTTACACTTTCTTTAAAAAATTAAAGCTTGTTTTCAACTCTCTTTAAATTTAAAAATAATTATAAAAATTTACAATCTCAGAAACTTTTTTACAACAATTGTAAACTCTGTTTTACAATTTATTAAACGACAATTTTTACAATTTTAATTTATAAACATATAAGCTTTTAAAAACATTTTAAATCAAGCATGTTTTACAATTCGTTAAATTAACGAGTTTTACAATTTTCACAACTTTTTATATTTAAAACTTGTTTTACAATTCCCTGAACAACAAGTTTTACAATTTTAGTGAATAAACATTTTATGTTTTTAAAAACATGTCAATCAAACATGTTTTACAATTCTTTAAACAACAAGTTTTGCAATTTTAGTTTATATGTTTTTAAAAACATAGTCAATCAATCAACATGTTTTACAATTTACATGTATTTGCATGTTCATTCCAAATATGTAAAGGAATATATAAATTACTTTTTTAAAAAACATTTATTGGCCATAGCTGCTTATTAAAGCTTTATTTAATGTATCATCTTCCTTTCTCAATTTCCCTTTTTTATTCACACTTTTATAAATAAATGTCCACAAATATTATAAAGTAGCAGCTTATATTTTTTCTTTTTTTGTATCCTCTAGAGAGCCATTATTTTTAGTGACAGTTATTCTCTCCTCCTTCTCTCTCCACTTTCTCGACACTTTCCAAAAGGTCACCATTTGCCATTAGCTTCGATTTCCTTTTTTCTATTCTTGGCTTATAAACTCTTGGGAGGAAAAAATTTTTTTCTCTAACTGACAGTTTGTGTGTCTTTTTCTTATTTTAAGCCTTAGCCGTATCCGCTTTCCATTTCCTCAATATAATGTCAAGGTGTCAAAATGTCCATAACGGTAAAATTGTACATAATGCCTATAGGACAATAAGTCCACTTATAAAAAATTTTATAAAATGTCAATTTGACAAAATGTCCAATAACAAAAAAATTTTTCATTTTGTCGACTACCATTTTGTCAAATTCAAGTGTACTGGCATTTTGTCTATCAGCTTAAAATTTCTTTTTTGCCTCGTTTTCCAAGCTAAAAACACATTCTTTCTCTTTATTCTTGTTTCTTCTTCTTTCTCTCTCCCTCAACTTCTCGACTTGTATCCATCAACTCTTCCATGTCAAGAACTTTATTTGCGTGCCGCAAACTAGAGTAGAGTAGTAGTAATATTTGAGTGTAAGGCAATTGCCCTCAAAGGCAAGAATATTCTATATATATTCTTTTTCCTTTCAATTTTTTACCTCATCATCAGCACCTCCGTTATATCCGCCGACTTCTTTTTTTTCTTCCTCACTCAATCAATCCAGAGAGCCTCATATAGCCTCTTTCCTGTTAATTTTTCTTTTTAAAAATTTTCCCAAAAATGTCCCCAAATTTGTTCAATTTTTTTCTTTTCTTTTTACAATGTTACTACCTTCAACAAACTTGAAATGCGCTAATTCCTCTTCTTTTTTACCCAATTGTACAATTATTATTTTTTTGCTTCTTGTGTTTCTCTTTGTTTGTGTGTTTTTGTTAAATAATCCGTGTTTGTTTGAATAAAAACAAGTTTGTAAAACATCCTTTTAAATAAATTTGTAAAACTTTTTACAATTTGTGAATTGTAAAAGGTTGGTTAAAGCAACTTTTTTGCAATTTACAAAATCAACCTTTTACAAATTGTAAAAAAAAAGTTTTGTTTTTACAATTTGTAAAAGGTTGAAAAGGTTTATTTTTACAATTTGTAAAAAGGATTGTTTTTAACATATCCTAGAATCTTACAAATTGTAAAAAGTTTTATTTTCTCCTTTTACAAATAGGTATGTATGTTCTGGATATTAAATAGTTCATGGATAAAATAAATTACTGCCTTCTAAACAAATTTATTAAATCCTTTTTACCTGCACGATTTTCTACTACTATTTTCCTCGACACTTTTATGTAATTACTTTTTATATTTAAATACACTATTGTTCATATTTTTATTTTTTTTTGAAAGAGACAAAATTTAATAATAAAAAGATTTTGATGTTTTATTATATTTTTTGTTAGAGTAAGCTAAATAAGTATATTTTGGATGCTGTACAAGTTCAAGTTTAGTACAACTTTGTTTTTAACAATACAAACAGTTAAAACTTACTTTTGTAAATTGTTTTACAATCTTTAAGTATTGTTTGTTAAGACTTTGTTTTCAACTTGTTTTACACTTAAAAGAAAAATTGTAAAAACAAGTTGTAAAAGAAATCCATTTTGCAACTTGTTTTTCAACTTTGTTTTCCAACTTGTTGTGCAACTTGTTTTGCAATTAAAAGAAAGTTGTAAAAATATTGTAAAAACAAAGTTGTAAAAAATGTTTTTTACAATTTGCGATTTTCTTTTATCAAGTTTTTTTTCAAGTTTATTTTTTATTTTACATCTCAAACATGTTTGCAAACTTGATAGCGTTGTAAGTTTGTAAAACATTTGTGTTTTACAATGTTTATATTTTTGCACACACATGTGTGAATATTTAATGTTATTCTTTTTCCATTGCCATTCTCATTTTCATTCTCTACTATTTTTAGCTGCCATAAAAAGCCGGAAAGGCAGGCGCTAATCAATTTTAATTGTAATGATTGTGTCCTGTCAAAGGATAAAAATAACAAAAATAAATAAAAAAATTTTTATTAAAAAATATTTTTTCTCCCCTTTCCCCCCCCCCTTTTTTTTTCTCATTTTTCTCTTTCAATTTTTCAAACAATGCGTAGGAGCACTAATATTATGACTGTTATATATTTTTTTGATTGACTAAACTGATTTAAAATTGAATGACTGACTACCCTACTAATTTTTGAGCGACTTTAATATTTTTTCTTTATTGTTCTAATCATCAAATAATAAATTTTTTTGATCGTTCAATCATCTCAAATAAATATTTTTTTATTAAAACAACGAAAAAAACAACAAAAAATCCTCTTTTTAAATTAAAAATTTAATTGATCTCTTTTTTGCTCAAGCGGCATTATATTAATTAAAAATAATTTAATTGAATAAATAATTCAATAAACCTCAAAAATGGCCGATTTAGAGGCTGTTTTGGCCGATGTTTCTTATTTAATGGCCATGGAAAAGAGTAGAAGTCAGCCGGTTAGTCTCAGTTTTTATTTAGGAATTAATTGTAAAATGATAAATTTAAATTGTAAAATTGTAAAAATAACCAAAAAATGTTTTAGGCTGCTCGCGCCTCAAAGAAAATTGTTCTTCCAGATCCCAGGTCTTTTAATGGTTTTAAACACAAGTTGTGCGCAAAAACAACAAAAAAACTTTGTTTTATAAACAATGTTCAAAACATTTGTAAAACTAAAACTTTAAAGGAATGTACAAATAAAATTGTAAAACAAAGTTTCACAATTATAAAACAAACGAACTTTGTTTTAAAACTTAGTACTACTATGTTTTACAACCTATAACAATTTTACAATTATATTAAAATTTAATGTTTTAATAATAAACTTGTTTGGCGTTGAACAAGGAAATTGTAAAACAAAGTTTTGCAATTTCAAAACAAACAAACTTTGTTTTACAACATTGTTTACAACTTTGTTTTACAACCTTAAAACAAACGAACTTTGTTTGCAACTTGTTTACAATTAATTTTTAATAAAACTTATTTTACAATTCCCTTGTTTATTCAAGTTTTATTTAAAATTAATTTTACTACATTTGTAAAAAAAGTTGTAAAAGCTGTAAACAAAATTGTAAAACAAAGTTTTTACTTCTTATAAACAAAAGAGTTGTAAAACAAGTTTTAAAATTATAAACAATGTTTTTGCGCACAATTAAAAAATTATTTTTATTTTACAAAATACATTTAAATTTAAAGTGTCCGGAGTATAATGCAAAAATATCTGGAGAAGACAGGGGAAATTCGTTTTGAAAAAATATTTTCCCAGCGACTCGGGTTTTTACTCCTCAAAGATTTTGCTGAAAATGTTGCAGAAACTTCATGCCCTCAAATAAAATTTTATGAGGCAATTAAAGAATATGAAAAATTGGAAACACCGGAAGAGAGACTGACTAAAGCTAGGGAGATTTATGATCATCATATTATGGTTGAATTTAAGGAAAATTTTTTTAGAAAAATTTTTTTCTGTTTTAAGGTGGAAATGCTAGCACATTCACATGTTAATTTTTATAAACAATTAATTGGTCAATTAATTGTTTTGACCAATTAATTGTTCGAAAAAACAATTGATTGGTCAATTATTTGTTTTGACCAATTAATTGTTCGAAAAAACAATTGATTGGTCAATTATTTGTTTTGACCAATTAATTGTCCGAAAAAAACAATTAATTGGTCAATTATTTGTTTTTAAGAACTACACAAAAGAAAGCTTACAACATGTCCAAAGGCATTTGATGAAGAATAATGTCCCCCCTGATCTTTTTCAGCCTTATGTGATGGAAATATGTGATCAATTGAAGGAAGATATTTTCCCCAAGTTTTTGGAAAGTGACAAATTCACAAGATTTTGTCAATGGAAAAATTTAGAATTAAATATGAACTTGACAATGAATGACTTTTCTGGTGGGGAATTTTCGTGCTTTAAAGTTTATTTGGTGTTTTTACACTTTTTGTTTTATTTTTGTGTTTGTAAAACAAAATTGTAACTTTTTACAAATTTTAAGTTTATTTTGGTTTTTACAACTTGTTTCCAACAAATTGTAAAAATGTTAAAACATTTTGTAAAACAAGTTTTATTTTTAATTTACAAAATAAGCTTGAAACATTTTTTACAATTTGTTTTTACAATTTGTAAAATAAACTTTAAACTTTTTTTTTAACAAATTCATTTTTGTTTTACAAATTGTAAAACAAATAGGAATTTGTAAAATTTCCATGTGAAGCTAAATCCTCGATGGACGTGCTTTTTGTGGTATAAATAAATGCGCATAACTATGTTTATTTAAATAGGATTTCGATGAATTTAGTGCCGTTCGACTCAGCTCGAAAACCTCTTTCGAATGGATATGATTTATCTTAGAAAATGAAAAAAAAATAGAACAGAAAAAAGGGAGAACCATCCTTGGTATTACCAATAAAGTTTCTAGTTCAATCAAGGTCCTACTAAAAACATTTTAAAACAAGTTTTATTTACAATTTGTAAAATAGGCTGATTTTGTTTTTTACAATTTGTATTTTATTAAATTTATTCCTTTTATTTTTGAAATTTTATTTTGTATTTTTAGTCCACCGTATAATCGGACGGGGCGGTTTCGGTGAAGTCTACGGGTGCAGAAAGGCAGATACTGGGTTCATATTTTCTGTTTTTAATAAACCAAATCAAATTAAAATTAAAGAAAAATGTATGCAATGAAGTGCCTGGACAAGAAAAGAATTAAATTAAAACAGGGAGAGACACTAGCTTTAAATGAAAGTTGGAAAAAATTTTTTTTTAGTTATTTAATTAAATAAATTTTCAGGAATAATGCTCAGTTTGGTTAGCACAGGAGTAAGTTTTTTGTTTTTGTAAAATATTTTTACAATTTATTTTACAATTTGTAAATTTTTTATTTTAGCAAGACTGTCCTTTCATTGTTAGCATGTCCTACGCCTTTCAAGTTGGTTTTTTACAATTACAATTTTATTGTAGTTTACAACTTTTTACAAATTGTAAAAACAATTTTTAAAACTTGTTTAAGTTTTTTTAAACATTGTTTAAAAACAAGTTTATTTATAATGGGTTGTAAAAACATCTTTTATTAAAACTTTGTTTAGTAAATTTACAACTTGTTTCTCAACAAGTTGTAAAATTTATTTTACAGCCTAGATATTAAACTTGTTTTACAATCTTAAACATTGTTTTTACACAGTGTTTAAAAATTGTAAAAACATTCTTATAATAGAGGTTTGTTTACCACAATGTTTAGAGTTGTAAAACATGTTTTATTAAAACTAAAAACAAGTTTAAAATTGTAAAAAACAAGTTGTAAATTTACTAAACAAAGTTTTTTTTCTGACTATTGTAAAACATATATAATTTATCGGAAGGTGCCTTTTTAATTAATTAATAATCTTTTTTAGACGCCAGACAAACTTTGTTTTATTTTGGATTTAATGAATGGCGGCGATTTGCATTATCATCTTTCTCAACACGGGGTTTTTAGTGAATCTGAAGTTATTTTTTATGCAGCCGAAGTTATCCTTGGCCTTGAACATATGCATAATAGGTAATAAATAATTAACTAAATAAAAATTAAATTTTAATTTTTAGAACAGTCGTCTACAGGGATTTAAAACCAGCAAATATACTTTTAGACGAGAATGGGCATGTTAGGGTGAGTAAAGTTTTAAAAGTTTTGTTTTTGTTTGTTTTAAACAAGTTGCAAAAAACATTGTTCAAAACATTCTACAAAACAAGTTTTTTTCTAAGTTGCAAAACATGTAAAAACATGTTTTTTTGTTTTAATAGGTGGTGTTTTAAAGTTTCCAACTTTTTTTACAATTTGTAAAACAAGTTTTAATTAAAATTTTGTCTGGGAACAACATTATAAACTTTGTTTTTAAGTTATCATTTGTTTGTTTCTAAGTTTAAATAATATGTTTAAAACATTTTTACAAAACAAGTTTATTTTTTAAAAACAAGTTTATTTAATATTTACAAAGCAAGTTTATTTAAAGTTGCAAAACTTGTTTTTTCAACTTGTTTATAGTTTTTACAAATTGTAAAAACAATGTTTCGATTTATTTTTAAAAACAAATTGTAAAACTTTTCTATTCTTAAATGTTTTACAATTTTCCTCGTTTTAACAGGTCAGCGATTTAGGTTTAGCCTGTGACTACTCTAAAAAGAAGCCTCACGCAAGTGTTGGCACTCACGGCTATATGGTAAATTTTATTATTACAAACAAACAAGTCACGTTATTTAAGGCCCCAGAAGTTCTTGCAAAAGGAGTAGCTTACGACTCGTAAATATTTTTTTATTCATTAAAAAACTTTTTTTTGTTAAGTTCCGCAGATTGGTTCTCCTTTGGTTGTATGTTATATAAACTTCTTAAAGGGCACAGCCCTTTCCGGCAGCACAACAAAGGCAAAAAACATTCTCAAGACAAAAATGAGATAGATAAAATAACGTTAACACAAGACATTGAATTGCCTGATCAAGGATTTTCTCCTGAATGCAGAAATCTTTTGGAAGGGTTGTTGAAGAGGGATGTACAAGAGAGGCTTGGTTGTAAGGGGAAAGGGTGGGGAAAAGGATTTTAAAAATTAGAAAAAAAAATTTTTTAAAGAGCGGAAGAGATAAAAACACATCCCTTCTTTCGTGGAGTTGACTGGCAAGTTGTTTACCTACGGAGAATGGCTCCTCCTCTAATTCCGCCTAGGTGACAAAAAATAAATCTGAATTAAATTAAAACTTAAAATTGTAGAGGGGAAGTAAACGCTGCTGATGCTTTTGATATTGGCAACTTTGATGATGACGAAGTTTGTATAAATTTACAAATTGTAAAAAATATAAATTACAAATTGTAAAAATAAAATTAATAAAATTTACAAATTGTAAAAAATTTACAAATTGTAAAAAATTTTACAAATTGTGAAAAGAATTACAAATTGTAGAAAATTATAAAATACAAATTGTAAAAATTACAATTGTAAAAAATTAAAATTATAAGAGAATTACAAATTATAATTTAAGGTTAAAGGCGTCAAGTTGGCAGATGCAGATAGCGAACTTTACAAAAACTTTAATATTATAATATCAGAACGGTGGCAGAACGAAATTGCGGAAACTGTTTTTGATGTTGTAAACCAAGATGCGGATAAGAGTGAACAAAAGAAAAGGGCAAAGCTTAAAACAAGGATAGCAGTTGACGAAAAAGGTGAGTTGGAAAAAAGTTTGGGAAAGTTGAAATTGTAACACAAAGTTTTAAGTTTGTAAAATTGTAAAACATTTGTAAAACTTTGTTTTAAACCAGGGCTCTGATTTCTGCTGATTTTTCCTCATTTTGTGGTTTTTTGATATGTCAATGAGGATTATTTTTAAAAATGCGGATTTGCGGATTTTTGTGGTCTTTTGAAGATTATGAGGATTTTTTGTATTTTCTTGTAGTTTTTAGGATAAAATGTCATTTTTTGGCTTCTTGGCCTTCCAAAATCCTCAAAATCTTCTCCTGCGGCGTAAAAGTGAATTTTTGGTGTTGAAGGCGCCAAAAATTTTTGCGGATTTTTGAGTAAAATGCGGATTTTTTAGCTCAAAATTGCGGATTTTTAAAAATTTGAGATCCGAGCCCTGTTTTAAACATTAGTTGAACAAAGTTTAAAAATAATAACAAATTGTAAAAAACAAAAAAAACTTTGTTTCAACTTGTTTATAGTTTTTACAAATTGTAAAAACAATGTTTCGATTTATTTTAAAAACAAATTGTAAAACTTTTCTATTTTGTAAATGTTTTACAACCTCTCAACAAAGTTTAAAAATAATTCCAAATTGTAAAACAAAGTTGTAAAGTTTTCAACTTATTGTAAAACAAGTTGTATTTTAAAACTTTGTTTTAATTTGTAAAAAAAGTTGTAAAACAAAGTTTTACATTATTTCAAACTTGACAAAACTTGAAAATTGTAAGCTTGTAGAAAAAGTTTTAATTTAAAAAGGCGAGACTGATTTGTACATTCATGGCTATATCAAAAAACTTGGTGGCCCTTTTACCTCTGCCTGGCAGATAAAATATGGAAAGCTTTACCCTAGCCGTTTGGAGCTTTACCCAGAGTCATTAAGTGGAAAACCTGAGGTGTTCTTAATTTTGTTTTTAGAAACTTTCCATTTTTCAGTTACTTTTTATGGATCAAATTGACGAAGTGACTTCAGATCTTCAACAAGTAAAGGGAGAATCAGCTATTGTAGTCAAACTAAAGGAAGGATTGAAAGAGAATCGAGTTATTCTAACCAATCAAGATGAAATTTCTCTCAAAGAATGGCACACTTCCCTTAGAACTGTTTCTTCTTTTCTTTCTAAATTTTCTCATAATTTTTAATTTAAAGGCTCATCGGGTCTCTCAAGAATTGCTTCAAAGAATGGGGAGGAAAGCTATTAAAATATACGGGGTTAATCATGATCCAATGCTTCAGGAAAGTGAAAGACCTGGATCCGTTACGAGGGCAATTCTAAATAGGGCGTCTTCAACTGATTCTGGAATTTGAATAAGAGAACTTATTTTACAATTTTCAAATTAATTATATGATTGTAAATTTCAAGTTTTTGTGTTTTCTTAAAAACAATGTTTTTACAAAAATTGTAAAACAAACATTTTGTAAACAAAACACAACAATTGTTTTGTTTATGTAAAACAAACAAGACATAAACAAGAAAGTTTGTTTTGTAAAAAACATGTTTTACAAACAATTGTTTTGCTGTTTTACAATTTGTTTTTAAAACGCTAAAACTTTTTTATTTTGTAAAGAATTGTGTTTTTACAAATAGGTAAGTTGTTTGTTGTTTAGCTTCAAGTTTTAGCGTTTTGAAAACTTTTGTAAAACATGTTTTATCTTACAATTATTGTTTTAATGTTTGTTTTTATGTTTGTCTAACAAGTTGTAAAACAAGTTCATTTGTTTGTCAAATTTTGTTTTAATGTTTTACAAACATGTTTTTAAATATAAAACAACGTTAAAACATTGTTTCTTTTGTTTGTAAAAACTTTTACCGAACAAACATTCTTTTTAAAACATTTAACTACAAACTTAAAACAAGGTTGTAAAACATGTTTTATATAGAAAATACAATTTTTATAAAATACCTTTTGTTCATTTTTCTAGTCAAAAAAATTATTTTTTCTTTTTAAATAGCATTTTTAATTTTTTATTCATTGTGCCCCCAATAAGCATATCACCCCCTCCCCTCTTCCCTCATTTTTTTCAAAAAAAATATTTTTAGTCACATGTTTTGTTCATTTTACTTGCCATTATCAATTCTTTTATCGGCAACTTCTACTTCTCAAAAAACGAAAAAAGAAACCAATTTTGTTCTCTTTTATCTCCTCTCTACTTTTTACATTTCTTTGTTATTTTAAAATTGTTTTATATTTTTCCTGATTTGGCAACATTTTAAGAATAAATTTTAATTGTTTTTCTCTTATTTTATGGCTTTTGAACCAAACAAGTTGTAAAACCTGTGTTTTTAAAAAAGTTTTCAAACATGTGTTTTACAACAAGTTTTGAAACATGTGTTTTAAAAGTTGTAAAACTTGTTTTTTAAAACAAGTTGCAAAACTTGTGTTTTGAAAAAAGTTTTAAAACTTGTGTACAAGTTGTAAAACATGTGTTGTAAAACTTGTTTTAAAACAAGTTTTGAAACTTGAGTTTTAAAACAAGTTGGAAAACATATGTTTAAAATCATGTTGTAAAACTTGTTTTTAAAACAAGTTGGAAACTTGGAATTAAAATTAAAGTTTTAAGGTTGGACAAAGGAATTGTAAAACATAAAGGAAAACAAAAATAATTGTAAAAAATTTTTGTTTATTTTTAAAAATATGCAAAGATTGTAGAAAAAAAAGGAAACTTTTTACAATTCCTTTGTTTTCCTTATTTAAAAATGTTTTCCAATTTTGGCAACATTGTTTAAATAAACAAAATATTTAATAAATATAGCTAGGTAGTTAAATTTATAAAAGAAGGCTATTTTCTTCAATTTTGCAAATTTCTAAAAATTAAAAAAATTTAATTTTAAACATGCAAAAGTCTCGAAAAGATTTTTAAACATATTTTTCCATTAGATTAATTCAAAGGATTTATTTTTGCATCAAGGATTTCACTTGTACTGAGAAGAATCCTTTTCGATTTATTTTTATTTTTAATAAAAACAGCTTGTTTTTATTGGATTTTTTTTTCGTTTTTTAACATTCAATTATAATATGATTTATAAGATTTTTTGTCAAATATATAGTTTTAGTATTTTACAATCTATAAGAATCAGGTTTTATAACTAAGTTTTATAACTAGTAAATTCAACTTGTTTTTACAACTTGGTTTTATAACTACAAGTTTCACAAATACTATTACAATTAGGTTTTCTAAGTTTTACAACTTAATTTCACACCTAAGTTTTACAATTTAATTTTTACAATCAAGCTTTACAATCAAGTTTTATAAACTTTTTTTACAACCTTTTTGCAACCTTTTTTACAACTTGGTTTTACAATTAAGTTTTACAAATTGTAAAACATTTAAGTTTTACAAAAAACTTATAGGTTAACAATTGTTTAAGTTTTACAAATTGTAAAACTTAAATTCTAAAAATGTTGTAAAACTTTATTTTAAAACTTAATTGTAAAAATTAAGTTTTACAATTTAAATTTATTTATTTCCAACTTTGTTTTACAATACTACAAAACACAAATATTCGTCATGTTTTACAAACTTAAATTCCAAAGTACAATTTTATTATATTTCTATTTTTTATTCTTTTAAAAATCGGAAGTATACTATCCTCTATTTACAATTTCATTTTTTCCCCAAAAATAACAATACCTCAAAAATAGTTATATGGCCTTTTTTTACTTTTATCTAAAATGTCATCAGTACAGCACGTCATTATGTAAAAGCACTCCTTTTTCCTTAACATTTTTTTTCCTTCGTTTACATGGTTCCCGATAAGCTTTTAAAAAGAGTAACGTCCATTTTTCCTTCATTTTAAGCCTTAAATACAAGTGTGGCATTGTAGAGAGTCGACTGATGAGCGCAGCTTTTCTAATGCTAATACCCAATATATAAAAATGTTTGCCTGTTCTCTCATTTTTTTCTTTTTTCTCTTATTCTCCCACATTGGCACGCCTTTCCCCGTTCTTTTCTCCTTGCTTTTAAAGCATTTCCGCTTATATATAAAATGCCTGTGTGTTGCTGATTCCGCGAAGTTGTCCGTCCCCCTCATCATGACTGCCATTTATCTTAAGCGAGAATGGGACATACGTATATTATATTTAGTCAAAGGCATATTTTCTCAAAAATGGAATACATATGCGCGCATATAAATTTCACTCCTATTTCAGCTCTAAAACCAAAAGATCAACAGTCCTATTCGCACCTAATTAGCTTTGTTTTACAACTTGTTTTACAAATCTTTTTTACAAACCTTTTAAAAATAAACTTGTTTTACCAGCATGTTTTGCAAACTTGTTTTATTTAAGATTCCTTAAAACTTGTTTTACAACTTTTCACAAACTTGACAACGTTTTACAACTTTTTTACAAACCTTATGTTTGCAACCTTGTTTTACAACTTTGTTTTACAAGCCTTATAAAAATAAACTTGTTTTACCAGCATGTTTTATTAACTTATTTCATTGAGAATTCCTTAAAACTTGTTTTACAACTTTTCACAACATTTTTATAAACCTTATGTTTGCTTCCTTGTTTTACAAACCCTATGTCTCTACCAACATGTTTTACAAACTTGTTTTATAAAAAATTCTCTGTTTTACAATTTTATTTTCAATTATTCTAAAACTTCAATTTGCTTCAAGTTTATTTAAGTCTACACTAATTATAATTAAGATTGCGATCTTCTGGGTTACCCCCTACCTCCACCCATTCATTTTTTGCTTTAAGGGAAAACTCAAAAACAGGACGGAAACGTCCCTCGGCATTTCCTTTCACTTGCCAGCCTCATATGTAAAAATATATAAAAATTATCTCTATCTATCCCCCCTTCAATCGATGTTTATATCCAACAGCAACAGCCCACCAAATATGGCAAAATTGCTTTAAGTAGTAAAAGAATTACCACAAAATTACCACACAACACCCACCAACCCCTCTCTCTTCTTTCTCTCTTATTGCCATTCTTTTTTGAAATGAAAGCGCACCCTCGTTTCTCACTTGTTTTCACTCAAAAGCCATTCTTCCATACAAAATTAACTTTTTTGGCTACTAAAATAATATCATCATAAATTCTTTTATTTTTTACTTATTTTTAGAATGTTTTTTTGTATTATTAGTATCCGAGAAAGAATTATAATTTTAATTTAGTTAATATTGTTTTTACGGCTCTATTACACAATATACGTCCAATCAACTATTATGCGTCCAATCAACTTTTATACGTCCAATCAAAGTTTATACGTCCAATAAAAGTTTATGCGTCCAATAAAAAGTTTATGCGTCCTATGAAAATTTATGCGTCCAATGAAAAGTTTATGCGTCCAATCAAATTTATACACCCAAACACATTTTTATCCATCGATACACCCAAACACATTTTATCCTTGTTTTACATCCAACCTTTTTTACAATTCCAACTTCTTTATTTTTTACAATCCTCCTTGTTTTTACAATCCACTATATTTTACAATCCAGCTTTATCTTTACAATCCACCAGCCTTTTACAATTCATCCTTATTTTTACAGTCCAAATGTTGTACAGTCCATTTTTACAACCCCAATCTTTTTTACAACCCCTTGTTTTACAACTCCAACCTAGTTTTTACAATTCACCTTTTTAATAATCCAAACTTTTCTAAAATCCCACCCTAGATTTTACAATCCAACATTTTTTACAAATCTTTACAATCCAACTCTTTAAACTTTAAAATTTTCAGTTAAAAAATAATTCAAGTCCATGTTCGGCGTTTCCCTTTGAATTTATTTTCCCGGCATGGCAAAGTGTTGTAGCGTTGTTGTTGGAAGGACGAAGATGACGACAACATTTCCTCTATCAAAACAATCCCAGATTTATAAACTACTTTTGTTATTTTTGTTGCCAATTCTGTTCTGCTCATTGAGGGGAGAAGCAGCTTTGTTACAAGGTGGAAAATTTTAAAATTTTTTAAGAAAATTTAAAATTTGGGGGAAATAAAAAAATTTATTTTGATCTAGAAATATATTAAGTTGAATCGTCCACCCCAGAAGATCAAAACCAAACCCAGAAGGGGGGGGGTCTTGACCTTCTGGGAGGGTCAAGACTTAACCTTCTCCTCCTGGGTTGACTTGACCTCCTCCTTCAAGACTTGACCTTCTCCTCCTGGGTCTTGACCTTCTGGGTTGATTCCGTTGAATCCTACCCTGTGGGATACCCACGATATGCCACCCAGCAAATAGAAAAGTCTATCAAAAAAACGTGTAAACTACAAATTTTTACTTTTTTGCCTTTGACTAAACCAGACTTGTCCTTAAATAGAAAAAAGTAAGTTTGTTGTATTTTTGCGTGACTATTCATTCCCTTTAAAGTTTTTTAATAGCTTAAATATTTATAGCCATAAAAATGATTCTATCTAAATTGTATTTTGTATTCTAAGTTTGTATTTAGTTTATTAATTTTACAATCCAACATTATTTTTTACAATTCCAATTTGTTTTTACAATTTTATTTTATTTTTACAATCCAACCTTTTTTTTACAATTCAAGTTTATTTTTTTAAATCTAACTTTTTTTTCCTTTATTCCAACTTGTTTTTACAATTCAAGTTTATTTTTTTAAATCTAACTTTTTTTTCCTTTATTCCAACTTGTTTTTATAATTCAAGTTTATTTTTAAACCCAACTTTTTTTATATTTCCAACTTGTTTTTACAATTCCAACTTGTTTTTACAATTCAAGTTTATTTTACAATCCATTTTTATTTTTTACAATCCAGCCTATTTTACAATTTTATTATTTTTACAATCCAACTTTCTTCTTTTTATAATTCCAACTTTCTTTTTTTACAATTCAATTTCATAAAAAACTTTGTTTCCTTCTTTCCTTTCAGACTTTTTAGCAGCTAAAAATCCTTAACTTAATCTTCTAAAAAACCTTTTTTTATTCTTTTAATCCTTGTTACATTAAAACAAATTTTTATTTCCATTTTAAAAATTTTTAAAATTGTATTACTTTATTTCTCAAACAAAAAGTCTCTTTTTTTCAAATGTGTGGGCAAAGACGGAAATCACGTCAACAAAAATAAAAGAAACAAATAAGGAATATTAAATGAGTAAATAAAAATATTAAATAAAAAGCACTATAAATAGGTGTAAATAAAAATAAAAAATTTTTAAAATTGAATTAAAGATCAAAAAGAGAAACAAAAGTTCAAATTAGTTTATTTTTGTAACTAAAATTATTTGTGAGAATTTGAAAGTTTATGTTTATTAAGGGTCCAAGTTTTGTTTTTTTAATTCTGATGTGTTTTTACAGTCCAGTCTAATTTTAAAAATCCCACCTTGTTTTATTTTTACAATCCAACCTTTTTCACAATTCAACTTTCTTTTTACAATCAAGTTTTATTTTTTTTAATTCCAACTTGTTTTTACAATAAAAAAGTTTTAAAACTTGTTTTACAATTTTTAAACGAATAATTGAAGTTTTACAATTGTAATAGTGTTTGTTTCGAAGTTGAAACATTTTTAAATAAATAATTAAGTTTTACAATTGTAAAAAGGTTATTTAACTTTAATTCTCCGCTTCAAAATTGTAAAACAAGTTTTAAAACATTTCTCTTGTAAAAACAAGTTGGAATTTTAAAAAATAAACTTTTAATGTTGCATTAAATTATTAAAACTTGTTTTACAATTATTAAACAACCTAGTGTATTTCTCAACACAATTTACTCTCTTCTAATTTAAAAAAATTTTCTTATTTTATTCGCAACCTTAAAATCGAGAAATTTTTTTGTTTTTAGAGACCAATTACATATTTTATTTTTTCATTTTCTTGTTTTTGAAATTTCTTAAACTCATTTTTCAATTTTCTTTCGTATTTTCCCGATTTGGAATATAAGAAAGAGCCTTTGGCAAAACTGACATCAGAATGAACACAAAATTAAAATGGAAAGAAGAAAGTTTCCTTTAGGGAATAAAAGTTTAGAAGATGTTGGGGGGTAAAAAGGGCAAATAAGGAAAAGAATCTTTTGTATTGAAAGGAAGTTTTACAATTATGAAAATTGTAAAAAAAGTTTAATTAAAAGTTGTAAAAATTAAAAATTGTAAAAATAGATTATTTAAATTGTAAAAAGTTTTAAACTTGGAAATTGAGAATTACAATTACAACTTTTTAAGTTTTACAATTAAGGTTTTAAAGTTTAAAGCTTTGGAAATTCCAAGTTTTACGGACAAGTTTAATTAAGCTATACAGGTTTAATTAAAGTTTTAGAATTTCTACTATAAAACTTGGAGATTTAAAATTAATTCTAAAACCTTAAAAATTGTGTAAATGTAATCTTAAACAAACAATAATTCTTTTTTGAGTTTTACAATCTTAAAGTTTTACAAATTTAATAAATTGTAAAAATAATTATAAAGGTCTTTACAATTACAATTTGTAAAAAACCCTTTAAAATATTCTAATTAAGTTTAATTTTAAACTAACAATAGTTCTTTATTATAATTTAAATTTTTGTTTTTCTTTTTTTAATATTAATCTAAAAATAAATTAATTTATATTGTTTCTATTTTTATTCATCTTTAACCTCAACGGAAATAGATTCATTATCCTTCTTTTGATAAAATATTTTTAGATTTTTATTTTTGTCTTTTTCTCATTTCTTTTTTTTAATTAATTAATTTTTTAATTACAAGAAAACTGTATTTTTTAATTTAAAAAAAACTCGGAGTTTATACATTAAATTCTCTATTTTTGGTTATTTTCACACCTAAAAACTACCCACATATTTTAATTAAAACAAGTTCAAACTTGTTTTACAATTCTTTTAAAGTTTTACAATTCAAGTTGCAGTTTTACAATTTTAAGTTTTACAAATTAATAAATTGAAAAAATTATTTTAAAAAAGGTTTTAACAATTACAAATTGTAAAAACCTTTTAATGCTCAATAAAGATTTACAATTCAAGTTTAATTAAGTTTTAAAGTTTTAAGGAGGTTTTCAAGTTTTACAATTCCAAGTTTTATTTTTACAATCCAACTTTCTTTTACAATTCTATTTTTTTAAATCCAACTTTTTATAATTCCAACTTGTTTTTACAATTCAAGTTTAATTAAGTTTTAAAGTTTTAGGTTGTGGAGATTTTTAAGTTTTACAAACTTAAAGTTTTACAATTCTAATAATTTTTAAGTTTAATTCCAATTTATATTTAAAACTTTAGTGCTCCTCAACCCTCTCTACTTTTCTCTTCTTATTTAATTTTTTCAAAAACTTTCCCATTAATTAAACTTTTTTTAAAGTTTTAGTGAATATAGTAATTCCAACTTGCAAGGGAAAATTTTTTTAAAAAAAAAAGTTGGAATATAAACTAAAAGCATTTTAAGCTTCTGTCTCCCCCCTTCCAAACGTTCAACCGTTTTTTTTGCCATTAAAAATGGATCGAATTTCTTTTATTATTTTTTGCATTTTGGGATTCCAAGGCAACCAACGCTTATTAAAAAAAATTTTTTTTTCCCTCAATCATCTTAAAAAATGTAAAAATTAATTTTAAATGAGAGATTTTTAATGATGAATATATAAGGGGAAAAGTCTCTTTTTGACGTAAAAAATCCTTAATAACTTTTTGAAATAAACAAAGAATTAAAGGGAAATGACGAGACAATTTATTAAATAAATGTTTAGATAATTGGCTTTGTTGAGTTTTTTTTTAATAATTTTTTTTCTTGGTAAAAATGAGGGGAATATGAGGGAATTATGCAATTTATTAAAAATAAATTGTAAAAAAAAGGAATTAAAAGAAATGGAAAATTAAATGAATTAAAAGGATTTTTACGGGACACGCCCAAGTAGGCGCGCGGCCAGGTAGGCGCAAAGCCATAACTACCTGGAAAATTTCTGGACCTTAATAATTTTGGTACCATTCTCTTTAGCTCGATGAGAGGAATCGTTTAACACTAAATTTGACAAGATTCGGGAATCTTGAAGCAAGTTATGGCTTTTCGCCTACTTGGCCGCGCGCCTGCTTGGGCTGTACCCGATTTTTACAATTATAAGAAAAAATAAAATAAGCTTTATTTACAATTGTAAAACCTTACAAGGACATGAATACTAACAATAAGTTTATTTAAGGTTTTACAAAATGCTTACAAATTACAAAACCCCTTTAAAAACCTTTTCTAAATAACCAAAAATGTGGGGGTTTTACAATTGTAAATAAAGTTTATTTTAATTTACCGTATTTTCTCGATTAATTCCCCTGGGGAATTATTTTTTCAACCTTTCCTTGGCATAGGGAATTAATCGAGAAAGGGGGATTATTCGAGTTTTGGCATTTGAAAGAGCAGTAGGGTATTTAGGGGTGGGGAATTATTGTTTCAACCCAACTCTAGCATGGGAAATTATTCGAGCGAGGGGAATTAATCGAGAAAATACGGTATGTAAGGTTTTATTGAGCCTTACAACCCTATAAATTCAATGTCTTTTTAAGGCTGTGATTTCGGTGAAGAACTCTGTGACCCAGGAGAGATATGCATTCCAGATGGTCTCTTCGGTCAGTGCTATTCTGACCCAGAAGCGGCTTTTGTACGGCCTTTGGTGCTTGAACGTTCTCTTACCGAAAAACAGGCTAAAATGCTTAGATCTGAATTGAGCGTTTTGGCTAAATTGGGGCTGGATTGGCCCCATGCCCGTTCTCAATGTGTTTTGGCTTATTTTAAATTGGCTGCAGCTTTTAGGTTGGAATACGACCCTGAATTTTGTGATGTGAGAGATCCTGCGAATATATGGGCTCTTGTACAGGTATTAATTAATTTGTGGAGAAATTACAATTGTAAAACCTTGTAGTGATGGAAAAGAGAAAAAGTTGTAATAAATAAACAAACTTGTTACAAATTGTAAAAATTTAAAATTTAATAAACTTGTTGCTTCTATCAAGTTTTACAATTATTATAATGTTGGTTAATTGTAAAACCTTGTAGTAAAAGAAAGTTGGTCTAAAAGCTGCCCCCCTTTCCCTTACTTTTTACTTCCTTGGGATTGAACATAATGGTCAGATTTTCCCATTTCCTTTAGGGCAGGTCCGTTCTCCATTTGTCCAAGATCCTTTAACCAATAATCCAGCTTCAGAATTACCTTAATCTATTTTAACAATAAATTTGTAATGACAACAAACTTATTACAATAGTAAAGCTTTGAATACAGCTTATTAACTGTTATCCCTTATTTTTGTTTTTCTATCCAATTTTATTTAAATAATTTTAGAGGGTTCAAAACTCATTGTTAGCTGAAGTTGAACAAGTTGAAGACGAAGAAGAGGAAAAGGAGAAACAATTGGAAGAAGCACAAATTGGGGAGGACGAAGGGCAATCCTTGTTGACGGGGGTTAAAGAGGAGGAAGAAAATGAAGGGAATGAAGAAGAGGATAACGAGGGGGTGGGGGAAAAAGGAAGAGATGAGGGAAGAGAAGAAGGGAGAGATGGAAATGAGGAAGAAGAGAGTCCTCCTTCAGTAAAGCTAGAATTCATCCCAGTCTTATTGCTAGACCCTAACGAAGCCGAAGATAAATCAAGTAAAAATAATGCCTATCAAATAGCAGAGGAAAATGAAGAAAAAGGTGAAGAGAAGGAAGAGGAAGAAAATAAAAATAAGGAAGAGCCTACAAAATTAATTGAAAAAACCAAAAGAAACAATCAAGCGGAGACCTTAAATGCCCCTGAAAATGCCCAACTTGAACAAATTTTACAAAAACTTTTATTACAAAAGGAGGGGGAAATGGATGGAAAAGGGGTAAAGACGCTCTCTGACAAGCAAATAACCAGACTTGTTAAATTTGTTAAACAATTACAAAATTTGGTGGAGGAAGGAATTGAGAGAAGGGGTGAGTTGTGGAAAAAAAATTATTTTTTAAAGAATTTTCAAAAATATTTTCGAGAGGTTAGAACAATTTTCCAAAATTTTCAAGGGAAAAATTTTTGAAGGGGTTAAGAGAATTTTTTTAATTTCTCAAAAATTTTTCGAGGGGTTTAGAAAATTTTTAAATTTCAAAAAAAATTTTCGAAGGGTTAAAAAAATTTTTAGAAATTTTTCAAAAATTTTTCGAGGGGTTCAGAAAAATTTCAGAAATTTTCAAAAAAATTTCGAAGGGTTTTTAAAATTTCCCAGAATTTTCAAAAAAATTTTTGAAGGGTTCAGAAAAATTTTTTGAAAAATTTCGAGGGGTCTAGAAAATTTCTAAGAATTTTTTCTAGAATTTTTTTTCAAAATTTAAAATTTCAGCAGAAGAGGAAGAAGAAAAACTCGTCAACTCCATGAAAAAAGGACAAGAAGAAGTAGAAAGTAAAGAGAACGAAGAAGAGGAAGAAGGGGTAGACGAAGTAAACGATCTTTCTGGACGTCCAGTTTTGCTCCTTAAAAAGGACTCCGAACAATTTAACAATGCTGATATGGGTCTAGCACACACAGTCCACAAAATAGTAAAAGGAGGGATTCAACGGGTAGAAGGAAATCGAGTTTACCTTCGAGTCGCTAAAGAAAATTTGACTGAGGAAGAGCTTTACAAATTAATTGCCTATTTGGACAGAAAAATAGCGGCGCCAAATAATTTGTATTTTGATCAATTCCTCTATGAGGATGGCCAATTATCCTTTCGAATTTCCAACCCTTCCTTGACTATGCAAAAACCAACTAAAGTTGATAGTGCGAGTGGTATTGCACAAGCGGTCTATAAAAGACGAAAGGATATACAGGTGGGAAATAGTAGGGGATATAATGAGAAAAAATACAATTGTAAATTTTACAATTGGAAAGGAGTGTAGAGAAGGGAGAGGAAAGTAGAGAAATAATTCAGGTCTTAATTGTAATACAAATTAATTTAAAACTTGAGATTTTGTAATTGTAAAACTTGAATTTGTAATTCAAGTTTTATTAATTCAGGTTTTAGTAATTGTAGAACTTGAAATTATAATCCAAGTTTTATTAATTAAAGTTTTACAATTAAAACTTGAGTTATTCCTTTATTAATTGTAAAACCTGAATTTGTAATTGTAATTCAAGTTTTATTAATTCAAGTTTAATTTAAAACTTGGTTTTGTAATTGTAAAACTTGAAATTGTAATTCAAGTTGTAATTGTTTTTCAAGTTTTATTAATTCAAGTTTTACAATTAAAACTTGAGTTATTCCTTTATTAAACCTGTCGTTCAAGTTTTAATTACACTTCAAGTTTTAATTTAAAACTTGATTTTGTAATTGTAAAACTTGTTATAAAACTAAGAAAATAGTGTAGCGAATGATGAGAGACAGTAGAAAATACAAAAGAAGTTTTTATTCAAGCTGTAAAATTATGCTTAATAACTAAAAGTTTGACAGATACTCTCCTCCTTTTACACAGTCTTTTTAGTATAATTCGTCACTGTGCTTTGGGGGATTTTTAATTTTTTAACCTAAATAATTTTTAATCATTTTCCCTAATTTTTAGACACTTGCCGGTGTGCGCGTCGACGAAACCGGGATTGGAAGTGGAGAGGCAAGTTTTTCCCCTTAAACGACCAATTCAATAAAACCCCCTCATATATTTAGGATGTCGTTCCAGTCGAGCGTTCCCAACGTGACCAATTATTTATTCCAATACTCGCCGTTTCTGCAATGACAATCTGTGCTTTACTCTCCGTTTTGGCGTCAACAATAATTCGGCGTCGACGGGATTCGAATAAAAAAATGTTGCCAATACTTCCACAGACTGTAGGGCAAGACGACAAAATCTATGCAGAATTGTGCCGTCAAAGGGCTGAAACAATCCCTCATTCGGTTGCTGTGATAGAAGGGAGTGGGCAACGTTCAAAGCATTCGAGTACTTCATCATTCCACGAAAATGAGACTTTTGGGGCTTCTAATGGGTCTGATATGGACATCGGGACGGGGCACGTCCTCCTAGCTTTTTTACAAAAACATTTGGAGAATCCAAACGAGATAAACAAACAATGGGAATCTGTAAAGGATTATGAAGCATCGGAAGAGGTTGCCCAATGTAAGGTGGCTAAAAGAGAGGAAAATGGAGGCAAGAATTTTGATAGTGGAACGCTTCCATGTAAAGAAACTGAATTTTATTTTAAAGCTTAGAGCTTTTTTTAGATGATGAATCGCGTGTGCAACTCCATGAAAACGATTTGGCAGAATTGAGTGACGGAAAAGGCTATATTAATGCTAGTATGATATTTGATTCGAACCCGGAACAACCGGTAAATGATGGAATTTTGGAGAATCTCCGGCTTATCCCAGTTGATATTTCCTGACCTTTGACTTGTCCCGGCCTAGCTCATTCTAAGTTTCCATTTTCCCAAAGCTCCCACATGTCCCTAGCTTTCAGTTATCGCGTCTAGGGAGTTTTGGACAGCCGGTAAATAGGGGAATTTTTGGAGAATCTCTAACTTTCCCCAGTTGATATTTCTTGACCTCTGCTCTATCCCGGCCTAATTCTAAGTTTCGATTTTCCAAAGCTTCCATATATCCCTAGCTTTCAGTTTTCCCACCTAGGGATTGTTGGACAACCGGTAAATGAGGGAATTTTGGAGAATCTCTAGACTTATTCCGCTTGAAATTTCCTGACCTTTGACTTGTCCCGGCTTAGTTCTGTCTAGGTTTCCATTTTACCAAAGCTCCCACATGTCCCTAGCTTTCAGTTATCCCGACTAGGGAGTGATGTGATAAATTGTCATCCGGTGGGATAAGAAAGAGATTCTATCCAAATTTAAAATTTACTAGAACAATCTCTTTCCAGGCTTATATTGCCGCCCAAACACCTTTGGAGCAAACGGCTTCTCAATTTTGGCAAATGATTTGGGAGCAGGGGATTGGATTAATTGTCAATTTGTGTGATAAAGGGGACAATTACTTCAAGTATTGGCCAGAGGAGGGAGTGAAGCTGTTCGGCTGTTTTGAGGCCCATCTAGTCTCTGAACACATTTGGAGCGAGCATTACGTCATCCGCTCGCTTTACCTAAAAAATACTGCAACACAAGAAACACGTACAGTTACACAATTCCATTTCACAAGTTGGGCAGCTGGTGGAGTTCCAGCTTCCAACAAAGCATTGCTTGAATTTAGAAGGTTACTATTTATTTTTTAGACAGTAGAGGACGAAAGGGGTCTCGAAATTTCGTCTTTTCGCGAAACAATCTCGAAATTTCGTCTTTTCACGAAACATGTAAGTCTCGAAATTTCGTCTTTTCACGAAACAAGTCAATAACTCGAAATTTCGCATTAAAGTCGAAACCCGAAATTTCGTGATTCGATTTATTTTTAAAATTCAGGAAGGTGAACAAGTCTTATCGTGGACGTGCTTCTCCTGTACTCGTTCACTGCACTAATGGTATAAGACAATTAAAAATTTAAAAAATATTTTTTTTTAAATTAAGGAAGTGGACGTACTGGAACATATATTATGATTGATATGACTGCAAAACGGATTAATAAAGGCAAAAAATTTTTTAAACTAGAAACAAAAGTGACAATATCAGTCCGCAAATATTTGGCGGACAACAAGAGAATCTATAGAGGATCACAAAAAAAATTTTTTTGGTTAAGTGGATAAGAGCGCGGACTTTCCCTAAATTAAGGTCGGGGGTTCGAGTCCTTTTGAGGAAATTTGATATGTTTTAATTAAATAAATATTTTAAAACATGAAATAAACATTTAAATAATAAATAAAAAATGTTTAAATGTTTTTTTGAACAGATTGATTTGATAAGATAGATATTTTAGTCGAATAAAGAACAAAAATCACGATTGCGCGCATTTATCCAGATATAACTTTTTGTAGGGTGGTCTTAGCAAATTAGGTCTGCCAGCTAAAATAATCCTCACATTCAGAGCTTTCGATTGATATAAAAATTATTTAAATCGGTTGAGAATCAAAAAAGTTATGGGCAAAAATATGGCCTCTGAGACTGAGACTGAGCGATAATGAATCCTAAGCCTACCCTTAATTAAAAAAAATTTTTTTCAATTAAAAAAAAATTCTAAAAAAAATTTTCCAGGAGTAAAAGAACTAAACATCGCCGCGTCTTTAGAACATTTGCGTGATCAACGAATGAAAATGGTTGAAAATGAACAACAATTTAAATGTGTATTTAGCTGTATAGCTGATGAAATTTCTTTGTTATTAAAAGGAATTCAGCATTGAAAGGAAAATTCAGAAAAAAAATTTTTTTAAGGAAAGAGAGAAATGAGAGAGAAAAGAAAGGCAACAAAAAAATTGACAAAAAAAAAATTAAAAAATATTTTTTAAATTAATTATACCCCCCCCCCCTCCTTCCTTTTGCTTATATTTGCATAAAAAGAGATGTGTGTGTTTGTGTTGCTTTTTGCAAAAAAATATAAAAAATATATTAAAATTAAGTATAAATTTAAATAAATTTTTGACAAGCTTGTATTGTTTTTATAAAAGTTGATTTGTATAAGGTTTCCCAATATTCAAGTCACAGACTTTCCCCTTTCCTCAATTTCACTCCAATTCTCTGCAGCAATGTTTATCCGCAAATCTGTTTAGATTTGCGACCCTTTGGTTTGTTAGGTAGAGATCGAGCTGGGCCTGGAACAAGGCCTATGTTTTTCCTGTACCCGGAGTCCAGGCCCAGGCATTTTTTGACCTTCCTGGGTTTTTCCTGGACTACAGGCCCGGGATCCGGCCCAGCGAAATAAATCAAACTCCGAGTCCAGGAACAGACACACATGCTTTTCGAAAATCTCGAGCTCTATTAGGTAGGGGATTTTTGGGGGTCTCATTTTGGCGAAACCGATAGTGTACGCAAATGTTTTTCCGCAAATTTGGAATTTGTCCGCAAATATATTTGCGGACATCCGCAAATTTTGTAAAAATTTGGTGAAGATACCTTTTATTTTTTAAAGGAATTTTTGTTTTTTAAATGATTAACAGAAAAAAAACTTTTTCTTTTTTTACTATGAATAATCGGCTGAGTAAATTTTTAAATGAGGAGAGAGAGAAAATCATTTTTTGTCCACAAAATGAAAAAGAAAAATATTAATATTTTTGCTAAAAAAGAATTAAAAAATTTAAAAAGAAAGCTTCCAAGTTTGCCTAGAATTAGAAGAACTGTTCGACAATTTCGATTTGGGAAAGGAAAAAAGTAAGTGCCTCTTAAAAAATTAATTTAGAGGGTCAAAAGCAGTGCTTCGAAGCTCGTACCAAAATTCGTACTCGTACCTCGTACTCGTACTCGTACCTGGTACGAAGTACGAGTACGAGTACGAGCAAAAAAATGTGGCAGGTACGAAGTACGAGTACGAGTACGAGGCCAAAAAAAAGTGAAAAGTACGAGTACGAGGCCTAAGTACGAGCTCGTACTTCTCGTACTTGGTGTTAATAGGAAAAATGAAAAAATATATTTAATTCCTTTCATTCGCTATTATAGTAGCGAGTGGCCGAGTGGTGAAGGTGCTTGGATGCACCAAAGTCTGTAGTGATTTGATGTTGGGTTCGATTCCTATTTGCGGGCCAATGAATTTAAATTTTTTTTTCATAAATAACTTATTTTTAAGTCTAATTTTGTTTTAAAAATTATTCTGTTTTTACATGAAGTAATTATGAGATTTTGACCCTCTAGAATTTTTAAAATATTTTTATTTTAAACACTAAAAAGTGAATTTTTTTCGCCTACGGCCTTCGGAAATTTTCAAAATTTTCGCCTGCGGCGCTGAAAAAATAAGGAAGTTGGCTTATTGGCTTCCAAATTCTAAAATTTTCGCCTCCGGCGGTGAAAAATGGAAGAAATCTGACTTAAGGACATCCAATTCTCAAAATTTTTGAAAAAAGGGATTTAAGATTAAGAGGGATATCAGGTGATTAAAGTGTGAAAAGTTCGGTGGAAAAGATCAAAAAGTTCCATGTAAGATGATGAAAAATGGATGCAAAAATGTCAGATTTTGGGTAGCCCGACCCATCTTGGAGACAATATTTCTCCTCGCACTCCAAAATGCTCAAAAATTTTGCCTGCGGCGCAGAAAATGGATTATATTGGAGGATTTACGGCTTCAAAGCCTTCAAAGATTCAAAAATCATCACATACAACGCTTAAAATTTAAAAATAGATGTTGTGGACTCCAAAAAATCATAAAAATTTCCGATTTTTTGCTTTTTTCTCAAGTACGAGTAAGTACGAGGTACGAGTACGAGGTACGAGGCCAAAAATATAGGTGGTACGAGGTACGAGTACGAGTACGACGCCTAAAATAAGGGTGGTACGAGGTACGAGTACGAGTACGAGGCCAAAAAAAGAGGTGGTACGAAGTACGAGTACGAGTACGAGCAAATTTGAAATTTCGAAGCACTGGTCAAAAGAGAGTGAAGAAAGTCCTCTGGGGGAGACTCAAAAGTCCCTTACTCAAAGGCGAAAAAAAAAAGGGTACAATTAGGCACGCGCCCATAATGGCGCAAAGCCTTAACTTGCTTCAAGATTTCCGAATCTTACCAAATTTGGTATTAAACGATTCCTCTCATCGAGCTAAAGAGATTGGTACCAAAATTGTTAAAGTCAAGAAATTTTCCAGCATGTTATGGCCCTGCGCCGTTATGGCCTCGCGCCCAAAAGTTATTTTAAATTCTGTTCTGCGATTAAATGACCTTGCGAGTAAGTGGGGTGTTAATTTAATTTTTAAAGATTATCGGAAAAAATTTTTTTCTTTGTTTTTCTTTTTAAATTTACTACAATCCAGGAGGATAGGGGTTTCTTCGAAAAAAAATTTTTTTAAACAAGAAAAAGTATCTTTTTAGGGTAAAATCCTTTTCTAGGGTATTTTTCAAAGGTTTCTGGGGGCTCAGAAAAGTCCTTTTTCTTATTTTTAGAATTTTTTTCTCGAAGAAACACCTATTCTCCGGGACTGCCGTAAATTTATTTTTTATCAGAATGTTTATTTAAAATTTTAAAAGAGAAAAAGTTTCTTAAATTTAGGGTACTACTCCGTTATCCCTACATGTTTTTGCGGACTTTTTTTTTGCGGACAATTTATTCCATCTGCATTCTGCATATTTTTTGTCCGCAAAAAAAGTCCGCAAAAACAGGGATAACGGCGTAGTACCAAATTAAGCCTCAACACAGCAATGGCGTTACGCGGTATCCGCGTTTATGGTTCTTCCTCTTCTACCCAAAATTCAGGCGAATATTCTGTTTTGTTGGAAGCCACTTTAACTGAAAAATATATTTTGTGTCAGTCTGGAGGAATGGATGAGATAAGCAAAGAATTGGCTAATTTATTAAAATCTGGTGGAAGTTATCAAATGATTTTGGATGGATTTGCGTCTCTTGGAATTTTGCAGTTGGGGGGAGGTTTGTTTGAAAAATTTTTTTGATCGTTATTGACTTTTAAGGAATGTTTAGAAATTTAACCTACTTAATGGGTAGGGCTTTTCCCCGTCTCCGAAAGTGGGGAAAACTCGTAAAATTTATTTTTTGTTCTATTTCATATTAGGTATAGGTCGGGCTCAGAAAAGTTGGGTCGTATATTCGAAAATTTTCGGGTCTAAAAGTCCGGGTTTTGAGTTACCTAATAGGGTTGGGGCCCGTTTCGGTTCGAAAGATCGAACCGGGCCTCGAATTGTGGCCCGAAAAAGACTCGAATGGCCCGGTTGATAAAAACGAGGCCCGAAAAAAATGACCCGGTTCGAAAAATCCGACCCTATTACCTGCTATGTACCACAGAGTCCTTCCAACTCAAGAGTAGTGATCTTCAAAGCACAGCTCTCGAGTTGAATGCCCACTTAATTGACTTCTGAATTGTAAAATCCTTTTTAAATTTCAGGAGATGATTATCTTGTATTAATAACTGGTGTACTTTCTGTTGGTCAAATTTATACTTCTGACATTGTTTGTGTTTTTTAATTTAAATTCTTTAAAAATTTTTTCTAGTTTAAAATTAGCAACGTAAAATTTGTTTCACTTATTCGAAGAGAAAATGAGCCGTCTGATCAGAGAATTGTTGAGGTTTATTTTTGAAAGATTGCTGGTTATGTGGCATTTCTTTTTTCATCACTCCCAGGATTCCTTTCTATTTATCGCCTGAACCTAGTAATTAAGAGATCTTTAAGTACCACTTTTCCTGTCAAATTTTTTGTTTCGGGTGTACAAAGTGGTCAGAGTTTATTTATCGATAAGCTCCGCGAGCTGTGTTGAATGACACCAAAATTGGCAACTGTCCGCATAGGTTTTAAGGACTCAAAATGGTCAAATTTTTGATAACAGAAATTCAGTTTTACAAATCCTAGCTTGTTAAAAAGAAAGGTAGAAATGCTGCATACACCCAATATTGTCATAGTTACTTATCACTAAAGTTCCTTCTTGGTTAATTTTATTCCAGCGATAAATAAAGAGAGGAATTCTGGGTGAGATATGAAAATGGTGTTCACATAATCGACAATTTTACCTTGATTTTGATTGAATTTTTTCCCTTTTAAGCTCCAAAGGTTTCTCTCTTCTGGAAATTTTTATTTTTCAAATTCAACGGTTCGGGATAAAACGTTCGATTTAACTGTGTCATCTCAAAGAAAACTGACGAGTGAACAAATGGAGGATGATTTTCGGTTTTTCTGGTATTTTTTAAAATTTTTCTTTGCAATAATTTTGTTAGAAAGAAAAAATGAGTTGGCCGATTAGATTACCATTCAAAATAACTCCACTTAAATTTTGTCCGCAAAATATTTGCGGACATTAGTGTAAGGAAAAATGGGGAGATTGAAACGTTTATTATTCTAGGTGTGGGGTTTAAGCTCTATAAAAAATAGAGGTCCCAATAGCTCAATCGTTGGAGCTCATTGTCGGCCTGTACATAGTAATTTTTTATCTTTTCTAATCATCGATATCAGGGTTCTCATAAGGTTGACGAAATGTCAGGTTGGGTTCGGATTTTGGGTCGGAAAGGAAAATGGTATCGTGTTTTGGGTTGTGTATTTACCCCCTGGCTACGGGACTGACCGACAGTTGAATTAACTCGGTCTGTTCTAATTTTTTGCGGACTGTCCGCAAATTTACAAATTTTTTATTTTAGGAACAGAAATTTGTCATTTCCATTGGAAAGATTTGGAATAGACCCAAACGATTGGATTGTTCGTTGTTTATGCGGTTCTGTTTTAATTAGAACAATTTATTTGGGTCATAGAACTGCAAAGGTTTTCTTTTTAAAAAATTTTTAATTTTTTTATTTTTTTAAAGATTATGCTTATATCGAGACTAAGTTTTGAACATGTCGGAACTCGTTTTAATGTTAGAGGAATTAATGTGAGGTTTAAAAAAAAATTTTTTTTGCTCTTTTAAATTGTCCGTAAATTTTTTTGCGGACAGTCCGCAAATTTTTGAGGAATTTTTTAATAAATTTAAAAAAAACTTTTCTTCCAAACAAGTAATATAGAAAATGTTTAATAAAAAATTCATCTTTTTATTTTATTGAATTTAATTTTAGGACGATGGAAATGTTGCCAATTTTGTGGAGACTGAACAGGTATGAAAAATAATGGGACTTTACTAAAAGTTTCCCCTCCTTCTCTTACATAATTGAGAAAAAATTAAAAAGAAAAATATTTGCAGAGGGAAAATGATCAATTAAAAAAAAAACTTTTGCCTTTCCCTCTATTAAAATTTTCAAGATTATTTTCCTTTACGATTTTGAAATTCGAAATTTTTAAAAAATAATTCCCTTCTCCTTATTGCTAGATGAGATAGCTTTACCCTGACTACAAAATTCAATCTTCCATTTTTCAGATTGTTACTTTTGATAAACAAGAATGTTCTTTTCTTCAAATTAGAGGATCGGTTTGATTTTTTCCGAAGGAATTTTTCTAAAAAAAAATTTTTTTAACAGATTCCCCTATTTTGGGAACAACCAGGAATTAATGTGGGTGCTCACACTGTGAAAATGAAGCCTTTGGAACTTTCACTGGTTGCATTAGAAAAGTATTTTTTTAATTTATTGGAAAGAGATCCTAAGTTTGTTTTTATTGGTCACTTTTAAATTCCCAAAAATTTTTTGAAATAATTTCGGAAATATTTTTGGAGCTTTTTCGTCCTTTTTTATTCCTGAATTTTTCTTTACACCTCCTCTGCTTTTCATTTTTCGGGCACCTATATCTCGGTCCACTGAATTTCCTCTCCCTCTCTTTTCTGTCCAATCTTACAAGGGAACTAATTCGAGCTGTACATTATTTCGATTGAATGATACCAAGGATAGAGGGGAGGGGCAGGCACCTGCAACATTTTTCTATTTTGGTTGAAACTTGCTTTATTTTTTTGTTAGGGGGAGAGACCTTTTTTTTACTAAAAAGGGGGAGGAGACCTTTACTCTTTTACCGTTTAAGAAGCATTTTTAAATGTTGCTAAATGATTCATTCTTTCCCTTTACAAAAATAAATTTAGCATTAAAAAATATATAATTTTTCTAATTTTTTAAAAGACATTTTATCCAATTAAAACGTGTTTATGGCAAAATTTTGGTTGTTAATTTGCTCGGATCAAAAAAGGGTGAATTTGCATTGTCGACAGCATTTCAAGTTTTATTTATAATTTTAACTGAAAAAAAAAATTTTTGGAATTAGTTTAGTCAAAAATGGGTCGAATTCTAGATTATTAGTAGGGTTGGGGTTTTCGAATCGTGCCGTTCGAGTCTTTTTCGGGCCAAAAATCGAGGCCCGGTTCGATCTATCGAACCGAATCGGCCCCCAACCCTAATTGTTAGATTCGTCTTGGTAAGCGAGAAAGGGCTCGAAAATTAGCTCGTTCCCCCTTTTTTAGTTTTCAATTTTGAGAACTTATATTTCGGTCCACGAGCATTTTTGTATCTAAAGAGTGCAAGAGGGAAGTTGGTGTTCATTTACTTTTTTTAAACTTCTAATTTTGACTGGCCGTAACTTGGCCCAAAGTCATTTTGCAATGTAAAAAGTCGATGACTCTCAAATGACTTACGGGTACCAAAGGCGTAGCCAGAGGGAGGGGGGCTTCTGGCGCTATAGCCTTCTCCCTGAAATGTGGAAAATGAAAACATTTTAGGAGGGAAATGATCATTTTTTCCCCTATGCCCTTGACGAGTACAACCACTTCTACCCATTTTTGAGTGTGTCCTCAACTATATCCAAAAAATTTTTTTTTTAATTTTTTTAATTTAAAGTCAGCATTAAAATCTTCTTCCCATTTTGATGTAAAAATTGTTTCATTTGATTATCATGCAGAAGTTAAGCAATCTAAAGAAAATTTGAGATTTTTGGTTAAACAAATAAGCTCATTTTTTGATGAAAATGATTTCTTTTATTTGGATGATGGAATTGTTTTGAGGTTTTTAAAAAATTTTTTTGAGTTTTTGAGGGAGGAAGGCTATGCTTTTGTTTTCACATTTCTTGACTTAAAGTTTGGGATATGTTCCTTTGTGAACATTTTTTAAAAATCTAAAAATAATTTCCTTAAACGGTTTCGAACCTATAACCCCCTTGAATTCACGAAACTTGTGAAGCTGTGAGGGGAATTGAAGCCCACGACAAGTGTAACATAGTAACTGAAAATATTGTGAGACGGTCCTTTTTCTGACTCTTCCATGTTTTCTTTAATATTTATAAATAAAAATTTTTTTTCTTTTAATTTTTAGAAGACAACACGGTGTAATTAGGACTAATTGTCTTGATAATCTTGACAGAACAAATAGTGTACAGACGGTTTATTTATTTTATTTTTATAATTTTTTTTTAAATTTTTCTTTACAGTTAATCGGAATCAGAGCCCTTTTTAATCAATTAACTTGCCTTGGTGTAGAAAAATTTAAATCTAATATAATTTTGAGATGTGAAGAATTGGTTAGGGATATGTGGCAAAAGAATGGGGATCAATGCAGTTTAATTTATGCTGGAACGGGGGCTCTAGAAGGGAAATCGAAGGTTTTTTTTAATTTTAAAGGATTATTTGAGAGAGTATAAAGAGAAGGGATAATCCAACTCATGTTGTAAACACCTGGCAATAACTGCTACTAGGCAGTTGCAGATTCTATGCTGCTTTATGACTCTTTCGAGACACGCCCAAAACGGCGCGCGGCCATAACGGCGCAAAGCCATAACTTGCTTCAAGATTTCTTAATCCTTCCTGATTTAGTATTAAATGTTACCTCTCATCGTGCTAGAGAGATTGGTACCAAAATTGACAGAGACCAGACTTTTTCCAGCAAGTTTTGGCTTTGCGCCGTTATGGCCGCGCGCCGTTTTGGGCTGTACCCCTCTTTTGCTTGTTTTTGGTTTTTATGGGTAAATAACGATAATCGTTTTCCATGAATTCGAGTTATTTTAATCATTGTCTTGTTTTCATTAAAAAAAAATTTTTTTCCTTAGTTGAGAGATGCAAGTCGTTCAATAGTTCGAACAATTCAAAATAATTTGATGGATTCTTCAAAACAAGAAGCTTTTGATTTAATTTTGTATGGACATTTACTTGCTGATTTTAATTTTGTTAAAATTTCACAAATATTTCCTTCATCGTTATTGAAAGGTTTTTTTTAATTTTTTGGTGCTTTGTTCATATTCCACCCCTTCCGTCCGAAAGTCGAGTCGGGCATGGAATATATGACTCGAAAAAAACTCGGGTCGACTCGTGAACGTAGATCATATTTAGGAAAAAATAGACAGCAACGGCAAAAATCAAAATTTATTAGAGGAAAGACACCATTCCGAGTCAGGTGAAATTCAAATAGGAAAGGAGAGATTGTCGATTAGATTTTCACCGTAAGTTCCGGTCCCGGGATCCGGAATTCAAATTGGATCCAGTTCCGGTCAAAATTTCGGTTCCGGTGAAACGCTAGTATCGATACAAGGATATCACGGGTCGAGAAAATAAAGTCGGGTCAGGGTTTTGAACATTTTAGCTCTGGTCTAGTTTCGGGGAACCTGTTGATATCCCTGATGGATATGAACAAAGTGGGCCAATTTTTTGAAATTTAAATTTAAAAAAAATTTTTTTAATTTTCAGCTACTTCCTATTTTTACGGTTTTTTTAAATTTTATTTTTAAAAATTAATTTTTTAAAATTTAACTAGAATGTCCAAATTTGGAAGCTTTTGTTGAAAGAGAAAAAGAATTTTGTGTTCAAATACCTTTAAAAATTTTTTGTGGAACTTGGAATGTTAATGGAGGGAAAAATTTGAATAATGTTGCTTTTAAAGGAGGAAATTTGCTTTCTTCTTGGATTTTTCCTGAAAATTTGTGTAAGGAGGTTTTTTTAGTTTATTTATTTTTTGAGAAGTTTTATTTTTACTCATTTTTCCCCTCTTTGTTTCACCTCACTAAATCAATCAACAAAGTATTAATTTTGGGAATATATAACAAATTGTGATAAATGGAGAGGCATCACATACTCATTTTTTAATTGGCAGAAAAAAAAAGTTTCGATGAACAAATGCAAAGGGGGGGGGGACTTTTGGAACATTTACCGACAAAATAAAACCCTTTTTTCTCTGATCTAGTGTGAAACAATGAGGAGAGGAATATAAGGAAAAAATGAAAAAAACAAGGATGGGCCGGGCTAATTTAGAGAAAAAAAGTCGGTCCGGTTTCGGGCGGAAAAATTTTGGATTTTTGAGTAACTTTGTCCATCCCTGCCTCAAGAATTTACAAAATCTCCTCTCGAAAATTTTTTTCTTTTTTTTTTACAAAATTTTTTTAGTTAATAAAGAAGCTTTAAATTATGATTTGATAGCAATTGGATTTGAAGAAATTGTTGATTTAAATACAAATAATTTGGTTAAAGCAAGCACTACAAATCAAAGAATATGGCGTGATGGATTAAAACAAACTATTGAAATTTGGCAAAAAAATAATTTTGGGTCAAATGCTGAAAATTTTGTTGTTTTGTGTTGTGAACAATTGGTTGGTTTGGGGGTTTTCTCAATTAAAGAAAAAAATTTTTAATTTTTGGAAGGGGTACACCCCAAGGTACCGCAGGCCCAAGGTACCGCAGAGCTATAACTTCGTTCAGAATTATCGAATCTGGGAGCCCTGGTATGGTTCGATTCAGCTCATCGATGCGCATCGAACCATACCAGTGCGTCCCGGATTCGACAATTCTGAACGAAGTTATAGCTCTGCTGTACCTTGGGCTTGCGGTACCTTGGCCTGCTCCCTTTTGGAAGTATTTGGCCAAAAGGGGTTTTCGGAATTCTAATTTCCGCCTCTCACCTTTTCGTTTTTAAAAATTACCAAAATTTTTTGCATTGTTCCGATACCTTTAAAATGTCAATTGCGCTTCTTTTTGGCCTTCCAACAAAGTTGCCATTTCCGACATTGGACATTCCAATTTTTCGAATAAGAAGGAAGAACCTTGTCTAAGGAAATAATATTGTTGTCTTCGCCATAGATCCCAAACACAAAAAATTTTATTGGCAACTTTGGAAAACCCTCGAATTTATTAAAAATTATTTGAATTTTGCCGGCTAAATTGAATTTTGCCTAACATTCTAAACCTTTTTTATTTATTTTTTAGGTGGGTGTCTGTTTAATCCTTTTTGCTCGTTCCTCCCTTTTAAATTCAATAAAAGATTTGGCTATAGAAGAAATTAAAACTGGAATGGGGGGAACTACAGGAAATAAAGGCTCTATAGCTGTCCGTTTAACAATAAATTCAACTGGAATTTGTTTTGCTTGTTCCCATTTTGCTGCTGGACAAAATGAAATTGCTGCTAGAAATGCTGATTTTCATTCGGCTTTGAAAAGATTAAAGTTTCCTATGGTAAATTTAATTAAATAAATTTTTTTTTAATTAATTAGGGATTTCTAGATTGGCCACCTCATTTGAATGGCCCCCCCCCCCAATTGAATGGCCCTTTTTAACTACCTGCCTAATTAAATTTGTTAATATTAGTGAGCGGCACCGGACCGGATCCGGCCGGATTTTTCCAGAATTTTCCCTAATTTTTCCGGATTTTTTTCCAGATTATTTTTTCCGGACCGGATTAATCCGGAAAAATTATCCGGTCCGACATGAGTGTAAAATCCAAAATCCGGTTTCCGGGCCCGGAAAAATGATTTTGCCGCTCGCTAGTTAAAATAGAATTCGGGGTAGAATTCTTTTTATGGAAACCGCCTTTAAATAATCTTTATTAACCACATCCCCATGTGTTTTCGATGGTTTAGTTGGTTGGTGTTTTGTTCCTAATGTGTTTGTGTTGTTTTCCTTGGGTTCAGACAGTGATGAAAGGCTGGAACCTAAAATTTAAAAATTTGAGGAATTCTTATTTTCCAGTCTCTGCTGCCATCCTTCTGAGTCTGATCTCTTTTTTCAATTTTTTTAAAGTCCGGTTTCTACTGCAAATAGAAGAGCCTAAACCTTGGTATGGGAAACTGATAGTGGTCTAGTTTTTATGGATCCAATGAATGAGTCCAATAATCTTTTCTAATTTTTTCTTGGACTCGAAAACTTTTATTTTGACCCATAAAAATTCTTTGGACCTATAAACTAGACCAGTGTCTTGGAACCAAGTTATTTATTGTTAAAATTTTGATACGGTTTGAGTTTGTCCGCAAATGTTGTCCGCAAATTTAATTTAGATTTTATTTCTGTTTTTAATATATTTTTAAAGGGTCGAGGTTTACAAGATCACGATGTTGTTTTTTGGTTGGGTGATTTTAATTATCGAATATCTCTTTCGGGTAAATTTTTAAAAAAATTTTTAGGCTTTTTAAATTAATAAAATTCTAAAAGGTGATGAAGTAAAAAGAGCAATTAATTTAAACAATTTTGAATATATTGCTGAATATGACCAATTATTACAACAAAAAGATATGGGAAATGTGAGGAAAAATTTTCTAAAATTAAAAAAAAAATTTTTTTGTCCAAATTACCCGTCCACTAGCACACTTACACGTCAAATAAAAAGTTTATGCGTCCAACCCCCCCCCCCCCCTCCCCCTCGTCTACGACCTCAAAATCCAAAAAATTTTCGCCTGCGGTTCTAAAAATATGGTTAAAAAAATTTGCCCAATTTTAGCCCCCCTTCCCCTCCCGAAATCGACCCCCTGGCTACACCCATGGTCTAGGTACTTATCGCCCTTTATTGGAATTTTATTGAACGCGTAAGTTTGCTTGGACATATAAGAAGATCGAGATTGGATGGGTAATCTGGACAAATGCAAAAATTTTTTTGTAAATTAAAAAAAAATTTTTTCGAGAAAAATTTTTTGAAAAATTCCTTTTTCTTCAGGTTTTTACAAATTTCAATGAAGGCCAACTTAATTTTCCTCCAACTTATAAATATGATACTTTTAGTGATGATTATGATACTTCAGATAAATGCAGGCAAAAAATTTTTAAAAAAATTTTTTAAATTTAAAAATATTTTTTAGAACCCCGGCATGGACAGATCGTGTTCTTTGGATGGATAAAAATAACTTGGTTCAGTTAATCCAGTTAGTTTATTAATTTTAATGGGAGCTTTTTTGGAGCTTGGACGGGAAATAAATTTTTTTATAATTTTTGACCCTTTTGAAATCTGACCTTTTTGTCATTGAAAATTTTTTTTGATTCTCATTGTTATTGTCCTGAATCTAGATGGCAAATCAAGCTTTTCTTTATTTACTGATTTTTTTCGAACCGAATTAGTCCAGAAAAATCGGACAGGTTAAGATCCGGAATGAATGCAAAAATCCGGGTTTCCATACCCGGAACAATGATTTTTTGCCTGGCAATCCTCTCTTTTAGTATTTTTTATACCTAAAAATTTTTTGAAAATTTTTAAATGGATTTGTTTGGGATTTTTTTTATTCATAAATTAACGTTTTAAAAATATTTTAAAAAATTTTTCCCTAAAAAATTTTTTTTTTCTTCTAGTTATGGCCGTTCAGAATTAAAAACTTCAGATCACCGTCCAGTTTATGCAATATTTCAATTAAATTCTTTAAAATTTGATTTTGACAAAGCTGAGCCGATAATTCGAGATATTATTTGGTTTTTTTTGAATAATTTTTTTTGAGAAGAAATTTTTAAAAAATTTTTAAAGTTCTATTGGCCCTCCACATTCTTGTGTTCAATGCTTTATTTCTAATAATTCTTTAGCTGTGTTCCCAAAACAATTGTGCAATGAAATTTTTTTGAAGCTTTGTGAACTTGGCAGTGTTCCTAAACTTTCAAAGTTTGTTTGTTTTTAATTATATTTTGATAATTTTGTGAGGAAATTATATTTAAAACTGGGTCTTTGAAAGAATTTTTAATGTCCGCAAAAATTGTCCGCAAATTTGGGTTTCCGCTTTTTTAAAATATTTTTTTGGCAATTCAAAAGTTGAGCTGGATCTGGACTAGAATCCTTGGGTCCAGGCACTTTTTGAGAGCTTACATAATTTTTTTCATAGGGCTGGGTTTTTTCTGAATTCTTGGTTCAGAATACGACTCACAAGGGAACATTCTTTACTGTGACCACGAATTCGGTATTTTTTTTTGGTACCATTCGATAGAGGACCCCCGACTTACTATTGCAAAGTGCTATCCGTTTTCTTGCAAAAAATTTTAAAAAAAAGTTATGGCCAGTCAAAGTTTCAGTCCTTGGGAGTGGTTGAGTATAAGCAGAAGAGCGAAAATAAGTGCGCTATAACCTTTTTTTCACTCTCTCTGCTTTCTTCACTTTGTCTTATAAAGAAGAAAAAGAACGCAAGAGGCTTGAGGAAAAAAGAAGGGAGAAAAATGTCAGACATAATAAACAAAGAGAAGATGGGCGTGTCTCTTTTTTGAGGATGAAAAATAAGAGAAGAGAGAAAAAAAGCGAACTATGTCCTTTTTTCACTCTCTCTGCTTTCTTTATATTGACTTACAAAGATGAGAAAGAACGCAAGAGGCGCGAGGGGAAAAAAGGGAGGAAAAATGTTATACACGGTAAATAAAGAGCAGATGGGCGTGTCGGTTTTTTGAGGATGAAAAATAAGAGAGAAATAGTTTATTTACCCTATAAATCCAGACTCTAGCGGTCTAACTTTGAACGGCCATAACTCGGCCCAAACTAATTTTGCAAGAAAACGGATAGCACTTTGCAATAGTAAGTCGGGGGTCCTCTATCGAATGGTACCAAAAAAAATACCGAATTCGTGGTCACAGTAAAGAATGTTCCCTTGTCAGATCAAATAATCAAACTTTTAGTCTAGGTTAGAGTTTTCGGAGCAGAAACGAAGAAAGATTTTTGTTTCTTATCATTAAAAAACCAACAACCCGAGTCCAGGCCCTTACACATACACGATCTCTTCTCTTATGTTTTGCGGACAATTTTTTAATCCGCAGAAGATGTCCGCAATTTTTTTTATTTTTTTAGATTAGAAGGACAACATTTATTTATCATTTTCAAAACTGGATTAGATGCTTTAGCAGCATTAAGTATGGATGGAATAATTTTATCTTTAGGGCAAGAATTGAAAGTTGAACTTAAAAATGAGGGAAAAAGAGGAGGAGAAAGAGGAATTGAATGGTCTGAAAAAATTATTGAAAATTTAAATAAGGCTTTGGAAAAATCAAAAAAAGAAGAAAAAGAATATTTAATTGGTAATAAAATAAATAATAATAATAAATTGTTGGATGGAGAAGAAATTTTAATTGATGATGAGGATGTAGATGTTGTTGAGGTTGATGATTTGGCTGGGGAAGTTGAAAACGATTTCTCTTTAATTAACATTTCTGATGTGCCAAAATGATGAAAAACTGTTTCTACACGACCTTAAAAAATATTTTTTTTTACTTAAAAAATATTGCTAATATTTTAAATTTTTAAAGAATTTGAAGAATGGACGTGAAAATTTACAAAATTTTATTTTTTTCCCCTCCGATTTATTATTTAAAACTTGAAGGTTTTGCACACTTTTATTAAGTGAGGTTGGTTGGTATAGTGGGAAAAGTTTTGGTTTTCGACTTGAAAGGGTTGTGGGTTCGAATCCTTTTGGTTGGAATCATTTTTTATTTTGGTCTAGAATGTGTTTTTAAAGCTTTAATAATTTCTTAAAATTTTGCTCAAAAAATTTAAAAAATTTTTTGAGCAAAATTTCTTGTGAAAGGCTGCAAAATTAAATTTTTTAGTGTAAAAATAAAGGTACTTAGGTATAGAAGTAGTCCCAATATATTATTAATAAATATATAAATTAAATATTTCAACACCCGATGATGATCTCTTTATTTGACTCTTTTTTACATTCCAAAAAAATTTTAAAATAAAATCTGAAAAAATTTTTGTAATTTGCTTATTTGTTTTTCTAAAAGCTTTTGTTATTTTTTTTATTTATTTTCCTTTAATTTTAAATTTTTTTTCAGTTTATTTATTTAAAATGCCTAGGTAGTTTTTTGGCCTTTATTTTGGTTGTGATGTCTTCTCTAATTAGAATTGTCTTTCTTCTATTTTGTCAACTGCCATTTGTTAATCTCTTCAATTTGGACACAGAATATCCTATTTATAAATTTGGTTTGCCTAATTCATGGTTTGGATTTTCTGTAGCTGCTCATTTTACAAGTGATGGTCCGAGGTTTGTTTGAGTTTTTTAAAAAATTTTTTTAATAAAATTTGGGTGGGTAGTTTGTCAAGGGTAGTTTGTCAGTTTCGACACGAGCAATAGGCAAATCGAAAACAAACGAGCAAAATGTAATTCACACCTAATTCTAGGCTCTCTAAATCCTTTAACTTACAATAAGTTCTTTTCCCTGCTTTCCTTTGGATTTTATATTTCCTTTAGATTTTCATGTTTTCCATGAATTTCACTTGCGGACAAGACTTGCGGACATTTTTCTACATAAATGAAAAGAATATTTGTAAATTTTTAGTTCGTGCTTATGAATTGGCCGGGTTAATTAAGAAATCTAGTCGGGTTTCTTCGGTTCTCTGCCTTTTCTTCTGATCGAATTTTGGGTCAAAAAAGACTCGCTCCTTTGGTTTGTCAGTTTTATAGGCGTGAGCTCACTTATAGTTTTCCATTAATTTCACTAGATGAAATTTTGCGGACAAAACTTGCGGACTTTAGGTAACAAAGGAAAGAAATCTATTTTTCAGTATCCTTGTCGGCGCTCCAAAATGGACTTCGGGTCAACCAGGAACTTTAAAATCTGGAGCAGTTTATGCCTGTAAACCAGATTCTTCCAATGGAAATCAATGCCAACTTCTTTCAATTGAATACCCAAATTTACAAGAAGCCAAAAAACCTCCAAATTTGTTGCATGGTAAATATTTACACCCTGAAGGGAAGAATGGACAATTGTTGGGATTTTCTGTTTATAGTAGTGGAATGAGGGAAGAGGAAAGCAGTAAAGCTTTGGTTTGGTTTTTTTTGAAAGTTTTTAATTTTAAAAATTATTTTTGTAGGTTTGTGCTCCTCTTCTTCGTTGGGGACAAAATGCTTATACTGACGGTTTGCTAATTTTGTTATAGTTTTTACTAGTGTTTTGTCCATTTACTCTCCAAAAAAAATCAGTTTTTTGATTACACAGAAAAAAATTTTTAATCCGCAAATTTTGTCCGCAAAAATTATTTTCTAGAAAATCCCCTTTTCTTTTTTTTCAAAAATTATTTTCTCCAAGAGATTTTAGTGTAAATTCCGTTGTCTCTTACCCTGTGTTTTTTCTGAAAATTCTGACCTTTCTGAAGTCTATTCATTTTATGCGGTTCCCCTTAGCCTAGTTTGCGGACAAAATTTGCGGATTTTCCTCAAAATTTAATTTTTTAGTTTTACCTAATTGTCATTTCATATCATTTTCGACTTGAAAAAACATAATTTTAAAATTATATTTAGGCGTTTGTTACTTACTTGGAGCAGATTTGAACCATAAGGGAATAATCAATACATGCGGGCCTTTGCCGAAGAAGGACAGAGTAAAAAAAATTTTTCTTAAATCTTCAAAAAAAATTTTCTTTTTAAAGCATAATGACTATGGATCTTGTGAACAGGGCTTTTCAGCATTTATAGATTCAAATGTTACTCTTACAGGAATTCCTGGTGCAAGAAAATGGACGGGAGGAGTTTTTGGTTTTTTCTTTTAAAATTTTCAAAAATTTCAAAATTTTTTTAGCAAAATACGATTTTGTGGGGTCTGGAGGTTTTGTGGACTCTGTGGATCGCCGAACAATGGAATTGGATAAAAATCAGGGAGGTGTGCTTGCATTGTTGGCTTCACACGATTATTTGGGATATTCTGTCCATTACGGGCGTTTTGGTTTTTCTCATGAAGACGAAAAGAATTTTACGGTTTGAAATTTTTGAAAATATCTTAGAAATATTTTGAACATTAAAAATTTAATTTTTGACTGCTACCCTTATATAATCCAAAAATAATTCTAGCTAGGCCTGAAAGACATTTTGTCCCATTTTTTATTTTTTCCTCCCTTCTCGACAGAGAAATGTCATATTTAGTTGTTTTTGATATCATTCGATTCGTCTATGTGAGACAAATCGAATGATACCAAAACTGACGCGATCTGAGTTTGTTCAATAAAATTATGAGAAAAAATGCTTCGCTGGGACCAAATGTCTCATTAATTTTTTCCTCTTTTAAATTTTTTTCTAATTTTTCATACAATTTAAAAGGTTGTTAGTGGTGCTACACGTTTTAATCAAACCGGTGCTGTCATTTTTCTTCCTTTTCGACGCAATTTTCATGCTGAAGAAGGCCCAAATCTTGGTTTATTAGATGACCATTTTATTCTTTCTGGGCGTCAATTAGGTTCTGGTTTTGGAAGTAGTTTGGCTGTTTTGGATTTAAATAATGATGGGTATACTTTTTTTAAATAAATTTTTTTTCGGTTTTTTATAAGTCCTCGGCAGAGATATCGAGGGATTCGGATAGATTAAGAGGGGGATATCCGGCAGTATGGAGGGATTAAAAGGGAATATAGAGGGATGTGACCAGGGATGGACGTAATTGAAGAAATTTTCCGCAGCCGTAATCCGCAATTTTAATTTTAAAATCCGCAGCCGCAATACCAAGTCTAAAAAACACGCAATCCGCAATTCCGTCCAGCCATGTGGACGTGATATCTAAGTATTTCCCTGGCATCCAAATCCTCCACGGCATCCCTTCAAATCCCCTAAATTTTTCGATATCCCTCCAAATCCTCTTATATCTCCTTAATCCTGGCATCTCTTTAAATCCCTCAATCACTTCAAATTCTCTGATAGGTAAAAATTCCCGGAATTACTGGATTAATCCCGATGGTTCCTGTCCCGTTCGACCTTTTGAAAAACATCCGGAATTCCATAAATTCGATTTTTCCGCACACAAAATTAGAGATCGGCCTGGGTTTGGTCCAAGGCCTGGGTTTTTCCTCCCTTCAAATCCTCTTAATCCTTCGATACCTCTCCAAATTCTCTTATATCTCCTTAATCCTGGTATCTTTTTAAATCCCTTAATCACTTCAAATTCCCTGATAAGTAAAAATCCCGGAATTACTGGATTAATCCCGATGGCTCCTGTCCCGTCGACCTTTTGAAAAACATAGTGGATCCTATAAATTAGATTTTTCTACACACAAAATTAGAGATCGGCCTGAGTTTGGTCCAGGGCCTGGGTTTTTCCTGTACTCAAAGTCCAGGCCCAGGCATTTTTTGACCTTCCTTGGGGGGTTTTCTGGGCCTGGGTTTTTCCTGGACTACAGGCCCAGGACCTGGCTCAGGTCAATAAAATAAAACCCAGGAACAGGCCCAGGGCTTTTCAAAATTTCCGATCTCTACTCTAAATAAAAAAAATTTTTCTTTAATAGATTTGATGATTTACTTGTTGGTGCTCCTTTTGAATATTTTTATGATGAAGAAGAAAATGAAAAAGGAGGGGCTGTTTATATTTATTTTTCTAAAGGAATAAAATTAGAGAAGGGGCAACAAACATCATCAAACAATTTAATTTTTTATTCCCCAATTATAATAAGAGGAACAACGAGACATTCACATTTTGGGGCGTCTTTAGCTTCTATTGGAAATTTAAATAATGACAAAGATGGATTTAAAGGTTTTTCTGATTTTTTGAAAATAATATTCGGAAAAAATATTCTGATTTTTGGAAAATGTTTTCAGAATATTCAAAAATATTAAAGAAAAATATTTTTTAACACAGATTTTGTTGTTGGCGCCCCTTACCATTCTTCTGGTTCTGGCGCTGTTTTTGTCTTTCACGGTAATGAACGTGCACACTTTTCAACTGAACCTGCTCAACAAATTTTTGCCAATAATTTACCTAATAAACCTAATTTTTTAAAATCTTTTGGGTTCTCTTTGGCAAAAGGTGTTGATTTGGATGGGGATGGATATGCTGAGTTGATAGGTTTTTTTTTAAATTTATTTTTGATAAAAAAAAATCCGCAAAAATTTGTCCGCAAAAATTGTTCTGTTTTTTATTTCTCTTATTTTTCTGAAATATTCTGATTTTAGTTCTGCCACTTGCAAGTTTAGATTAGCAACGGAAATTTGGGCACAATTATTGATTAACTATACTCTTGAGATTAACACTAAAAATAGAGAACCTAGCTTGTTGATCTTGTGGGTTTAAATCCATTTTCGAGTTGGTGGAAAATAGAAAATTAATAAGGCAACGGAAATTTGGGCAGTAAAAAAATTTTTTTAAGTTGGAGCACCAGAATCGAATGTTGTTACAATTTTTCGATCAAAACCAGTTTTGGAAGTTAAATTAAATCATCAATTTGAACAAAAACATGTTAAAATAAGTACTTCTAGAAGTGATTGGGGGGATTGTGCTTTGGGACCTAGCTGGTTTAATTTTAAAAATTATTTTTTTTTAATTATTTAGAAAATAAGTAGGGGGGGGGGGTCTTTAAAAAATTTTTGGGATTTTAAAATATTTTTTTGATTAGCCTCACCCACTCCCCTTTTTCCCCTTTAATGTTTGTTTTGTGGTGTAGTTGGAAAATTCTTGGTTAGATGAAGAAATCATTGAGGGTTCGAATCCCAGTGTTGGAGAAATGTTTTTTTTTAAAGGAAAAGGATTATTTAACTTTAAATTCGTTAAAAATCAACGAAAATTACCAAAAAAAAATTTTTCTGAAATTTTAGCTAAATTTAATGAAAATTAGACATTTTTTTTAATTTTTAAAATAAATTGTCTTCCCATAATTTTTTAATTGTCCCTTATTTTTTTTCTTTTTTTCTCTTCCAGTTTTTCCTTGTCAACTTCAATATTTTTGTTTGATCGAAATTTGACAGCTTTAAAACAATTAAATAAATTGTTTGGTTTTGGACAATCCCCATTTTTGTGTAAACTTGAAGTTTTGCCTTTTGCTAGAGGTGTTCTTCCACGTGCTCTGTTTACTTCTAATGGGGAGACCAAAATTAATTGGCCGTGTGGATCTAATGCTGTTACTAGGGAAGAAATTAGCCATCAAAAATTATACATTCCGGTTAGTTCTGATTTTTAAAAAAAATGTTCTGATTTTTTGGAATGTGTTCTGATCTGAGTTCTGATTTTTTCAGAATCGTTCTGGTTTAAATTCTGATTTTTCTGAAAAGTTCTGATTCGAGTTCTAATTTTTCAGAAGTGTTCTGATTTCAATTATGAGTTTTCTGAGATATTCTGGTTTAACATCTGATTTTTCAGAAATATTCTGATTTAATTTTCTGATTTTTCTGAATAGTTCTGATTTAAATTCTGTTTTTTTCAGAATCAGATTAATTTATTGGATTAATCAGAAAAATCAGAACACAAATCGGAATGATTTAAATTCTGATTTTCAAAAAAGTTCTGATCTATATTCTGATTTTTTCAGAATTTTCTTAAAAAATATTTTTTTCAGAGCGGAAACGAAGACTGGACAAATCCTTTACGTTTCAACTTTTCAATTTCTCTACGCAAACCTCAATTAACAACAACAATTAATAATAACAACATTTTATTACCAGCTATTAGTCCAGATCAAACATTTCATATTTTTGGAATTGCTTTTGATAAATTGTGTGGAGATGATAATGAATGTCACACAAATTTGGTTTTGAGTGGGGCTTTGCTTGATTTATCGTTGGATTTTTTGAATATATTAATTTTTTTGCGGACAACTTTTTTGCGGATTACTTTTACAGACATTCTTTTTTTGTCCGCAAAAATTTTTTTGTCCGCAAAATTTTTCCGCGAAAATTTTTTCGTCCGCAAACTTTGTCCGCAAAAATTTTTTCGTCCGCAAAAGTTGTCCGCAAATTTTTTTTTCAATTATTTTTTATAGTAAACGTTCTGATGGATTATACCAAGCAAAAGTAACGGAAAAAGATGTCTTAATCCTTAGATTGCTAGTCGAAAATCGTGCAGAACGTGCTTATTTAGCTAAATTATATTTGGAATATGATGAAGCAGAATTGGATGAACCTAGTGTTGTTAAAAGGGGAGAATTTAATTTAAATGAGCATAAAGTGGATATTGAAAAGAGGGAATTGGGGAAAGCTGTTCTAGCTTTAGCTAATCCGTTGGAGGCTGGAGAAAAGGTTTTTTTTAATTTTTTGGGGGAATTGTCCGCAAAGTTTGTCCGCAAATAATATTTATGTTAAGTAGGATTATTTTGAGGGGTTCTATCTTGGAATTTCCGTGAGCGAATAAGACCACTATACTCTCCCTCTGAATAGCTGACTAACTAAAGTATGGCCGAAAAAAATTTTTTTTGTCCGCAAAATTATTTTTTGTCCGCAAAAAATTTTTTTGTCCGCAAAATTATTTTTTGTCCGCAAAAAATTTTTTTGTCCGCAAAATTATTTTTTGTCCACATAAAAATTTTTTTGTCCGCAAATTTTTTTCTGCAAAAAATTTTTTGATTGCGGACAGACTGAATCATTCTAATTGAAAATAATTCTTATATATTGAGGGGGATCTACATTTTATACTAGTTGTTTTTAATTTCTCAAAAAAAAATTTTTAAAGTTGGGCTTCGATTTACTCTTCAAACTTGTCCGAAGCAGTTCAGAACGTGTTTCAGCTTCACTACAATTTAAAGCTTTTGTAAATTCTTCGTCTGTAGAAGACTTCCCAAAAGATAATTTTTGGAAGGCAGAAGTTTTATTAATTAAAGAGGCCGATCTTCAATTAGATGGGGGCTCTCGTCCCCCGATAGTTCATTTTAGTAGAGGAAATTATGCGCCTAAAGATGAATTTGATATTGGGCCGCAATTGATCCATGCTTATACTTTAACAAATAAAGGGCCTTTTTATGCGAGAAATGTTACTTTAAAGGTTTTTTTTAAAAATTTCGAAAATTATTTTTTGTGGCTAAGTTGGTAAGTTTTGGGTTTTTACTGGAAAAGGGTTGAAGGTTCGAGTCCTTTTGTTGGAAAACAATTTTATTTTTGAGGAAAAAAATTTTTTTAATTTTTAAAAATTAAAAAAAAAATTTTTACAAAGTCAAAAAATTTTTGTGAAGGGTTTAAAATTTTTCTAGAATTAAAAAAATATCTTATTGTAGTTAAGTTGTTAAGTTTTGGGTTTTTACTGGAAAAGGGTTGGAGGTTCGAGTCCTTTTGTCTGAAAACAATTTTATTTTTGAGGAAAAAAGTTTTTTTAATTAAAAAGAAATTTTTTGAATGTTACTAAATTTTTAAAAAATTTTTCTAAGTCAAAAAAATTTAGAAATAATATTTATTTATTTTTCAGATTGACTGGCCTTTACGTTTAGCCACCTCTTCACCCAATTCTGACTGGTTACTTTATATATTAGAAGAACCCTTAATTCGACATAATGGCCAATTTAGACGTTGTCCAATAATAAACACACATTTGCCCTCCTCTAAATTAATTAATCCTTTAAATATTTACAATGACGCAACCCTAAAATTGGATTATTATTTGTCTAAATCCCCTTATCGACAACGAAAACCTCGAAATTTAATTTTAATTAATTCAACAAAAGAAGAAGAGGAAAATTTAAAATTAATTAGACAAGGATCTATTCTTCAATTAAATAGCCCTTTATGGCCAAAATGGATTAATGAAGAATCTGGTGAAAGGGTTAAAGTTGTTGATATTGTAAGGGGGTTTTTTTATTTTTTTATTAAAATTGGGGTTACCTCAACTAGAATCAGAAATTTCTGATTTTTATTCTGATTCGAAAATTCTGATTTAAATTCTGATCTAAAATTCTGATTTTTTGTTCTGCTCCTAAAAATTCTGATTTTTTATTCTGCCCCTAAAAATTCTGATTTTTATTCTGATCTTAAAATTCTGATCTAAAATTCTGATTTTTTATTCTGCCCCTAAAAATTCTGGTTTTAATTATGATTCAAAAATTCTGATTTTTTATTCTGATTAAAAATTCTCTAATTTTTCAGATCGGAAGATTCTAATTTTTTCTGATCTCAAAAATTCTGATTTTCTATTCTGATTATTAAAAAAATTATTTTCAGAACTGTAAGGACAACAGTGCCCGTTGTGTTCAATTAACTTGTCATTTTGACTATATTGGAAGTAATGATTCTGCTTTAATTGAAATTAGAGCTCGTTTATGGAATTGGACTTTTTCTGCTGAAGATTACCGTCAATTTGATTATATAGCTATAACCTCTGAAGGATTTATTGAATTGGACCCGTCACAAGGAATTTTGGAAGAAAAAAGTAATTATGATTTTTTGTTCTGTTTTGAAATTCTGATTTTTTATTCTGTTCTGAAATTCTAATTTTTAAAGTTCCGATTTGAATATTCTGATTTTTTGATCCAAAAATTCCTATTTTTATTCTGATCCGATGATTCTGATTTTAATTCTGTTCTGAAATTCTGATTTTAATTCTGATCCGAAAATTCTGATTTTTTTAATTCTGTTCTGAAATTCTGATTTCCAAAGTTCCGATTTGAATATTCTGATTTTCTGATCCAAAAATTCTAATTTTATTCTGATCCTAAAAATTCTGATTTTCGAGTTCTGATTTGAAAATTCTGATTTTTTATTCTGACTGTTCTTTTATCTTAAAACTCCCCCCAATTTCCCCAATTTTTTAAGGTAACAATTTTGCCAGAATCACAACTAGAGCATACCCAGACAGACCCCAACAAGAGGATCATATAAACTTGTGGATATTATTATTGTCTATATTTATTGGTTTTGGATTACTCGGAATATTAATTTTGTGTTGTTGGCATTTTGGATTTTTTAATAGAAAAAGGCCACAATTAGAATTACATCAAGCACATTATGCAAGGGAAAGGGAAGAAATGGAAGAAAGTTTTGGTATGGGGTTATAAAAAATATGTGAGGGAATTTTGTGGGAGAAGGAAGGGAAAAGATTTAAAAAATTTTAATGGAGGGATCTCACAGAAGAAGAAAAAGCAACGCAAAATAATTAAAAAAAAATATTTTTTCAAAGAATATATAGGTTGTGAATTATAATTAAAATTACATTTGAACCTCATTATAAGTAAGATGCCCCCTTGAGATTAACAAATTGTGTTAGTATGAGGGGCATTTTAAATTTTAAATAAGAGATTTTGTTATTGTTGCCTTTCCATTTAACTATTTTATTAATGGATTTTTTCTCATCCGGACCGGACTTTCCGGATCAAAATCCCGAAAATTCGGAAATCCACGGGTCACCGGATTCCAGACCACCGGATACGATCCAGTTTGAACTCTAATTAATCGTGGGGTGTAGCTTATAGTGAGGTGTATACAAAAAAGAGTTTTTTGATTATACTAACATTCAGGGACGGGCATAAGAGGTATTATTTTAAAAACGCAACACAGGACCAAAAATAAACGCAAAGCTCATTGCGCTCGTCCCTACTAATTAAATTTAATGTTCCTTGATGTGCGCAAAAATTAAAAAAAATTTTTTTTTCAATTTCCAAACCGCCATTTTTGGTAATTGCGTTTTGAGAAATTTATATTTTTGCGCACACCCTACTTAAATTTCCTTTAATTTTTATATTTTCTTTTCTGCTAGAAAATTTTTTAAAAAGCCATCGTTGTGAATATTTTTTGCTCATTTTATATTTAATTTTTTTACAATTTTTCCTACTTTAAATAGCTTCTTTCGCTTAAATTATTAATTTAAATTCGCTTAAAAATTGCTTGTTATTTAAATATAAATTTAATTTATATGTGTTTATTCATTTTTTCTTGTAGATTTTCTTATATAAAAAGGGTTACCGAATTTACTCGATTAATTCCCCTCCCTCGAATAATTCCCCATGCTAGAGTTCGGTTGAAACAATAATTCCCCACCCCCAAATACCAACTGCACGTTCAAATGCCAAAACTCGAATAATTCCCCTCCCTCGATTAATTCCCCATGCCAAGGAAGGGTTGAAAAAATAATTCCCAAGGGGAATTAATCGAGAAAATACGGGATCTACCTTTGGTTATCTACAAATTCAAGAATTGTCGCGCGTGGCGCTAAAAAAGGAAAAGTTTTAATTCTTGCCCTTCAGCTAAATTAATGCTCAAAATGTCATAGGGTAATAAAGGGTGCTGAGTTGAACGGTACCACTCTTTTTTCCCGATGCCTGTGGAGGGCTCGAAATGGTAATAATGGCCCAAAAATACACTAAAGCCACATCCTGCCATTTGGTCACTATCCTAAGCCTGATATTTGGTTGCTACTTCCTAGCGCTGCCCAAACCTAGCATTTGGTCACTAACCGAAATACCCCAAAAAATTTAAAATCTCAACGTGCATCTATATATTTTAGTCAAAATGAAAACAAAAAAATATTTAAAATATTTATATATATATAGTTTTTATATGAAAGGTGTGTGTGTGGATATCCCCGCCAAACATTTTGTCTTTTTTGAAAAAAAATTGGGTAAGCTTGAATTTAAATAGTAAATTAAATAGTAAATAAAAAATAGTCGGTAAATGATGACAAAAAATCCAAAAAAAAAATTTTTTTTTGTTTTGAAGTCAAAGAATTTTGTTTGTGTATTTTTTATTCTATTTTTGTATATCCCGCATTCTCCGAACCCTCTCTCCTAGGATATTTTTCTCTAGTCACAATCTGCCTGTTCAAATCTTCCTGATTTGGCACTTGGTGATTGGGGTTGTTGACTTTTCTAGAATGATTTTTATTAAAAATTAAAAAACCGTTTTGAGTTTAAGATGTCCTATTTTGATGGTCAGGGATGGAAAGACTGTGAAAGGTGGAGTCGAAACACAAAAAAGGAGAAAATCGCTCAAAGGCGAAAATGGCACACACGGCAGGGATGGGATCTATTCAGTCTACCTCCTACTTTGAACTTTCTTTTATTTCCTTCCGTTTTCTTCGGCCTTTAGAGATGCGGAAGAACTCATCCTTGTTGATACCCTTGTTCAAAAATAAACTTTACAGACTCACCTCCTTCCCTTACCAAAGCCTATATACCAAGGGTGTGCCTTTCGCCAAAATTTTGCCTTATTTGGACTTTTGCCTTTCATGTTTCGCTTTTTAAATTGACTTTCGCCTTTTAAAATATGTTTCGGCACACCCCTGCTATATACACAAGTCGGATTTCAAGAGGGGATACTAACACGGAAATTTCAAATCTCTAATAGAATCCAAGCCCAATTTTAATAAAAATTAAAAAAAACCTGTCCTCTCGGCCTAAAAAGTTCATGGCGTATTAATTCGCTAACATCCGCCCTTTCTTCTTTACGGCATTGAAGACAACGACGAATAAAATCCTTAAAAAATTTTTTTGAAATTTTTCAAAAAATTTTCAAAAGAAAAAAACCTGAGCAGATTGAGTAACAGGCGGTTTAGACGGGAAAACAACTTCTTGAGCATTAAAAATTGTACGCTCCTCTAATATTTGTTGTTGAGTTTTTTCATGTCCAAAAGGCTTAAAAAATTTTTTTTTTGAAAAAAAAAAATTTTTGAAAAAATTTTTTGAAATTTTTGAAAATTTTTTTTGAAAAATTTTTTTAACTAAAAAAATAAAAACCCGTTTTCCATAAATACATTGATAGAAAATTACGCCAACACTCCAAACATCAACTTTGTTACTAATTTTTGGAGGTCCACCATCACCAAATGGAGTAAATGTTTCGGGTGGAAGATACCTTTAAAAATGAATGAAAATTCATTAAATAAACGTTTGTTAGAAATTTTTTTTATTAGAGTGAGAGAGAGTAAAAAGTTTAGCCCCAGGCAGACATCGATCCAGTGCCCTCTTGGCAATTATTGTTAGAAGCTTTTGCTACCCCGAATAGGCCTTCCTTGTTAAAAGATCATAAACGCCAGCCTATTAATCGTTTTAAATGGTAGCCAGTTGGAGTTTAAACAGGCTAAACAAAACTCAATACCTCTGCTTTTTTCTCAACCTGTCTGAACAAGGAATGCGTCAGGGTGAGAAAAAATTCGTATCGGGTTCGGGTCGAATTTCCACGATTTTTTAGGGTCCGAATTGAAAAACTCCGGTTTTCAGATAACAGATACCCCAACAAGGAATGCGTCAGGGTGAGTCCAAAGGGTGAGTCCAAGTCGTCAGGGTGAGTCAGGTTTGTCCAACCCTTATCCCATACCCAAATTGATAGAAAAAAATATAAAAAAATAAACCAATAAGTTCCAGCTCCCTGTGAAGTCAATTCAATACTTTCATCCCCATCATCAGCATTTTCAATTGTTTTAGACAAACCAAAATCTGTAATTTTTATTTCTCCACTAGTAGTTCCAGATTGCAACAAAATATTGGCAGGTTTTAAATCATAATGAATTATTGGGTATTTTTGTTCACTCAAATATTTGAGTGCACTGACAACCTTTTAAAAGAGAAAAAAAAATTTGAATTTAAGAAAAAAATAGAATCCTTCCCGAGAAGCAAATATCAATTAAATTGCATTTTTCTACGGTTTAGGGAGATTTGTAGACTAATCTCAAAACTAAATTAAAAATTAAACAAGTCCGGCCAGTGTGGTAGGAATCAGAACCTACAACATCTTCCTAGTTATTAGGTAGGATTTGTCTTATCTTTTATATAAATGTAAACTCCATCAAAAATTGTTCTTATAGGGCTGTTCCCCGTCCCTGAAAGTCGGGGAATTTGAGACATTTTTTAATGCCCCCCACCGTGTTTCTGCTTCCCCGAAAATTGTTCACTATGACCATCCCCCGTCGGGGAACAACCCTAATACCCCGTCAGTTGGACCATTCCATTCTTACACTAGAAAAGGAATAAATTCTAAACTCGTCCCAATCCCGATTGCTATAACTCCATCAAAAATATAAAAAAAAACAAAACCTGCATAATAATACAACGAGCTTCCTTTTCCGGTATTTGTTTGTGTTGCTTCAAATAAAAATCCAGATCATTTCCATCACAATATTCCAAAACAGTACAAAAAGAATCATTGTCTATAGTAAATAAATCAAATAGACGAACTATCCGGGGATGATCCAAAGATTTGTGAATGTCTTTTTCACGCATTGCATGCTTTACATAATTAGCTTTTTTGTCTTCTTTCCAATCTTTATTTACTTGGTGGATTTTACAAGCAACATAACGATTTTCATCCAAATCAAAGGCTCGCCAAACTTCGCTGAAAAAATTTAAAAATTTTTTTGCTTGTTAAGGAAAAATGATATAAAAATGATTTTGTATTATTGGATTCGTCACTTTAATACGCGTTGAATGATACCAAAATTAAATTTATATGATTATTTGGAGTCGAGTTATGATTTAAAATAGGGGAGCAGATTGGTGGGCCAAAAAGGAACATATCTGATCCTATGGTGTAGTGGGTAAAAATTTAGATTTTAGGACCAAGGTTCGAACCCTCTCTGGGAAAATTAGTTCAATTTGATAATAGAAAACACTGACACTTGGGAAAATTAAAAAGTCAAGCTTAAAATAGCTCAAGAAATTTTTCAAGAAAAAATCCCCCAAAAATTATAAAAAAATTAGCAAACCTAAATCCTCCTTTTCCCAACAAAGACAAAAGCAAATAACGGTCATTTAAAAGGAGATGATCTCTAAAACGACTTTGCTCTTCACATTGAACCCGCTTCATTTCACGAATATGCAAATTTCGTTCACGCTCAAGGCGGTCTTTTTCGGTCAAAAGGTCTGTCTCTTCTTTTTTAAGATGTTCCTTGAAAAATATGAGATGATTAAAATAATTTTTCAAAAAATTTGGAAAAGGGACTTAAACTTAAAATTAGTAACTGAAGATAATAAATATTTAGCTAACAGATTCAGGGAACAGGGTAAGATGATAATTCAACTTTGCTGTTATTGTTGTTGAGAAGGGGAGTTAGCTATTAAGATGGGGAATAGGGTTGCAAAAATGGACCGACTCGGACGAAAGATCGAGTTTGGCCTAAAATATCTGGCCCAAAAAAAACTCGCACGGCCCGACTCGATAAATGTAGACCTGAAAAGAAATACATCGACCGTCGGCCCGACACGAAAACTGCAACCCTAGTGGGTTGCAGTTTCAACCCTAGTGGGTTGCAACCAGGGCTGGGCGCAATTGCGGATTGCGAGTTGCGGATTGCGTAAATTGCGGGGTTTTTTGCAATTGCGAGTTGCGGATTGCGTTTGCGGATTTTTAAAAAAAATTGCGAGTTGCGGATTGCGCGTTGCGGATTTTTTTTAAAAATTGCGTTTTGCGGATTGCGAGTTGCGGATTTTTAAGATTTTACGCAATTTTCACGCAATTTTTTGAAATTTCCCTCACAATAAATGAAGAAAATCTGGCTTCTTGTCCCTCCCAAATTCTCAAAATTTTCGCCTGCGGCGCTGAAAAAGGAAGAAATCTGGCTTCTTGTCCTTCAAAATTCTCAAAATTTTTGCCTGCGGCGCTTAAAAAGTAAGATATTTGTCTTCTTGGGCTTCCCAAATTCTCAAAAATTTCGCCTGCGGCGCTGAAAATGGAAGTTTTTGGCTTAAGGATCTTCCAAAATTTTCAAAATTTTTGCCTGCGGCGCTGTAAACGGAAGAAAATCTTCGATCATAATGATTGTATATCTGGGGATTTGGAGTTTTTCTGAGAGTAAGCATGGATTAATGGGGATCTGGAGTGATATTGGGGGATTTCAATGTAGCAAGAGTTATTATATCCCCTCCAAATCCCTAACATCCTTACTTATTCCCACAAAACGTATATCCCTCTTTATTCCACTGATATCCCTTAAATACGCCTTATTCCAGAACCTCTTTTATCGCCCGTTACCAATCACTTATATCCGACAAATCCGTTTATACTCCACCCCTAATCCACATATATCATTTAATCACCGGTAAATCTTCGGTCGTTAACCGAAAGTTTCGGTTCTGTTTGCCGGTTCCAGTTCAGAGTTGTCGTTTCCAGTTCACTTCACCATAATTTGCTCATATACAATTTTAGCAATAGTTTAAGATAGTTTGAAGTGATTAAATTTCCTTATTTACATTTTTCAAAATTGCGGATTGCGAGTTGCGGAAATTGCGTAAATTGCGGGGTTTTTTGCAATTGCGAGTTGCGGATTGCGTTTGCGGATTTTTAAAAAAAATTGCGAGTTGCGGATTGCGGGTTGCGGATTTTTTTTTAAAATTGCGAGTTGCGGGTTGCGTTTGCGGATTTTTTTTAGAAATTGCGAGTTGCGGATTGCGGGTTGCGGATTTTTTTTTTCGATTGCGCCCAGCCCTGGTTGCAACTAGACTGCTTTATGCATTAAACTATAACAACAACAAAGTTGGATCATCATTTTACATTCCCCTAGACTCTTTCAACCCTAGAATCTTATTTTTTTGACTTAAAGACTAGGGCTCGGATTTATATTGAAATAGGGTACAAAAACGACCTTGGTCATAAACAAGCCTTGACTGTTATTATTGGTCATAAACAGCCTCTGAGCACTGAGTTCGAATAAAAAAAAGACAAAAACGGACAGTGATAGATGTAATAAGAATATAGAGAGACATTGGTCAGTTCGCGGGCAATATCGCTTCAGTTATTTATTTAAATATAAATCCGAGCCCTATTAATGACCCAAGAAGGAGCTCATATTTAAAAAAACATTCAAAAAAACCTTTCTAAGTCGATAAATTTCTTCTTGTTCAATATATTCTTGAGCAGTCATTTCCTTTGGAGGAAGTTCAGGTTTCAAAAAACCATCATCAGAATAAACATTATTTGAAGAAGTACATGGCAAATCTGATGACGTTGAAGATGACGACAAACTTTGTCTTTTATTTGATTCTTTCATTGATTTTCGATTCTTCAAATTTTTTGTAGCATTTACAATATCATTCCTTTCTTGATTTATTCGTTGCAATTTTTTATTTATTTCTTCCATAGCCCAACCATCTATCCATTGATCTTTAAAATGTTCGCCAACACGGGCTGGTCGAAATTGTCCTATACGAAGTGTTGCTTCCATTACACGTTCTTTTGCCTTAAAAATTTATTTTTAAGAAAGGAGGGTAAAAAAGGGTAAGAGTGTGTGAAGTAAGTCTTGAGGAGATGGGAGGCGTAATATATTTTATAAAATTTCCAAGATTGAACAGAGTGGTCCAAAAGGGTTACCAAAAAAGAGAAATAAAAAAATGCCTCGGGTAAGTTGTTTTCCCTCTAGATCCCATGCTTAAAGTCCTACTAAAACAAGTACTTAATTAATATCCCACCCCCCCCTCCTATTTGAGTTTCAGATTAATTTTCCTTTTTTACTGTCAATCAGTCTTTTCCTCAAAAATTTTAAATAAATGACAAGTTGGAAGGCCTCCTTTCTAATTTTGCTCCTTATAACTTGTTTTACTTAAAATTTGTGAGGGAGACTGATCGACAATAAAAAAGGAAAATTAATCTGGGATACAAATAGGAAGGGGGAGGGGTGGGATATTAATAAAGTCCTACTCAAACATTGAAGCCAGAAATGTCTCATTCCTAGATTTAAAAATTCCTCCCAAAAAAATTTCCCCTCCTAAAAACCCCCCTCAAAAAATAAAAAAAAACCTGTTTTCTCTCCATTCTAGATTGTTCAACAAGTAAACGTCTAATAGTCTCTTTACTAGCCCTAACTTTAATTCGTTGAACTTCAATAACTTGCTTCAATTCTGTCGTAGCTCTAACCAAATTTTCAATTTCTTTAGATTTTTTTTCGTCAAGTTTGTCCGACAAATCTCCACTTTCAATTGTTTGAACAGATTTTTCAGTTTTTGAAAAATTTAAATTTGCTGTTGTTGTTGATGGAGGACTTGTATTTGAATCACTACCAGAATAAATACTACTTCCTCCACCAAATTTTGGATTACTATTTGATATTGGAGAAGAAAGAATATGGATTGGTGTGGTCTAAAAAATTAATAAAAATTAAATCTGAAAAGGAGGAAATCAAACAATTAAATATTGTCATAAGGGAAGACATTTGGTCCAGGAAATTTAGGAGTCAAAAATTTTTTTGGATAGACTGATGGGTCACAATATTTTATTAGAGTAAATTATAGACCTATTCAAAGATGGGCCCATTGGAAAATTTTTTAATAGACAGAAAGAATATTTTCTTGGGGCAAATTGGAGATTTTTGGGCTAATTTTAACAAAAATTAAAAAAACAAACCTGATGAGCATTAATAGAATCACTACTGAGACTATCCCCATTTGGATAGGTGGCAATTATAGGGCGTTTTGGGCTGGTTGTTTTTATCTTTAAAACAAATCAATAAATTTTTATAAGGTTAAAACAGACTAGAGACAAATTCATATAGCTAGGTAATTAGTTTTAGCAGTTTTTGGGTGTAATAAAGAAGGATAACTCTTGTGTCATAAACTAAATTTACGTAATTTAGGTTCTTAATGTAAGAAGGATAACAAGGAAAATAAGGGTATAAATCAAGGATGCGTGGGTTACCCAAAACAAAGACTTTTGATCCTGAACCGACAGAAAAAATTTCAACACCCAGATCCAAATATCGACCCAACTATTTTCTGAATCCGCTCCGTCCCTGGTATACATCATAAAGAACCTAAATTGCATAAATCTAGACTAAATAGGTTTAGACTAAACTTTGACTAAAAAACGCAAAGATATGTCCCAATAAGAAATGAGAAAATTTAAAATGGGATAAAATGTCACCTATCTTCCAACCCTTTCTAAAACCCCAAAATCCTAAAGTTTAACAAAAAACCTTGAAAGCATAGTCAGTAATCTTCCTTTCATGTTTTTGATTATCCACAATTTTAGTTCCAACATCATTTTTAAATTCCAATCTTTTCCGTTTTCTTCCCTTTTCAACTATTGAAGTTCCTCCAACTCCAACTTTTTCTTTTGTTGAAGTATTCAAAAATAAAATATCAACCTCCTTATCAGAATTAACACTTAAATTTGAAGATTCATTACTTGGACCATTCATTGCATTATTAACAACAATTTGTGGGTGTAAGTCTTCAGGTGAGGAATGTGTACTTGAACGGGTTGTTGTTGTTGCTGTATTTCTTTCTATTTGATGAGAATTACTGCTGGTAATCATATGCTGAAAAATTTAGAAAAATTTTTGTTTAGAATTTTAACCCAAAAATTAAAAAATAGTTAAAAACCCGGCAATTATTTTGGAGGTAAAAATTAGAAAAATCGATTAACCAAAAGACATTTTTAAAAAGCTAAGTCAGCCTTTAAAGCAAGAATGATTAAAATTAGAGACCGGATTGGATCAGTGTTCGTAAAAGAATTAAGAAGCGTATTAGAGATCGAGCTGGGTCTGGACCAAGGCTTGGGTTTTTCCTGTACCCACAGTCAAGGCCTAGGCATTTTTTTACCTTCCTGGGTTTCTCCTGTACTACAGGTCCAGGATCCGGCCTAGGACAATAAATCAAACCCCAGAGTCCAGGAACAGGCCCAGGCTTTTCAAAAATCTTGATCTCTAATAGGTCTCTCGAAAAATATCAATTCAATAACAAACATTTTTGTTCAAAAATCTCGCCTCGTTCTTTAGTTACAAATTTAAATAAAAATTGGGCTCCAATTTCAGAAAGTATCACTAGATACGGATAATTGAGATGGTAACTGAAGATCGGGACGAAACTACAACTCGAACAAAAAATCTAGATTATTAAGAATCGATATTTTTTGAGGTTGATATTGATTCTCTTGTACGACCCTTCAAGTTCTGTCTCTAATAGTTAATACAAATCTAGTTAGTGTAAAAAACACCAAAATTAATGTGATCTGACTTTGGACGCTAAAACTAAAAGGACGCTAAAAATGGCGGGAACAAAACTGACTTTTACATAGTGGCATAAATCGATACCCTCCTAATAAGAAATTAAATCAATAGCCTCCCTATTAAAAAAATATTTTTAAAAAAACCCTCGTACAAATTGCGATGGTAGTGTCTTGCTAGCACATGGACCCGTATTAAATCTTTGCTTTTCAATTTGAAATTGGTCAAAACGTTCGGGTTGTTGTTGATCCTCGTATTTGTTAATTAAAGATATTTGATCCGATTCTGCCATATAATCCAATTAAAACAAGTTAATCCTTTAAAAAATATGTGGGGAATTTTGAACTTTGTATGTAACCCTTTTCGACAATTAAACCACAGGGAAATTTTGCAAAATTATACGAGGAAGAAATGACTAACCATTTTGTACATCAAGTTCACGATAGTGAACTAATTCAAATAGAAGTTGTGTGTTACTCACACCAACATTGGCATAAATTCTAATTTCTGAAGCTGGTCTTCCCGGTACTTATTTACTTTTCCCCCAGTCAATTTCTTCGGTAAATATGTAAAAAATGGTCAGTCAGACATAGGTATGTTTCCCTCAAGGTTGGGAGGAAAACGTTTTCCCCCAAGGTTCCCCTAAACCTCCCCATAGATTTGTGGAGAAAAAGGGTTCACAAACAAAGTTAAAAATTCCCCCCAAAAAATAATTTAGAACAAAAAATACACGTAGCAACACAAATAGAGTAGGTAAAAATGCTTAAATTTATCGATAAATCGACTCATTTCGAGCTCACGCGCGTCTAAGAAACATCAAAAATCTTTAAAAGATGAGGTCAGAAAATACAAAAAAAATTTTTGTAAGATTCCCGGAAATGTCAATTTGTTAAAAAAAATTAAACGGAAAATTTAATTCGCCAACTTTCATTTTGGTAAAAAAGAGAAAAACATTACACTTCACCAAAAATAATAGAACATCCGCTACAAAACGTCTGTTAATTTAGCTGCAATTTCAGTGCAAACTTTGAGTGTTAATTCTATTTCGCTTCGAAAAATAATAAAATTTTCTACTTTTTGTGTCTGATTATAATACTATTTCTATCATTTTCACTATTCTTTTACGAGTTTACCTTTAGAGTCTAGGTTTTTGTACAACCTTTTATACTATTTTTCTTCGTGTCTCATATTTGACCAAAATCACGTTTTGCCAATAAGGGTAAAATTCTACATTTCGTCATCGAAGTCTTGTTGGCAAAATGTGAGATTTTAGCCTTATTGGCAAAATGTGTTATTGGTCAAATATGGAGGAGCTTTTTTCTTTTGTTTTTATTTGTTTCTTGTCAGTTTTTTTTCTGTGTCGGATTCTTGCCTCAACAGAATATAGACGACAATTCTTCTAAAGAGGAAAGGAGTGTTGGATCCATGATTTTAAAATTTTATTTTCGTTTATTTTTGATGATTTCCCTTTTATTCAAACTCTTCCTCAAAGCATATTTTTAAACGTTTCTTTACATTTTGTCAGTTTACAACATTTCCCCAAAACATTATTTGAATTTATTTCTCTTTAAAGTTTCTTTTCAATCTTTTCCTCGTGTCGGGCTAGCTCAAGGAACAGACAAATCAAGGAAAGTACAGGTCAAGGAACGACCAACGACCCCCTTTTCTTTAACCTACATATTTCTAAATTGTAAATATTTAACCTTTCCTTACTTCCCGCCCTTTGTCCCTTATATAAATAGCTTTTTATATTTCTAATTTTTGCCTTAGTTGCCTCAGTTTGATTAGTTTCCTCATTAAATTGAGAGAATCTAATTTAAAAATAAATTTAAGGCCGGGGACTTTGTCTGTTTTTTTTCGTTTTTTCTTTATTTTTCCTTCAATTTTCAGAGAAAATGAACACCACAAATTCTATCGAAATGGCTGTTTACTCAACAATGCCAGAATCAGAAATTAATCTTGACGGCAGCGAAGAAATTATTGAAACCCAATTTGGACCCATTAAAGTAATCATTTATGGCGACAAAGGCGGCCTTCCTCTAGTAACTTTTCATGACATTGGAATGAATTCTGATATGAATTTTAACAATTTTTTTACTTTTTTGACGCCTTCAAAGTTGATGAAACGCTTTTGTGTTTATAATATTAATGCTCCTGGACAGGAATTTGGGGCTAGCAAATTGGCTTCAGAGTATGATTTTTAAATTTATTTTTCTTCTAAAAATGGCTCTCTTTTTAGCTTTACTTTTCCAACAATGGAAGGATTGGCTAGCATTGTAGAGGATGTTGTTACTCATTTTGGGTATTTCTCTTTTAAATTATATTCATTTAATTAAAATTCTCCTCTATAATTGTCGGTGGTGTAATGGTTAAGACTTCAGTCTCCACCTTTTTGGGTCCCAAGTTCGATTCCTTTCGAAGGAATTCTTTTTTTACAGTTTACTAATCGGTCAAAATTTAATTATTTTTCGAAAATTTTCTGGACTAAAAAATACTTGAAATTTTTTACGAGTTTATTTTATTGATTTTTGATAGGAGAGAGAGGGGGGTTTCCTTGACTTTCTCCCACTCTTCTTCATTTTTTTCCTCCCATATATTTTTTTAAACTTCTTTTTAAGAATGAAATCCTTCATTGGACTTGGATCTGGTGCCGGTACGAATGTTTTGATGCGATATGCAGTATTCTTTTCTAAATTTTGACTCAATTTTTCTCCGCATTTTTAGACAAAACATCCATCTATTGTTGATGCTCTAGTTTTAATTAATCCAATTTCTCAAAAGGCTGGGTGGATTGAATGGTTTTACCAAAAGGTTTTTATTTTTTAATGAGGTGGAACGGGGTCGCTTTAGTATAGGTCCACCGAGATCGGAACTCATAGTATATACCATTCGATTCGTCTCGCCGAGCTGAGTTCAAATATGCAAGAATTTTCTGCGGGACGCAAAAACTCGCAGAGATACAGGCGATTGAAAATCGAAAAACCATAGGGGGGACCAAGCACTTTTTTGGAGTAAAAAATTCGAATACGCAAATTATACCTCATTCGAAAGAGCTCCTCGAGTTGAGTCGAATGACACCAAAATCACCGTGATTGGACAAGATTTGACAAAGTTATGACACAAAAAACAAAAAACTTAAACCTATGGGTCGGCGGCGAGGCGCTTGTGCAAAACCCCGCGCTTCGCGCGGGGTTTTGCGGCACGCGCCTCGCGGGGAGTCTACGGGCGCTGGGTCTGGGCTCGTAACATAAACCTATTCCTATCTCCATTGCTCTGAACGTATTTGGGTAATTCTTCGGTTTGTATACCCTGCTCTTTGTGCCCCCCTTTTTTTCTTACCATTTTTTCATTTTTCCTCCCCTTTCTCCCTTATTTTTCATGAGGAGTGTAAGTAAAAAACCTTCAAAAAATGTTCCACAGAGATACCCTTGAGCTTTTCTACAATTGCTAGTTGTGATGATGATGATGAAGAAGTCCAAGCTCTTCTATCCAAACATCGAAATCGTTGTCGCTTAGTCGCATTTTGTCACATCATGTTAAAATTTTTTAGTTTTTCCATATTGGTTATTGAATGATGTTAATGAATTTTTCCTGACCTTTCTTATACATAAATATTACTCATAATCCTTTTAAATACTTGGCCTCATGAAAAATAAGGGAGAAAGGGGAGGAAAAATGAAAAAATGGTAAGGAAAAAAGGGGGGGCACAAAGAGCAGGGTATACAAACCGAAGAATTACCCGTATTTGGGGCCTTCGTTGCAGTAAAAATCTCCACAGATACCATAGGTAAGGAGCTAAAAGAAAAAATCATAACTTTGTCAAATCAAGTCGGATTTCGTTGATTTTGGTGTCATTCGACTCAGCTCGAGGAGCTCTTTCGAATGAGGTATAATTTGCATATTCGAATTTTTCACCCCAAAAAAGTGCTGGGTCCCCCCTTTGGTTTTTCGATTTTCAATCGCCTGTATCTCTGCGAGTTTTCGCGTCCCGCAGAAAATTCTTGCTTATTTGAACTCAGCTCGGCGAGACGAATCGAATGGTATATACTATGAGTTCCGATCTCGGTGGACCTATACTAAAGTACAGCCGGTGGAACAACACCAATGGCGTAGCTAGGGGTCGATTTCTGGAATAGCGGCTAAAATTGGGTGTGCGCCAAAATTTTGGCGTTCCTAACGCAAATTTTTTGAACGGTATTTTTATTTTCTTAGCGCCGCAGGAAAATCCCGATACTATAGATACACCCCCTATTTAAGATGTTTTTTTAAAAATCTACTCGGCCATATGAGATGTCCTTTATTCAAGATACCTCCAACTTTAATTTCATATTTTTAAATTTCCAGTTAAATTTAAATAATCTTCGAAATGGGAAGATGTCTCAATTTACTGTAGACTATTTTATGTGGCACTTTTTTGGAAGGTAAAATCCGCAAAATTTTAGAAATTAATCTCAAAAAAAATATTTTTAGGCGCATTGAAGACTGCAATCAGGACTCGCTAAAGCTATACAAATCTTATTTTTATTATCATCAAAAGCCTTGGAATCTCGCTCTTTTTGTGGAGTCATTTTTAAAGTATGCGATAAAATTTGCGGATTGTCCGCAAATTTTTTTTGCGGAAAGTCCGCAGATTTTTTTTTAGAATTTAAATTAAATTTTTAGTCGAGATGAAATCAATTTACTCAATTTATCAAAAATCCCAACCCTTGTAATTGTTGGAAATAATTCTGCATTTATTAACGAATCTGTTTATTTCAATTCACAATTAGACCCGAAAATGACTGAATGGTTAAAGGTTTTCTTTTTATTTTTTTTATTAAATTTATTAGGAGGGTAATTATTTTAAGTGATTATTGGGGGCGTTTTTTACATTTTTATCCAAGAGTATGTCTAACAATAGGGCAATTTATAATGATTGTCCGCAAATATTAAAAAATCCGCAAAATTTTTTGTCCGCAAAATTTTAATTTTTATCCGCAAAAATTGTTTAAAATCGAACCGATGAATTTCTCTTAATTAGTGTCCCTGGGGTCCCTAAAATTAAATAGAATAAATCCTGGGAATTTTTGGAAACACAATTCGGGGTTGTCCATAAATTAAATTTGGGTAAGATTTTTTTAATTAAAAAATTTTTTTAAAAGGTTTCCGACAGTTCTGGTTTAGTTTTGGAAGACAGACCTGCAGAAGTTGTCCAAGCCTTTCTTTTGTTTATTCAAGGACAAGGATTGTGTAAGGAAAAAATTTTTTAAATTTTTATCCGCAATTTTACAATTTTGTCCGCAAATTTTTAAGTTTGTCCGCAAGTTTTAAAATCGTGTCCGCAAACCCAAAATTTTGTCCGCAAAAGTTTTGCGGACAAAAAATATAAAAAATTTTTCAAAAAAATTTTTCAAGGTTGTGATTTGGACATTCACAAAATTGTGTCTTCTTTAAAAGGCGAAATGCAAAGCATAAATAAACCGAATAATCGAATTTTGACTATGGAAAAAGTGGATGAATTTAATAATTGATTTATTTGTAATTCCAACTTTTTCAGTTCATGTATATTTTTTTTCTACTTAAAAAAAATTTTTTTTTGACGATTAAATAAATTTTACTTTTTTAGAATAATTGTTTTGAGGAATTTTTAAAAAATTGTTTTTTAAATTTAAATATAGTAGAACCGCCCGACTCTATACTGTAAACAGTCCAACCCTTGTATCATTCTGAAAATCCAAAAGATTTAATGTTAAATGTTGAGAAAAATGTAAATAAACAATTATTGATTCAATTAACATTTAAATCAAAGTCCAGCTTTTTATGAAAACTTTTTTTTAATTGACTTCGAAATCCCCAAAAATAAATTTAACATTTTACCAAAACTGTAATGTCTTTTAGACATTTTGAAATTTTTAATTCGTTTAGACCTTTTGAATTAAATTTGTACAATTTTGGCATAATGTATATTTATTTTATAGATAATATAGAAGACATAGTAAGGAACTTGACGTTTTTTATTTTTTCTTTTTTCAAATTTTAGTTTGTTTGTATCATTCCTTTCTTTTTCCTTAGTTTTCTTTTATTTTTCTTGTTTTTTAGAGATTTTAAAAAATTTTTAAAAATGATATTGCTTTTCTACCATTTTACTTGTGGCGAAAGATGAAATGGATGGGCGGACGGTTCTTTTTCGATGTTGGCAAAGCTGATTTCTTATTTAAACGATGAACTCTTTCGAGCTGTTTTAAGGTTTTTTTTCTAAATTTTTGGGGTTTTAATATACCGGCTCATGTTTTGTAGGGGTTTGCCGATTAGACATGCGTACCTTGTACACGCATAGGAATAGGTCGGTTAATCCAAAACCAGGTTTTTTCTACTTGAACCCCCAATCTGAAACATGACCTCCACGGAATTTTGACATTGGATTTTTGTCTTCCCAAAATTTTCCACTGAGGCGCTAAAACCCCATCCCTTGTATATTTCTGGTAATCATCTATTTGTAGCCCACGTTTTGGCGTGTAATTATTTGTCGCTGGTAAAGTGCGCATTAATATTCTAAATTTTATTAGGCACTTATTGGGGTAGTCAATTTAATTTTTCTGAATATTATGAGAAGGGCACACTTTTTCTCTAATACACAATCATGTAAATGTAGACAGGATTAATTCTCAAACATTATAAAAATGTTTGTGTCTGAAGGCAAAATTTTATATACATATTCCCCTACCCGCCCCTTTCAACTTGATTACCAATTTAAAAATTTTTCCCCTGAAAACGTTAATTCAAATCTTTACTTATTTTTCCCCTGTTTACCTTAAAAAATCAATATAGATCCGCCAAAATTGGTTTTGGGTCAAGTAAAAATTCTGAATTGAATCTAAACTAGTACATCCCCCTCTGGCGCTGGTTAAATTTTTCGATCTTGTTTACCTTAAAAACAAAATCCAAGTAAAAAAATCCCTACTTGTTTCAGGTCGGTCAACTAATTAGAAACACCTCACTCCGCTTGCTCAATAATTTTAGTTTCGAATGTTTTTTGAAAAAATAGTTAAAAAACCGATTTTTTATCACTGCGACAAAGTGGGCGAAAAGGAAAACCGCGACAAAGTGTCCTATCCCAACTTAAAAACGAAATAGTAAGGGAATTAGAGAAAGAGAGAGATACCGTCCTTTTTATTCAAATTTAAAATGGCTTCCCTTTTTACTTGATGTTTTCGATTATCTCTGTTTCATTCCTAAGATTTTTACTTCTTTCACATTATTTTTTAAATTAATTTTATTTTTTTTCAGATACATTTTATTTTGATTCTTCAATTTCTTTAATTATGTTCAAAAGTTGGATTTGAATTATGGCTATGCTTTTCTAACCTGTATGAATAATGGACGATCAACAAGGTTTAGTTTAAAATTTAGATTTTGGGTTTTCAAAAGGTTAAACTGCCTTATCTAGATTTTATTGAAATTTTTTTTCCTTTCTCCGATTGGGTTGGGAGACCGGTTGGGATATCCTATGTTCTGACCAGTAGAGGCAATTATAGCAATCCATCATCCGTTGAGGTTCCCTGCTTTTTACTTCGAATCTGGCTCAAGCATTTACCCTTTTCTGCGAGTTCTAGGTTACATGCTACTAGAGATCGAGCTGGGTCTGCACAAAGGCCTGGGTTTTTCCTGTACCCAGAGTCAAGGCCCAGGCATTTTTTGACTTTCTTGATTTGTTTACCTGGACTAAAAGCCCAGGTAAACAAATCAAACCCGGAACCATTAACCGGCCCAGGCTTTTCAAAAATTTCGATCTATACATGCTACATAGCTTTTAGAATGCGGCGCTTAATCTGGAGCCATAGGTAAGGAGCTAAAAGAAACGATCATAACTTTGCCCAAACATGTCGGATTTCGTTGATTTTGGTGTCATTCGACTCAGCTCGAGGAGCTCTTTCGAATGAGGTATCATTTGCATTTTCGAATTTTTCACCCCAAAAAAGTGCTTGGTCCCCCCTATGCTTTTTCAAATTTCAGGGACCTATATCTCGGTCCAAAAATTTTTCCTCGGGCTAAAACTGGTGGCATTCGACTCAGCTCGCCTAGCTCTTTCGAATGGTATAACATTTGTATATTAACTCCGGGACCCACGTACTAAAGTACAGCCGAAGAAATTTGGTATATCCCTACGATCACTGATATCTCTTAAGACTACCATTAATCCATTGAATCCCCTTATATCTCAAGATTAACACTTATATCTCCATATTGCGGATTGTTTACTACTCTTTTAGTTATTTTAAAAAATTTCGATTTTCGATTACCGATTTTCGATTTTCGACGTTTTTTTCTGCCGATTTTCGATTTCCGATTTTCGAATTTTTTTATAAAATTTCGATTTTCGATTTCGATATTTTTGGATTTCTTTCGATTTTCGATTTCCGAATTTCGAAGATTTTTTTATTTCGACGCAGCTCTGATGGTCACATGATTGTGGGATATGCTAAATTTATAGTCTAAGTTGTGTGATTTGAGTTTAGTTTATTTAAAAGTTCTACAATCTTCAAGCAAAATAAAAATTTTTCTGGGGTTTAAATTGTGTTTTGTATTTAAAAATTATTTTTTAATTTTTTACTTTTAAATTTAGGTAGAGGTGTGAGAAAACTTGAATTGCTCCTTACTGTATTTGTGCAACCCCAATTGCTGTCTGTGCTGCTGTTGGTGGTATTTTTTGCAAGTTTAATTTTAAATTTTTGGGTTATTATTAACTAACATGGGAACATTGTTTACTTTACGTGTAAATTTGATATATTTTTTGGTACCATTCGATAGATGACCTTCGGCTTCATATTGCGAAGTGATATGCCGTTTTATTACAAATGGCTGCGTTGGAGTATGGCCAATCAACCGATCGGAGTTTACCCCTTAGTTTCGAGGTAAACTCCGATCGTTTCAAATATATTATTCGGGGTATTGTAACTTGTAGGGGTAATTTGGCTGTACCTATTTGGCCCAAAATATGGCTCCGAGACTTACCGTCGTGACTCAATCCCCTAACCTAGTAAAAGTTTCTGGTATTTTTTTGAGCATGAAAAATCCAAAATCAAAATCCCCTTAACTCCAGACTCAAAGTATGATCGGCCATAACTCGGCTCAATCATTTTTCAAGAAAACGGATATCACTTTGTAATAGGAAGTCAATAGTCCTCAATCGAATGGTACCAAAATAAATATCGAATTGGCACTGGAAATAAAAGGCATTCCGGTAATCATTGTTTTTTACTGACAAGGGAACATTTTGAACTGTGACCAAAAATTTTTAAATGAAAATTATACCAACGTGTAGAGCATAGTCGATAGCCTATTCCTATAGTGGCTTTTTTGGCTCCGACCACCATTTCGAAAAGTTATAGGGGTTCAAAGTTTCAGACTTTTGGAGCTGTCGAGTCTACCTTATTTTCTCTATTAAAGAGCAATTTATCTCCTCCCAAAGAAAAAAAGAAGACTCCCATCCTCCTTTTTCCTTTTCTTTTCTAATGTTGGTTAAAGAAAAAGAAAAGAAGGAGAGAGAAAATAAGGAAATGGCTTCTCTGCCTTTCACCCAATGCTAATTAAAAACGAAAGAGGAGATGGCAGAGAAGCCTTTTCCTTTTATTTCCTCCTTCTTTTCTCTTTCTTTAACCAACATAGAAAAAAAAGGAAAGGAAAAAAGGAGGATGTGAGTCTTATTTTTCTCTTCAATAAGAGAAAAATCTCTCTTTGAGGTAGAGAGCTCCAAAAGTCTGAAACTTTGAACCCCTATAACTTTTAGAAATGGGGTTCGGAGCCAAAAAAGCCACATATGGGAATAGGCTATCGACCATGCTCTACACGATGTAATTTTTAAAAATTTTTGGTCACAGTTCGGGTTCCGTATATTCCGCAAACAATTTTTTTCAATTAGTAGTTTGTCGTGATATTTTTCAAGTAGTTACAAGTAAATGATATTGGCAATTTGGAGGCGTACAGAAAGTTGGCCCCTTGCCATATTAACGATACATTGGTGCCATATTAACGATAATCATTGGTGCAATTATGCAATTATTGCTCAATTAGGGCCATAACTCGGCATTATAATAATAGGGTGGAAGAAGTGGTGCAAGATAGAATGTACAATATACATTACATGTTGCAGGTAGAACTAGATTTGTTCTTGAGCTGCTTAACTGGCTTGAAAGTGATCAGCTTAATTTAAACTATTTTTTTCAAGGGTTCCAGGGTCGAATAAAATGTAATTTAATCAATGCGAAATTCAGCTGGTTTCATGGGGTTTTATGGGAATTCCTGTGGAAATCTGTGGGGTAATCTGAGTGAATTTTTTATTCGCACATATAACTGATGACTCCTCAATTCATCCCCAAGATGGGACCAAGTGTTTTTTGTAAAAACGTCCTGCAAGGACCATCCGTCTCCTCTGTTTTAATTAGACAGTCGGATTCCCGGAGTTCGTGCCAGTTCTAAACTGGTTGTTCAGCGCCAATCGAAGTACTAAATCTTGCGAAATAGCACGCAGCTGAAGCGCTCCACAAGCAGTCCTCACTACTAGTCCACAAGCGCCGCCCCGAAAGGAAGCGCAAGCAGCCACGAGCAAAGTCCACCTGTTTCACACAACAGCCCGACTGACCCAACCTTTAGAGCCAATTCTTTTCCCGAAGTTACGAATCTAATTTGCCGACTTCCCTTACCTACATTATTCTATCGACTAGAGGCTGTTCACCTTGGAGACCTGCTGCGGATATGGGTACGATCAGGCAGGAGATTTTAAATTGCCTCCCTCGCATTTTCACGGCTCATGTGGAGCACACGGGACACAACAGGAACCGCTGCGCTTTACGAGACCAGCATCCCTATCTCAGGCTGAGCCAATTCCAGGGACATAATCTCTAAACCAGAAAAGAGAACTCTGGCCCGAACTCCACACGAGGTCTGCGAGTTCGTTTGCGTCACCGCGCAAAGTAATCCTTGCGGATCACCATCTCCCATGCCTGGTGTGGGAATATTAACCCACTTCCCTTTCGGCAACCGGGTGGACAAAATACCGTTAAGTATCTCATCTTCCCGCAGTGTCTAGACGGCTTTAGCCGGTGCCTTAGGATCGACTGACCCACATTCAACTGCTGTTCACGTGGAACCCTTCTCCACTTCAGTCTTCAAGGATCTCACTTGAATATTTGCTACTACCACCAAGATCTGCACTAGTGGAAGCTCCAGCTGGGTGCACACCCAAAGCCTTCAACGCAACCACTACGACCCTCTTACACGTCATTGCAAGACTCAAAAATACAAGCATATGACGGCAGAGTATAGGTGGCCCGCTCCAGCGCCATCCATTTTCAGGGCTAGTTGATTCGGCAGGTGAGTTGTTACACACTCCTTAGCGGATTCCGACTTCCATGGCCACCGTCCTGCTGTCTGTATCAACCAACACCTTTTATGGGGTCTAATGAGCGGGCACTTTGGCACCGCAACTCCGCGTTTGGTTCATCCCACATCGCCAGTTCTGCTTACCAAAAATGGCCCACTTGGAGCTCGTATTCAACGCCAAAGTTCAAAATCAAGCAACTTTGACATCATACCCATTTAGAGTTTGAGAATAGGTTAAGAACATTTCGTTCCCAAGTCCTCTAATCATTCGCTTTACCGAGTATAACTACTCGTGAGCTCCAGCTATCCTGGGGGAAACTTCAGAGGGAACCAGCTACTAGATGGTTCGATTAGTCTTTCGCCCCTATACCCAAGTCAGACGATCGATTTGCACGTCAGAACCGCTTCGGACTTCCACCAGAGTTTCCTCTGGCTTCGTCCTGCTCAGGAATAGTTCACCATCTTTCGGGTCTCACCGCGTACGCTCTTCCGCCACCCTACTGTAAACAGTTAGAATGGGGCCATGCTGCACTTTTTTACAAGATCGCACATCAGACTCTAAAGAGCCATTTACTTTCATTTTGCCTTTAGGTTTTTAACACCCAAAAACTTGCGCACACGATAAACTCCTTGGTCCGTGTTTCAAGACGGGTCGGATAGATGACCAGCTTTCACATGGGGAAGGAGTACGAGAGCATAAACTGGACCGAACCAATTGAAAAGCACGTGTCGCATGCGACCGTAACTTACACTCAGATCGAACCAATAAATGCCCGCAAGCCATACTCAAATGTCCAAGACAAAAAATGCTAACACCGTTTGGGTACCAGCAAGCTGGCCTCAAAACGGCGGTTACAAATCCGACTCAAACATCCCCAAGCACCAAACAAGTAAATGCATCACAAAAAATTATGCTGCTTCTTTCTGTCCCAATCTGGAGCTCAGAGATCACAACACAAAAATAATGTAAATGAATGCTTGAAAGATACGCCGACTCTATCCGTTTCCACCTCACCGGTTTCACGTCCTCTTTAACTCTCTCTTCAAAGTGCTTTGCAACTTTCCTTCACAGTACTTGTTTGCTATCGGTCTCGTGGCAATATTGAGTCTTAGATGAAGTTTACCACCGACTTTGGGCTGCGATCCCAAACAACCCGACTCTAAAGCACGCTAATATCGATCAATTATCTCAATGTACAGGGCTTGCACCTTCTGTGGAACCCCTGTCAAGGGGACTTGTTTGAGACACTTGATCAAAAATTACGGCTTATACGCTACACCTCATAATGCCTGAGGCAAAATGATTTAGCGATGGACATTTCCCTGTTCACTCGCCGTTACTGGGGGAATCCTGTTTAGTTTCTTTTCCTCCGCTTACTGATATGCTTAAGTTCAGCGGGTGCTCTCGACTGAGTTCAGGTCAAAATTGTTTGATTTTTGTATTTATATTCATACAATTAGGATAAACAAAAATCCTTTTAAAATATAAAGCAACAAAATCATTATATAAATTAAAGCTTTCGCTTTAAAAGAAAATGACCCTGAACCAGACGTAGCAAAGGGTTTGACCCCAATGCGGCAATATGCGTTCAAAACTTTTGTGCTCAAGGTTTCTGCAGTTCGCACAAATTATCGCAGTTTGCTGCGTTCTTCATCGATCCACGAGCCGAGTGATCCACCGATAAGGCTAGAAATTTTCGTTTCTTTTTAAAAATATAGAAAAAAAATAGTGCTGGCGTCCTCACTTAAGAGGCTCATTAAGTCTTAAACTCATTTTAGAGTCCTAACATGTCACCACATATACAGCCACGGACGTTCACAACTGTATCAGCAACACCTAGACACCAGCGACAGCCGTTTCACAACAATATATTTACGTTGCGAATTCAAATTTGAACATCACATAAAGTAATGATCCAGCAGCAGGTTCACCTACAGCTACCTTGTTACGACTTTTGCCCGGTTCAAGCCACTGCGATTAAATTGGTTTCCATCAAAGTAATTTAGAAAAATTAAATCAACGGTCCCCAAATTTCTCGAAATGGCTCAGTCCCGGGCAGCGACGGGCGGTGTGTACAAAGGGCAGGGACGTAATCAACGCGAGCTGATGACTCGCACTTACTTGGAATTCCTCGTTCACGGAAAATAATTGCAATTTCCGATCCCAATCACGGCAAATTTTCAATGGTTTACCCGCCCCTTTCGGGGTAGGACAAGCATGTAAAAAATAACAAATTTTTTATAAAATTTAATTATTTTTTATTTAATTTTTATTTTATTTATTCATTTTATTTTCCCAAGCTTTACACCTTATCGCTCGCTCCAATCGCTTCCGCTCACTATTTTCTATGTTCCCTCTCTTTATCGCCTTTCTGCATTTTTTCCCGCTTGGCTTTTATATAAAAGAAAAGCCAAAACCATTATTATTCACCTTCTTGTTTACCATTTTTTAAAAAATATATTTTTTTAATAAAATTAAATCTTTGGAAAAAAGAATTTTTTAATTTAAAATAAATTAAGTTTAAATTAAATTTTGAGTTTGCCGACAACAATTATTTCAATTTGTTGCCGTAGCTTGATAAAGAATAATTTGAATTCTTTACAGTGGGGGCTCAGCCAAAGCCAAAGGAAAACAAAAGAAAAGGCTAGTTTACTTTAAAAAGGGTTTAAAGAATTAGCCTAAGCCAAAATAAAAGGTTAGGAAAAAGGGTCCTATTGAAAATAAATTTCTTATTGTTCCTTTTGTTTAGTATACAGAACTTTGTTCAAAAAATACTAGACAGGCGGTAAGCATTTTTGCTGATTGCCAATAAAATTGTAAAGTCCCGAGTAATAAAACAGGTATTTTAAAATTAACACAGCAGCAAAATGAGTGCACCGCTAGAACAAAGACTACTTATTACAATTACAAAAATTGGGGAATTATTAAAGATTAACCCCGAAGACTTCTCATTGGAACAAGAAGAAGAAATGCCACTACAGGAAAAAATAATTTACCTGGAAGGTAGAAATGAGGACTTAGAAAATTTAATAAAAGGGCTGTGTGTAGCCAAAGATGAAATTGGTACTGTATTTGAAGACTGGACCGAATTAAGTAGAAAGGCTACAGCGACAGAAAGACCGGAACTAGACGCTACGTTTAAAATTTTTGAAACGAAGCACAAAACAAGCCAGTATTTGGTTGAAGCAGAAAAAAGATTAATAATTTTGAGGAAGGCAAAATCAAAATTAAGCCGCGAAATTCGGTTAAAAGAACTTAATATTAATAGAAATATCCAACAAGAACAGGCCCCTCAGGTAGCACCAAACATTCAACATGAAGTGCGGCACCAGGCTCTTAATATTGGAAAATTTTATGGCACCGATCATGATCTTTGGTCTGATTGGTGGGAGCTCTTCGCGTCAATACACGAAGATAGCAAGCTGTCACCAGAAAGGAAGTTCCTATATTTGCGCTCATTCATTCCGAAGGAAAGTCCTGCAGGTCTTTTGATCGACGGGTTCCATCCGGGTGAATATGGGCAGGCAATTGACTTACTCAGGCAGAATTTTGAAAATAAAGATAAAAGGATAAGGAAGCTGCAACAGCAGTTATTAACCCTTCCAAATTGCAATACGTTAGAAGAAGTTAGGAAATTTTACCTAAACCTGGAAAGAATCTGCAGACAGTTAGCTGGTCTAGGAAACGACACAGATTCGGACCATTATTACAACTTGTTGGAAACCAAACTCACGCGTCCGATGCTCAGAGAAATTTTATGCGCTAAAAAGAAAGCGGGAGACGGCTGGACCACGAGTAAATTCAGACTGGAGCTAAAGAAGCTACTTGAGTCTGAAATGGAAATCTCGTCCATTCTTAAAAAGACGGGAGAAGAAAAAAGGCAAAGCCCTAGGAAAAAGGAAGAATCGCACTCTCCGACAATCGCTTGCTCGACTGTTGGAAAGACGAATCGATTTGAAGTAGACAAAGAGAAAAAATTTAATAGGAACTTACTTTGCTACTTTTGCCAACAAAATCACTGGTCAAATGAATGCCGAAAATTTGCAAACCTCCAGGCACGAAAAGAACGCATGAAAGAGGTAAAACGTTGTATTCGCTGCTGTAGGCAAGGTCATGAGGCGGCGCATTGTGAAAAACCAGCAAAATGTTTGGGATGTTCAGGGGCACATCCTTTAGCGTTATGCCCAAATCTGAAAATACCACAGCAGCCGAAATTTAAACAACCGGCTAATGAGGAAAAACAAAGGCCTTACCAGAAAAAATGGACCTCTGGAAAACCAACGACTGGTTCAAATTCAGTGGCAATCGGAACCACTTCGAATGAAATTAACGCTACATTAGCCTCGGCGCCGAAAAAACAGTTTAAATGTTTTAAATATTGTTTATTAAAATGCGCGCAAGTAAAAATGTTTAACCCGACTTTTACAAAGAAGAAAGCATCCGGAACAGTTTTTATTGATTCTGGAAGCCAAAGAAGTATGATTTCTGAAAGACTTGCAAAAGAATTGCAACTCAAGCCTTATTCGTTTGAAAAGCTAAAAGTAAGGGGAATAGGCCCACCAAATTTTGCCAATTCGTATTCTTCGAATATGGTGAAAATAGGACTTGAGACAAGCGAAGGACCAATGCAACTGGAATTGCTTGTCGTCCCTAGCGAACATTTACCTCCAATGGTTACTGTTCAAATTAACGACCAAGAAGAGGCTATATTGGAAACAAAACCATTGGAGGCAAAGCATAGAATTGAAATCCCTGATGTATTAATTGGGGCCAAATATTTAAACGAATTGGAAATAATGAAAATTAGGAAACTTCCAAGTGGCTTTTGGCTTTCAGAATCAATCTTAGGTCCGATGCTAGATAGTGAAGGGTTAATAAACACTACGGCAATTGTTTCACACCTGCCGGAGCTAAACTCTACTATTACTGAAGAGGAATCTTTAGTAGATAAAGTAAGGCAATTTTACCAGCAAGATTCGCTTTACTTAGAGTCGGACGAACAAAGCGCAGAAGAAATAGATAAGGCGGTCCATGAACAATTCAAAGAATCGCTAAAATTTGATGAAAAGGAGAAAAGATACGAAATATCTCTCCCTTTTAAAAATTTGGAGTTGGAAAAGTTGCCAACAAATTATGCGCTAGCAAGAGGCCGATTAAACTCTACCTTAAAGAAATTAAGGGAAAATCCGGTTTTAATGGAAAAATACCATCAGACAATGGTACAACAGCATTACGAGGGTATAATAGAGGTAGCCCCCCGCCAAGCCGATGGACCTATACATTATTTGCCTCACCAATATGTGTGGAGAGAGGACAAACAAAAGTTGCGAGTAGTATTTGATGCTAGTTCGCACTTAGGGAAAAGTTACTGTTTAAATGATGTAATGCACCCAGGCCCACTCTTGTTAAAAGATTTAGCTGGAATTTTGATTAGATTCCGACTACCTATGATTGCGATATCTGCGGACATACAAGCGGCATTCTTGCAATTAAAAGTGGCTAAGGAACACAGAGATGTAACCCGCTTCTTGTGGCCTATTGATCCATATGATTTGGAAAGTCCGGTCAAAGCGTTACGTTTTGTCCGACTTACCTTTGGATTAAATTGTAGTCCCTTTATATTAGCGGCAACATTACTAGAACATTTAGCAAAAAGCAAAAGCTATGTAAAGACGCTCATTGAAGAGAATTTATACGTTGATAACGTTATTCTCTCTGCGGATAATTGGGAAGAAACCTTACCTATTTGCCGCGAAGCCAAAAGAATATTTGAATCTGGAGGGTTCAAATTACACGAATTTGCGAGTAATCATATCGCTGCGATGAAAAAGCTTCCGCCAGATGATAAAGTAACAGGACTTTACTCTGGGCAAAAAATAAAAATTCTTGGAATAGAATGGGACACGTATAAAGACTCCCTAAATATTAAACTGCCAAATATTATAGAAAAGGAAGAAAACTTGTTAACAAGAAGAAAAGTATTGTCCACCTTGGCTTCAATATTTGACCCGTTGGGGATAATAAGTCCGGCGATCCTTGAAGGTAAATTATTCTTGAAGGCACTATGGGAAGACAAGGACACCGAAGAAAAAATTCCTAGAGAAAGAATGTGGGATAAACCAATAACTGTTGAAAAGGCAAAACAGTGGCAGAAAATTTGCAAAAATTGGAATGGGGCAAATCTATCGATACCCCGCCGGGTGTTTTCATTCGAGCGGGGAAAAACAAAATTTGAATTGCACGCGTTTGCCGACGCGAGTAATATTGGACTTGGAATAACCATTTATTTGAGAGGAATAAGCGAAAGTGAAGCAAAAAACTCTTTAATTTTTGCAAGAAGTAAGGTCATTCCAAAACAGCCAAAAAAGAGGAGCATCCCTCGGTTGGAGCTCCAAGCAATGTTTTTGACCACAAAAATTACAAAAAAGATTAAAGCAGAGTTGGCACTACCTTTGGATAAAATCCAACTCTGGACGGATAGTGAAAATCTATTAAAATGGTTGGGTGGAAATGAAAAACAAAAAGACTGTTTTATTAACCGCCGGTTGGAATTTATTTCTGACTGGAATGTAAATTATGTCCCAACAAAGGAAAACCCTGCTGACATTGCAAGCAGGGGTATAAAAGCAGAAGACTTAATAAATTCGGAATTATGGCTTAACGGTCCTCCTTGGCTTAATACTAAATTAGAGGAGGAAAATTGGCAATCTAGCTCACCCTATAATTATATAGCAGGGGAGAAAAAAGAAAAAGAAAAAATTTTTCATTCAATCCAAGCCGCGAATATTAAGCAAGAGAAAGGGGAAGAGCCGATAGAACTCTTTAGAGCTATTGGTATTTCTACAACAGAGGCATTGCTTAAAAATGGCGTTAGATATAAATCTGCTTGGCGAAAAATGAAAGGAACAGCTGCAATTGTTGCGCGATTTTTAGTGAAAATTTTGTCAAAAGAAGCCAAACACCCATTCATTAATGAATGGAGAGAAATTATTAAAGACGGACCTCTCACGGCAGAAGAGCTTTCTTTAGGGGAAAAAATTATAATACGCTCTACACAAAGAAATCTTTCCGAGAATGGTCTTGATACTATCCCCGGAAAATTATTCGAAGATGAAGACCGTATATTAAGATCAGGTGGTAGGATGGAGCACAGTGAAATGTCAGAAACAGCTAAATGGCCTATCTTTGTTCCTAAACATTCTACACTGGCAGAATTAATTTTGGAAGATAGCCACCTTGAAACATTTCATGGGGGTACAAATACAATGACAGCTTGGGTGAGACAAAAATTTTGGATCCCACAAATAAGACAAGTGGCCAATAGAATAAAACGAAAGTGTAATAAATGTAAAATTTTTAAAGTGAAACAATTCAAAGTCCCAGCACCGCCACCTTTGCCGTCAAGTCGAGTGGTAAAAACTTCCCCGTGGGCAAATATTGGTGTAGATTATACTGGTCCATTTACAGTATACGAAAATGGCGAAGAAAAGAAAAGATATATTTGTCTTTTTAATTGTTTAACAACTCGTGCAGTCCACATGGAAGTAGCAACAGACGCGTCTGCGGCAGCCTTTTTAAAAGCTTTCCGTAGATTTTGCGCATTGTGTAGAATCCCAAAGCTTATTATTAGTGACAATGGGACAAATTTTACTGCCTCCGCAAAGGTATTAGGAGACATTTGGAAAAGAATTGCGCTGGATGATTCAATCCAAGCGCATACAGCAACAAAAGAAATCTCCTGGCATTTTATTACTGAGAGAGCACCCTGGAGAAATGGATTTACAGAAATTTTTAATAAATCCATAAAGAAAGCATTAAGAACAACCTTTGGTCGTATTAGGTTGTCTCAAGAAGAATTTGCTACAATCCTTTATGAATTGTCAGCAATTTTAAATGAAAGACCCCTCACCTATATTTCCAATGAAATTGGGGAGGAAATTCTAACCCCTTCGAGGCTAATCAAATTAGATTTGGAAAGTAGTTGTGTTTGGCCAAAAATGGAAAATTCAGATCCAAACGACCCAGAATACCTTCCAAAAAGAGAATTAAAAGATGTTCTAAGAGAAGAGCATGAAAAGGCAATAAAAAAGATGGATAAATTTTGGTCTATTTGGCACACACACTACCTTGCGGGTTTAAGAGAAAGGCAAGAAAAAGCTGAGAGAAATGGAGCTAGCGTCGCGCCGTGTGTGGGGAGGGTCGTCCTCATCGAGGACGAAATGATGCCCCGGAGCTCTTGGCGAATGGGGCGAATTGAAAAATTATATAAAGGCGAAGGTGGTGTACGTACAGCAAGGCTGAAAGTTACTGGGACCGATAAATTATGGAAACGGGCCCTCAACCAACTCTACCCGCTTGAAATAGAAGGGGAGGAATTAGGAATGACAAATTGTGTGGGAAGCCTAACCTGGGTTCAAATTTTTGGCCCGGGTTTTCTTAAAAATGAAAATAATATTTTATCACTTAATCAAATAAATTCTTCATTTATTCAGGAAATGGATGACGATCTTGAGTTGGATTATGATGAAATTATGCCGGAGGTGCCATCGGAAAAAGAAGAGTCAAACAAGGTTCAGTCCAAAAATGAAGACAAATGGAAGGGGTATAAAATCAGAAAATTTCCCGAATTTCAGAACCGACCTGAGCTTCATTATGAAAATGGCAAACTACGCTCGGTAATTGCGAAAGTCCCAGCTCATCCAATCGTCAGAAATGAACGGCGTAGGCAAATTTCACCAACACGTAATCGTGGCAGCTACCTTAAAAAGGAAGACTATAAAAGAAGACCGCCAATAAAGGAGCGGGAGCTCAAAAAGAAGGAAAAATCGGCGGTTCCTCGTTTCGAGGAATTGCCGCAAGAAGAACCGGAGCCGCCACCCCAACAGACAAAAATAAAAAGAAGAGGCCCGAAAGAAACGATAGAAACACCAAAGGGTTGGGGGCTCTTAGAGGAATGTTTGCCAGGCCGAGGAGAGCATAGAGATTGTCGGTTATTGCAGTTGGAGGCTTTGATAGGTAATTGTGGAGGGGCTTATTTGAAAATAGCACCGCGATCAAACTCCCACCACTACCGTACTCTTCTCCAAATTTTTGTGGTAGAATGGACCTTTCGCAGTTTCCATGGATCGGCTCAATCAGAGAAGGAAAGAGTGGATGCGGCTCGGGATTTAATGATAAGGGCACTGGAAAAGCCGGACGAAGCACTGTTGGCTTGGGAAGAAGCACTACCCATACTTAAGCCACTATCAAAAGAAGCATGCGATTGGCCACTGGCAACGCTTAAACGCTTGATGGAATTAAGGAAGAGCCACTGTCAACTAGCTTTGCGCAACCTCACGCTAGAGCCCAACAAAGCAATCAATGTAGTAAAAGAAGAAGAATGGGCCAGGGCGAGTACTAAGGAAGGGCAGTCGGCTGCTGGACTTTTGGCCCAGCGGTTGGCTCGTGTTTTAACCGAAATGAAGGCAGAAGAAATTTATGGAAAAGAAGTAAAAGTGATGCACACCCCCACATTAATAATTGGTGACAAATTGGGTGGAGATTTTGGTACTCAAATGATGAAAGTGTTTGCGTCCGGACCACATTCGCCTCATCAATTAGCCACGTTGGTCCCAAACAAAATTTATGTGGGGAACGAGGTGAATAGTGTAGTTGTTTTAATGGGCCGGGACTACATTAAAGAGGTCAACGGGCCACCAGAAGAAGTTAAAAAGGCAATTAGAGAGTTAGTAAGAAGTTTAAAGGGGCTAGTAAAGAAGATAGTTATAGTGGCACCCCCATTGGTCCACAACAAGAAAGTAGAGTTTGAAAGACTCTACAAGATGATGGAGGAAGTGAGTAAGGAAACTTCCGGTGTTGAGTTTCTCAAACCTGGATTTTCCAAATATGAAGGATGCCCGGAGCTCACTACAAGTGCTGGGGAACTTACTGAGGCTGGAACGGAGCATTTAAAAGAAGAGCTCCTAAAGAAAGGGGTAGAAATTGAGAAAAAGGAGAAGAAGGCATTTTGCCCAAAGAAAAGAGAATTCCCACAGGAAAACAGCAACAAGCCTGGGACTAGTGGAAGCAGTCGGACGAGAGGGGCCCCAAGAGTCATCGTTAACCGGGGAAGCTTTTTGGCCTTCCTGGTAATTTGGGCGCTTGCAACTACAATAGGTGTCTCTGCAACTCCACCAGAAATTGATGCTTATTGGTGCCGATTTGGAGAATCGCAATTATGGGACTTATCAAAAAAGGTTAGCTGCTTAGATATAAAGTCCCCGGAACTAAAGACAGCACCACTGGCAATAAATATTTATGAAAAAATCGAATCCCCGTTAGTTTTTGGGGCTTACTGGTGTGAGATAAGACGGGACGTTACCACCTACTATTCGAATTGGCTGGGTGATATCTTCCCTAAACACAAAACCGAATGGTTAGAGCTCGAAGGCGAGGAATGCCTTTTAATGGGTAGAAAGAAAAAATGTCCATTCGGGTCAATGATAGATTCGGGAGCTGGAGGCTATATGACAAAAAATGCCTTGGAACTTAAGAAGCCCGGATTTTTCGAAAGGGTGTTAAATAAAGAGCTCCATGTTAATGTTTCCAATTGTTACGTGCATAACGCAACTATTTTGGTGGACCGAGAAACCTGGGAAGTCACAATCCCTGGAGGGGTAAGAAAAGGAACTTGCTTTCTCAAAAATGGAAGCTGCCCTCTAATAAATGCTATTGTGACCTGGGAAGAAATGTTACCAGTGGATAGGTGCAAATATGGGCTCATTAAATCGAACTGGGCCGGGGAAGTTGAATTGGAACATCGAATTTGGTCTACCCCCACTCAGGATTTTGTTCTGAGCTGGAAAGAGCCGAAACGTATTATAGACTGTGGGATAAGAGCTCTTGTCGTTTCAGACCAGGGGCTAGCGATAAATGAGGCACAGTACAATCAATTAATTGAAATGGGAACTAGGAATAGGAGGGGACTCGTCTCCGGAGCGATAATGGCGGGAGCAGACACGGCTGGGTCTTTCGGAGCCATTCGTGCACTCAACCGTACCCTTGCTGCGATAGCCAAAGAAAACTGTCTCCAAAAGTCTAAAAGGATGGCCGAGCTTACGAGAAAGTTTGCAAAGAACCCAGAGGGAGCAGCTTTCATTTTACTGAATCGAACAGTACAAGCCAGATGGGCTGCTGATGGATTACTACAGACATGGGAGTGTGTACCTATACCAATGGGAGAGATTAAGTTCCGGAAATCTAAGCTGACGGATGGCTGTTTCCAATTCGCTCCGGTGAACACGACAATACTCGGAAGGCCGTTTACTGGTTTTCTGGACCCCGTTACTTTAGTCCTCAGCGCTACAAGCCCAAAGGGACCGGGTGAGAAATTCCAAAATCACTATTTTAGAGTCCCGCTCCAAGAAGGAAAAGGAGGCTGGAAGGTATTTAGCGTTGACCAAACTACGGGGGAGGCCCCAACCAATGTCCCAAAATTAATTGAGTGGAAATCGGAAGGGGGCATGACATTACCTATCCTTCAAGCTACAGTATTCCACCAGGTCCTCCATTCCCCGCTGAGCAATTTTGTTCCAGCGGACCACGGTGAAGAAATAAACAGAAGGCTCTTGGAAAAGGGGATTAAAGTTGAGGAGAAATTGAAAGAAAATGATAAAGACCAAATTGGGTTCCCCGACTTTGGCCTAGGCAAAATGGAGAAAAAATTTAAAGAATCCATGAGTAGATGTTTTGAAATTTGGCAAATCATCTGTAACTTATTTGTATCAATTCAGATCATGGGACTGGCTGCGGCTTTTTTGATCACAAAAATTCGGCAGGACATCTGGCTATGGCAATTGGGGACGAGAACAACACAAAGAAGCAAGCGGTTAATAGGAGAGAATGAAGACGCAGAAGAACCAAGCCCACCAAAAAGAAGACGCCTTAACCGCGGGTGTGGGGAGTGTAAAAAATAACAAATTTTTTATAAAATTTAATTATTTTTTATTTAATTTTTATTTTATTTATTCATTTTATTTTCCCAAGCTTTACACCTTATCGCTCGCTCCAATCGCTTCCGCTCACTATTTTCTATGTTCCCTCTCTTTATCGCCTTTCTGCATTTTTTCCCGCTTGGCTTTTATATAAAAGAAAAGCCAAAACCATTATTATTCACCTTCTTGTTTACCATTTTTTAAAAAATATATTTTTTTAATAAAATTAAATCTTTGGAAAAAAGAATTTTTTAATTTAAAATAAATTAAGTTTAAATTAAATTTTGAGTTTGCCGACAACAATTATTTCAATTTGTTGCCGTAGCTTGATAAAGAATAATTTGAATTCTTTACAAGCACGTTGATTTTGCCAGTGTAGCGCGCGTGCAGCCCCGGACATCTAAGGGCATCACAGACCTGTTATTGCTCAATTTCTTTCGGCTGAACACCGCAAATCCCTCTAAGAAGCTGTATACACTTAAATTATGTACCAGCTATTTAGTAGGTTAGAGTCTCGCTCGTTATCGGAATAAACCAGACAAATCACTCCACGAACTAAGAACGGCCATGCACCACCATCCACTGAATCATGAAAAAGCTATCAATCTGTCAATCCTCACAGTGTCCGGGCCGGGTGAGTTTCCCCGTGTTGAGTCAAATTAAGCCGCAGGCTCCACTCCTGGTGGTGCCCTTCCGTCAATTCCTTTAAGTTTCAGCTTTGCAACCATACTTCCCCCGGAACCGGAAGACTTTCGTTTCCGGGAAGCTCCCCACCAAGGCAATATAATTTCCATCGGCGGATCGCTAGTTGGCATCGTTTACGGTCAGAACTAGGGCGGTATCTGATCGCCTTCGAACCTCTGACTTTCGTTCTTGATTAATGAAGACATTCTTGGCAAATGTTTCGCTGTAGTTTGTCTGGCCACGGTCCAAGAATTTCACCTCTCACGGGGCCATACAAATGCCCCCGTTTGTCTCTGTTAACCATTATCTCAGTCCGTAAAACCAATAAAACTGAACCGAAATCGTTTTCTATTATTCCATGCACGATCATTCAAGCGAAAACGCCTGTTTGAAGCACTCTGATTTGTTCAAAGTAAACTTGCAATGCCTGTTAAGAATCCTGTTAAGGACTCAAAACCGAACATTACGACAAATCGATAACACCCAGAAACACCCGGAGGGTTCCAGGGTACCGATACGAATCCAACTACGAGCTTTTTAACCGCAGCAATAATTCTATGTATTAGCAGAGCTGGAATTACCGCGGCTGCTGGCACCAGACTTGCCCTCTGCTTGATACTCGTTAAAGGGTTTAAATTGTACCCATTCCGATGACCGGCCTCAAAGAGAACGATCTCGTTATTTCTCGTCACTACCTCCTCGAGCCGAGAGTGGGTAATTTGCGCGCCTGCTGCCATCCTTAGACGTAGTGGCCATTTCTCAGGCCCCTTCTCCGGAGTCGAACCCTGATCCTCCGTTATCCGTCACCACCACGGGAGTCGATTATGCTCCCGTCAAGTTGATAAAGTGGACGCTTGAAAGACACGCCGCCGGCACAAGGCCATGCGGTCAGCTTAGTTATTCTGAGTCAACAAGAAGCAGCCGAAGCCGCGTGGTTTTGTTCTAATAAATGCGCTTTTCCGAGAGGACAAAGCTTTGGTGCATGTATTAGCTCTAGCTTTTCCACAGTTATCCATTTAGATAATCAAGATCAAGTAAATCATGGCCATTGTAATGAGCCGTTCGCGGTTTCTCGTTAAAACGATTAAACTTATACATGCATGGCTTAATCTTTGAAATGAACACATCAGTTCAGGCAGGATCAACCAGATATCTTGTAAATCCAGGTAAAATTCACTCACGAAATCTGAGAGTAACAAATTTTACCCAGAAAAGCTTCGTATCATACTCGCACAGTCGGCGCCAGAACGACACACGAGGCGAGACAGATTTGGTCTCACAACCAATCTCGGGTCACTTGCTGGCTTTACGAGACACTCAAAAGTGTGCATCGAACCGACCGATTGCTCGTCTTGCCGATTCCGCAATGGAATAGCATAAAATTCGGATCCTTCGTCGAGGACGCTTCGTCTCGACACAAAATATCAACTTTTCACTTCACCAATTCAGCCCAGAGGCTACATTTAGTATGAAATTTTTTTCTTTTATCGAGATTCAACCGCTAAACATTTTTCAGCCGGGAATTTTGTCAAATCCCACTCATGATAAAATATTACTGCCTAGCTGTCACTAGTTCGACTTCATATCCGCGGATTTGGATCTGCTGGCCAGTCCTTGTCCTCGCTTATCCATTAAACAGCCGCAACGCCCTTCAGAATGATGACAAATCGTTTTAAAACGGTTAAAAATCAAAGTAGAACATTTGAGTCTTCAGATTGTACCATAAACATGTTGATTGGATGATAAGAATTTACATAACAAGTCACCAAGAAGCCCGGAAGGACTTGAGATCTGCTACGTCGAGAATTATTTATTTTCCTATACATTCTTCTTTCCCATTTCCTGTGCAAACAACCACTTTATTTTACAATTCGCAAGCACACAGCCTTTTTTAATTTTACTCAACAGACAACCACTTTTCTAATATAATATGAGTCGAGGCGAAAAGAGAAATGGACCAAATGCAACCCCTAGCTATGTGCCATCATGAGAAAAATAAATGGAAAGAGAATTAAGCAAGAAAGAAAACGAAAAGTGGTCGTAGAATTAGTAAGTGGCTGCTTAAATAGTAGTTAATAGTAGTAGTTAATTTTTGAAAAATTTGGGCATGACCCCTCCGCACAGAGAATTATCGTTTTTTTATTGTAAAGTAATTGTATTGACTATTGTAAAGTAATTGTATTGAATTCTCGCTCTATTTCGATAGTATATATCTTTTTTTTATTATGGCTCAGAAAATACATTCTTCTGGCTTTGACAGTAATATTAAAAACAACACTGAAGCTGAAGACCAATTTATTAAAGAATGCAGCGAAAAATTTGGGTTTAAAATTGAAGTAAATGACCCCACAATCCGGCGGACCCAACAAACTAAGATCCTTTCTTGGAACACCGTAACACCTCTCCTAGCCCGGGTAACCACCTAGAGGTACTCAGTTGTTCGAAATTTAGTCGTATCCCCTATTGTTCAACCCAAGTCACAGCTCAACCCAAGTCATTTTCAATGAAAAGTAGTCTCCCAAAAAAGTAGAAATTTGTTCCAGCCCATGTAAAGTATAACCCGATTCCCTTAAATACTAAAACCTATAAAATGTTACTGTTTAAATTTCGGAACAAATATGTTTCAAAAATTCAAATACTTACCAAATTTAAAATGAAAAATTACAGCTCTGCTAATGTGGAACAGCCCGGGTAATCCCAGCTTTTTAAAATATTTTCCTAATTTGCCCTATGTTACTCTCTTATACTTATAAAATTTGTTCTCTTTTAAATAAATTTCAAATCATCCCCGCGGACAGCGATTTGACTGCTCGCTCTGTCCAAATTTCCCCACATTTTACTTCCCTTTACTCAAGAAATCCGCCCGCCCACTTTCTCTTTGTTTTTTGTGTCTGCTATTTTTCTTTGCTTTTTTAAATTCTTCAAACTCCTGCATTCTTTTCTCTCCACGGTAAGACAATATGAAGCAAGCAGAGAAGGAAAAAAATAAATAGTGCACTTTTTCCTCTTCATTATATTCAAACACCCTCTAAGACGCAAACTTTGACTGACTATAACTCGTCCATCATTTCTTTACGTTCAAATTTACATGTACAAATGTTTTCTATAAACAGTAAAATCCTTAATCCCTCAAAATCCCCTGATCTGTTCGAATATAAGGGTTTAATTAAGGCATTAAGGGTATAAAACTTATGTTTCAGTTAATGTTTCGGAACTTTCAAAAACTCAAATATTTATCGAATATAAATTCAAAGATTATTCCTCTCTCAGTATGGAACAGCCCGGTTAAAAACCTAGTTTAAAAAAATTAATTCCTCATACGTTATTCTCTCATGATTCTTATTTTTCAATTTTTACTAAACTTCATTCTTTCCCGCGACAGCGAATTGTCTCCCTTTGTCTTTAGTGAAAATATTTTTTAAATATTAAGAAAATTTAGCACTGTTGATTACGACCATACCGCGTTGAAAGCACGCCATCCCGTCCGATCTGGCAAGTTAAGCAACGCTGGGCCTCCTTAGTACTTGGAACGGAGACGTCCTGGGAATCGGTGGTGTCGTAATCTTTTTTAAATAACAGTTTTTTAAATTGATCCATTTAAGTATTATAATCATTTCTTTAAATTTTCTATCTTTGCCTTCAAGAAGAAAAACAACTTTTCCAAAAAAATTTTGTTCATTTTTAGTTTCCTTCAATTTTCACACGGTTTGAATCTTTCCAGCGAAGAGCGCGCCGCTGGCAACGATACTTTGAGCTTGTAATTTGAGCTTGGAATTTAATTCAAAAATTTTTTAAAATTTCCTCCTAGATAGGAATTGTAAATTTGACGGGCAAAATTCAAAATTATTTTTATTCTCTAAAATTCAGCAGGTCTACTAAAAGTAGCTTAATGACTTGGTAAATTCTGTCTTCACAGTTTAAAAAATCCGCAAATTATAGAAAATACGCAAATTTGAATTTTTGTCAAAGGTTCAAATTTTTGTCCGGAAACTTAATTAGTGTCCAAAAATTTCTAGCTTCGTTCTCAAACTTTAAAAATCCGCAAAATTAAAAAAATCCGCAAATTTTAAATTTTATCCGCAAGAATAGCTTTTAAATTAATAAGTGAGGAATACATAGAATTCCCCAAAAAATCTTTAGATTTCCCAAAAAATCTTTAGACACAAGCTTATAAAACCTATCCCATAATTCAAAAATCGGTAAAAGATAATCCGATTTAAAGAAAAATGAGCAAAAAAAGCTTTCGATATTTTAATGTCTGTCATTGGGAAAGCGGGTAATTTGAGCTTGGAATTTAATTTCAAATCAGACCTAAAGAATATTTTAGGGTTAATCTGACACTCTTCAACCTGTTGGACGGTAACAAAGTAACGCATAAACAATCCATACAACATTAGCAATAGACGAGACAGAATAACTCTCCTACTGACCCGCTTGGGAGTTTAAGTTTTTCCTTAAAAAAACTCCCAAAAATCGCGTAGTTGACGTTTGACAAGAATGACATTTTATCCCGTTTATTAAAACATTATGCCAAATTTATTTATTAATTATCACATACATCATGTATAGATTTACTTATATTTAACACATGTACATATATTATAGAGTTAGCCAAAATAAGCATCATAAAGGAATTTGAAAAACGAGCTTTCTAAGACATAATACATATTTTCTTGCATATTTTAGGCTAACCCTAATAGTTATCAAGTACTTTAATTATTTTTCATTATAAAATTGGTAAGCCAAAATTAATGCCATCATTTTCCAAACAATTATCATTATATCCCATTCGAACATTGAAGAAGCCACCGTTGCCCCAACTTGCTCCAAATGAATTTTTGCAGATCCAATATGGCACTACATTTTTACCACAAATTTTTCTACCCCATCCAACGATTTCAAGTACATGGTTGCTAGGTTTAAAAAGCGTACATTTGATATTTCCCTAAAATGTTTTATAAATTTTTAAAAATATTCATTTTCAGCATTACAATATAAGGTTCATCTGTACGGCCACGTTGTAACAAATCACTAGACAGAAAGAAATTAGCATTAATAGGACCATTCCTCTTTATTTCAGCTTGAATATCACTTATTTTAACTTTTGGTCCACTCCATCTTGTATGTGAACTTGCTAAAAAATTAAATTGTCAGGATACAAGACATGATGAATATAATCAATAGATCGACGCTAACAACGGCTTATATTAAGGTATACTCACCATAATGCTTGTCCTTCTCATAAGGGGTTGGCCACTTCGAATTTGTGCATTTTGGTTTCTTTAAAAGACCTTCAGAGCATCTTGTTTTAAAAGAAGCCTTCTTATTAGGTTCATAAGGATATGGTCTGCAGCCATTATTCTGATAATAGTCAGTTCCAGTAACAACTCCTTTTTTTTGTATGAAGTTCCAAGCGTCCACTGGAAATCCTCCAGCTTTACATCCATCTTGCAATGGATAGGTACATGACATGATGTCCAGTGCAGAAAATCGAAAGTGTGGATCAGTGCTGCTCGTATTCAAATTCTTTAATGCACGTTGAATACAATAACGATCAGTGTAAGCACTAGCAACTGAAACAGCCCAGCAACTATCACAGTCAGCTTGGGCGAAAACATTGTTGATAGCATCCTTGCAACGTGGCCAATTAGTTCTAGCATCAAAATCGGTAACAAATTTGCAGGGCGGAGGTGGTGGTGGCTTAGCTGCGGCTTCAGACAAATCCACAAAGGCTAAGAAAATTGTGGGAAGGAAGAGTATAAAAGAGAATGTATTCATTATTTTTATTTTTTTAGGATTGTTGATTTTCTATTGACTAAACACATTTGCTTATATATGGAAATTCTAGACTATTTTTTAAACAATTAAAAAAATTTATTTATTAATAACAATGAATCACGTTAAAATTTTGTTTCCTCCTCATAGAGAAGGAAATAAAATTTTGTTAGCTTGATACTTTTTGTGGTTAATTGATATCACATTTTTAATTTTTGATGCTGTTTGTGACAAATATAAACATTGTCTGAAGCAGTTGACACGGTCACAGACAGACTGGTCGAAAATATTGTTGATAAACATCCTCGCAACGTGGCCCTTGAAAAAAATTGAAAAGGAGGTTTTCTTTTATTTTTTTCTTGAACAAATAAAAATTTAAACAGTCATCAGTAGGGCTGTCAATTATATGGAAATCCATATTTTTTTCCTGAATTGCTTAGGGTCTGAAACGCACGAAAAACACACTTTCCGCTTTGTTTGCTTTCAAAAATGTGGACTTTCATTTCCATATTTTCCATATTTTTCCATATTTTGGCATTTCGTCCATATTTTCCATATTTTGTCCATATTTCGTCATTTTTTGGGAAATTTTGCCAAAAATTGGTCAAAATTTTAAAAATTTATGAAATTTTTTTGTTCAAAAAATTTTTTATAAAAATTTTTTGTAAAAATTTTTTAAAAAATTTTTCGACAAAAACTTTTCAAGTAAATTTCAACTCAAAATTATCCAAAGTATTTTTAAAAACTAAATTATTATTATAAATTATTTTATTTGAAATCAAAATTAACTTAATTAACATTTTTCTGCTTAAAAATGAAAATTTTCCGTAAAAATTTTCAGTTTTCGGCCCATATTTGATCCATATTTTGGGATTTTTCCCATATTTTCATCCATATTTTGAAAATTTCATCCATATTTTATGTGCATATTTTCGATTTTTTCGTCCATATAATTGACAGCCCTAGTCATCAGACGATCCCATTTAACTTTTTGAGAAGCAACGTCGAGAAATTGCCGTTATCGATAGGCCCGGTGAAAATTCACCATTCTCTAAATTCTTCAGAGAATCCGCAAATCTGAATTTTGTCCGCAAATTTCAAATTTTTGTCCGCAAGCTTAACAATATTGTTCGTAAATTTTTAACTTAGTTCTCTAACTTTAAAAACTCGTAAATTTGAAAAAAATCCGAAAATTTTAAATTTTATCCTGCAAAAATGGTTTTTTTTTAAATTAATAAGTGAGAAATACACAGAATTAAAAATAAAACAGAAGCCGAATCCATTACAGCTTCAAATAATTAAATCATTCCTGAGGTTCTTCTTGAATTTTTTCTTCAGGTTTTTCCACTTCCGTTTCCACTTCTGTTGACTCCCCCGGTGCCAATAAACGTCCAACCAACGGATATTTGACTTAAAAAACATTTTTTTCATCAAAAAATTCAAAAAAAATACAAGAAAGTCGTTGTTCCCATTCTTTAGCCTCTTCTAAATCGTCTGCAGTCATTTCTGAGTGATCATCGTATTCGTCTTTAACCAATTTAATATTCATTGTACCCAGGGCGCGTGTAGCATCGTGACCGGCGAGTGCTGCAAAAAAGTAAAATTGATGAGAGGCAAGTATAAGTGAGGGTTTTTTCGGTCTTAAGCAAGGAAACGGGGCATGTTAAAATTTTTGAAAATTTTGATTTCTTCAGAATTTCTGAAAATTTGGGTAAATTCGCCGGCTGTACTTTAGTACGTGGGTGCCGGAGTTAATATATAAATGTTATACCATTCGAAAGAGCTAGTCGAGCTGAGTCGAACGCCACCAGTTTTAGCTCTAGGAAAAATTTTTGAACCGAGATACAGTCGATTGAAAATCGAAAAACCATAGGGGGGACCAAGCACTTTTTTGGGGTGAAAAATTCGAAAATGCAAATTATACCTCATTCGAAAGAGCTCATCGAGCTGAGTCGAATGACACCAAAATCAACGAAATCTGACTTGATTTGACAAAGTTATGATCCTTTCTTTTAGCTCCTTACCTATGGCATTTGTGGAGGTTTTTGCTGCTACGGAGGCCCCAAATACGTCCATAGCAAGGGAGATAGGAATAGGTTTATGTTACTAGCCCAGACCCAGCGCCCGTAGACTCCCCGCGAGGCGCGTGCCGCAAAACCCCGCGCGAAGCGCGGGGTTTTGCACAAGCGCCTCGCCGACGCTCCATAGGTTTAGAGTTTTTTGTGTCATAACTTTGTCTCATCTTGTTCAATCACGGTGATTTTGGTGTCATTCGACTCAGATCGTCGAGCTCTTTCGAATGAGGTATTATTTGCATATTTGAATTTTTTGACCCCGAAAATTTTCAAATTTCAGGGGTCTGTAACTCGGCCAAATCAAGTCAGATTTCGTTGATTTTGGTGACATTCGACTCAGCTCGATGAGCTCTTTCGAATGAGGTATAATTTGCATTTTCGAATTTTTCACCCCAAAAAAGTGCTTGGTCCCCCCTATGGTTTTTCGATTTTCAATCGACTGTATCTCGGTTCAAAAATTTTTCCTAGAGCTAAAACTTGTGGCATTCGACTCAGCTCAACTAGCTCTTTCGAATGGTATAACATTTGTATATTAACTCCGGCACCCACGTACTAAAGTGACCCCAATTCGCCTTAAATATCAACACAGGAAACATAATCTTTTAGATGTCCGGGAAAGTTGCACACTAGAAAATTTATAAAGTTACCATACCTCCATAAGCTCCTTCTGGACCATAAAAATCTTTTCCTCTTGTAACATCGTAAATCTGTAAGTAGTTTATGTTAAGGACTAATAAAGGGAGGGTTCTGGTTTATTCTGAAAACCAAACCTCATAAAAACCAGAATTTCTGAAAAGTTCTGATTCTAAAAATTCTGATTTTTCGGGAACAGAATTTTTGGAAAAATTATGATTTTCTTCTGAAAAGAAATCAGAATTTTTTCAGAATTTCTGAAAGATTCTGATTTTTCAGAGTCAGAATTCTGAAAAAATTTTCTTCTGAAAAAAATCAGAATTTTTTTTCAGACTTCTGAGAAAATTCTGATTTCCTCCCCCAACTATCACCAATTAAAAAAACCTACATTTCCATTCAGAGCCATATAAATCCGTTCATTCTCCACCCCATTGTAAACTTTAAGTTCCTCAACAGTCATATCCCTCTTTTCCACTTGGTAAACTTTCTCTTGTGTTGGGGGTTCAATTACTTGATGTCTTTTGAAGAATAATTTATAGACAACATAAATGAAGAGAATGAGCAATACAACATCTGAAATTTAGAAAAAATTAGAAAAATCAGAATTTATGATTTTGAATTGAGAATTCTGATTTCTGAAAAATTCTGATTTTTTGAAAATTCTGATTTTTCAGAAAAATTTTTTACAAAATTCTGATTTCTGAAAATCGTTATTCTGATTTTTAAGAATCAGAATTTCCGAAAGATTCTGATTCTTAAATTTTTAAAAATCAGAATTTCTGAAAAATTAACTTATGGAAGTTTCGATTTTTCAGAATCAGAATTTATGAAAAATTCTGATTTTATTTTTTTTAAAAATCAACCTGTAGCTGTGACTTCAAATAATCCTGCAATAACCGTCATATTTTTAAAAATACTTTATTTAATTTAAGGCAAGACTATTAAAAATTAAAATTAATAAATAAAAAAAAAGAAAAAATAAATATTGATTATATACACATGTTTTTAATTAATTAACATGTATAGACAAGTAAATAATATTTTTTAATGCAATCATCTTTATCAGAAAAGTGCAATAAATTTGAAATTAAACAAAAAAATAAAATCAGAATTCTGAAAAAAATAATATTGGAAATGTTCATCAGAATTTCTGAAAGTATCAGACAATAGTCAGAATTCTGAAAATGATCAGAATTTTTAAAAATCAGAAAATCATAATTTTGGGAAAACCAGAATTTTGAAATCAGAATTTTAAAGATACCAGAATAAAAACCAGAATTCTGAAAAAATCAGAATATTAAAAATATCAGAATTCTGAAAAAACCGGAGTTGTGAAAAAAAAAATCAGAATTTTTACAGTTTTACAGAAATTCTGGTGTTCTGAAATTCTATTTTTCAGAAATTCTGATTTGAATTTTGTTTTCTCTGAAATTCTGAAAAAACCAGGAATTTATTAAAAAAATCAGAATAATTATAACATTCAGAATTTCTATAATCAGGACACCTTAAAACAATCAGAAAAATATATAAATTAACAATTCAACAAAAAAAATAATTTCAATTTATTCCCGAACACTCTCTCCTCCTCCTTCTCCGTCCTCCCCTTCTTCACCAGACATTAACAAATCCTCCAAAAGACCATCCAAATCAGAATCTTCAACAGCCCCCTCAATTCTATCAAAAAATTCCCCATTTTTAAAGCACACAATTGTTGGGATTGAAACAACTTCAAACTGTTCGGCTAATGAACTTGCCCCTCCCTCCACGTTGATTTTTGCTAATAAAATCTTTAAAAGAATAAGGGGGATATTTATTTTGTTTAAATATTTGACAGACCTTGCCTCCCTGTCCGGATACTTTTGCTTCAAGTCTGGGTGCAAAGCTTTGGCAAGGACCACACCTTAAAAAAGAATTGTTCTGAAATTCTGATTTCGAAATTCTGGGTTTTCCAGAAATTCTGATTCCAAAATTCTGATTCCAAAATTCTGATAATGTTCTGATTCTGAAATTCTGTTTTCGAAATTCTGGTTTATTCATAAATTCTGGTGTTCTGAAATTCTGTTTTTTTTTCAGAAATTCTGATAATGTTCTGAAATTCTGTTATTTTCAGAAATTCTGATTTTAATTCTGGTTTATTCCGAAATTCTGATTTTCCGAATTCTGGTGTTCTGAATTTATTCTAGAATACCAATCAGCATGAAAACAGGCAATCACTGGCTTTTCTGAGTTAAGTATGAGTTCATCAAAACCATCGTCAGAGTCAACATCAAAAATTGCTTGTTGCCTCGATTGAACAGAAAAATGACGTAGTGGAAGAACCTGAAAGCTAGTATGTCTTGAATTCTGATTCTTCTGAATTTTGAAAATTTTTCAAATTCTAGTTTTGTTCTGATTTCATAAATTTGTTTTTGAATTCTGGTCTTGTTCTGATTTTTATAATCAGAATTAATAAGTTCTATTTTGCTCTGATCTCAAAAATTCTGATTTTAAAAATTCTGATTTTAAATTCTGATTTTGCTCTGATCTCAAAAATTCTGATTTTTAAATTCTGGTTGTTTTGATTTTAAATTCTGATTTTAAAAATCAGAATTTAAAAATTCTGATTTTATTTTTTAATTCTGATTTCAAATAATCCCCCCATTAACTACCTCAAAACGTCTCAAATTCGAATAATAAACAGACTGAGTAGGCAAATAACAATTATATTTTTCCATTAATAAAGGCATTTTTGTTGGTTGACCAAATAAAGCACTATTAAGAGAAGAAACAGTCCTTTTAACAAAATTAGGGAAACGAATATTTAACATTTTTTCTGAAAAAAAAAACTTTTTAAAATTAGTTAAAAAATTTAAAAAAAATATTTTTATTCAAAGTAAAAAATTCAGAATTTATCTTTAAAAGAAGAGAATCTTCAAGTTTATTCTTCAAATATTTATCTAGAAAATTTTTTAATTAGTACAAGTGGGCAAGAAATAAGCACACAAAAAAATAAGTAAAAATAAGGAAATTCTGATTTTGAGAGAAATTCTGATTGTTTTAAAGTTCTGATTTGTTGAGAAAAAATGTTTTAATCATCAATAACGAAAAAAAGACAAAGATCGGATAAAGATGGGGGAGAGAGAGAGAGGAAATCTCGTGCCCATTCCTTTTGAAAAATCAAAAAATGATTAGATTATTTCCTAAATAATTTTTATTTAAAAAACTAAATTTAAAAAAAAATTCAAAAATTATCTAAAAATATATTTTTAAGACTTTAGCGTATTTTTCTTTGAAAAAAAATATTTTTTTTTCGTTGGCAGCCTCTGAAAATTAAAAAAAAATTAATTTTTATTTTTTTAAAAATGTTATTGCGAATCGTTATTTTATTTTTCCTTCTTTTTTTTTTTATTTTTCTTCTTCATTTTCTTCTTCATCCTCTCTCCAATTATTATTATTTATTTTAGCCAAATGTTCTTTTTTTGAACATTTTTTTGAAATTTCTTTCATTTTTATCAATTTTTCTTCAATTTTCATTTTTTGCCAAAATGATAAAAGTAAATTTGAATATAGAGGTAAACGCATATATTTTAAATAATTTAATTTTGTTGAAGGATAAACTAATTCAAATTCACCAATTCGAGCTAATTCGTCTTCATATTCAACTGAAAAATTTTTTTTGGATTATATCTAGGAATCAGGGGTGTGCTAGTTAGAGACCGGAACGGGTCCGGGACCCGGTCTCCGGACCCGTTTCCCGGTTTTCTAAGCAACCGGGATGAAACCAGGAACGGGAATTCCCGGTTCTCCCGGTCCGGGTCCCACCCGGTCAACTTCCACAGCCCGTTTCCCGGTTTCCGGACCCGGTTTTTTCAAAATTCCTATCTCTTGTGCCAGTTTCTCCCTTCGCTTTTTCTATTGTTTCGCCTTTTTTAAAATCTGTTTCACATACTCCCGGTAAGAAAGGGACAAGTTACTAAAAATTCCCTATTTAATTTTAAAAAATACCCTACTTAAAATACGTAAATCAGCGCCAGTCAGAACATCACAAATATCTTCACGAATTTCCTTTAAATTAATTTTTAAATTTATTCTTCCAAAAAATTAAAAATCAAAACCTTATTTTCATTAAAATATTCCAAATGAGTCGCTTCTTTTTCCAAATGTTCTTCATCTTTATGAGCCTTCAAATTTCTTGTAAGGAAGTAAAGAGAGGTAAAGAAGGCTTCATCTTCATTGCTAAAAATGAAAATATTTTAGAAAACGGATTGGAGTGTGGAAAAAAGACAATACGTTCCAAAAAAAATTTTCAGATGGGTCTGACCGAAATAAAAAAAATAACTTTTCCGAGATTTTAAAAATTGACCCAAACGAATATCAGGAATGCGTCGAGATTACCCAAAATACTGACTTTTTCTCAAAAAAACGGGTCTGACCCAAATTAAAAAAAAATAAGTTTTCCAAAATTTTTCAAAAATTGACCCACAAATTAAGAAAATTTTTGAATCTTAAAATTGACCCAAGTCTGACCCAAATTTAAAAATAAAAATATAAAAATTACAACCTTATAGGAAATGGAATTCCTGCAAGAATAAGCGTGTCTTTTGCTAATGGTGCTTTTACTGCAATATCCAAAGGTGTTGAAGAATGAAGAGAGGGGCTTATATTCATCTCAATTAGCCAAGGACGTAAATTGCTATCAACTATAAATTAAAAAAATTTTTTTAAATATTATAAAAATAACCGAGAATATCCATTCCATAAAGCTCATAACTAAAAATTAAAAAAAATTTTGTTTTAAAATCATCCCTCGTGGAATGCTCAAATGAACGTAAAGGAACTAAAGGACGGGTTATATTCGAGATTTTATAACAACTATTTTAAAATAGGTCTGGGTCAGAGACGGACCGGGTTACGCAAAACCTTTTTTTGGCCTACGACTTTACAAAATAAAAAAAATTTCCGCTGCGGCGGTTAAAATCCCATTCCTGGTATCGAATCATTTTTCTCGCCTTCCTTAGAACTATTCCCTACAAAATATTTTTAAAAAAACCTGATAAACGGATATTTACAATGATGAGCTGCATGCGCTCTAATATGACTTTCACAAGAAATAATAGCCTTTATAGCAATTTTGTGTATTTCCTCTTTTAAATTGGCTGAATTATGCCCCAATTTATCCAAATATTTCCAAAATTGGGTCAATTTCCATTTTGGAACTACAAATTGTTGTTCTCCTCCATCTTCTGGTTGTGTTGATGAGGTACTTGAAGAAACAGCTAATTTATTTATTGAATAATTTGTTAAATGCATAAATTGATTTGTAAATGAAGAAATCTCAGGATTGTAAGAAACACTTGCAAAACTTGAAAATTTATTAAAATTTTAAGAATTTAAAAAATAAATTTCAAAAAGTTCAAGGATCATTGAAAAAATTTCAGAAATAAAACGGGCTAGAAATTATTCAGGGATTGGGCGGATTGAGAAAAAAAATCAAATCAGAGGTCGGATTGGATTTTCAAAATTCTCTTTTATTTTGAAAGTACACAAGTTTCGTTCAAGTTAAATCAAAAAATTATACTATTTATTTATTTACTATAAAAAAATTAATTTTGAAGGATTTTTTTCCTTTTTTTCTCTTCTCTTATAAAATTAATAAAATGACTTCGGAAAGAAACTTGCGGACAAAACTTGCGGACTTTTGGAAGGGTAAAGGAAGGACCGATTTTTCTATTGCTTAAAATTCGAAAGAATCCTCACTATCCCTTCTCATGCGTGATATACTCAACAAAATACTCCCTCCCTCACCAGAAAAAGCTGTCAAGACTTCCAAAAAAATATTCACCCCAAAAAAAACTAACCGAACTAATCCTTCTTTGTAAACATAAATACGCAAAGGATCATAACTTGTAACATAAACATAAATTCTCAGATCAAATTTTGAATCATTTATTAAAAAAGGGCTTTCAATATAACTGAAAAATATTTTTAAAATTTAAAAAAATTCAAAAAAAAATTTTCATACTGTTGGGCGACCAAAGAAGTTTTTTCAGGCACCATATTAAAACGTGAAACGATATTTATTCCTGTTCCTCTAGCTGAAGCTGGCTAAAAAATAAATAAATAATTGGGGCTCTACTTTAGGACATGCGTCCCATGAGCCACGGACTTTTAAGCATCTCATAAAAGTATACGCGTCCCAAAAATTCTATGAAAACAGATTTTGAAATCCGTTTCAGAGCAGGAAAGTCGTCAATGATCTGAAACCTGGTATTTTTGACAGTCCGATCCGAAGACAATTTTGAAAACCCCGACATAAAACTCGACCCTTTATCACCCCGTGGCATCGCTGGTCACTCAGATCATACCCAAAAAGTCTAAAAAGTTTATTGACATAATAAAAGCTCGCAAAAAAAGAGCCAAAAAATTTAAAAAAAACTGAAAAATTTACAGGTTTCAAAATAACGTGTCGAACAGCAGCCTTCATTGACAAGTAAACCCTGAGCCTTTTAATGTCTTTAGGCAAAATATAAGTGTAAGGCATTATACAAAATTCATCATCTAGAAAGCGCTGCATCATGTCGAATAAGTGTAACCAAAGTCTGTCTTTACGTCCAAGATGGAAGGCGCCGGGGAAGTGATTGACCTGGAAATTTAAATTAAAATTAAGTTCAAATCACATGAAAGTGGAGTTGAAAGAGAAGAGTGGAGAACCAAAAAATTGGTCGACATCCACAAGATTTATACAGAAATTTGGGGTTTGGACCAAAAGAGAACTTTTTTCTCTGGTCCAGGAATCGAGAAAATAAGTGGATCGAATGGAAGATTAAGTTAAACCCTGCCAAGTTATCAAAAAAATTTTTTGGAGCTCTTGGAACAGATTGATTCTAACCAACAATAAGTCCAGGAAAAAAAGTAAAGAATTGAGTAGGCCAATTAATGGCGATTCCAAGTTTATTCCCTTTTCTTCCCCAATCGGCTTATAATGGTCAGACTCGTTTACGCATAGGAAAGGAAGGGGGAGCGGGCGAACCAATAGAAAACTTGCGGACAGTTTTGCGGACAGAACCAAAAAAAGGAACTTGCGGACAGGACCAAAAAGAACTTCCGGAGAATTTTTGGGTAATTCTAAAATTCTAACTACCCACTTAACTTTAAATACAAGAAAAACCACAAACTTTTTGACAAGGCTTTAAAGTTTGATATTGAGCTGATTTTAAGTGTCTTCCCCAATATCCAAACCAAAATTGATCCTCTTCGACTAATTTGAAATGGCTTGCGAGTAAACTAAAAAACATAAAAAACTAAATAGAAAAGTGAAGAAAAAAACCTGTGACGTACAACCAAAGCTAATAATGAATTGTTGCACCAGGTAAGTTGTTGAGTATAATTATGAGGTTTTTTAACTTAAAATTAACTTATTTTATTTTTGCGGACAAAAAGAAAACTTGCGGACAGATTTTTTTAACGTTTTCAACTTTTGCGGACAACTAAAAAAAACTTGCAGACAGGCTTCGTGAGGAGCTTTAACTTATTTACTTTAACTACCCACCCCGAAATTTTGCCGGATGTATTTTGTATATGGACAATTTATATATCATTCGAAAGAGCTCGCCGAGCTGCATCGAAAGACACCAAAATCAGCCCGCGGTCTCAAGTCTGTGCTGAGACAAATGGGCTCAAAACGGTCAACGCAAACCCTGTGCAAACCTCCGCGTTTCGCGAGGTTTTTGCGGCACACGCTTCGTGAGGAGCTAAAGGTAGCTGAGTTCTACACCAGTAACATAAACCTATACCTTTTTTACGATTTTCAGCCTTGAAATTCGGACCTACCTCCCTAGCCGCACAAAACCAGTTATTCCAGCGAAAATTCAGTTCCTCGTAATTGTTCACAATCACCGAAACAAGCTGATCTTGTTACCATTCGAATCAGCTCGTCGAGCTCTTTTGATTGATATATACATATTGTCCAAATCTAATTGAAAAATCCTCCGCTAAAATTTCGGGGTAGGTAGTTAAAGTAAATAAGTTCCGGATTTTCAACTCTTTTTTTTTAATTTTGCGGACATCCAAAAACTTGCGGACAAACGTTTGTGACGTTTTATAATTTTTGCGGACATCGAAAAAACTTGCGGACAAAAAAAACTTGCGGATAGGCTTTTAAAACGCTCTCAACTTGGTAATTGTTCGGTTCGTATACCCCCTCCTTTTTCCATCCTAAAAGTATTAAAAAATGGTCAATCAGTCATAGGGTATAGAACTTGTCAAGCTGTGTAGAATGACACCAAAATAAACATCGTTCTTAACTTTGGGCCGAGATACAGCCAAAAACCCTGCGCAAAGCGAAAGGTTTTGCAAAAGCGTCTCACTACTACAATAGGATTAGTTTATGTCATAACTTTGTCAAATCTTGTTCATTTATGTTGATTTTGATGTCATTCGAATCAGCTCGACAAGCTCTTTCGAATGAGCTATTATTTGATTAATCAAATTTTTAGCCCTAAAATGAGCTTGGTCCACCCTTTTATTTTTCAATTTTCAGGGGTCTTTATCTCGGCCCAAAGTTAAGACCGTGGGTTGATTTTGGTGTCGTTCGAAACAGCTCGACGAGTTCTATTCCCTTTGTCTGACTGACCATTTTTTAATACTTTTAGGATGGGAAAAGGAGGGGGTATACGAACCGAACAATTACCCTCAACTTTTGCGGACAGACAGGAAACACTTGCGGACAGATTTTTTGCGGACATCTATTCCCCTAATCTTCCTCAAAAATATGTCCGCAAGTTTTTTGTTTGTCCGCAAAAAATAATAAAAACAAAAGAAAAAACCTTTAGTTCCCTTAACATAAAAGAGTATTGTTGGAGGCACATTATCAAAAAGACTAGCACGAAGAAAAGGTTGAACATCATTAGATTGTGAAAATAAATATTTAAAATCAGTTTTTTCATCAAAATTTTCATTTGTCGATTTTGTCGTTTTTGTAGAAGTTAATGAAGTCATTTTATTTAAAATTACATACAGGCTAAAGAAGAAAAAAGTTCCTTCGTCTCAGCAAAAATGATTAGAATCGTCGAGAAAATAAGGAAAATTAACTGAAAGACGTGTGTCTATTTGTCAAATTATCCCCTTCTTGATATTTTTACATTTTCTTCCCTTTTTAACACTTTGACATTCCCAGAAAAATTCCGCGTTATTTCAAAATTTATTTTTCTCTGCCTAAACTTTCTCTTTTCAACTTTAAAGTTGAAAAAGAAAGTTTTCTACCAAATCCATATTTTGCCAATAAGGCTAAAAACTTACGTTTTGCCAACACAGCCTTATTGTCAAAACGTAAGTTTTTAGCCTTATTGGCAAAATATGGTTTTGACAGAATATTGTCACGAATCTATGAATCCTTAATGAAGCGGATTCTTTTGATTTGAAAATCAAAGTCTCTTCTGGATTTTCCAAATCCATCTTTTTATTCCGAAGAAATCTTTTCTTCTTCTTCTGAAAACACCCTTTCTTCTTCAAACTTTCCCCAAATAAATTCATTTTAAGCATTTGTTGATGATCATTTTCGTAGCTTTATTCACCTCTAAACAACAACAAAGCCTTTAAGGTTCGATTGCTTTCCTTTCTCTTCACTTTGGCCATCAAGGCAATAATGTAGTTTGCTTGCTGCTGCTGTTGTTGATATCCCCTCATCACTTTCTTCTTCTTCTTTTTGCTTGCCACAGAGCTCTACTTTCTTTCTCTGCCCTCTCCATCCATGTCCCCACATTTCACTAAAACACATTTTGCCAATAAGGCTAAAAACTCACATTTTGCCAACAGTCTTATTGGCAAAACATCAGTTTTTAGCCTTATTGGCAAAATGTGTTACTGGTAAAATAAGGGAGAGCCCTCTCCATCATGAGGACCACCACCAACAAACTCATGTGTGTCAGTAGACGACGAGCAGTTCTTTCTTTTTCCTTTTCCCCCTTCCTTTCTTCCTTCTTTTTGCCCGTTGTCATCAGCGCCTCCATCCATCGAGCGACGACGACATTGTCGGCCTTGCTCGACAGCCACCACCACACCAAACGAGAAGAACTCTTTCCTCTCTCCCAGCTGCTGCTAAAAATATAGCCTTCTTCCTTTCATTTGCCTTGTGCTTTCCTTCTCCCATTTTTGCCTTCATCATCAACAACGACAGCAGCCAACCAACCAACATTATAAAACGCTCAACAGCAACAGCCTTCTTGCTGTGCTGCCTTTCTTCCAACACACAACAGCTAGCAAGTAGTAGTAGTCCTCCACCTCCAACCAACCAACCATTTTCTACTTGCTACTCTACCAAAAACTACATAGACATATATTGCTGCTTGCCACTCTCCTCCATCTTTTCAAGAAGAAAAAAAATTTTTTTTCTTCAACTACGACAAGGTTTTCTGGTTGGTATTTACCGGTAAACTTGTCATTTATGTAACGCATTTTTCTCCCAAAATTCCTCTTATATTTGCAGCTCTATTCACTCCAAGTTATGGTACATACGTACAATACGGGACCATCTAAAATAGGACCATAAATAGGAAACTAGGACCACCATAGGACCATCTAAAATGCGGAGTTTTGGATCTTCTTGGGTGATTCTGTGCTGGAGGCAAATATAGAAGGGCATTTCGGGAGACGACAATTCTGCCATTCTACCTTTCTTTTTACCTTCCTAAAAAGCTCTCCTCGGTTTCCCCTTATTTTTCCACTTTTCAGAGAATAAATGAAAACTTGTCAAATTTGTCCCAGTCAGGGACTTGAAGCTACACATTTTGAAAACGGAAAACAATTACGAGAACACTTGATTGAGGCAATTTTTTAATTTTTTAAAATAAATGACAAAATATCCCACTTTTCTTTTTTACTCTAGAATCACTCAAAAATCGTCGCTCAAACTTTTTTAACGCCCAAAGTTGATGACAAAATACATTTATGGCTTTTGGTGATTTTTTAAAAAATTTGTAGAAAATTTTTTTAATTTTTTTGAACAGGCCAGCGTGGATTATTCAACACAGTCCACTTCAAATGACTCAAACAGCATTCACTCGGACAAGGTGGAATTTTAATTAATTTTGTGTTAGCTCCAAAAGATCACCGCTAAAATGCTTCTTTTCTAGTGGTGATCTTATGGGTAGGCTAATTAATTAAATAGATTTCCAAAAGATCACCACTACAGACTGGTGGTGATCTTATGGGTAGACAAAAGATTTCTGTGTTTTTTGATATTTTGAGAAGGTGATCTTTTGGGTGATTGGTATTTTATGATTTTAAAAATTTTTTAAAAAATTTCCAAGTTTTTTTAATTACAAAAAAAAATTTTTTATAGCAAAATGCTGAATTATTCAACGTCGAAAGCACCAAAACCAAAGACCAACAGAATGGTGACGCATTAATGTTACTCAAAGGCTTCTTGGAATCCGTTGCTGAAAATAATGATGGTGGAGAGCAGCAAAAACAATTTTGTGAGGAGGAAGGAGGGGAGGAAGAAATGAAAGAAGAGGTGAATGAGGAGGTAGAAGGGGGAGAAGACGAAGGAAAATTACAAGAAGAACAGCCAACCACTTCTAGTAATATTTTAGTAGCTAGTGGAGAAGAGGAACAACAGCAGCAGGCAACTGACGAGGTTAAAAAATTTTCTCATTTTCCCTTTATCCCCCTTATGGCTTCTTTACGATGGCTTCTTTCCTCATTTTTAGGTTTCCATTTAAAAAATTAAAATGACCAAAATGGTCAGTGGCATTTTCGGTCATTGACCATTCTGTCAACATCTGAAACTGATTCCGTTTTAAAATCCAAAAATGACAAAACGGTCAGTGACATTTGGCCAGTGTCATTTGATCGGAGATAATTGGTCACTGACCATTTGGTCACTGTCTCAAAATGCCAATATCCATAATTCTTTCTCTCTTTTCAGCTTGATTTTTTCGCTCCCCTCAAATCCTTGCTGCTTTCTTCAACATTAGATTCAGCCCAAGGAAGTGGCAACTCAACACCTTCACGTGCTGCAGTTGTTGATTCTAAAGCTATAAGAAAAGCTCATTGTCAGGTAAATTTAATTTTAATTTTTTAATAAGGATTTTTAAAAATTCTAATTTTTAGGTATGCGATTTGGATATTTGTTCTACAGCACGTCAACGGCATGTATATATGGTGCATTTGAAGAAGAAGGTTTTGATTTATTTTTAGTTATAGGGTGGGTTCGAGTCTTCTTTCATTTTTTATAGATTTTTTTTTGACTCGAAACAAGTCATTTTTACGGGAGCAGGCCAACGTACCGCGAGCCCAACGTACCGCAGAGCTATAACCTCTTTTAGAGTGGTCGGATCCGGGACGCCTTGGTATGGTTCGATGCGTCTTGACGAGCTGAATCGAACCATACCAGTGCGTCCCGGATTCGACAATTTTGAACGAAGTTATAGCTCTGCGGTACGTTGGGGCTTACCCATTTTTTCTTATTATTTAGAAATTTTCTTTGTTTAAATTTTTTGTTGAAATTTTTTTGACCCTTAATGTCTACAACCAATAAACAATGGGGTGGTCAAGTGGTTAACGATTCCATCTGGCGTGGGAGAGGGTGGATGGTTCGAGTCCTCCTGCCTCCTTTTTCTTTATTCAAGTCTATAAATTTGTTTTTTTGCAACTCAATTCTGTTTTAAGCATTTTATGTTTCTTTGAAATTTTTTCAAACCTTAATCAAGCCTATAATCAAAAAAATAATTTAGACTAAATTTTTAATTAAATCCTCTCATATTTCTAGGACCTATTCAAATGCAGACTATGTGAATATACAAATTCAAATTCATTATGGGAAGTTCAAAAACATACGCGAATGCAACACTGTATTTTTTAAATTTTTTTGTTAAAAATTTTTTATTTTTTAGCCTCCGATATAAGGCCTATCAGTCAGGAAGAGAAGCACAAATTGGAGATACAGGTTAATTTATTTGTTCAAGTTTTGGACTAAAAATTAGGGGGAGGGGTTTTTTGGTTGAGAGCCACAATAAGAGGGATAACGAGGAATTTCCTAGGTTAAGAAGGATAATGGGGATTTTGGGAGGATTGGGGATTTGGAGGGGTTAGAGTGTATTTCATCGGATTTGAAGGGATATCGGGGGATTTTCATAGATAAAGGTGGATTTGAGTGAAATAGGCTAATTTTTTCACTTACCGATAGTCCGTAGACGCATTTTCCGGAATGTCCTGTCTTTTTTAAATTAATTCCCTTTATTCAGATGTGGGGTCATCTTTGCTTTCCCGAATGGAAACAAAAGCCTCAAAAAAGAAAATATCAAACAGAAGAAGAATTAACTGAAGTAAAGGAAGCCAAGAAAGAAGAAGTTGAAGGACCTGCCTTTCAAAAAAGAAAAATGAAAAAGGAGGAAAAATTGGAAGAACCTGAGGAAGATAAGGAAGAAGAAGATGATGGAGGGAGAGAATCCACAATAACAACAACAAGTGCTGGAGGAGATGTAGAAGGAAGCAGTAATGATGTAAATGATCGTTTATGTCATCTTTGCATGTTTGTTTTGAATTTTTGGATTTTTAAAAATTAAATTTAATTAGGGAGGAATCAAAATATCCTGGCAGACACATTGCTCAACGCCATTTAAATCAACCTCTCTATGAATGCTCTGTTTGTTTTAAATTTGGAAGTTATGAAAGTTGCACTGTTGTAAAGGTTTTTATTTTTAATATTGGTTTTTTTAATGCTTCTGTTGGGGAACAAAAATCTTAGGAAGAGAAACCCAGCCAAAAACGCGTAGGTTAGGCTATCTGTCGGTAAGACGCAAGGGAACATGGAGAGCAAAAAGTTTATAGTGAAATTCATTGTGAACTCCTACCCACCCACAAGGCTGATTTTTAAATCCAAAGGAAAAATAGTGGAAGTTTTTTAGTCATAGGATTTAATTTGTTCATATTAACCTTGCTTTCTGTTACCACCGCATCTGAAAACACATCCACGTGTACACATACTTAAATAGGCCGGGCGCCCCCTCTTTAACTTTCCCAATGTCACAGGTCCGATTTCTCAATTCTATTTACTCTACCCACACATTTTTTTTCTTAAAATTGTCCTTTTCTAGCACATTAAAAAAGTACACCCAGAAGTTTCTGATTTCACACCAATAAGTAATTTGGAAAAATATGCTGATCAGATTCGTGATTTACAGGTTCCTTTAATTTCTAAAATTTTTTTTCAAAATTTTTTCTTTAAAGGCTCGTTGCTTTCCTAACAGACAAATGAAGTTAGTTAGGCCTTTAAACGCTATAGGGAAAAGCAGGCCACGTGAACGGCATCATTGCGGAATGTGTGGGGCGGATGTTGCACAATCTGATAGACAAAGACATGTTTATCACAAACATTTGAGGAAGGGAAAGGTTTTGAAATTTTTCTAGAAATTCTAAAGAAATAAAAAAAATTTTTTCAAAGATTTTTGAATGCCCTCTATGCGAGTTCTCTTCAAATTATGACATACATAGAGTCAAATGGCATATAAAGTAAGGGTAATTTAATTAAATATAGGGGGTATATTCTTTTGAAAAGAAAATATTTTTTGGTTGGTTCTGAAAAACTCAGAATTTTTAAAAATCAGAATGGGTTCCTCCTTTAAACACTTTATTGGGGCAAAATCAGGCAAATTCTGGCAAAATCATAACCTTCAAAAAAAATTTAGAATTTTTCATATTTTAAAAATTATTTCTGGAAGAAATCAGAAATTCTGAAAAAAACCAGAATAAATCAGAAATTCTGGAAATTCAGAATAAATTTGGGAAGAAATCAGAATTTCTTGTAAATTCTGAAAAATCAGAATTTCTGAATAAATTCTGGTAGAAAAAACCAGAACCTTAGGAAAAAATCAGAAATTCTGATTTTATTCGAAATCAGAATTCCAACCAAAAACTCCACAGAATACTCCCATTTCCCCTCTCTCTATTTTCTCTTCATTTCCAGATGGGATCACAAAGATTTTGTGGCTAACAGCAACGGGTCTTCTTCCCCACTTGAGCCAATATCACACGAAGCACGTTTTCGAGATGAAATTGACGCAACAAATGAAAAATGTTTTCCTGGTTGGCAACGTAAAAGGCATATTTCTTCTCCAGAAAGTGAAGATTTTAAAGAAGAAAAAGGAGGAAATGAAGAAAAAATGGGGGAAGGGGAAGAGGCAACAACAGACTTTGAATTAATGCAAAAAGCATTAAAAACGATGGCTGAACTTTTTCAACAACAACAAAAAGGGCAGGAAGGTAAAGGAGTGGGAGGAAATAATTCAATGCCTGAATCTTCTAATGCTTTGGATTGGACTTGTAGGGTAAAGAAAAATTTTTTTTTGAATTAATTAAATGATTAAGAAGAGGTAGGGGGGGGGGGTGGGTGAGGCAAAAGTTATAATACTTGTAAGTGGGATAGGAATTGTTTTTTTTTCTTGATAAGGGTTGAGAGGCTAAGGGGACATTGACTGATCAACTAACAACTTTTAATAGTCGTCTAGATCTTTTTAAATTTTTAATAATTTTTTCTTTGCACACTTTTTTCCTGTCTTTCTCACTCACTTTTTTCAAATAAAATTTTTAATTAAATTTTCTCTTATTTTTTCAGCTTTGCTGGGTGGCTCTCAGACCAGGCACAAACTTGTTAAGACATGTAGCTAAAGATCATTTAAATTTGCCGCTCTATCAATGCCCTATTTGTGAAAATCATGGTGCTCATAGTGCTTATGAAGGTTTTTTTTTAAATTTTTTTTATTAGGTGACCTCTGTCCACGAATATTTACTTACCCCTATAACAACCCCACTTGGGTATGCCACCTTTTTATTTTTAGCGCTAGGTGGAACTAGACTAGCGCCTTATTTTTTTTTCTTGTATCTATAGGAGGGATGAACCAGGTTGAGAAATAAGTTGGTCGGGTTTTCAAAATTGCTTGTCAGGTTTTGTGTCATAAAAAGTTTTGGGTATCGGGTAACCCATCCCTATTTCTTTTACCTTAAAATAAATTCTAAAAATTTCTTTTAAAGTTCGTTCTCATATGCTACGTTCACACAATGCAGATACAAGTTTAGAACCCCTTAGCAGTTTAGAAGAAAATATTGAAGAAATTGAAAATATTTGGAAACAATGCTTTCCTCACAAAGATTTTAAAGCTGGTGGAGGGGAAAAAGCTTTGATGGTTATGGAAAATGATAAAAATTTTTTGGATGAAGCTAAAGTTAGATGTAAAGAATGTTGGCAGGAAATGAAAACTGAGGACAGACAGGTTTTTATTTCAAATTTTTGGGAGGATTTTTCTTTAACTGTTCCCAGGGGGAGGCATAGTGACACGACATTTGCGGACATTTCCATTTTTGCGGACTTTTTCCTTTATTTTCTATATTGTTCATTGGTATCTGATATCGACCCAGAAACCAGGCTCAAGACCCAGAGACCTTGTAGTGGCCCGTACCCAAATATCAAAGGGTTTTTTCCAGCACTAATGATTCGCAAGTTTTTGTCCGCAAATTTTCAAAAAAGAAATATTTTTACTGATTACAAACACGTTTTCTGCTCTATGCGGTAAGAGAGCGGATACATGTTATTCTGATGCTCAAAAATCCTTCAGCTAATTCAAAAGTATTTTTTAGGTGGCTAGAAGCTTATAAATCAACTCGGGACAGATCTCTTTCCCTTACCTCTAGAAAAAAATTTTTAAAATAATTCTTAATAAAATTAAAGATCCACGTCTACCGCCACCATTTACGCGAACCTCGTTTATATGAATGCCCAATTTGTGATTTTTCTCATTATGCGTGTTCCTCTGATGTTCGAAATCATATTTTGAGAGCACACAAGAATCAATCTGAAATGATGCCTAGAGCCAATTTGCTTAGATTTTCTAAAGAAATTGCTGAATGGAATGAACGTTGCTTTCCTGGATGGTTTGAGAAAATAAAAAAAAAATTTTTTACAAAATTTAAAAAAAATCATAATTTTTGCGGACGAAAAATTTTGTCCGCAAAATTAATTCTTTGTCCGCAAAAAAATTTTTTTGGGGATTTTTTGGAGGAAATTTTTTAAAAAAATTTTTTTGAAATTAATTAAAAAAGAATATTTTTTAAAGGATAAATCGCCGACTTCCAGCTAGTTTAATAGAGGATTTCAATAGTTGTCGTCTTTGTGGAATGGATGTTAGACAAACTTCTAGGTTTATTTAATTTTGAATTAAGGTGTTAGGCGTGGCCGTGTCAGGCTAAAACGCAAAACAGACACTGTCCAGGGAAAAATCTGCTCATTTTTAAATTTAAATTTTTTTTTGATTTTTAAGTAAATCTGGACCGTGTTTTAACTGGACTTGCGAATCCCCTCGTTTTCCCTTTCACCCTTTGTGGTGTAGTTGGTAGTCGTCTTGATTCCCTCCTGTATGGGGGTGATGGTTCGAATCCAGCCTTATGGAATCTTTTTTATTTTCTCATTTACTTCCAAAAACATCTTTTTAGATTTTTTTTCAGTAGAAAAAATTTTCCTGCATTTTATTTTTAATGTTTTGACCCTTAACTTCACTTGAAAAAATTTTTTTTTAATTTTTAAAAATTTAATTAGACACATTGCTGAACAACATTTACATATTCCTTTACATCAATGCCCACTTTGTGAATATGGTGCTGCTGAAGCTAGACTAGTTCAGAGACATATGCGAAATAATCATACGTTGACGGAGTGCGAGGTTTTTTTGAATTTAAAAAAATTCTTTCCTCAACTTTTTTCACTCTTTAGGGACTAGAACCAATCGCTAACGTTGAAAAACGTCGAAGCGAATTTTCAGAATTACACAATCAATGCTTTCCTGGAAGGCCTAAACGTTTATCTAATATTACAATTGCTGATGAAAGCAGAAGAGCAAAGTGTAGAGGCTGTGGGATGACTATAAGGTATATTAAAAAATTTTTTTGTTGGGGTGACATTTTGTCCCTGGGACATTTTGTCCATGTGACATTTTTGACGCTTTGTCCCTGAGACATTTTGTCCAAACTTGGGAATATGTGGGTTTTTTGCTGACAAAAGTTTTTTTGCGTACAATATTTTTTGTCCGCAAGTTTTGTCCGCAAAAAATTTTTGTCCGCAAAAAATTTTTGTCCGCAAATCTTGTCCGCAAAAAAATTTTTTTTTATTTTTCAGTAAAAAACGCCGTTTAATTCATTTATTGGAAAAACATTTAAAAAAGCCAATATATAAATGTAAATATTGTTTATTCTCTTCAACACATGAACGTTTAGCCGTTGAAGCACACCAAAAAGAAAAACATTTAAAGCAACAAGTAAATATTATTTCAAATTTGAGTAAACATAAAAATGAAATGAAGAGATTGGCACAAGAATGTTTTAATGAATTTAATTTGAAACTTGAAGATTAGAAGAGGAGAGGAATTTTTTAAAATATTTCAGAAAATTCTAATTTTTGCGGACAAAAATTTAGTCCGCAAATTTAGTCCGCAAAAATTTTTCATTGACCCCGTTACAGTTGATTCTCACTTTAATATACACCCCCAATATTGGATACACCTCTATTTAGTGTACGTTTAATTTGGCTGGCCACTAGGTGGAATTGGCTGCCTGATACTCTCTATTTAAGCTACACCTCATTATAAGATACCCCCTAATACTGAGTGGACCTCTATTTAAGATACGCTTTCTAAAGTCTGTTGACTACTTGCTGGGGAAGTAAGGAAGCTGTTTAAATGGTACCTCCAGTTTAAGTACCCCTCATTATAGGTACCCCTCCAATTTAAGTACCCCTCATAAGCTACGATTCTTGTCAGCCCAAGGTGGTGTATTTATAAGTGAGGTTCAAAACTGTATTTCCTCCAAAAAATATTGCCAAAAAAGGAAAAGAATTTATATATTTCCAAGCCTTAAAATGTGCTGTATCAAACTTGTTTTTTTGAACTATCACATATGAATATTATATTTTTTTGTTTAATCTACTATCGAAAGAAAAATAAAACTCCGCAAATTATTTTTAAATTTAAATTATTTCCCGTTTGAGCTCCAAAAAATAAATTTTTTTGACCTTTTATCACCAGTTTTCCTTCACAGTTATTCCTTTGAGATAGTCCAAAATAGCGAAAATATTGCCAAAAAAACTACCGCGAGCCCCCCAACATACCGCAGAGCTATAACTTCATTCAGAATAGTCGAATCCGTGACGCCTTGGTATGTTTCGATACATCTCGACGGGCTCTGCGGTACGTTGGGGCGTACCCATTTCTCAATTTAAGAATTTTTCAAGCTCTAAAACTGAATAAATTTTCTCTCCCATTTAAATCCCCTCAAAAAATTTTATTTTTAATTTTACTGCGGTTTAATTTACCCCAAGAAAACTAAAAATCTCTAAATATATTTTTCTCTTCTCGTTATTTTCTTAAATTTTTCTTCATTTTTACTAATCTTGACACTGATTTAATCTCGTTAATCGTTTCCTTTTGGCATTTTTCTTTTTAACATCTATCCGTTTTACATTCCAGCGATTATTTTCTGTGCACATATTTTATGGGGAATTGAAGACTTTATGGCTTGGGTGTGCGCAACGAAAATTTTTTCAAAACGCCAAAATGGGATCAAATGTCTCATAGCGTTTTTCTCCCTCAGAAAACTCCCTAGAATAATTTGGAATTTTGTCATTCAAAAAATCCTCAAAAATGACTCAAAATACCATTCAAAAACAAAGCAAAGGCAATAACGCCAAAAACGCCAAAATTATGGGAGCAATTGTCTCTTAGTATTTTTCTCGATCCAGAAGCCCCCTAAAATAATTTAAAAATTTTTTCGTTCAAAACCCCCAAAAAATGACCCAAAATGCCAAACAAAACAAGCCTCAACAAAAACGCCAAAAAAATTTTGCGCACACCAAAAATCAATTTCATTTCTCTCTGTGTGTGTCTGCGCAGCGCGAGATTGGCGGAGGAAAGGAGGATTTCTCTCTCAAAGAAAACCCAAAAAGAAGGCATATTTTTCGTAGAATTTTTGGAGCAAAAAAAAGGAAGTGATGAACAAACGTGTGAGAAGTAAAAGACAAAATATGTGTCAATTGTGTCGAATTCCTGTGGCGAAAAGAGCAATTGAAGGAAGAAAGAGAGAAGAAAATTTTTATTTTTGATCTTTTTCCTTGTTTGTATTTTTAGTTTATTTTAATTGTTTTGAAAATATTTTGAGACTTCTTTAATTTCGTTGGCTGTTGAGTGGGAGAGGCACACTTGAAATCGTACCTCGTTAAAGGAAACGAACTCAAGGGTGTATCTTATAGTGGGGTTCGATTGTTTTGATCCCACAAGACGTCCACAGCCCAGAAATAGTTCAGAATTCAACCGGAAATTCTTATAAAACGCCTCAATCCAAAAATTCTTACAAAACGCCCACAGCCCAAAGATCAGTCAAAACGCCCACAACCCTAAAATAAGACAAAACGCCTACTAAACAAAAATCAGACAAAACGCCCATAAACCAAAATTTGTACAAAACGTCCATAACCCATAAATCGTACAAGATGCCAAAACGCACATAGCCAACACACCCAAAATTCACTCAAATTGTTAAAAAAAATTTAACCCCAACCCTTTTGTGTTTGTTTTGAACATTCTTCCCCTCCTTTCCCGCAATTTTCTTTTCATTATTTTTAGAGTAAAAACTTGGCCAGCCACACAACTTTTCTTTTTTAGGGGCGCGTCTTCACTCCATTTTTGGTCTACCTACTCATCACCTCTCTTTTGTCAGTCACAACCAATTCATCATCAAACAGATTAATCGATTCTCGCCTTTAAATTCCTGCGCGATCTTCTTCTCCCCTCCAAAAATATTTTCTCCCTCCCCTCCCCCTCCCCCTCCCCAACAAATTCCATCATTATTAGTACTTGACCCATTAATTCTCTCATTAAACTTTATATATCATTTACATTTTTGTCTAGTATCCCTTCAAAATTTTTATCATTCAAAACGGCTCAAAAATGGACAAAATGCCAGCCTAAAATGTAAACGCAAAAAACGCCAAAAATTTGTCACACTAAATTTCATACCAGGTCGAGATCTCGAACTAAAATCGAGGCTATCGAAATCGGGATTTTTCGAGACTATCGATTTTCGATTCTTGTACGACCCTCTTAATCCGATCACTAGTCAATATATCTAAACTGACTTCCCTTATCGATGTTGGTGTGCGCAAAATTTTTTTAAATAAAACGCCAAAAATAAATACCGTAATTTCTTGAATTTACCCAGGGTAATTATTTTTCAACCTCTCGCCTAAGGGGATAATTAATCAAGAAGGTAATAGCTTCTTGATTTCCAAAACTTTCTAAAACCTGACACCCTTAGGGTACCTGTGTATTTTCCCCCTAATTTTTAAAATATTTTTAGTTGCTACATTTATTGGTTATTTTCTACAGTATTTTCCCCTTACCTTTTCCTAGCAAATTAATTAAAAATTTAAATGGGCACATTGGGAGGCACTTCCGCTGCTTCAGGTGGTGGTGGTAGCCCTCCAACTCCTTTGTGCCGCTGTAGGGTTCTATATATTGGGTGTGCTGTCCCTACTGTTACAAAGGATGGACTTCAAGTAGGGAAGGAATTTTAACAAAAATTAAATGAATTTCCCTTCAGGGCATTCAACAACCTTTACGAGAACGATATCCAGCCAGTGAGAGTCCAGAAGCTAGAGGAATCGATTCTTGGTAAATATTGCTAAGAAACTTAAAATCCGATTTATACCTCTAATACAAACTCGAATAACAAAAATTAACAATATCGGACTCTAATGACCCCGCCCTCTAAAATCCGGACGCTAATGATACTCCAGACGCTAATGACCCTCCACATCAAGTTCGGACTCAAATAAAAATGGACATTTTCAGACTCTAACGACACACCAAATTAAAAACCAGACTCTAATAGCCTTAAATTAAAGTCAGACTCTATTACACCCTTCTATTTTTATTCTCTAATTGCACTAATCTAATTGGGTTAAAATCTGGTCATTTCACCATTAAAGGAAATTTTTGACGTTTTGCCACCAAGTGATAAATTGACACTTCGTCACAATTTGACCATTTCGCCCCTAAGAAAAAATCGGGGCATTTCGCCACTAAGGTAAATTAGGCCATTTCGTCACCAAGGGAAAATCGGGACATTTCGCCACAAATGACAAAATTGATCATTTCGAACTGTCACAGGGGATATAGACTCTAGTGTCCCCTTCACACTAATATCCCACCTTTTGTCAAATAAACCCCAGACTCTAATGCCCTTAATATTAATCACTCAAAAAATCTTTCCCCCATTTTTTCCCCTCAAGGCTTTCCGTTTGGTATAATGGACTCTTATTAGAATATGTGGATGGAGAGAAGAGAACAGACAGTGCATTCTTTGCAATAAATTCATTACATTATTGTGCTGCTGTTCGTTATGTTAATATGGGGGGATTTGCTGTAGAAGGTGGTGGCGAAAGATTTATCCCGTTAGACTCGCCATTTGCGCTAACAGATTCTCCACATCCCCCAATATTTGCTGCTATCTTTCGACGCACTACGGGGGTCAAGGTCGATTTAATTACTTTTTTTTGCAGAAAATTTTTATTTGACCGAATTGTTTTGTGTCCAAAAAAACGCAAAAATTTGACCATTTTGTCACTAAGGGAAAATCTGGTCATTTCGCCACTGAGGGAAATTTTAGCCATTTCGTTACCAAAGGGAAATTGGGACATTTCGTCACTAAGGGAAAACCTGGTCATTTAGCCACAGGGAAAAATTTGCCATTTCGCCCCTAAGAGAAATTCTGATCATTCGCCACTGAGGGAAATTAGGCCATTTCGTCACCAAGGGAAAATCAGGACATTTTGCCAACATGACAAAATTGAGCATTTCGTCATAACGGACAAAAAAATCATAACATCACCAAGAACAAAACTAACCATTTCGTCATCACAAAAATCACTAGAATATTTTAAAGGTTTTGGAATGCCATGGATTTGTTTGCACAAACGAAAAGGCAGCAAATGCCCTCGTTCGTTGCTGTTTTCATGCTTACGCAGATACAGTAAAGACTTGAAAAATTTTCTTTAAAAAATTTTTTTAAAGATGTACTTAAAATTGGATGAAAAAATGCCTTCACCGGGAGGTTTAAAAAGTATAAGAGAACCACCACCCCAACAACAAATACAAAGCAGAAGTGGCACTCCCAGCAGTGAACCAAACTTTAGCGAACAAGAAAATGGTAGTGGAATACCGCCACCACCAGGGCCGTCAGTAATAGTTGAAGGAACACAAGAATGGAATGATAGGGCGATAAGTCAAAAAACTTGGAAACGAAGGCAACAATCTGGGGAATATGATGGAAGCAGTCTAAATTCAAGTTTAATTAAAAAGGGAGGTGTAAGTGGAGGCGTTTATAGTAGAGAAAGACAACAACAACAACAACATGAAGGTGGTATTTTAGTACCTTACAGAGAAAATGGGAATGGTGTTGCTAATAACAACTTTAATAATGCTAGACGAACAACAAGTCATACAGGTAGAGAAAACAATGTTTGTAAAACAAGTTTGGGGGAAATAAAAACTAAGTTTTTAAAACTTGTTTTACAAAAAAGTATGAAAAACAAGATGCAACTTGTTCGTAGAAACATTAGAAAACAACGTTTGTTGTTTTGAGATAAGAAAAACAATGTTTGTAAAACATGTTTAGGGAAGGTTGAAACTAAGTAAACTTAGTTTTTGTAGTCTTTAAAACAAGTTTTAAGAAATAAGTTTGCGAAACAAGTTTTACAAAAAAGTTTATAAAATAAGTTTAAATTGTAAAACAAGTTGTAGTTTAATTAAGTTTGAAAACAAGTTTTAAGAAGTATTTAAGTTCGCAAAAACTTAAGTTTGCAAAACAAGTTTAATAAAAAATATGACAGGTTAGAAAGAGTTTTAAGATTGCAAAAAAAGTTTATCTTATACAGAATTACGCCCGCCTGTTGGACAACTTTCGCCAGCAGACCATTTTGAACAATTTGGACATCGTCCCCCTATGCCAAATCCTTTCATGTTTGGAGGGCCAATGCCTTCCCCACCACCTCCTCCTCCTCATCCAGGCCTTGTATTTATACCGCCAGGATTAGCACCACAACCGCCTGGGCATTTCTTTCGCCAACCACCACCACCAATGCATCACCACTCTCCTCCACATTTCTTCCCTCCTAGGCCACCATTTCCGCCGTTTCCTCCGCCACCACATTTTGGTTATTTTAAATATTTTTTTGGAAAATTTAAAAAAAAATTTTTTCTTTAAGGACGTATTGCCGCTCCACCACCACCTTTTATGATGCGCCCCTTCTTTATGGTCATGCCACCCCATTTTATGGGAGGAGGAGGACATCATCATCCACGCCCCAAATCCCCTGAAAGATTGGGTGGTGGCCCTATAATCACTGAAACAGCTTATGATACATTTCCTCGCAATAATCGAACAACATATGAAGAGCCTATAGTTAAAATATTTTTTAAAAAATTTTAAAATAAAAATTTCTTTTAGTATATGCCATCTACGGATAATACAGTTCCCCCTCAAGCTAGTTATAAACCAGGATCTTTTTCGCCCGAACTTTATGAACATTATTATGAAACATATAGACAACAGAGAACGACAGAGAGAAAGGTAAAGAAAAAAACTTTGTTTTTACAAAACAATGTTTGTAAAACAAGTTTTAAAAGAAAGTTTATAAATTATAAAACATGTTTTAATAAAACAAAATTTGCAAAAACATTTTAAAAACTCTAAAACCTTCCAACAAACATTTTAACAAAACAAGCCTTAAAAACAAAAACAAAGTTTGTAAAACATGTTTTAATAAGACAAGTTTTAAAACCTTAAGATAACAACTCTTAGTTTGTAAAACAAAATAAATTCTTTTTTAGAATGTTATGAGCCGTACAGATTCCGATGCAAGTGCTGATTATTGGGAAAGCGGTGTTGAGGCGAACTCGTTTAGAAAAACACGCAATAATGCAGGTAATATAACACCAAAAGCAGAAAGAGGACAAAGTCCCGTTGGCGGGAATAAAAAGAACGGAGATGGGGATAATGGAACGTTAACTAAAACAAGAATAACACAACAACAACAACAACCAGGACCGAGCACTAGCAGAACAGAATTAATAGTTAATGGAAAAGCTAGACCGGACACGCCACCAGCCGATTATGAAGTTGGGGGAGGACAGAGAGCTACAACTGCACATTGAAAAATTTGAAAAAAAAGTTGAGAGAGATTCGAAGGGATGAAAATAATGAAAAAAAATAATTTAAAATATTTTTATAAGAAGATACGAAAAATATGCCAATAATTATTTGTTAAGGGAAAAACCTTTGCAATCTTAAAAACATGTTTTTTAAAGTTTTAAAAAAAGACAAAACTTGAAAAACAAGAAAAAACTTGAAAAACAAGAAAAAACTTAGTTGCTTTCGAAGAAAAACATTTTTTACAATTCAAACATTTTCTTGTTTGTTTTAATAAGGTTTGTAATCTTAAAAACAAGTTTTATGAAATTAACAAGTTTTAATAAAGTTTATAAAATAAGAGGTTTGTAAGACATGTTTAAATGGAGAATTTACAAATTGTAAAATCAAGTTTTAATGAAACAAAGTTTGTAAAACATGTTTTAGTTTAAAAAAGCAACAAAGTTTTGTTTGTTTGGCTAAAAGTTTTACCCAACAAAACAAAGATAAAATGTTTTATTGTTTAATGAGATTTCGTTTAAAATTTTTAATAAAGAAAATGTGTGTAAGTTTTGTGGCAGAAGGGAAATTTGATGAAATTGAAGAAAATAAATTTTAAAAAACATTACTAATAATTTTGAATTGTTCAAGGCAAAACAACATTCCAATCAATAGGTTCTCTTCCTAATTCTTTCAATAAATCATTAGTTTTTGAAAAACATTTTGAACCAAAAAATTTTTTAACACTTAAAGGCGAAGGATGCGCAGTCTTTAAATAAAAATGTTTTGAAGTCAAATATGTAATGTTAAGAAAAACATGTTTGAACAAGTTCGAACATGTTTTTAAGAATAGAATAAACATCCCAAATAAAAATGTTTGTAAAAACAAGTTTTAATATTCCAAGTTTGTAAGAAGATTAAAATATGTTCTATAAACTTTATTTTGTTAAAACTTGTTTTACAAATTGTAAAAAAGTTGGGAAACATTTTTAATTTGTAAAAACAAGTTTTAGTGTTTTTAGAACTTGTTTTAATAAAGAAAAACATGTTTGAACAAGTTCGGGAAAACATGTTTTTAAAAATTGAATAAACATCCAAAAAATAAACATCCCAAACAAGTTTGTTTTTAAGTTTGTAAAACTAGTAGGTTTTTATTAAGCTTGTTTTACAAATTGTAAAAAAGTTGGGAAACATTTTTAATTTGTAAAAACAAGTTTTGATGTTTTTAGAACAAGTTTTAATATTCCAAATTGTAAAAAGTTTATAAACTTGTTAATTTGTAAAACAAGTTTTAATAAAAACCTACTAGCTTTACACACTTAAAAACAAATATTTAAAATTACCTTAATAACTCGGTGTCGACTTTTATCAACCAACTTTTCCTTGCGATGTGCAAACCCACCCCAAAGTAAAAACACCACTCCATTATTTGATTTTGAACTAATTAATTTAATAACTGAATCGGTAAATATTTGCCAGCCTATGTTAGAATGTGAATTTGGTTTGTGTGCTTCGACAGTTAGAGAAGCATTAAGCATAAAAATTCCTTGTTTAGCCCAGCAAGTTAATTCTCCATGAGTTGGAATTTTAAAGTTTGGGAATTCTGAGGAAAGCTCCTTAAATAGATTTAAAAAAAAAATTTTTTTTAATTTCCCTCTCACTTTGTAAATATTTTTGAGAGATGGAGGCGGCGGCGTTCCCTGCGGAACGGAGAAACAAAGCCCATGCGCTTGAGATAAGTTGTGGTAAGGATCTTGGCCTAATAAAAATAAAAAAAAAAATATTTAAATTAAAATTTGTTTATACCTAGCAAAACAACTTTAATTTCATTAAAAGGTGTCAAGTTGAAAGCGTTAAATATAAGATAACGAGGCGGGAAAATAGTGGTGCCCTTAAATTGTAAAAAAAGTTTAAGTTAGTACTTAAGAAAATAGGTTTTATTAAAACAAGTTTGTAGAATGTTTTTTTCTTAAAACTTGTTTTTAGAAATTACTGTTTTTAAGTTTTAATAAAACATTTTTACAAACTTGTTTTACTAAAACTTAAAAATGTTTTAATTTGTCAAAATAAGTTTTGAGAAAGGTTTGCAGACTTATAATTAGGTTTTAGTAAAACAAGTTCCAAAACATGTTTGTAAACTCAAAACAACTAAGTTTTGATAAAACATGTTTGTAAGTTTATTAAAACTTTATAATGTTTAGTTTTGTTAAACAAGTTCGCAAACAAAATAAATTTAAACATGTTTTAACAAACAAAATAAACATGTTTGTAAACTAAAAAAACCTAAAGACAAAACATGTTTTTAGGTTTATTAAAACTTTGTTTAGGATTGTTAAACAGGTTCATAAGTTCGCAAACTTAAAAATAAAGTTTCCGTAAAAACATGTTTGTAAAATGTTTTTGAGAAACATTTTTAATAAGTTTTAATAAAACCTTTAGTAAAATAAAATTTAAAATTTTAAAACAAAATTTAAAAAACACCTTTTCATATTGGCTAATCAAAAATTGATGAATTGATTTAATATATTCCTTTTTCAATTCTGCTGTTAACAATTTCCTCCATTCAGGTTCTACTAAAGTACAAAAAATTGAATCTAGTTGTTCTGGTAATTGCTGATTTTGTTCTTTAAGAATATTATCAAATGGTGTTGAAGTGTTTGAATGAATATTTTCAACATTAAATTTTATTGGAGGAAGTCTAAAAATATTTAATTAATAATAAGCTTTATTTGTAAACTTAAGAAAACAAGTTTTAATAAAACACTGGTTTAATAATTAAATAGTCAAGTTTGTAAAACATGTTGCAATTAAAACTTGATTAAAAACTTGAAAATAAGAAAACAAGTTTGAAATGTTTTTAAGTTAGTAAAACAAGTTTTAACAAGTTTTATAATAATTGTGAAACAAGTTTAAATAAAAATTAGTCAAGTTTACAATCCTAATAGAAAGTAAATGAATTTGTAAAACAAGTTTTAGCAAACATAATTGACAGAAAATGTTTATAAAATATTAATGTTTGTAACGACAACTTTTACACTAAATAGTTCAACTAACAACACCTCCCCCACACAATACATTATTAATTCCTCCTGACCCCACTACTCTACTGCTAACTATATTTGTTCCAGTTATATTAATTGTTTTCAACTAAACTCTTAAAAAAACTAGCCTTTTTCGTTCTGGAGAATCTCCAGTTGAACGACAAGCCATAACACGTTTATTTCCAACATTTTCCTTCCCAGCAGATTTTGAAAACAATTCAATAAGTGTTAGTTGTTTTGCAGGCATTAGTAAAAACTGCAATTATTTAAAATAATCAAAGGATTTTGAAAATATATAAAAGAAATTAAAAACTGTTTTATAAATTTAAAAGAATAATTTTAAAAATATTTATATTTAGTAAAAAATGAAAAAATAATACAAAATTTAAACTAGAAGAATAATGCTCAAAAAACAATGTTTTTAAAACAATGGTTTTACAATTAGAATTGTAAATAGACATGCTTAATAAAAACAAGTTTTAAGTAAAAACAGACAAACAAAACAAAAAATGTTTTTGCAAAGTTTGTAGAAACAAGTTTTAATTTGTTCAAGTTTTAAACTTGAAAATAAGAAAACAAGTTTGTAGTGTTTTTATCAAGTTTGAAAAACAAGTTTTAATTTAAAACTTGAAAGAAAAAAAACTTAAGTTTGTAGAACGTTTTTACTAAGTTTATAAAAACAAGTTTTAATTTGCTTTCAAAACAAGTTTTAAACTTAAAAATAAGAAAATGTAAGTTTGTAAAATGTTTTTACTAGGTTTTTGTAAAAACTTGTTTTTAAAATGTTTTCTGAACATTAAAACATCTTAGATAAAAATAAAAAATAGTATCCTGTCCAAAATTCATTAAAAAATCATAAAAAATGCAAAAAAAATTTTTTCTAAACTCTCAATATTTTCCAATCCATCTTCCTTCATTTAATCCACTATTACTTGTACTTGTAACATTTTCAAAAACACTATTATTATTCTCCAATTGTTCTTCTTTTAATTCAACTTTTTGTCTCTTTTGTTGTTGTTGCTGTGGAGGTGAAATTTGTTGTTGTTGTTGGTCATTATTTAAATTATTAATTCCTCCTCCTCCACTACAACTACTACTGCTTACTATATTTGTTCCAATTATATTAATCGTTTCTCCTTCACCTTTTTTTATTATTTCAATTTTTTGTTGTTGTTCTTGTTGTTGATTTTCTTCTTTTTCTGTTTTTGGAATATTTTTGTCTGTTTCTTCTGTCAATTTTGTTTAAAATTAAAATCAAAAAACTCTTTAAATAGGGTTGTCGGTTTCAAACCGAACCGAAAAACTGAAGATTTTGGTTCGGGTTGTCGGTTCGGTTTTGGTTAACCGAAGAATTTGGTCAAACTGACAACCCTACTCTCTAACTTAATTACACCCAGCCACTTATGCTAGGTTGTTGGTGACCGGGTAATTCCGCCTGTGACAGCTAAATAGAGAATATAGATGGGTATTTGAGGCAGCACAGGCAAAAATTAATGCCCTTAACAACCCTAATTTATACCTTTCTTCCTAGCAGCACCTCCACCACCAGTCTTACGCTTTTGTGAAGTGTTGTTGTTTGTCAATGAATTTGATGTCGTTGTTGTATTTGGTGCTGGTCTTTTTCTTGCTTGTGAAGGACGTTTTCTGAAGAAATTAGAAAAATAATTTTTGAAAGAAATTTTAAGAACAAATTTAATGAAAAATCTAAGGACAAATCTAAGAACTAAATCCAGATCCAGACTATTATCAAAAAGTCTGGATTTAGGTTAGTAACCTGGACTGGATTTTTGATCTAAATCCAGAAAAAATCTGGCAAGATCAAAAAATGCCTGGACCTGGACTCTGGATCCAGGAAAAATACAGACTGGATCCGATCTTATATTTGATTTATATTTCTTATTTGTCCTTAAATTTGTTGTCAGATTGTCTTGATAGACCAAGAACAATCTAAGGACAAATACAACACAAAAATTCAATAAATCTCTTTACCGTTTAGGTTTAGGAATCCCTTTATCATCCAAAGTTTTTGTAGAAGTATCAGAATCATCACTAGATTCACTCAAATTTTCATGTTGTCCAAGTCTATCGAGCAAAAAATTTTTATCTCTAGATAATTTGAGTAGTTTACGTTGTAAATTACGTAATTCTTCTTGATAATATTCATTCTCCTTTAAAAAAATTTTTTTAGCGAACAGGTATAAAGTCGAAAACCTCACTATAAGGTATACTCATGTGTCTGGAAAATCCTATCTTATAATGGGGTGTATTTTAAATAGTAAAAGGTATAGTTTAGGGACACTCGACGGGAGTTTAGGGCCGTTTTTGCCTTTCGCCGAATTTTTGCTTTATTTGGGTTTTCGCCTTACGCTTTTTAAGATCTGTTTCGGCACACCTCTGCTAACCAACTTCACCTAGCGGACAACCACATATAAAAAAGAGAAACGTATTTTAAATAAAGGGATATCTAGTATTTGGGAAAAGAAATTACATATGTGGTGGGCTAATTTTGCATATTTCACATTTTTCAGCGCGAAAATTTTCGCATTCCGCTTTTTATTTCTAGATTTCGCCCGCCCTGTTATACACACTTGGGGCTATCTTAAATAGAGTATCCCTCTCTCAAAAATTTCGTTTAGGTATCTCACCCAAACCGTGGTCAACCAAAATTCAAAAATTGTAGCTTATAGCAAAATTTAACTCAAAATCTCCAATTAAAAAAATTTTTTTTAAACTTACATAAACCAAAAATTTAAATTTCTTCTTTAATTCTCTATATTTTGTTTTTGGAGATAAACTTTGTGTATCCATATCATTTAAAACGGACATAGCAAAACGTTGTGAACCAACATAAGAAGAATGTATAGGTTGTTGTTGTTGGGGGTGTTGGGGGTGAATGTTTGGTGAATTTATTGTTGTTGTTGTTAATTGATCTGGTGAGGTCATTAAAGGATTGTTTTGATGATGAATAAGAATACGTTGATGTTGTTGTGGTGGTGGATGTTGTTGTGGATGTTGTTGGGAGAGGGGAACAAAAGACGAATTATGTTGTTGTATGTTTAAAGGATTGTTGTTGCTAAAAAAGTTTTGATAATAAAAACAAGTTTTAAGATGTTGCTAAAACAAGTTTAAATCAAGTTTATTAAAACAAGGTGTATTAAAAACAAAACATCCTTATTAGAACAAGTTTTAATAAAAGTTGAACAACATATATATTTGAGTTGTAAACTTTAAAGTTTTAAAAACAATATGTTTTTCTAAATGTTTTAATGGGTGTTTTTCTCATGTTTTTGTTTTAAATGTTTTAATGTTTCAATGTTTTATACAAATGTTTTAATGGATGTTTTTCCCATGTTTAATAAGCACATAATTACAAACTTTGTTTGTTTTATACGAATAGGTCCTGACGAACTTGAAGGATAATTTTGCTGTTGCGTGTTTTGTTGCAATTGTAAAACAATGTTTCCACTGTTTGTTGTTCCTATATCTGTTGGAGTTTCAGAAGTTTCGTGTTGGAAAGGAATGTTTCTATTGTTGTTTTGAGGATACAACATTTCTATTTGACGATGTTTCTGTTGAAGTTGTTGTTGCTAAAATTAAATAAAACATTCGTTTTTGTTTGTTTTTATTTTTAAAAACATTTGTTTTGACTAAGAAAAACATTAAAAATATGTTGTTGCTAAAATTAAACAAAACATTCGTTTGTTTTCTTAAAAACATGTTTAATTGAAAAAAAACATGTTTTTATTTCCTTAAAAACATTTTGAAGAGAAACATGGTTTATTTTTATAAACATGTTTTATATTTACAAACATGTTTTGATTAAGGAAAACATTTGTTTTTATTTTTTAAAACATTTGTTTTGATTGAAAAAAACATTAAAAACACACCTGAATATAATTTTGTTGTTTATTCGGAATCTGTTGTTGTTGACGTTGGTCAATGCTTTCATTTGAAGGAGAGGATGTTGTAGAAACATTTGTTGTAGCCAACGGAGCCGAATTTAATTGTTGTAAAATTGTAGGCGAATTGTGTTGTAAAATTGAATGTTCAGATTGTGAGTGATGCAAAGGTATAAATTGTTGCTGTGATTGTTGTTGTTGGTAGTGATGGTGGGGAGTTGGGGGTGCTGCCATTGAAGGACTTGGATTCTGAAAATATTAAAGGATTAATACACCTCTCTATTATAACACTCTTCGCACCTCGATTTTAACTGATGAGGAATTTGATGTATGAGGGGGAGGTAAATAATGAGGAGACACACCGCTTCGGATCGAATTGAAGTGAAGTTCAAAGAAAATTGTCATAGGAGGGGGTGACTTATTAGGAAATAATTTCTTTTATTATTTTTGGTGGGGAAAATTGGGAAAACAATTTCTGACCACCCAATATCAAACAAATTTTATGAAAATTCAAAAAACAAGTCAAAAATACCCCCTATCCTACAAGTTGTTACCCTAAGATTTCCTGACCCTATCCCCATCAGGACAGGGAAAGGTTGAGAAAGTCGGATTGTGTTTTAGGAGGCGTTTTCAAAATTTTATTTTTAAAATTTTGCCTATTAAAAAAATTTTTTCAAAAAATTTTTATTTTACCCCAATCCCCATACAAAATTTTTTTTATTTCAAAAAAAAAAACCTTCATCCAATTTTGTTGTTTGTTATGTTGTGGAGAATAAATAATTTTTTTATTATTATTTAATTGTTGCTGTGCTTGTTGTACTTGTCCAAAACTTTGTTCATTTCCTCCCAATTGTTGCTGTAAAGGAGAAAAATTTGTTGTTGTCGCTGTCGTTGTTGAGGATGATTGTTGTGGGGCTACTACACTTCTTAATTGTGTATATGCTGTAGTTGTTGTAGTTGGGGGAGATAGAATGTGGTGAGAAGAATTTGTTGTATTTATTTGTTGTTGCTGTTGTTGGTCATCCATTTTTTTTTCTTTTAAAAATCAAAAAAAAATTTTTTTAACTGAAAAATAAAATAAAAATTATGAAAAAAAGAATTTTTAAATATAATTGAATATTTACATATCAAAAATTTAAAGAAAAATTTATTTATTTTATTAAAAAAATTTTTTAATGAAAAAAGTTTACGTACAAATATAAAAAAAAGAGTATACTTTTCCGCTATCCTCCCTCACCCTCACTTTTTTTTTATTTTTTCCTTTCTCCAAAATATAGGCAATTGTGAGCATTATCATTTATTCCGAGTTAAAAGAATAAAGAAAACAATACCTATTCAGTAACATATCCCATTTTCAAAATCGAGAGCAGATATGATTAATCGGTATTAAAAAACAGGCCAATCCTATAAACATTTTGGCCAATCCTGCTATTGAATCAGTATCACAGTTGGTTTTTAAATTCACAAAAAACAATACATATAATTAAATCAAGAATACCAATAACACGCTCTTAACCTTATTTTGGAGAAAGGAAGGAAGGAAACTCTGGGGAGAAGATAACGGAAAAGTACAAAAAAAAAAGAAATTAATTTCTAGAGATTAGGCATCTGGGCTAATTTAGAATAATATAAGACCGAATTTTTTTTTGCAAATTTTTTTCAAGTTAAAATTAAAAAAATAAAAGAAAAATTAATAAAAACCTGGCAAAATAATAAATAACACTTTTTAAGTATACCCAATATTTTTTTGATAAAAAAAATTTTTCATTTCTTTCAATTGGAAGAAAGCAATTCATTAAGTAATTGAAGAGGGCGAAAAAGTTGAATCTTAAAAAAATTTTTTTAATTTAAAATAATTAAAAAAATAAACCTCAATCCAACAAGGAGTTTCTTTAATGTTTGAACGTGGATAACCAATTCCCCATCCTTTTACAAAACTTATGGCAATTGTACAGCAAGTCTATTTTTTAAAATTAAAAAAATTAAGAAAAAAATTGATGAAAAAAAATTTTTTAATTAAAAAAGATTTATTTTTGAAATGTTGGGGATTAATAAGGGAAAAACTAAAGAAAAAGCACATGCAAGCGAGAAAGTCGACCAATTTTTAAGGTAAACCAATTTCTGCCCGAAGAAAAAAAAAGGTCAGGAGACGTAGGGATTTAGACGGAAAAATGTCTATTCTTGCCCAAAGAAATAGAAAAAAGACAATAATTGACCCCAAATAATTGATCAAGCCTAAAAATTTATTTAATATTTCTCCAAGAATTCTTAAGAATAAACATAATTAGAGAAATCAGATCACTAAAGGTTAATGTCACATGAAAATTATTGAAGTCGTCAGGGTCGAAACTTTCAAAAGCAGTATGGGATTAGTCAAAAAAAGGTTGAGTTCTAAAATTCTTAAAGCTCCCCAATTTATTTATTAAAGCTCCCAAAATATTCTTGAAGCTCGCAAATTAAAAGCTCCCCAATCCTAGAATTAATTAAATAAACCTGCCAATAATCCATAAATTTAAAAATATATACCGCTCTAAGATCATCTACACCCGTACCAGAATCTTGAACCAAACCATTTTGAGGGGCAATACCGGCTACTGCATAAGCTTTCACCATTGCTAAAAATTTGGAAAAAATTCAGAAAAATTTCAATTTAATAAACCTGCCATATTTGCTCTTCGCTTTTTCTCAACCATTTCTGTATAGGCCCATTTAAGATTAAAAACCTAAAGAAGAAGAATTTGTTAAAATACCGAGAATAAAAAGTTAAACAAATTTTTAAGAATAAGAAAGAGAGAGGGGTAGGTTTAGCCCTAGGCAGGCACCGATCCTTCGAAATCTTTTGCAGTTATTGGTAGGTGCTTTCACCCTCTCTCTCTTACACAAGCGTTCTTGAAGTCCAAAATGCTGAGAATGAGTCCACCTTACATTCACCAAAACCCTAATCAAAACATTAAACAGAATAAGAAAGACATCAACTTTTGGAGGTCTTAACAAAAGTAACAAATTTTTAAAAATAGGAAAAGTCAAAGAAAGGAACACACATCAGTTAAAAATAGAAGGCAAAAACAAGCAACATCACATTATACATATCGATGAATGTGGAAACCCCAAAACATGAACTGAAACCCAAACCGTTTTTTTTTCTTACATCAACTCTGCGATAACCCCCCAAGTTCCCTAATTTTCAAAAAAAAATTTTTATAAAAATTAAAACCTTTCTAACAGCCCCAAAACAAAATTTATGTACAGCATTTCCATAGCCCAATCCATTTTGAAAATCAAGAAAGCAACTTTTAACAAATATTCCTTTTTGAGAACAACATTCAACAAATATATTACAATCTTCAGAATTTATTGAATCAATTATTTGTAAACGAATTCCTTTTCCAATGTGTAATCTAGCCTTTTCTGAAGATTCACTTCTATGAACATTTGAAAGTGCTCCCAAACAGAAACGTCCATTTTCTGAGCCGTTTGGATCCATTCCTGGAAAATAAAAAAAATTTTTCTTGGGGTTTTAAAACAGAATAAGGATGAATCGGTTCCCCCATATTTTTCCAATAGGATAAACACCTACTTTTCCCGGCGCAGTAACTTTTAGCCTTATCGGCAGATTTTTGCCTTATTAGCAGAAAATAAGGACAATAATTTATCGATTTCTAAGTTAGGTTCGGGAATAGAAAAGTGTCAAGATAACTTATTTCAAAGATTCCAATCTTGGAATCTTTGACTTTGTTCATATCCCGCCCCCCACCCCTATTTGAGTCTCAGATTAATTTTCCTTCTTTGCTGTCAATCATTTATTTTCCTCCTTTTTTAATGCCAATCATTTTCTTCCCTCAAATATAGGACACCCAAAAGGGCGCGCGGCAATAACGCGCAAAGCCATAACTTGCTTAAAGATTTTGAAACCTTACAAAAATTAATATTAAACGATTCCTTTTATCGAGCTAAAGAGATTGATAACAAAACTGTCAAGGGTCAAAAATATTCCAGCAAGTTATGGCTTTGCGCCGTTATTGCCGCGCGCCCTTTTGGGTGTCCTATATTTGAGGGAAGAAAATGATTGGCATTAAAAAAGGAGGAAAATAAATGATTGACAGCAAATGAAAATTAATCGGAGACTCAAATAGGGGTGGGGGGCGGGATATGAACAAAGTACCAAATTCCCTATCTTAAGTAAAACAAGTGAGCGGCATAGACCTAATCTCATCTCAAAATCACGCATTTTTAGCGACAAGAGTACTTTTGGATCCATAGGACCAAGCTTACAGAATCCGTGTCGCCGTACATTTCGGACCTCATTAGGGAACTAAAATAAATTTTTGCAGCGCTCAAGAGTCAAAATAAACCCTTTCCCTACCACTTATTGTTAGAAAAAATTAAAAATTAACCTCCATCAACATAAATATTTGACATATTCCACGGGGCTTTAAATGTTTCCCCAACTTGCGTGTCTAATTCAAAATAGGTAATAGAACACCAATATTTTGGAGCATTATTTTGCGGGTATAAACTATTCATATTACCTCAAAAAAATTTTTTTTAATAATTCAATAAAATAAATACATTGTCCAGAAATGTTGCTACACGTTTCAAAAGGAGAAGACTGCCACTAAAAAAATTTTTTTAATTTTTAAAATATTTTTTGATAACTTTTCGGTAATAGTTTGGAATTCGCCTCCCTTTTTTCTGGTTCCTGACCATTTTGAGCTTTTTTTGAATGATATATAGTTTTTTATAAATTATTCGAAACAGCTCTTCGAGCTTGGTCAAATGATACCTACTTTTCTAACAAAAATTTGGTTTTTAGGGTCATTTAAAATTAATTTCAGTGAGTGGGGTTCGAACCTCTAACCCAACAATTGGCTACAAAATTGACCTACCCCAACTAAACCAACTATTTTTATTAAAATAGAAAACGGTAATATTTATTGAACCGGATAGACCCCCTTTTTCCTCCCCAATTTTCCCCCTATATTTTTCCTCCTTCTTACTTGTTTTTGGCATGTACTTACACCTGTGTAAAATTGAATAAGCCTTTTTGTTTGATTGTAGGCAAAAATTAAGTAGAAACGCAATTTGGATGGAAGAAAGGAGAAAGTCTGACCATTCTGCCAAAATATAGGGAAAAATTGGGGAGGAAAAAATTTTCTGTCCGGTAAAAAAAAAGAAAAAAAATAGAAAACCTGCTCATTCGAATAAAAATTCAATTCATTCCCAATTAATTGATTTTCTGTAGCCAAGTGAGTGATGACTTGACATTTTTGTTCAGTAAAAGAAGAGGTTTCCAAATTTTGTTGGGAAGATGAAGGGCCATCCAAATTTGTTAAAATATGCTGATTTGGATTAATAGGAGGAAGAGGGTCCATTTGCAATGAAGAAAGCTCTTTAAATTTTTTAATTTTTTAAATTTTTATTTAAAAATTTAAAAAAAACCGTAAGAAACCACACGATCATAATGATACGGATTTATACAAATTAAATCTGGATGGTTTGTTGGAGTTTGACAGGCAGGCAATTTGACCAATTCTAAAGGCAAAAAGAGTAAATTTAATAAAGAAAGGTTAAATTGAATCCTAGAGGGTGTCACAGGATGGGATTTGCGTCATAGGAGGGGATCCCGGGTCTCAAGCGACAGCCAAAGATTAATCCAGCAATTTATTTCTGTTCGACAATAGAAGATCTCATTATGGGGCTTTGGATTTGCGATTTTGTCGCATTTAGTAAATCCCTGGGACGCGTTTTGATGAAAATTTAATCACAAAGAATTTTTGACTCTATCCCAAAAGAAGGGCGGAATCGTTTTTTTTTCATTACCTGCAAGGAAAGGAAAAATGGAGACGGACGGACTCGGACAGACAAAACACGGACGGACATCAATTTCCAAAGCATTTTCATCCGTGTTTTGTCTGTCCGTGTCCGTCAGTGTTTCGTGTCCATCCGTCTCCATTTTTCCTTTCCTTGCAAGTAATAGTAAAAACGATTTCGCCCTTCTTTTGGGATAGGGCCGAATTTTATTCTAGAAAAATGACCTTTCTAAATAACCTGATTTATTGACATTTGGCCACCTCCAAATCCTTGCATACACAACATTTGGGACTCCCTTCCGTCCAGCAACTTGTAAACGGCCGTCTAAGGATCTCTAAAAAATTGGTTTAAATAAATTGAATAAAAATTAAGAAAAAAATACGTGAATAGCAACACAACCAGAGGGCTGCTTTCCAGCAGAAGTTACAGCAGAAATTAGGGCATCTCTAAAATCAAACAAAATTAGAGTTAAAAAGTAAAAACCAAACAATTGCTCGCGCCTGTCTTTAAGTTTTTTAACCAAACTTTCGATGGCCTTGTGGATGAATTCGGGGTCATCGCCACCCTGAAAGGCAATAAAAAAATTTAAGACCATGAAGACTAATGACTAGCTATCAATTTGGCTTTTCAAGGCCCAACAAAAATGCCTAAACAGAAGACGAAAATTGGGCCAGAAGGGAGGGATGACGCCGAAAATGCAAAACCAAATTTTGAGCTGTCAAAGGAGACCTTTAAGAAAGCCACTAGAAACGCCAAAAAAATAAACACAACTTAAAAATTAAAAACCTGATGATAACACATCAAAATATGAACAAGTTGAGCACACGGATCTGTTGAAGCTTGCTGCTGTGTATTTTGTACAAGTGGGAATCCATCCCCATTGTTGACAGAATTATTCATAATTCATAGGGACTCAATGATCCTCTTCTCAAATTGACAAATTAAATTCGAGGCCGATCGATTTCAAGGTTTCTAAAAAATTATGGATGAAATAAAACAGCCCAAAACGGCGCGCGGCTATTACGGCGCAAAGCCATAACTTGGTAGAAAATGACCTGCCCTTATCTTTTTTGATAGCAATCTCCTTAGCTCGATGAGAGGAATCGTTTAATATCAAATTTGGTAAAATCAGGAAAGCTTGAAGTAAGTTATGGCTTTGCGCCGTTATGGCTTTGCGCCGTTTTGGGCGTGTCCCAAAAAATAAAAAATGCAAATTTCTAATGCATATTTAATCGGCAAAAAGAGTAAATTATTAATAAATTTTACCCAATTAGAAAATATTTTAAGTGAATTAGTAAGTCAATAAAAAAATCTTTTTAAACAAATAAATACAAGAAAATACAAAATTTGTTGTTTCAATTCTTCCAATTTTCTTTAAAAAATTTGTAAATGACCGAAAAGTCTTTGGACGCGTAGTCGGGGTTATTTAGGAGATAAAGATAAAATTGATGTGCTAGCGATCCCATAGGTATTGGAATTTTATTTCGAGTTGACAAGTTTTGGGCGAGCGATAAATCCTTCAGAATTAAAAGAAAAAATTATTAAAGCCTCTCAACCCCCAAAAGGTCAACCTCCAAAAGGGTCAACTTCCTAGTGATCAAATAACCCTATAGGTCAACCCCAAAAAGGTCAATTCCCAAAAAGGTCAACTCAAAATATTTGGACGTATAGAGGGGATCAAAATCATGAATATGTTGGCTGCTGCGCACCAGAAGATTTTCGTCGTCTGCCCCTCAGACACCCTTAATCACATATATCCCTCTATATCCGCCCAAGTATTTGGAGTTGACATTTAAGGTCACTTGATCAACAGAGTTGGCCTTTTTGGTTAATCCCATTAGAAACACCAAAAGAAAACCTTAGCCATTAATGTGCAAGTAAAACCAGGCTCAAAATTATTAGAAGCAGGAGTCCCCGGTATTACCCCTGGAACAGGGTTGTAGGTGTCACTGGCCCAGCAACGTCCAGAACTGGAATTGATTACTGATGTTAAGATTTGTGGATCCAATCCAAGTCTGTAAAAAATAATAAAGATTGTTTTTGTTAAGTGAACGTTAAAGCTTCAGTAATTTTTGAAACATGCTTCAGGTTTGTAAGATCATTCTTAAAATTTAATATAGGATGTTTCAAGTATTTTGAAGCTAGTTTGGGATTTTTGAAACATGCTCCAGGTAATTCAAGTGAATAAGAAGCATGCTTCATGTTCACTAGAAACATGTTTCATATAATCAGAAGCATGTTTCAGGTCATTAGGAGCATGCTTCAAATCATTATTAGCATGCTTCAGATTATTAGAAGCATGCTTCAGGTTCTTAGAAGCATGCTTCAGATTCTTTGAAGCATGCTTCACATTCCCAATTTAATTATTTAAAATTCTACTTTTCCCCCATATTCATAATCTCTGCCAAAGCAATCATTTGAGAAGCAAGAAGCATATTATTACAAAGTTTGGTAACCTGTCCACTTCCAACTTTTCCACAGTGAACTTTAAAAAACACTTAAATAAACCCATATTCTTCAAAATAAACCTATATTCTTCCCCATTAATTCAAATAAATATTCTGCTTTTTTAATATCATTCAAATCACCCCCAATCATGAATGTTAAGGTAGCCTTTTCTGCACCTACAAATTAAAATTGAAACATGAAGCAAAAAATTTTTTTGAAGCAAAAAATATTTCTTGAAACAAAAACTTGAAGCAAAAAAATTTTTGTCGAAGCAAAAAATATTTCTTGAAGCAAAAAATATTTCTTGAAGCAAAAAATTTTTTCTGAAGCAAAATATTTTTTTAAGAAACCTAAAACTCCCCCAGATACAGGGGCATCCAAAAAACTCGCTTTTTTAGTTTGTACAAGTTCAGAAAGTTGAATAGAAGTTGCTTGATCGATAGTGCTACAATCAACGCATAGAGTGTTTTGTTGAAGCGTTCTGTTTAAAATAAATTCTGAAACAATTCCGGAAACTTTTTACAATTTATAGAAAGATAATTCCGGAATTATACAATTATTATAAATCCTTTCCGGAAGCTTCTACAACTCTGAAACTTTTCCGGAAACTTTTACAATTTTCCTTGATAAATTCTTTCCCAAAGTTTTCCGGAAACTCTTAATTTATTAACTAGTTTTCAGAAGCATTTACAATTCCGGAAAACTTTTTTACAATTTAAATCTTTTCCGGAAAACTTTACAATATTTTTCCAGAAACATTTACAATACTGGAACTCTTCCGGAAACTTTTACATTTATAAATACAATAATAAACTTTTTCCGGAAATTTTTACAATTCTCCTTCAAAATTGTAAAATTCCTCCAACAAATTTATCCCATAAAGTTTTCCGGAAACTTTTAGTTGTTTATTAAACCTTCTAGTTTTCCGGAAACATTTACAATTTTGAAACTTCCGGAAACATTTACCCATCCTTAAACTTTTTACAATTCTTCCGGAAAACTTTTCCGGAAAACAAACAAAATAAATACTCCATAATTCCTTCTTTTTCTGTATACAATGAAAGCACATCTTCCCCATTTGGAAGCATTGTAAATATTTTTTCACATTTTGAAGCTAATTCTGCTGCACTAGAACAAATATTAGAACCTTTTTCTTTAAATTCCAAAAGCTTTTCTTTGTTGTTATCGAATACAGCCAATCGAATATTTTTAGTTAGCAAATTTTTTGCCATACGGCCACCCATAGAACCCAATCCAACAAATCCAACATATCCTCCCATTTTTTAGTGGCTCAATATCACACCAAAGCCAATGACTCAGAACTTGGTTTTCGGGACTCAGTCATCCCCAGCCACGACTTTAGTGCTTTATAATAAATTGAAAAATGAACATTAGAGTCTCACATAAAATAAATGTTTCAGGCTTATTAAAATGGGTACAGCCCGGCGCGCGGCCATAACGGCGCAAAGCCAATAACTTGCTTCAAGATTTCCGAATCTTACCAAATTTAGTATTAAACGATTCCTCTCAACGAGCTAAAGAGATTGGTACCAAAATTGATAAGGTCCAGAAAATTTCCGGCTAGTTATGGCTTTGCGCCATTATGGCCGCGCGCCTACTTGGGCGTGTCCCTGTTAAAATAGCTTTGCTTATACCCTTAAAATAGTGACATATTTATCCACTTTTAAGATATAATAATAAAATTGATTTTTGGTCTATCCATTATAAACAATTGTTGTTTTATAATGAGTCAATATACTATAAATATCTTCTATTTATTTTTAATTTTTCATTTAAAAATATTTTTCAGGCTCTTAAAAATTCCGCAAATTTATAGAAAATATTTTTCGTGAAAGAATTTTTTTGCGGACAACAAAAAAATTTTGCGGACAAAACTTGCGGATTTTTTTTTCTTCAACTAAAAATGGTTGGCATTTATTTCATTTTTTTCTTGCTGATCTATTGGTATTATTTAATGGTAAGAGACTTTATTTAATTTAAAAAAATTTTTCTTTTAGAATGTAGCAGCAAATATGGACTACAATTTAATTTACCCAAAATTTTGTATTTCAATTTTAATCAAAAATGAACATGTTTTGCCTTATTTTATGGGATTAATCGAAGATTGGCGCTATCCAAAGGACAGAATTCATCTTAATTTTTTTGTTGAAAATGAGGATAGTGGGATTATAAGGTTTTTTAAATTCTTGCGGATTTTTGAGTTTTTTGCGGATTTTTGGGATTTGCGGACTTTTTGTAGGTTTTGCGGATTTTTAAGTTTTTTTGCAGATTCTTGGGGTTTTAGGACATTTCCTATAAGAATTAAAAGAGTCTGCTAGGCAAATTAGTCAAAATTTGTTTAAATAAGGCTTTTCAAAATTAGGGAAAAATGTTAAAATATAATTTGCGACAAAACTTGCAGACTTTTTTAAAAATAACTTTAAATGGTCCCTGACTACATTTTTGCTTTTTTCTGTTTTGTCCTCATCTTGTTCAGTTTATTCGCATCCTACTCATTGTTATCCACCAAATAATCCTTAAAAACTGGAAAAATAAAATTTGCGGACAAAAATTTGCGGAGTCCGCAAAATTTGCGGACTGTCCGCAAATTTATTTTTCTTCATTTTTCTCATTTTTTCTTCATTCTAGATGGATTCAAGACTTCCCCAAAGGATTGTACCTTTCAATCAGCTTAACAGAAGTCGATCAGAATTGGAGAGAGTTTTCATTAAATTTTGGACGTCGCAAATCTTGCAATTTTTTATTAATTTTGGACACCAATAATTTTTTGTTGCGTGATTCTCTTCGCCAATTAATTTCTTTTGCTGAATTACCCGTTGTATTAAGTCCTTTTTTGGATTCTCCGATGGAAGGAAGTGTTAATAATGCTCAAGAATTAGAGTTGGATTACGAATTTGTTTGGAGGGAGAAGCTGGATTTTGTTAGGGTATTTTTTAAATTTAAATATTTTACGAGTCTGAGTCTGAGACATTCGTACCTCCTTCTAGGATACGACCAAACCCTAGAGAACCTCAGTTTTTTTTTAAATTTGGGTGGGCAACTGGGTGAAGGTTTTGGGGATTGCATATTCATTACCCTCAACAATGGGTACTCTCAAATTCTAAGTTTTTATCTATTTTTTAGATATTTTAAATTTCATTATCGTTAATAGGAAGTGGAAACGCAAAAATCAATTTTTGCGAAAAAAAATTTTTTTTGCGGACAATAAATTTTTGCGGACAAAAATTTTTTTGCGGACAAAAAAATTTATGCGGACAGTTAAAATTTTTCATTTTTAGGTTTATTATTCAAATGGCCCACTTTTGATAAATCTAAAACATCCAGACTCTTCTTATTTAACATTTGAAGAGAACAATTTGCTTGGATATGAAGGTTCTGGCGATCCAATAGATGTCTTTGCTTCTTCTGCCTATAAAATGAATATTCCAATTTTATTTTCTAATCACTTCTATTATGGATATTTTTTGTATCCTTCAAGGTTAAATGGTGAACATGCTTCTCTAGTTTGTTTTTTTTTATTTTTCTAAATTATGCTTACAAGGGAACATATCGAACTGTGAGTAAAAAGTTTGTCTTAAAAGTTATACCATCGTGTAGAGCATGGTCGATAACCTATTGCAAATTTTTGGCTTTTTCGGCTCCGACCCCCATTTCGAAAAGTTATAGGGCTTCAAAGTTTTCGACTTTTAGAGCGGTTGAGTCGCCCCCACTTTTCTTATTATTTCTCTTCCTAAAGAGAAAAATGAGACTCCTTTTCTCAATTTTTCCTTTCCTCTTTATTTCCTGTGTTGGTTAAAGAAAGAGAAAAAGAGGAGAGGAAAGAAAAGGAAAGGAGGCGTCTCTGCCATCTCCTCTGTCCTTTTTTAATTACATTAGCTGAAGGGCAGAGATGCCTCTTTTCCTTTTCTTTTCTCTCTTCTTTTCTCTTTCTTTAACTAATAGTGAAAAAGAAAAGGAAAGGAGAAAAGGAGGATGGGAGTCTTATTTTTCCCTTAATAAAAGAAAAATCTTTCTTCATGAGGGAGACTCAACCGCTCTAAAAGTCGAAAACTTTGAAGCCCTATAACTTTTCGAAATGGGGGTCGGAGCCGAAAAAGCCGGAAACATAGTAGGTTTTCGACGATGCTCTACACGATGGTATAACTTTTATTAAGAAATTTTTACTCACAGTTCGATATGTTCCCTTGTTAGATGAGAGAGGAGGGAGATGATAAAAATTTAATTTGCGGACAAAACTTGCGGACAAGATAATTTTTCATTTTTTTTTAATTTTCAAGGGGTAAGTAGAGGAAGGATAAGTGAACATGCCTCTAGTGAACATGCTCTCTATTTCTTTTTTTAATTAGGCTGGAGGAAGTAGGGGCAAAAAATGCAAAAGAAATCTAATTTGCGGACAGAATTTGCGGACAAAGAATTTTTATTTTTTTAAATTTTCATGAGGTAAGTAAGGACTTTATTTAACTCTCTAAGACTTTTTCTCACAATAATAAGTTTGAAAAAGCAAAAATGTAAATGAATTTTAATTTGCGGACAAAACTTGCGGACGAAAAATTTTTGCGGATTTATCCGCAAATTCTATTTATAATCAATTTTTTGCAGTATTCAACATTCTTGGCCCATTTCATCTCCGATTCTGGTTCAATTCCATTTCCATCTTCATCAGTTCTTCCACATTGGTATCCAATCGAGACAAAGGTTTAGCTTTCTTTTGGATTTTTCTAAAAATTTTTTTCAAGTTTGGCTTCGATCAAATTTACCTCATAAACCTCGCTCGAAGACCTGAACGTTTAAACAAAATGGCACAAATTTTGCGACTTGTAGGAATGAAATTTGAACGTTTTGAAGCTGTAGACGGCCAAAATTTGACAAAACGTCAACTCGATTCACTCAACTTTTTGCCTGGTTATTTGGACCCGCATCAAAGACGGCCAATGAAGTTGGGGGAAATTGGGTGTTTTTTGAGCCATTATAAAGTTTGGAAGGATGTTGTGGCTAATGGATTTGATAGAGCGATTGTGTTGGAGGATGATATGAAATTTACGCAAAATGGAACTTTAATGTTTATTTTTTATTTAATTTTAAAGGGGGGATAGGGGTAGTTTGGGGGCTGACCTAAGGGAATATTTGGACCCATATCTTTGTTCATAGTTGACTTACACAAATAATTTTGGTATCATTCGAAAGCTAAGAATGTCTACATTATCTTCCCCCAAGGGACCTTACCATTATGAGCATTTCCTAAAAAGTTATGACCATTTATTGTGCACAGATGCGAATTTCTTGATTTATTGGTCTATAATTTTTGATCGAGTAATTCGATTTAATTTGTCCCTTTATATAAAATAAAGCTGACATTTTTAGCTTTCTAATTATGAAAAAATTATCCAGAAAGATTAAAAAATAGCAGTTATAGGTCGGTAAGCGGATAGGGTTTCAAGCCTTTTTTATTCGTAACGGCCTTTTTGGTCTGGTGGTTAGCATTGTAGGCTTTGTGGGGGTGATGTCGTTGGTTCGATTCCTTGAGGGGTCAGAAGTTGAATGGGCATGTGTTTACACTCTAGAATGATTTTTACTGATTTTCAAAATATTTTTAAAAAGTTTTAAAATTTTTTAACCCTTAAAAAATTCAAAAAAATTTTTTTCAGACTTAACAAAATGGTTCAAGATCTAATGAAGACACGTGAGGATTGGGATTTTATTTATTTTGGAAGGAAGAGAAACAAGGGAAATCCAGAATTTTTTGTATCAGGTTTGTTTTATTATTTTATTTTTTTTTGAATTTTTTTTCTTCACTATAAGATAACCTCTTGTGACCGAAAAAAAATCATTTACCTTTTAATCACAAACCTCGCATAAATTTTCGCTTGGAATATTGCAACAGAAAATATAACGGAAAAAGAGGAGAGCCAATATCTACGCTATTTTACCTCTCTTTTTTTTGAATGTTATATTTCTGTCGCAAGACGCAAAGCGAATTTTTATGAAAACTTAGCATTAGAAAATCTAGGAAAAATTTGTAAAAAAATTTTTTTGGTGGAAAATTTTGGCTTGTTTTAGGTTATTAACCTTTAAGGGTCATGGTTCGAACCCCGTCGAGGGAATCTTTTTTTTAAGTTTAAGTAAAATGTTTAGGTGGCTAAAAAAGTCATTTTAGAAAATTTACGAAAAATTGATAAAAAAATTTTTTTGGTGAAAATTTAGTTAAGTTGGTTAGTTTTAGGTTATTAACCTTTTGGGGTCATGGTTCGAACCCCGTCTGGGGAATCTTTTTTTAAAGTTTAAGTAAAATGTTTAGGTGGCTAAAAAAGGTCATTTTGTCATCAAAAATAATTTTAAAAAATTTTTTAAATTTTTTTAAAGGTCATACCCACCTCAGCACACTTTCTTATTCTTACTGGACTATAGGCTATGCAATAAGCCTTTCTGGAGCCAAAAAACTAATTGAAGCAGATCCTCTAAATAATTTGTTGACTCTAGATGAATTTTTGCCTATAATGTATTCTCAACATCCCAACCAAATTTGGTCAAGATTTTTTGAGGAAAAGGAGAAATTGAACGCTTTTGCTGTTTACCCACTAATTTTGGAGCCTGAACGTTACTCTTCTCATTCGGATTTTTTGAGTGATACTGAAGGAAGTGAACAAGTTGATTTTAATTATTTGATTAATAGAGGGGAGGAGAATGGAAGGGAAAAGAAATTTTTGGAAAATGAATTATTTTTTGAAAATTTAAATTTTAAGGATGAATTCTAGTCTTTCATGTTTTATTTGTACATACATTATGATGGTAGTCAATTTCTAGTTAACATAAGCTTCTCTATATGATTCTAAATTGAGGAATTTTATTCTAAACTGGGGTTCCATTACAGTTATTTTTCAACTTAAAAAATTTCCTTGTCCGCAAAATTTTTGCGGACAAGGAAATTTTCTGTCCGCAAATTTTTTGAAGTTAATAATTTTATACAAGTAAATAACCAAGACTACGCCTTTTTATATTATTTTAAAGTTTTTCTCAAAATTGTCCAGGTTCCAGGTTAGGGTTTGTCCGCAAAAAATTGCGGACCGCATAAAAAGAGTTTGCGGACAAAAATTAATCCGCAAGATTTTTCCGATAGTTAGCTTTTTGAATATCCCTTATAAATTGATTCATAGAGAAGTTTTTTTTTGTAATTTTACTTTCATTATTTGCTCATTTTTAACATTTTCTTTATACCTATACCCATTACTTGCTTTAATTAATTGATTTAATTTTTGTAAAGAAATTTTTTTAAGTGCCATAAATTAATTTTTCAAAATTATTTATTTATTTTAAAGGCATAATTTCCTTTAAAGTTATTTTAAATTAAAAAATTTTTTTGTCCGCAAAATTTTTGCGGACAGAAATTTTTGTCCGCAAAATTTTTGCGGACAGAAATTTTTTCTAATTTTTTTAAACTTTTTCAATTGATGGGAGGATGTGTGAGTAGTAGAGATGTAGACGTTGAAATTGATGGAAAGCTGTTACGCCTAAAAAGAGTAATTGCTACAGGGTTTATTTTAATTTTTAATGAAGAGATTTCTTTTAATTTTTAGAGGATTCAGTCAAATTTACCTGGCGGAGGAAGCTTCAAACAACGAAAAATTTGCAATCAAAAAAATTCTCTGTCATGGCCAAGATGAAATTAAATGTGTTAGGAGGGAGATTGAGGTTTTTTTTAAATTTTAGTTTTAAAAAATTTTGTCCGCAAAATATTTGCGGACAAAATTTTGATTTCTGCGGCAAGAAAACTTTCCGAAATTTCTGATGGAGTGACATCAGAAATTCTATTTGATGAATTATGTTATACAATTAGTCAGCAAAATTTACCCTAAAAATTTTTGTCCGCAAGAATTTTTTTGCGGACAAATTTTTTGTCCGCAAAATATTTGCGGACAAAATTTTCACTTTTACAAAAGTTTTAAAAATTTTCATTTAAGCTACTCACACGTTTTGCTCATTTACCACACATTTTACCATTCTTGGGGGTTGCAGAGGGCCGTTCTGTTGATCCAACCTTTGCAGAATTTTGTATGGTTTTTCCTTTTTGTCGCCGTGGATCGTTACAAGAAGATTTGGCTAATCGACGACAAACTAAACAATTTTTTGAAAGAAAAGTTCTGCTTGAATTTTTTAGACAGGTTTTTTAAGAAAATTTGTGACGAATTGGCTATTTTTTATTTGTGGCAAAATGAAATTTTTTGACCATTTTGGGTATTTTTGAAAATTTGAGGGCATTCTTGGGTTGGAAAATTGTTTTAAAAATTTATTTTAATATTTTTTCCTTCTTTTATAGATTAGTGAAGCTATTGGATATTTGCATAGTGCTAAACCTGCAATAGCCCACAGGTTTAAATGTTTTAAAAATTATTTTTGGAATAATTTTTTTATTTTTTGATTGATTTGGCCCTCTTTTTCTAACCATTGTTTTTTCTTTTAATTCTCTAAAATCTTGACACAGTCTCATTAAAAATTAGTTTTTTGAAAATTTCGTTTTTTGATATTTTGGCCTTCGTCTTTTGCTTTTCAAAAATAGATTCGGCACGCCTCTGGGTGTCTGTCCAACTCAATTCTGATTAAAATACAAATTTGTACAAAATTCCTGTCTGAAAGAATTTATTGCGGACAAACTTTGTCCGCAAAAATTTTGCGGACAAAATTTTTAAAACTATTTTCTTAATTTTTTAGAGATTTAAAACCCGGCAATTTAATGTTCTATCAAGACTTTTATACACTTCAATTAATCGATTTTGGTTCAGCAATGGAATGCCCTTTAATTATTTCAGATGCCTTAACTAGCAGAAAAATGTTGGACGAAGCTGGTCAATATTGTACAATGTTTGGAATTTTTTTTAATTTTTTAGAATAGAAATTTAAAAAATTTTTTAAAGGCCTTATAGAGCACCAGAATTGTTTACTTGTGAAGTTGGAATGGAAATAGACGAATCTGTTGATATTTGGGTTTTTATTTTTAAATTTTTTTGAGAAGGGGGAAGGGAAGGATGGGGACCAGGGCTGGGCGTAATTGGCAAAAAAAACAGCCGCAACCTGCAATTCTGCCCAGTCCTGATGGGGATTATAAATTATAGGGAGGAGGGCAGGATTTTTGGTCCGTATTCCGCTTCTGAATTGTAGTTTGGTTTAGCCCCTATAATTCCTTCCTTTCTTAACTTTTATCTCTTAATGCGTTAATACCTGCTTCCTCAAAAAAATTTTTTTGAAGCAAGGAAGTTCTCTATAACATCACTTCTCATCTCCTACGTTATTTTCTATAACACGTCACATCCTCTATTACTTGACTTCCCATAGATGCGTCATTTCCTCAGCTTCTATGGTGCTCCATCTCCTATAATAAATTTTTTTTTTAATTTTTGGAAAGGAAAAGGGGAGGATTTTGCGTCACTTCCTCTTTTACGTCAATCAAGTTCGGTTCCAAGGAGTGACAGTGTAGAGAGCTTCTATTTTATTAATTTTTATTTTCAATCTAATTTAATTTTTAAAAAATTATTTTTAAAGTCGCTTGGTTGTGTATTTTATGCTCTTTGCTATTTTGTTTCACCCTTTGATGAAGTACATGAACGAGGAGATAGCGGTTACTTATTTTAAATTTTTTATTTTAATTAAATAATAGAGGGGGGTTTTTAATTAAAAATTAATTTTTTAAAATTTTCAAAAAAATAATTAATGAAAAAGACCACCCCTCTAGCCCCGTCTCTCTCTCACTCAACAAAATTTTTAAAAATTTTGTTGATAAGAACTAATTTTTTTCTATAAGAACGTCCTCTAGCTCCTTTTCCTTCTTTTCTCTCCATTCCAAAAAAATTTTTTTTTAATTAAAAAATTATTCTTGAGCCTCTAGCCCCTTTTCTTCCTATCCCCTCCATTACCTTTTCCATTAAAAATTAAAAAAAAATTTTTTTTTAATTTTGTAGTAGCTCTAGCTGTTCAATCTGCCAAACTCTCCTTTAACTCATCTGCACCGTAAAATTTTTTTTTAATTTTTAAAAAATTCCCTAATTTTTTCAAGCTTCTCAAATGACATAATTACCCTAATTTCTTCACTAATTAAAGTTTTTCCACAAGAAAGACCAAAAATTTTTAAAATTAAACAAATTGTTGAACAAATGATTTTGACAGAAAATTAAATTTTTTTTTAAATTTTTTTAAATTTATTTTTTTATTTTTTAATGCCTTCCAAATTTTGTGATTTTTAAAAAATTTTTCACTTTTAATTTTTCTTAATTATTTTTTAAATTATTATATTGACATTCTCCTTTAATTTATTCTTTTTTAATTAAACTTTTTTAAGCTTAAACTTGTGTTTTTCTAAAACTTGAGTTTGTAAAACTCAAAGGAATTTAATTATTTTAGGTACACACCCCATTATTCGCTACAGGCGTCTTGTAGACTCCCTTAGGTTTGGTTGACCATTTTGAGCTTTTTTTGAGCTCGCGAATAATGGAGTGTTTATTAATAAACTTAAGTTTTTCCAAGTTTGTATTTTTCTTATTAAAAATCCCCCAATAAATTCCCACAATTTACAACCTTTTTAAGGAAGACAAAACAGTTGTTTGTTTATTAGCTATTCTCGAACAAATAGTAAATCAATAAATGTTGGAATAAACTTTCTAATAAAATTGAGATCTTCCCTCTTATTTTAATAATGTGAGGGGAAAATAAATTTTAAAAATACTAAATGTATACCCCTCAATATTTTCGTCATTGGAGACGTTCATTAGCAACTACTACAACACCTGAAGAGGATGACAAAAAAGAATTTGGGGGAGAAGAAGAAAGAGAAGATTCTCTAAAAAGCGAGGATAAAACTGACAGTTTTCTAAAATCTTCAGAAATTTATTCAAAAAATACAAGACAAAGAAAAGATGAACAAAGCCTTAGATTAGCTGGATTAAGAAGAAATTCTTTACTTTTATTGTTTATTTGGTTAGGGGTTGTTGCTACGTTGGCGTTAATATTGCTTATTGTGAGTTTAAAGTTTTTTAAGTTTGTAAACTTGCTTTTTAGTTAAAAGACTATATTTTTTCAAGTTTAATTTTAACGTATTAAGTTTACAACTTATTTCAAGTTTATTTTAAGTTTTTAAGCTTGCCAACTTTGTATTCAAGTTTGTAAACTAATTCCAAGTTTGTTTTGTTTTTAAGCTCGTCAAGTTTATTTTTGTTTTTAAGTTTACAACTTATTCTAAGTTTATTTTTAGTTTTCAAGTTTACCAACTTTATATTCAAGTTTGTAAATTATTTCAAGTTTAATTTCTAAGTTTGTCAAGTTTATTTTTAGTTTTCAAGTCTACGAACTAATACAAGTTTATATTTATTATTCCAAGTTTGCTTTTAAGCTTGCCAAGTTTATTTTTAGTTTTAAGTTTCTAGTTTTAAGTTTTAGGTTTAATTTTTATTTCAAGTTTGTAAATTATTCCAAGTATTTCTAGTTATCAAGTTTACAATTTATTCCAAGTTTATTTTTAGTTTTTAAGTTTTTGTTTAAGTTTACAAATTGTTCAGCTTTTTTGTTTTTGTCTTGTACTTAGAATTTTCATTATTTCTATTTTAGTCCCATTTTATTTTTTAAATTCAAAGTTTATTATTTCAGCTCAACATTTCTCTCGTGCTTGTTTTACAAATGTCCCCTCAAGGAATGCGTTCTTTACGTATTTATTCTTATACAAACCCAAAGAATGGTTATTCTGAACCCGCCGTTCATTTTTCTGCTGAACAAACTCATTTGGGGCAAGTTGTAGCGAACAGTGGTAAAGTACTTGGACAGAGGGGAGTAAATGTAGGTTAAAACATTATTTTTACAATCCAAGTTTATTTTTGTAAAGTTTATTTTTTAATACTATTTTAAGTTTAGTTTATATATTCAAGTTTGTAATTACACTTAAGTTTACGTTTTCAAGTTTATTTTTTAATACCTACTAGCTTTCCAAGTTTATTTTTACATTTTACAATCCAAGTTTATTTTTTTATATTCAAGTTTGTAATTCAAGTTTATATTTTGAGTTAAGTTTGTAATACTAGTATTCCAAGTTTTTATTTTTATATATTAAGCCAAGTTTATTTTTTATTTTCAATTTTGTTTTCAAGTTTAATCTTATATAACCTGATTATAAAACAATTTTTTTAAAATAAACTTGAATCGCAAACTTAGATTAAAAAAATATCCCAAATGTGTTTTTTTTGTATTTTCATTATCTAATTAATATTTTCCTTTTAAGCTTGACATTCTTGGCTCTCGTGTTCTTATTCAAACAGGAAATGAGACAAAAACTGTTTTACAAGGAGGAGAATGCAAGATTGAAGGGGTTAAACAATTCCAAGTAAAATATAAGGGAATCTAACAAAAAATTAATTTTTCCCTTCTTTAGATTAGACAACCAGGGACAGATAAAGTGTTGTTTAGTGCTCGTCACCCGCTCGTTTCCATCGACAGACGAATCAAAAAAATATCTTCAGGACACATTATTACAAATAAATTGAGATCTCCAATAGATGAATCAATTTATATAACAGCCGAAGATTTGGGGTTGCGGGGGAATGAACGGATTCAAATGGAGGCTAAAGCAATTAATTTTACAGCAAAAACAGGCATTCGATTTTCTACAACGGTGAGGAGAAATTAACTTAATAGGGCAGCAGAGGATGTGGCAACTGCCGTTGGCGTTCTGGACATGCTGGATGTCCAGGCACAGCCTTGTGCTGTGTATAGGCTTGGCAAACCTAATCCAGCCAATAACGGTGGGAGATTACTTAAAATTGTTTTGCCGGCCTCTGTTTTTCAGCACGTCGCTCTGGGAAAGTGGAAACAATTACGTGATGACATACGAACCAAAGCCAAATACAAACGATTGCTAATAAGACCAAGCTTGACAAAAGAAGAATTGGAAAAAGAACGTGAGGAGCGAAACAAAAAATGGAAAATGAAGGAAATGAACAATGTTACGACAAGAGGTTCGGGAAAGTAAATTCAGATCGTATTCACCACAACTGGTTTGCAAAATCTTTTTTTAAACCCCATTTTTTAAACATTTATTATTCTAACGTTAGGAGTCTAGTAAACAAACTTGATAGTTTAAAATTCCTTTTAGAATCAAATACATACCAAATTCTATTATTTACCGAAAGCTGGCTGGGGCACTCTATAAACGATCCGCAGCTTTTACAAAACCTTCCTTACAACATAATAAGATCAGATCGGCAATCAAAGAAGGGCGGGGGAGTCTGCGTTTTTCTTGCTAAAAATATTTCATTCCTCAGAATTGATATTCCAAAAAATAAAAAATTTGACCTCTGCGCATTTGACATTTTCGATTCAAAAACTATTAATAAGCACCGCTTTATTTTGGTTTATCGGCCTCCATCGTTAACTAATTTTGATGAAAATTTGGAACTTCTTGACCAAATTACTATTCTTAGTTCCGTAAATTTCAATACTACAATTATCGGCGATCTAAACTTACCAAAAATTAATTGGGACACTAAATCAAGCACTAATTTAAATCAAACAGAAAAATGCTTTCTAGAATTATCTAATCAATTAGAACTCACGCAAATGATCACATTCCCAACCAGGGAAAACAATGTCTTAGATATACTATTAACATATACACCTCATATCATTACTAATATTCAAAGTCTTCCACCTTTCTCACAAAATGACCACATATCTGACCACCTCTCTTTTAAATTTCAATTATGTTTTTCTCAAGAACAACAAACCTCTCTAACAAAACTAGACTATAAAAATGCTAACTATGACAATATTAATACATATCTTTTTTATATTGATTGGAATAATGTTTTCTCTTATTCACCTGAAATAGATGCTCAATATCAATCATTTATTAACATTCTAAAAACTGCCATCCACTTATTCACTCCTATAAAAAAATCCAAATCTTTAATTTCAAAATTACCAAAGCATATTCAATCAATGATTATTAACAGAGACAATTTATTCTCCCAATACCAAAATAATCAAATAATTGAAAAAATTAATCAGACCTCACAAAAAATTGACAAAGAAATCCAGAGGTACTATAGAAATAGAGAAAATTCTAAAATGTCTAAACTAGAAACAAAATACGATTTCGTAGCTAATTTCCTAAAGAATAGGAAAACTAACATTCCTACCTTAATCAATGAGGAAAATAATCCCATATTTAAAGATAATGATAAAGCCGAACAAATAGCTATATTTATCGAAAAAACCCAAACCAAACAGAACTCCCATCATGACATAACATTAAAAAATCCACAACAGAAAATTAGCAATATTGACATTTCAGAACTTAATGTCTTCGAATTACTTTCCAATCTCTCTAATAAAATAAACGAATCCTCAGATAATATTCCAGAGTACTTTCTAAAGAAATGTTCTGCTACATTAGCATATCCTCTTTATTATCTCTTTACAAAGTCGTTCACATCTTCAGAACTTCCAGAAAAATGGAAGGAAGCAATTATTGTCCCTATTCCAAAAATAGTTAACTCTTCTTCACCTAATGACTATAGACCAATTTCCCTACTTTCACCAATTAGTAAAATAATGGAAAGAATAATTTATGTCCAACTAGTAAAATATATCGAAACTAACAATATCTTACCTGACTCTCAACACGGATTTCGCACATCCAAATCAGTAACTAGTCAATTACTAGAAACATTTAATGATTTAACAAATTCCATTGAAAATAAGGAAATAGTAGATGTCATCTACTTTGATTATCGTAAAGCCTTTGACAGCATTTCACATAAAAAATTATTAGATAAATTAACAAATATTGGGATTACTGGGGCACTACATAAATGGATTACCAGTTACCTATCTAACAGAAAATTTAAAGTAAAAATACAAACATCTTTTTCAAATACCAAGAGTATAATTAGTGGGGTGCCGCAAGGATCTATCCTCGGCCCCCTTCTTTTTATCTTGTATATTTCTGATCTTCCTGAGAAATGTAAAACTAAAGGAGTAGAAATAAAGCTTTTTGCGGACGATTTAAAGGCATATTATATCTCAAAACCTTCTCCTTCCTTTTCTTCCACATTACAAAATTTTATTTCCAAATTAGAAATTTACTCAACACAAAACGACTTATTTCTATCCACGGAAAAGTGTAAGGTACTCCACATTGGGCGTCAGAACCCGAAGTCACAATACTCTCTTTATAATTCACTTATCTCCTCCATCCAAAAAGAAGAGAGTATTCGTGATCTAGGAGTTCATTTTCAGTCTGATTTAAAGTGGGATTCACACATAAATATCATTGTTTCCAAAGCTAAAAAAGTAATGTTCACAATAATTAAATCCCTCAAAACTAACAATCCAGATATATTATTAAATCTTTACAAAATTTATATCCGACCAATCTTAGAATTCGCTTCCCCAATATTCAATCCATATTTAAAGAAAGATATAGAACATATAGAAACCGTACAGAAAACATTTTTAAAAATTATTTTCAAAAGATCTCATCCAAGATTAGCTACCCCTTCCTACCTCGAATTATTAGAAATTTTCCAAATAGATTCACTCCAAATCAGGCGCTTAAAAATAGATCTAAATTTTTTCCACAAAATTATACATGGATATGTCAGAATCAATCTAAATAACGCCTTTTATTTCCATGAAACCAAAACCCGCGGCGACGCATTTAAAATTTATCTTCCAGGGGCAAATACTCAAATACGTTTACAATCATTTTTCTATAGAGTGCCTCGCCTTTACTCAAAATTACCAGAAAATATCAGAAAACAGACTCCCATACAATTCACTAAACTATTAGATACATTTAACTTGACTCAATTAACGTTAGATCCTCTAGATTATACCAGTTGATCCGATTGTTTTATACACATTTACTTGTAGCTCTTTTATTATTTTATTTGTTTTTCAACCACATTACATTTACATTTATTTGTTTCAACATTTAACGCCTGAATGGCAGATAAATTATTATTATTATTATATGCTTGAAATATAAGAGTAAACTTGAATTACAAACTTGAATAAAAAATAAACTTGAATTAAGAAAAATAAACTTGAATCACAAACTTGAATTTAAAAATAAACTTAGTTTGCAAACTTAAGTTTAAAAAATAAACTTGGATCAAAAAATAAACTTGAAGTACGAACGTAAGTTTTAAAACGTAAACTTGGATTGCAAACTTGACTAACAAAAAATAAACCTGAATTACAACTTGAACTTATAAATAAACTTAGTTTGCAAACTTAAGTTTAAAAAATAAACTTGAATCATAAAAATGAATTAAACTTGTTTTACGAACTTAAGTTTTAAAACGTAAACTTGGATTTCAGACTTGAACTTAAAAATACGCCTAAATTGCAGACTGGAATAAATAAACTTTAATTATAAACTTGAATTATAAATAAATATATTTAAATTTTTATTAATATTCTCTAATTTTTAAATTAATTTCCATCTTTAATTAATTAATTTTAGGAAGACGGCTCTATCCGTTTAACATCAAAACAAATTTTTCTCGGTAGTAAATGGCTTTCTTTGCCTTTAAGCCCATCACCAGCATTAATAGCTTCTGTGGAGGCCTTTCGCGTTTGCCTTTGTCGCTCGTCAGCAGTAATGATAGAAAGACCAAAAGTCTTTATAGTGCCAGGAAATAGGCCTTGCATTGCCTCTGCTAATATATGTCAATAATTTGAGATTTTATAACTGCATTTGAAATGTAAAACTTGTTTTTGATTCTTTATAGTTTTTGTTATTTTGTTAGATTTTTAGAACAAAAATAAACTTGGATTATAAAATTAAACTTAATTAAATAAAATAAACTTAAGAATACAAGAATGAACTTAAAAACATAAAAATAAACTTGACTACAAAAATAAACTTGAATTGAATAATTAAACTTGACAATTAAGAGCAAACTTAAACTTAATTAAATAAACTTGAATTAAATAAATAAACTTAAAAATACAAATATTAAACTTGAAATTATAAAAATAAACTTGAATAACAATATTGAGTTTGCAAAAATAAACTTTAAATATTAAACTTAGGTTTATTAATTTTAAATTAAGCTTAATCTTAATTAAAAAATAAACTTGATTACACTTAAGTAAACAAACTCAAAAATACAAGATTAATCTTAAAAATATACAAATTTGCTTAGAAATATTTTTTTCTAAACACTTTGTTTTTATTATTATGCATGGGTGATGATGAATTTGTGGGTGGGCCACCACTATATACTACTTTAAAAAATGTAATGAAGCTTTTGCCGCCAAGTGTTAGCCTTTTCCGGCAATATTTCTTCTATTTTCTTTTTTTTTCTTATCGATTCACTTTTATTCATCATTCTTTTTTTGCCACACTTTCTATGGCACAAAACACTACTTTATTTCCTTATATTTGCTATATTAGAGGATAAAGTCTTGGCTAGATGAAGTTGAATTGACATTTTTGTTGTTTTATTTTTAAAAAAGGAGAGGAGAAGAAAATTGGAAAAGTATCCCTTTTCAATTTATTTTTAAAGAAAAATGAACAACAAGGATTTATCTGTAAATATGCATAAATCAACAACTAATAGGAGTATTACTGTGAGTAATTTTAATAAACTTAAGTTTGTAGAAAATAAACTTGGATTAATTCAAGTTTAAAATTTGTAAACTTGAATAAATTCAAGTTTTTTAAAAATAAACTGTTTTAAGTTTGTAAGTCTGTAAAAAATAAACTTGGATTAATTCAAGTTTATTTTTCAAGTTTTAATATCTAGTTTAATGCTCAAGTTTTAAAAAATGCTCAAGTTTAAAAATGAGTACCGTTAAGTTTTGGCGTTTTTAAATAAAACTTGGCGCACACTTAAAAATAATTTCTGTACGAGTGTGCGCCAAAAAATTTTTTCGTACAAAACGCAATTTTATTTAAAAATTACTTAAATTCTCTATTTTTAGAATCAACCCGACTCTGGAATTGTCTCAAGAAGTGGATTAGGGAAGCGAGTGATAGTTAATGGTCACTATGGCGGTGTTTTACGGTATATGGGTCAAGTTGCTGGCAAGGAAGGAATTTTCTGTGGAATAGAATTGGACCAGCCTGTAGGGAAAAATGATGGGACACATGAGGGTAAATTTAACGGAAATAAATTAGAGACAATGGAAAGTTGAGAGATTTTCTCTAACCAAAGGAAAATTATTTTTTGTAGTCTCCAAAAAAATTTTTTTCCTTGAAAATTTTTTGTTTTTCTTTAAAATCCCATTCTTAGGAGCCTTTTATTTTGGTTGTCGCCCAGGCCATGGTGTTTTCGCTCCTTGTCATAAAGTGCAAATGGAAACAATGAGAAGACAAACAGAGAAGGGAGGAAAAGCTTCACTTATAGCTAAAGCTGAAAGGGTTGGAAAGGAGATTTTAAAAAATTCCTATTTTCATTTAAAGACACTTTCTCGATCAGCAATGCCTTCATTAAACATTGACAGAAATATTAGCGAAATTCCGTCAACTTCTACTCAAATCCCTCAGATGCCTATGGATTGGTCTTTAATGTCTATGTCTACTGTTTCTAATAATTCTGATTCGTCTTATGTGGTAGGGTTTTTAAAGTTGCTTTGTGTCAGCTAGCTTGACCAGTTTTTGGGTTTTATTCAAATCTGTGACCATTTTTCTAATTAAAAATAAAAGGATATTTTCGCAATAAAAACATTATTTTCTCCAAAAATTTTAATGTAAATCCAAGGTCATGTAACTAAAAAGTAAATAAATAAACTAATTAAAAAAAGAAAGGCCATTGATATATAAATTAATTTAGTTGACATTAACAACCGGAAAAATTAGGTTGCTTTTATTTTTCTACAAATTCTTTTCATTTCTTTTTTAACAAGAAAATTTATGTCCCTTTTTCTAAGAATAAAAGATTTAAGGGGTATTTTGTATTTTCAAGTTTATTTTTGTGTTTTTAAGTTTATTGTTTTATTTAAAGTTTTATTCTTGTATTTTTATGTGTTTTTCAAGTTTATTTATTTAATTCCAAGTTTATTTTTTTTTGTGTTTTCTCAAGTTATTTTCTTAAGTCAAGCTTAATTTTGTATTTTCAACTTTATTTAATTCGAGTTTATTTTCTGTGTTTTTTCAAGTTTATTTTTGTGTTTTTTCAAGTTTATTTTTACAATTGCAGTCTATTTTTAAGTTTGTATTTTTTCGCTTTTGTATTTTGTGTTTATTTTCATAATTCAAGTTTAATTTTTGTATTTTTAAGTATTTTTGTGTTTTTAAATATTTTTACTATTTTTACATTATTTTAAGTTTATTTTTATAATTCAAGTTCATTTTTGTGTTTGTTTGCTCTTGATATTTAAGACTGAAATTCTGGTATTTGTATTGAAAAATCTTTTATGTCAATAAAAATATTTTTTGTTGCCTTAATTTCAGAAAAAAAATTTTTTTTTGAAAAGAACGATTATTTACTACTTTTTTATATTCTCTATTTAATTTTATTACTTTGGCCGATTATAAAAATGCGAAAATAAAAACCTTCTCTCCCCCATTTTTATTGCACTTTTATATATTTTTTATATTTAAAGTCAATAGAAAAGAGAGACTGATCACTACCTACTAGTTAGCTGGCAACAATTGCCTTTCTTTTTTTAATTTTATCATTCTGAAATTTTTTTTCAAATTAAATGTGACAGGGACAAGGAAAGGAAATTTATTAAATTTTCTTTTCTTAAGTCTTCGTCTTATCCCTCTATCTTATCACATCCTTAAGAGAGACCCTAGTATTGGTATGACTTGAGGCTGTGATATATGGGAGTGTATGGGGTAACACAGCAGCTTAAGAATATGGTTAGGGATATCTCGCGAAGGTTTTGGGGATTTCTGAGGGATTTTAGGTGATTTTGGAATATCTGGGAGATTTAGAGTGTATGGGATATATGGGAGTTTATGGGGATGTCGGGAGATTTTTGGGATATCTGGGAGGGTTTTGGTAAATTTATAAGATAAGATAGACATGAAGGTGTGTATTACCCAAATGTCCTTTTATTAGAGTCTCAAACTAAGCAAAATATATTTTTTAGATTCGAAACCACAATATCGACTTAATGGCCAATTCACAAGCAACTTATACCGTTTTTGAATCGGACTGTCCAATGCTGTCAGATTTAGAATTAAGTGAATCATCTTTACTTAGACTGGATGAGGAAGACGATGATGATGATAGAACAGCTATCTTTGGGTGGATATTGAATGAGAATGGTAAAATGTGTTTTTGTGTGTTTTGTATTTTTGTGTTTTTTTGTATTTGTGTTTTTGTATTTTTGTGTTTTTGTGGATTTTTGTGTTTTTGTATTTTTGTGTTTTTGTATTTTTTGTATTTTTCTGTTTTTGTGTGTTTTTGTGTATTTTTGTGTTTTCCGATGAAACACAAGATGTATTTCTCATTTTTACAGGCTATCCTCGAACCTTCCGTCCAGACGAATCTGTAATATTAGATGGACCTAGCTTAGGAATGGATTTGCCAGTAATTACAAGTCCAGAACCTGAAGACGACGAAGATATGGCAGAAACACCAATGGCTGAAACAAAAAATTTTACTAGTGGATTAATAAATTTAAAATCAGAAAATAGACAAAATAGAAATCATTTAATATTAGAAGGGCTTGAACAAGGAAATAAAGAAGAGAATAAATCGGTAAGGAAGAAAAATTATGAGTAGGGGGGAATGTTCTTTTAATGTTAGAAAAGGGGGGCTTTAAAAATTCATAACTTTTTTGATTTTCTACCTTTCTGAACAAGTTATGTATCATTCGAAAGCTCTTTAAATAAGGATTATTTTTCCTGTTCAAATTTCCTCTATCCGATCATTTCCCTAAAAGATAGAGGAGAATAAGTAAGAAAAATCACGATTGTGCACATTTATTAGGCTCTAACTTTTAAGCAAATGATCGGATCGGTTCGATCCTTTTAAGAAAAATATAGAGCACATTCAGAGCTTTCGAATGATATATAATTTGCTCAGATTGGCTGAAAAACAAAAAAAGTTATGAGCAATTAAGTAGCTGCCTGTTTAAATTTTTAAATAAGAACACATTTTTGGCGTTGTGTTTAATTAATTGGCGTTATGTTTAATTAAAGACATTTGGAATTTAAATTGGGAATAGGCTTCTATTTTTCATTTTTTGACTGATAGGAAGTCTTTCCTTTTGTGTTTTATCAATTTTTACTTTTTTTTTCGTTTTCTGGTTCCTTCCTCTTAAGCATCCCTTTATTAAAGACGAATCATTTTTACGGTTTTTTAGTCAAACAAAGTGATGGCTGATGGAAAAATGGTCGTTGACAATGCTTGTTATTTTAGAACAACAAATGTTTCAAACAGCCACAATAATAATGCAAATCCTCACTTAGAGGAAAAAGTCTCTAGTAAAGAAGAGAAGAAGACAAGGGCAAGTTTATATTTTGTGTGTTGGGTGGGGGGTGATTTTGTGTGTTGTGTATTTTTGAGTGGACAACAGTCTTAACGCTCTTGTTTTTTTCTCTTTTCGTTACTTTTCTTTTTCTTTAGTGAAGGGGAAAGGACTCTTTAAACACACACAATTTTTGCTTATTAATAATTTTTAATCTTCCTTCATTTCTGCTGCAGCAAATGCCCAGTGTCCACAAAAATGAAGAGGAGGGGAGGGCTCCCTCCAAATACACATCCTTCCCCACATCCCTCTTCATTTTTAAAGCTTTTTTTCTTTCATTTTCTTGTCGAGTTTTATTTAAAAAAATTTTTTTCAAGGACGGGAGGGATTTTTATTTATTCATCTTTGCTGAAACACTGCCCAATGTCCACACAAAAATGAAGTGGGAGGGGGACCCCAGCCACACATCCTTCAGTCACACATTCCCTCCTCATCCTTCTTCCTTCCCTTCCCTCCCCTCCCATTTTTCATTTTTAAAGCTTTTATTATTTTTTCTTTTCCGCTTATCCTCGTGCTTACTAAATTTTTTTAAATCTCAAAAAAATTTATTTTCAGACTTCTATATTCCAAACAATTCCAATGGCTACACAAAATCATTCAGCAGCTGCCAGGTCCAAACCAAAAGTGCCATCAAAATCACAAATGGTTATGGAGCAACTTAAAGCTAGTATGGAGGCTGAAAAACTTCGTGCAAAGAAGGAAATTCGTTCAAAATTGGTTACTACACCGAATAAAGGAGGAGGTTTTTATTTTAATTTTTCTTTTGAGTAAATTGGGGGAAAACCAGACGGGTGGGTGACTAAACCGTTGTCTGTAATACTTCGGTATACGTCCCCTCCTCCCATTTTTTCTGTTTCACTGACCATTTTGAGCTTTTTTGTTGAGTAGGTGTGGGTGTGACACCACGGCAGTGGGTATCCACGTATGGCATTTTTTGAATGATCTTTTAACGGAGTAAAAGAGAGGGCAAAAACACCGGACAGAGATCGAACATGCGTCCTTCTTGCAGTTATTGCCATGCATTTTTACCCACCCTTATTGATTGTTTGCTACTTGGGGTGGTGACTGGTCTCATTGTCATTTTCGATTTCTGTCTAAGCTTAACTTTTGTTTTGGCTCTTAAACTACTCTTAAAACTTTGAAATGTTCGAGGCATTTTGTTGTCACTACTAAGGGTATTTTTTCCTCTTCCTTCCGCCTTTCCTAAAATTTTCTTGACAAATATTTTTTCGAAAATTTTTTTAGAAAAGCGTGGAGACGATGTCGGCAAATCCAAATCAACCACAAATGTCACAACAACTCGTGGCGATGCAATAACTCCAAGTCGTTCAGCAGAAACGAATGCATCAACACCAACTTCAACTTTAGGACGTCGCAAAGAATTGGCAAAATACCCTAGTAGCGATAACAGGATGCCTCGAACATTTCAAAGTTTTTTTTAATTTTTTTTGATGGGGGGGGCAAGCCTAGATTAGAAATATATACCAGTCGATTCCTCTGGTCGCGCTGAGTTCGAATATACTAGTCTTTTTTCTAGGAGCCAAAAACTCGAGGAGATACAGGCCAATGAAAATTGAAAAATCACGGGAGAAGGGGAGGGAGGATTCGAACCTTCGCCCTTTTTCCCTTTAAAAGCTTGGATTATCCCACTGAACCACAAAAGGTTAACTTTTCCCTACCTCATGCCTTTGCTGTGGAAGCATATCAAGCTGGGTTAGGGTCCCTCTATGGGCTTTCAAATTTGTTAGTGTCATCTAGGTTGGATGGTTCCCTTGTTGTTGTCACAGTTTGGCTATCCTTGTCAGAGTGACAATAGGAATCGATTGGTTTATATTTCTTGTTTGGGTCTTAAGGGCGTAGCCATGGGGAAAAGCCTTCCAAAATTCTTAAAATTTGCTTTAAAAAAGTTTTAGCCCCAGAAATCCCCCCAAATGAGGAAAAGCCCCTCTGAAATCGACCCCCTAGCTACGCCCTTGCTAAGTCTTAGGCCTCCCATAATTTTACCAAAAAAAAATTTTTTTTGAAGGAGCACTCACTAGCAGCAACACTCCTTCAAAACCTCTATCTGCTGGAAGGAACATTACTTCACGTCAAGTTTTGGGGTCTAAAGAAAACACAACTAAAGAAAATCCTTCCTTAAAAACACCAACAAAAAATTCAACAAAAATTATTGCAAATTTGGTTAAGAAAGAGGATTTAGAGCAAAAACAAAAATTGACTGAGCAACTCAAAATTATTGAAAGACTTGAAAAGGAATTAAAAAATGAAAAGAAAATGGCCAATTTCTTTGTTATTTTGTGCAAAAATTTTAATGAAAAGGTTTGCGATTTTTTGAAAATTTTTTATAAAAATTTTTTGGAGACCTCAAAAAAAATTTTTGGGACCTCAGAAAGTCGATTAAACTTTAAATAATTAAAATACAGCAAAATAGACTCAAGAAAAAATTTATTTGCCCCAGTAGGATTCGAACCTGGGCCCTTTTTCCCTCTAAAAAAGTTGAATTATCCCACTGAACCACAAAAATGGAACTTTTCCCTACTTGATGTCTTTGCTTCGGAAGCATATAAAATAGTCTAAAAAGCACCTAGAAGACTAAAATTTTGCTCAAATATTCTTTTTAGTCGGCCCGATTCGAAAACGGCAACCCTAGAGATTAAGCTTTTTCACTTCTTCCTTAAAAAAATTTTTTTTGTTTAAAAATTAATTTGTAAAAAAAAATTAATTTTATTTTTCTATTTTTAGAATATTAATGCTCAAAAACAAGTCAATAAATTGGAGAATTTATTAGAGCAAAATAATTCAAACCATGAATTAGAAATGCAAAAACGTGGGTTTTATTGCAATTTTATTTCTCTTTTTTCTTTTTAATAAAAACTCTAAGGGAGAATTCTCTTTATTTTCTATTAAGAAGAGATTGTTATCGAATCATGTGTGTGTGATCCTTTTTTCCTTTACTTTTTCGGTATTTTTAGTGAATTTTACGACTTTTTTCGAGGAAAGTCGAGAGCATTTTAAAATTTTTTTGGGGGAAAATCTCGTTATTTTTTCGACCCTAAACCCCCTATCCGAAGCAAATTTTAAAATCCCGAGCCAACTATGTAGATTTTTGCTCAACTGCCGATCCATCTCTGGTGTCGTCAGATACCTTCAAAAATTATTTGTCTTATTTTTAGCTTATATATTTCTTAGATACTCACGAATTTTAATACGCTTCTTTCTAATAATATCATTATTTAAAAAAACTCGATTTTTTTCTAAATTAATTTTTAATAGTTCTCCCTAAAAATATTGTCTATTTATTCCAATTATGGAATAAAAATAGAAAAAATATAAAAATATCGCCGTTTTATATTTTAAAAGAAGCGCAATAATAAAACATAAAAACACGCATTTTCTTTGTGTGTTTTAAAAATGGGGTTCTTTTTTTTTATGGAGGAAAATGGATAAGGAGAGGAAGGGGTGATGAATAAGGGGAAGAGGAGGAAGGGGTGGATATGGGGAAGGAGTGGATGATGAAGGGTTAGATGACGGAGAAGGACTGCATTGGGGAGAAGGAGAGAGGTGGATGATGGCTTGGAGTGGACTGGGGGTTATTGAGGAGGGGAAAGGGGAAGGGCTACTCTCTGGTCAATCAGTTTTAGTAATTAAACCAACCCTCTCTTGCTTTGCTGGCTACTCTTTTTTCTTCAAAAAATTAATTTTCTCCCCTAAAATTCCCCAAAAAAATGTATTATTATTGCCTCTATTCCCTTTTTAAGCCTAAAAAATTTTTCCAATTAATTGTCATATTTTTGGCAACAATTTCTTTATTTGTCCTAATATATTCCCCTTTAATCTTTACTTTTTGTAAAACTAAAAATGAATCTAAAAATAATTTTTTTAACAATTTATTATTTTTAACAACTCTAAATTTGTCTAAAATTGTCTTTATTTGCTTCATTTTTATTTTTATTTTATTAATTTTATTGTTATTTTTACGTTTTGTAGTTGATGACAAGTGGAAGAATGATTTTCAAAAGGTTGATGAATTGCACAAAAATGAGGTGAAAAAATTTGAAATTTTTTTTTGAATTTTTATTAAGTGGGAAATGAATATAAAATGTGTAAATTTGCTGAAAAAATTTTTTCCGGCAAGCGGATTCGAACCCGCACCCCCTTTTTCGGTCCACTGAGAATTTTAGCCACTTAACCAAAAAAGTAAATTTTTTTTATTTCTCTCTTTATAGGTTGAAGATGTTCGTAATTTACTTCAAGTTGAACAACAAACAAAATTGGAACAATTTCAACTTGAATATGAACAAACTTTAAAAGAATATGAAAATAAAGTGGCTGAAATGAAGTCTCAATTTGTCGAACAAGAAGAGAAACATTTGCTTAATGAATCTCAAAGGAATCGGGTAAAAAATGATTTTTTTTCTTTGAGGCCCTCTCATTTTCTAATTTTTATTTCCAACTCAAAAATTGTTATTTTTGAACCATGCTTCTGAAATGACTTGAATAAGAGTCTAAAGGTTTTTTTTGAAATGAAGCTTGCTTCACTAAGACTTGAAACATTTCTGGAATATGTTTCAAGTAGGGTTGTACTCCCTCTCTAGAGAGTCAAGTCGTGGAATTTTATATTTTTTTTCTGAAAATCCCCCCCCCCTCTCCGTCGGAGAACAACTCTAGTTTTCTTGAAAAAAATTTTTGCTTTGAAGCATGCTTCGGAAACATTTTTTGACGAAGAAACTTCAGAAACAGTTGCATAAGGATACTTCAGAAAATTTAAGTTTTTGGAAGCATCCTTCAGAAACGTTTAGGTTTTAAAAGCATGCTTCAGAAATATTTTTGCTGAAGCATGCTTCCAGAAACTTTTAGTTTTTGAAGCATGCTTCAAAATCTTGAATGTTTCTGAAGCAATATTTTTTAATTTCTTGCTAATTATTTTAATTTTTTAAAGAGATTAATGGATGAATTGACTAGCCGCTCTTATGAACTTCAATTAAAAAATGAAGAGTTAGCCAAATTACGAAGTGAGAATCGTGAATTGCAATTGAAAGTTGAAACAATTGCAGAAAAGGATGTTCAAATAATTAAATTAGAAAATAAAAATTCGGAACTTAGAGAAGGAGTTTATCGTCTAAAACAAATTGAAAAAAATTTAATTTCACAAATTGATGTTTTGAATCATCAACTTAGTCAGGCTATCAACAAAACTAAAGAAATTGAAAAAGACAAGGAAATTTTGGAATATCGTTTGACTGATGAGTGAGTTTTGAAAGTTATTGTTGGAGGGGGCTTTTGAGGGGTTTTTGAAGCATATTGAAAATAGTGCTTCATTAATTATGAAACATGCTTCATGTCTTTTAAGGATGCATGCTTCTAAGATTTTTGAGGCGTGTTTGAATGCTTCTTGTATTTTCTGAAGCATGCTTTCTTGAAGGTTTTTTGAAAAGTAAGCTTCTGAAGCATATTTATGAAGCACTCTTCGAAGTTATTGAAGCATGCTTCTTGAAGGTTTTTTGAGAAGCAAGCTTCTTAAGACTTCCGACGCATGTTTCCGAAGCATGCTTCTTGGTTTTTGAAGCATACTTGTTGAAATTTCTGAAGCATGCTTTTCAACTTTTTAAGCCTTGCTTCTAAAAGTCTCAGAAACTTGCTTCAATTTAATGAAGCGTTCTTAGAGTTTTTGCGTAAAATGTGACATATGAAGCATTGTTCATAAATGAAGCTTAGTTGAAGCACCATAAGCGTGCTACTATTTTCTAAGCCAAAAATTTTTTCACCAATTTTTTTTTAGCTTCAAATCTCCACGTTCTTCAACTACAACAACTCCTTTAAACTTTCACACTCGAACACCTTTAATTACAACAGGGGAAAGGCCAAATTCTTCATGTTTGTCGTTGGGACGTACTCAGCCTTCTCTTGAAACTGATATGGCAAAATCTGTCGATTCAGCTTTGTCTTTAGTTAAATGTTACCAACAAGAAGGACGATCAAAATCACAAAATACTCCTACCAAAATTTATACTCCACGGGAATGCTATGAATGTGAGTTTTGTGTGATTGATTTTATAGACTTCCCTTTTAGATCAGTAAATGGAAATGATAGAGAGGGGCGTCGTTTTAAAGACTTCACTAAATATTTACCCTTGAGATTGGGAAATCTTAAAATCATATCTTGAATGTGAGGCCCTCCACCCTTTAAAGTGGTATGTTAGAGTCGCATTCAATAGTGAGCTTAAGCAGGCCTGTTTAGGATAGGTCTGGTCCCGGATAGGTTCGGTCCTAGATTCCGATTGTTTTTGGTTATCTCCGGATTAATCCTAAAAAGTCTCTGTTCGGTCACTAGTGATACAGAAGAGATTATTTTAAAAAATTCTAATTTCAGTGCCAGACCCCTCGCCAGGTGAAGAAGGCGGCAATCCTGTTTTATTTGCGGATCATCAACCACAACGCACTATTGACTTTGGGGAGGTTAATGAAGAAGAAGATTCCGTGCCGCAATGAAAATGAGAGAAAGATTTATATATTTTAAATAAACGCTTCAATTTATAATTGAGAAAAATTGGAGGGATCGAACTTTTAAATACAGTAGGAGGAGCTCTATAACGATACCATTGGAACGAAATTTGCCCATGTAAAGAGGGGAAAGTTGTGTGTGGGAGAGCAACTCAAATCCGCCAAGAACACCTCCTCGGGATTGAATTGGGTAATATAATAGAGAAGTTGACGTAGGATGTGGTGTCGTTATAGAGAGTTATTCTGAATTTTTCTTGGTTTCTGGTCTTTAGGGCATTTTGTCGTTCAGGTATTTTGTTTTTTTACATTCTGTCTTTTGGACATTTTGTCTTTCGGACATTTTGTCGTTTATGCATTTTGTCGGTTTGGGCATCTTGTCTTTTGGACATTTTGTCTTTTGGGCATTTTGTCGTTTGTGAATTTGTTTGTTCGATCCCTTTAATCTTTTCACATAAAAAACAACAAAAAAATATTCTAAAGTAAGGATACCGACCCCTTTTAAATTGTACCAACTTTATTTATATAATTTTACCGGACCCAATTTATATATAGGTTTTTTTCCTATGCTGAGTGCTTAGTCTTTTTTAAAAAAATAATTTTTTGATCTCATGCATAAATTGACACGCATTTTTAAATTTTTTGGATTAATTATTGAAAGTTTTTTTAACTGGCTATTTTTACGAATTTATCTAGTTTAGAAGTACATATTCCCATTTATTCGCAAGAAAGTAGGAATTTGTTTGTTTCTGGCATTTTGTCGTTTGGGCCTATAAGAATTAAGTGAGGTTTTGTGGCCTATTTCTTAAGGAAACTGGCGACCGCTGAGTCCAAAGAAATGCGTGAGACAATCTTCTCTCTTAAGCCAATAGGAATTACCTTAATCATTTTGGGCTTGCGAATAAATGGGGTCTGACAAGTTCCGAGTTATTTTTTTGGTTTATTTTTAATTTCATTTTTTAGTCTAGAAAAATTTTTAAAGCCATTGTTTATTTAAATGGACGCGTCTTTTGATCAGTTTGGAGGTTATGGATGGGGAGAACAATCTGGCGGAGGTGGAGGAGGACAAGATTTTAATATTCCTACACCATTTCAAAGAAGCCACATAACTGATAAAATTCCAATCCCAGCAATTGTTGAAGATTTGTTGACAATGTCTAATGATGAGGAAAAGTATGTGATTGGTGGATATTCGTTCAATACGGTTTCTTTAAATTTTTAAAGGTTTTTTGGTAAATTTTTTCCGATTTTGTGAGGTCTGGTGTAGTTGGATAGTTTTGGACATTAACTCTGAGGGGTCGTGGTTCGAACTCGGCATGGGTCTCTATTTTTAGACAAGTTTAATTGCCTAGGAAAGTCAATTGGACCTTCTAAAGACATTAAAATGTTTGGTTGTAAATTTTATTGAGTTCTGGTTTAGTCGGATAGTTTTTACTATCAGCTTATGAGGGGTCATGGTTCGAACCGTTGTGGGTGTTTTTTTATTAAAAAGTAAGTTGTTTCTTGGCTAAACAAGTTTAGGGAAATTTGAATATTTTAATACAAGTTTTGTTCGAAAATTTGGTTTAGTTGTATAGTTTTAGATTAATTAAGTCTGAGGGTCATGGTTCGAACCCCTTTGGGGAAATCTTTTTTTAAAGTTAAAGTCAAATGTTTATTTGGTTAAAAAAATCATTTTAACCTTCCAAAAATTCCTTAAAAAATTTTTTAAACGCCATATTAATAAAATTTTAGGTCAAAATTATGGGCAGAATTGTGAATGCCTTCACCGATTCAAATCAATGTACTACCTACGAAATTTGTGACGGAATGGCTAATGACACGCGCGTTGCTAAACGATTTACTGTTATTCGTTATGGAGGAACTGATTTGGTTTTTTTAGATTTTTTTATTTTTAAGAGTTAAAAAATTTTTTTGGGAAAATTCCAACTTATGTTCCGGACTCCAATTCATGTCTAAGGGGTCTAAACGACTAGTCACAAATCCAAGTAAATCAGATTTCTTTGATTTTGGTAAGGGCGTAGCCAGGAGGTCGATTTCAGGGGGCTAAAATGGGGGTTTTCCCCTGGCTACACCCTAAGATTTTCGTGACTTACATCAGCCGTGGGTGTTCAGCTGGACTCATTGTCAGCTCTTCTAACCCTTTTGATGAGCCCTTTTGAATGACATAATGTTTGTTTGAATCGGAGGCCGGGAGACACATGACAGAATTTTCCCAAAAATTTTTTTTTTATTTTTAGCAACCAAATATGGAGCAAGTCTTTTCTGAGGGTCAAACAATTCAGGCGGTTGGAAAACTTCGACTGGTTTATTTCTAATTTAACAATTTTTTAATTGTTTTTAAAGTTCAATAACCGCCTCAGTCTTGTCAGTTTTCACATTCGGGATGTTTCAATGGATGAAATTGAAATTTATAAAATGGAATGTAAACTTGCAAAGTATTACTTTTCTAAGGTTTTTTTTAATTTTTTGAGGGGAGTTATTTTAGGATTAGGGGGGGGGGGGTGGTAGAAATATTTTATAAATTTAAGCGATCGTAGCTTGTTAGGAATAATGGAAACATTACAAATTTTAGCTTATTTTTCCCCCTCTAATTATTAAACCGTATTTTTGGAAAGTCTTACCAGAAACCCTGACTTTTTATCGACTCGAAGCTCAACCCCGTTTTTTTCTTAATCTGACCTCTTTTCTATGGTTTGGCACACAATGTTTTTCTTTTATGACTTGAAATAAGTGTATGACCCTCACAAAAATCTTCATGACTCTATTAAAAATAAAAAAAATGTTTTTTAGGGTTAGGAAGGGTTAATTTGACCCATCCATGCGACAAGATAATTTTTTTTAGAATTTGGTTAGATTTTGTGAGGGATTTTGTCGGGGAAAATTTTTGCCCTTATTAATTTTTAAAGAAAAAATTTAAAATATTCTCCCTAAATTTTTAACAGAATTTGCCTGAAAATTCCCACGGATTAGAAAATACAATTTTCCGCAATGCACAAACATTGCCCCGTCCAGGAATGTCTGCTCAAGCAACAACAACAACTCCAAGTCGTTCAACTACAAATATGTCAAGTTCAATCACTCCAAACCGTCAACAACAACAACCATCAAAACAACACAATCAATATGCTAATTTGTCACAACAACAAGCCAAGGTTTTTTTTAATTTTATAAGAAGGAAAAAAAAATTTTTTTTTAATTTTTAGATTATGGATTTTATTAAACGTTATGGAGATGCAAATAAAGGTTTGTTGGGAAAAAATTATTTTTTTTTTGGTTTTTTGTTTATAACGGTTCCTTAATTTTTTAAACTCATTTCCTTTCCTTCTATTCAACCAGTCAAAAAACTCAACCTTTGAAATCAGGCATCCTGCCGTCAAAAAAAAAGAACAAAATTTCCTGATTTTCGTGAAATTCGGGAAATTTTGGAGAATTTTTTGGGTTTTCTGGGGGAGGGAATTTTGACATCAATTTTGGATGGGTTAAGAAGGAAAAAAAAATTTTTTTTGGTTTTTAGGAAGGATATCGAATGAATCTAACGAATTATTATGAGGGATATTAATTAAAAAAAATTTTTTTTGTTCGAACGTCTTTATAAAGTTTCCTTCTTTTCACTGATTTTTATTAAAAAAATTTTTTTTTCAAAAAAAAATTTTTTTGAATTTTTGGGGAATTTTTTTTTGGGAAATCCTGCCGACAAGGATTGTGTTTGTCGTATCACTGTGGATCCCAAAATGTCTTTTCTTGGCCTATTTTCTAATTTAGATGGAGCAGGTGTCCATGTAGAACAAATTCGTTCATCAGTTAAACCTGGACAAGATTTTATGAGCGATATTCAATTTTTGTTGGATGAAGGAAAAATTTATACAACTTTGGATGATGACCATTTTTCGATTATTGATGATGTTTGTTAAGAAAAAAAATTTTTTTGAGGAAGGTTTTTTTTTTGATTTTATTTATTGAAGAGAATTTCTCGTTTAATTTATTTGGTTTTAAAATAAATTTGACAAAAAAAATTTTTTTTTTTTAATTTAAAGGATTTGTTTTTTCCTTATATTTCTCACTCTTTTTTTAGTTATGGCGACTCTAATTAAATTAATAAATTTTAATTGGAGGGGTGTAAATGTCGTTTCCCTGGGGATTCCTCCCTTAAAAAACGTCGAAATACCAAACACAGCCAGCGAAAATGTTTAGTGCATCACGACTATTTTTTCTGGTATTTCGACTTTCTGGTATAGTTAACAGCTTTTTGGTGATTTTTTAAGTAGTATTTCGGCATTGTAAGAAAACTACTTTGTGATGTTACGAAAAAAAACAAAAATTTAAATGTTGACAAAATTTAGTTTATAAAATTTAATTGGGTACAGCCCGAAAAGGCGCGTGCCAAAAAGGCGCGACCGAATAGGCGCCGGCCGAACTGAAACTTTCGATTAACCAAACCGAACCGTTAATTCTGTTCTCTTGTGGACATTTGAAATTCATACTCGTTCAACCCTTTTTTGAATTTAATTTATTTAAAAAATTTGGCATAATGTATATTTATTTTATAGATAATATAGAAGACATAGAAAGGAACTTGACGTTTTTTTTTATTTTCTCTTTTTAAATTTTAGTTTTTATTTTTTCTTTCATTTTCCTTAATTTTCTTTTAGTTTTTCTTGTTTTTTAGAGATTAAGAAATTTTTTTAAATAATATTAATGCTCTACCATTCTACTAGTGTCTATGATAAGATGAAATGGATCCTCGATTGATATTGGCAAATTCTGATTTTTTTATTTGATTGATGATGCTTTCGAGTTTTAAGGTTTTTTTTCTAAATTTTTGGGGTTTTTAAAGTACCTAATCAAGTTTTGTAGGGGTTTTGTCTGGATGGGCATGCGTTCCTTGTACACGTATCAGGGATGGGTTAACCGAAGCCTGCACGGCTTCCCAAGAAATTTTTTGTAAAAGAAATCTGGCTTTCCAACCTTCCACAATTTTTCCCTGGAGCACTAAAAAAGAAAATCTGGCTTTCTGGCAATACCGAACCGATCCATTTTTCTAACCCGACCCGTCCTTAATACGTATTTTTCTGAAGCGAGTTGGCGCTTTAACGTGCGCATGGATGTTCTAAATTTATTAGGTACTTATTGGGGTAGTCAATTTATTTTTCTGAATAGGATGAGCAGGGCATCCTTTTTTAGGGCATTCTTCTATTCATTTCAAATCATGTAAATGTAAACAGGATTAATTCTCAAACAGATTATAAAAACGTTTATGTCTGAAGGCGATTTCCCCCACCCGCTCTCTTTAACCCGTGTGTTTTGTGAATATAAGTCAGCAAAAACTGATTTTGGTAACCCAAAGTACTATTTCTAAATTAAATTTAACTGGGCATCCCACTTTGTCGTTAGCTAATTTTCTCTCTCCAGTTTACCTTAAAAACAAAAAGAAAAGTCAATTTCTAGATCCTTAGTTGTTTGAGGTCGGTGAACTAATTAGGATTATCTCACCCCTCCTGTTCAATAATTTTAACTTTGGATGGGTTTTAAACAAAAAACCTTTTTCTAATCACTGCGACAAAGTGGAAGAGAAAAAGTAGCCAGCGACAAAGCGTCCTTATCCCAATTTGAAAAAAATAGTTAGGGAACTAGAGAAAGAGAGAAAAACCATCATGATTCAAATTTAAAAATGGCTTCTCTTTTGCTTAAGTTTTAGATTTTCTGTTTTTGAGATTTAACTTATTTTTACCTGATTTTTTAAAATTAATTTCTTTTTCAGACACATTTATTAAATTTTTCTTCACTTCAATTTATTCAATTATGCTCAGAAGGTGGATCAGAATCATGGCAATGCTTATATTTCTACTCATGTGAATCCTAAAAGGTTTGATTTAAGATTTGGGGTTTGGGTTTCCTAGCAGCTTTGGGTTTCATACTTAGATTTTATTGAAAATACTCTGGAGTGAAGTTTGGTGTAGAAATCGGGCTGGGTCTGGACCAAGGCCTGGGGTTTTCCTGTACCCAGAGTCCAGGCCCAGGCATTTTTTGACCTTCCTGGATTTTTCCTGGACTGCAGGCCAAGGATCGGGTCCAGGTAATTAAATCAAACTCGGGACCCAGGAGCAGGCCCAGGCTTTTCAAAAAATCTCGATCTCTAGTTTGGTGCAGTTAATTAGTCTTCCAGAATTTTACTAATTATTTGAAAGCTCGTCAAGCAGAGCCAATGAGGAACCTTCCAAAGAAACACCTTTTAAGCTACTAAGGGATAGGTTGATGGTTGAGCTCTGATGCGTCGTAGTTACTTGGCTCGGGAGGCTTTAACAAGGCGGCTTTTGGATTCGCCTCAGCTTGGCGAAATTTCCCATCCTTCTAAAATTTGTGGCTACTTACATTTTTATTTTAAATTTTTTTTATTTTTTACTCATTTCTTTATTTAGGAATGACTTGTGTGAATGTTCTGGACAGTATGTCAACGATTGGAAGCACTGCGTGGCTGCTGATGGTATTTTTCGCAAGTTTAATCTTTTCATGAATTAGCTAAGTTGAAAAATGTCGGCCCTACTTTAGCCATGCGTCCCATGAATTTTATGCGTCCCTTCAAAGTATAAAC